>CM048754.1:16331942-16956942 GCA_026315105.1 Locusta migratoria
CTAAAAGGTGCATATAATATGAACATTAACAAGAGCAAAACTAGGGTAATGGAGTGCAGTGTAAGAAAATCAGGTGATGCTGAAGGTATTAGATTGGGAAACGAAGCAATACAGGAGGTAGATGAGTTTCGTTACTTGGGCAGTAAAATAACAAATAATGGTCGCAGCACAGAGGATATAAAATGCAGAATGGCAATGGGTAGAAAAGCGTTCTTGAAAAGGAGAAATTTGTTAACATCGAATATTGATTTAAGCCCAAGGAAGTCCTTTCTGAAGGCATTTTTATGGAGTGTTGCCTTGTATGGGAGTGAGACATGGACGATAAACAGTGCGGACAGGAAAAAGAATGAGGCTTTTGAATGGTGCTACAGAAGAATGCTGAAGATTAGGTGGGTGGATCGCGTAACTAATGAGGAGGTACTGAACAGAATTGGGGAGAAAAGAAATTTCTGGCATACCCTGACTAAAAGAAGGGATAGATTGGTAGGACACATTCTTAGACATCAAGGAATTGTGAATGTAGCGTTGGAGGGAAGTGTGTGGGTTAAAAACCGCAAAGGAAGACCAAGGGATGGATACAGTAAGCAGATTCAGATGTAGGTTGCCGTTCTTATGTGGAGATGAAGAGGCTTGCTCAGGATAGGGTATTGTGGGGAGCTGCATCAAACCGGTCTCCGGACTGAAGACCACAACAACAACATTATAATAGGATGTGTCACAAGACTTTTGTCACTCAGTTTATGAATGAGTCTCATAGCTGACGGGAGATGGACCACACTGTGGTTATGGTTCTTGGGAATGAATTCCCCATATTTGTGGTACATAAGAAAGATGGGGAAGGAAAGTGTGTGTGTGAGAGAGAGAGAGAGTGAGTTTGAGACAGAGACAGAGCGAGACAGGAGGTATGTGGGCAGGAATGTAACCGGATACTAGGGTGCCGGTGAATTGCGTTATAGTGCGCGCGTCCAAACAGCGGCAGGGCAAGGAATGCGCAGGGGGAGCCCAGAAGCACTTGTGTAGGTCTCCGCGCTGTATTAAGACGCCACCAAGCCGTAACTTCGCCGCCCAAAGTGGCCGTAGGGTGCACAGCAAGGAAACCGCCGCCCAACAACTGAATGCCACGCCCTCTACCGAAACAGGCGGTTTTATTTATTTATTTATTTTATAATGCGACCGCCTCACCACTTGTTTCCCACATCTCCTCGATTTTCTAAATCACCTGGTCTGCTTTCTCGAATTATTCGTCCTACAAGACGATACCGCATTCGTCTAGAGTTTCATACACACGCCAGTATCCGGCCGCGGTGGCCGAGGGGACTGAGGCGCTCTAGTCACGGTCTGCACGGCCACTACGATCGGGGGTTCGAATCCCCCCCTCGGGCATGCATATTTGTGCCGGCCTTAGGATAAGTTAGTTGATAAGCAGTTTGTAAGTTTAGGGACTGATGACCCCGTAGTTAAGTCCCATAAGCTACACAAACATTTGAACATTCTGATTTTTGGTTCTGTCTCCTGGTTTGCCTAGGTTGAAGGGGCCACTGTACGTTAGGATCACTTGGCTGAAAGTCCGTCTTCGTTGTCCAGTGGACAGCGGGATAGATTGTACCCAAGGTTCCCGGGTTCGATGCCCGATTGGATTGGAGATTCTCTCCACTCGCGGATTGGGTGTTGTGTTGTCTTCGTCATCATTTCATCATCATAGACACGCAAGTTACCCATGTGGCTTCACTTAAAGACTTCCAGCGGCAAACCGAACACAATCCTAGTTGAGGTCTAACGACCAAAAATATCACACGATGATCAGATCCTCACAATCGCCATGCTGACTCCTCGGCGGCGTGTCACTTCCTATGCGCTGGTTGATTTCCACTAGAACACGTATCAAACGCAAGGCATACTTGTTTTGGAAATGTACATTGATATACTTTTGGGCCGCTGTCGTAATTTCATCTACATTTCGGCACAGAACAGCGAAACGGCATTTTGTTCAAATGTTTGTAGATCTATCGGACCAAATTGCGTGGTCATCAGTCCGTAGCTTACAAACTACTTAAATCTAGGTAAACTAACCTAAGGACAAACACACACACCCATGCCCCAGGGAGGACTCGAACCTCCACGGCGAGCAACCGCGCGCTCCGCAGCGAGGTGCTTTAGACCGCTCGGCTACTCCACCTCGGCCGGCATTTTGTCAGTAAAAAGATATCACAGGTTGTTCTCACACATACAAATCGTCCAGCGTAGCGATCACACTGCACACAACACCAATTTACGTAATAAATACACTCCTGAACGAAAGAATGCACTATAAACAACGAGCACTGCTAATGTTTACAATGTTTCAGAGGACTCTAAGCCTCTCACCGCCGCCATGTTGTGACGTCGTGCGCAGGCTTCCTTCAGTAGGGGGTGATGGTACTGGCTTCCCTTCAGGAGGCTTGCTAAGAGGCGGAAATTGTACTTGGAGTTGTCATTAACTTATCACTAACAACCAAACAATTTGTAATGTATAATAATTGATTGTAAAGGTCCGTTTTAGTTACCCAGGTAAGAGACCTAAATTGTTATTGTAATTCTAATAAATTGTAATTGACGGTAATTCATCGAGTAAAGCAAAAGTGATATCTGGCGTTCCACAGGGAAGCGTTATAGGTCCCCTACTCTTCCTCGTGTTTATAAACGATTTAGGAGACAATCTGAATAGCTCCCTTAGACTGTTCGCGGATGATGCTGTCGTTTATCGGTTAGTGAAGTCAACAGAGGATCAAAAGCAACTGCAAAGCGATTTAGACAAAATTTCTACTGGGTGCGAAAATTGGCAGTTGACACTAAATAAAGAAAAGTGTGAAGTAATACACATGACCGCTAAAAGAAATCCGCTGAACTTCAATTACGCGATAAATCAGTCAAACATTAAGGTCGTAAATTCTACCAAATACCTAGGAGTTACAATTACGAACAACTTTGGAGAGAACACACAGAAAATATTGTGGGGAAGGCGAAACAAAGGTTATGTTTCATTGGCAGAACGCTTCGAAGATGCACCAGCTCCACCAAAGAGACTGCCTTCATCACACTTGTGCGTCCTCTCCTGGAGTACTGTTGCCCCTTGTGGGATCCTAACCAGGTGGGATTGACGGAAGACATTGAGAAGGTTCAGAGAAGGGCAGCTCGTTTTGTTTTATCACGTTAGGAGGGGGGGGGGGGGGAGCGTCACGGAAATATTGCACGAATTGGGGTGGAAATCATTAAAAGAAAGCCGTTATTCATTGCGGCGTGATCTGTTTGCGAAGTTTCAATCACCGACTTTTAGTTCTGAATGTGAAAATATTTTGCTAGCACCCACCTACTTAGGGAGAATGACCATCCCAATAAAATAAGAGAGATCGAAAACGGACGGCCGCGGTGGCCGAGAGGACTGAGGCGCTCCAGTCACGGTCTGCACGGCCACTACGATCGGGGGTTCGAATCCCCCCTCGGGCATGGATATTTGTGCCGTCTTTAGTATAAGGTAGTTGATAAGTAGTTTGTAAGTTTAGGGACTTATGACCACGTAGTTAAGTCCCATAAGCTATACAAACATTTGAAACGTTTGCAACAGGACAGAAAAGCCGTGCATGCCTCAATGAGGCATAGGGGAGACCGGGGCACGTTTTCCACCATTTTACATTTTTATTTTTGTACTTCTTATTTTTATCGATTTTGCGGTAAACAGCGGATCATTATATTTCCTACACCTTTATTTACATCGTTGTACATATATTTTTGAAAATATTAAATATCGTTCTTGGTAGCAAACGGTTTTGTCTGACCATGTTGCGTTGGAAAATTTGCCCCGTATGTGTGGCAAGTTTTCCAGCTTACTTAAAACGTACAGGGGCAAATATTCCAATTATACTTTCAATGTTAAAACAGAGATAATCATCTTGATTTCACTGAATACGTATTTTTATCATGAATTTACAATACATTACAAAATAGGATAGTAAAAATAGCGACATTAAATAAAAACAAATGCTATTTAATGGTTTTACAAAATATGTGACTTAAATATTTTACAAATACAGACATTTTTAACAAATTGTCTGAATCACAATGTAAGCAAACAAAAAATGGAACATTCCCTTTCGTACAGTCTCCATGCGCCCATTTCGTGCACTGTACACACTTTTCATTTGCTTTAGACTTGGCGTAAGACTCAAAGCAATAAGGAATATGTGCCCCATATGCACTCGGAAAACGTGCCCCGTCGCCATATTCGGAACTGTAACACTACGTCCATGAGTAACAGTGTAAGCTATTTACAAAACAAATGCACAGTTACGTGAAGAAAGAAACCCACTTTTAGTGTGTGCAATGTCAAAATAATAAGTATAATGCTAGAATGTTTATTTTAAGTTTCAATAAAAACGTGAAAGTTTACTCACATTTTCAAAAATGACGAAAACAGCCCTGCCGACGTTGTGACTGCTGGTACGACACTGAAACTTTCGTAAATGAAGCGTGCTTTGTCGCTACTTCCTACAGTATCGCCGGTGGTAACATCTAGCGGTTTGTTTCGAAAATAAACGGATTTGGAAAACTTGCCCCTATGGAAAATGTGCAATATACTGCGTACCTGAAACCGGACTGACATCACCATCCCTGGCGTCTGGCCGGCTAACGTCGGTTTGGCACCACGGATGGAACCGAACATGACCGGAAGGTTAGGTGAGGCAAGGAGTGAAGAGCTGGACGACTTCCCCGCCTTGCGTGAGCAAGGTACAAGGGAGACGTCACTGGAATAAGTTCTCTGGTGTTGGCTGCCTCGCTACCTTCCAAACCCAATCTAGACTAGAAGTCCAGTGGTGCAAAGGAGATGGATGGTGTAAATCAGTGCACCACTAGTAGAAGTAGTGTAATTTACTCTGTTTTGTAAAAGTTACAATCTAATCTCTATATATAAAAGGAAGTTGCTACTAAAGGATTGACTAACTGACTGACTCATCATCGCCCAGCCCAAACCACTGAAGATAGAAACTTGAAATTTGTGGAGGGTTTTCATCTTACTCCGTAGGCGTCATTTAAGAAGCGATTTTTCGATATTCCGTCCGTAAGGGGGTGAAATAGGGGATGAAACGTTTTTTGAAATTACGTAGCTATTTAGGCAATTTTGAAGCTAGAACTACAAAATTTCCGAATTTGGATTCGGGATTCGAATTTAAAAGACAGGTGTTCCGGCATTTTTTGAAATTCGACAAATAAGGGGGTAAAATAGATGACGCAAAAAATTCATTTTCAAAAACATGTTGCTGTTAACTCAAATTTTAAGCTACAACTACGAAACTTCGGATATGGAGTCTTGGTCAGAATTAAAAATCCATGATTTTTCAAATGTTCAAATGTTTGTATAGTCTATGCGACTTAACTACGGGGTCATCAACTACTTATGAACTACTTACGAACTAGGACGGCACAAATATCCATGCCCTAGGGGGATTCGAACCCCCGACCGTAGAGGCCGTGCAGACCGAGACTGGAGCGCCTCAGTCTCCTCGGCCACCGCGGCCGGCCATGGTTTTTAGGATTTGGAAATTCAACAAGTAAGAGGGTTAAATAGAGGATCAAAAATTCTTTTTTAAAGAAAACACGTTGCTATTGATACAATTTTGAAGCTAGAGCTGCAAAAATTGATATTTGTATAGTTGGTTAGACGTTAAAAAATACGTGTTTCGGTATTTTTGGAAATTCAACTATCAAGGGGGTTAAATTGGAGAGGGAGTGTTTTTCAAAAATATGTGGTTATTTAGGCAATTTTGAAGTGAGAACTACAAATTTTCGGATTTGGATTCGGGGTTTGAATTTAAAAGACACGTGTTTCGGGATTTTTTGAAATTCAACCAATAAGGGTGTAAAATAGAGGACGCAAAAAATTGATTTTCAAAAATATGTTGCTGTTACTCAAATTTCAAGCTGTAACTACGAAACTTAAGATATGGATTCTTCATCAGGATTAAAGAGAAACAACTGGTGCAGACCAACCAGCCTACGCATGCGAAGCAGCGGGGGTTCAGCTAGTCAGTCTCTAAACTTAAAAACTACATACGAACTACCTTATACTGAAGACGACACAAACATCCGTGCACGAGGGGGGATTCGAACCCCCGACCGTAGCGGTCGTGCTGACCGTGACTGGCGCGACGCAGACCGCTCGGCCACTGCGGCCGACTCACTTATTATTGTGACGGCGACATTTCCACGTTAATGTTACAGGCCTATTCGACGAACTTTATTGTCATATATTTTGTGTTTGCCCGCCCTCACGTAAACACCCTGTACATGTGGGTGTCGGTGCACTTGCACGAGGGGTTCAGGAAAAATTATGCGACGTAGTCCTACTCATATCCCGGCGGTCTCCTGTAATAATGTTGGCAACAGATGTTGAATAACGACAATCATGTGACATCGTCATAAGCCAATCGCGTGACACGCTAATATTTTGTCGTGAAATCAAGCATACAGCAGTATTTATCTACACTCTATGTGGTTCGGTCATCTTTGCAACGATTTTATATCGTGTTAGTGATGTTGTCAACATAAAAACACGAGGCCGCCAGGATAGAAAGTAAAATTTTACCGAATCAGATACATCCGTTGGTGTCACATCTCATTATGACCAGCACTTTCACGCGAAACTCTTTTGTATAGAGTCTCATGAGTCTCACAGTCTTACAATTCATTCCAAATTCCTAATTTGTGAAAACTGTTACAAATCAATATTCGCACTTATCCAATATCGTTTTCAGAAATGTAATTTGCCAGCCGCTTTCGGCGCTGCTGTTGCAATGTGTAACTTTATGAACACAACCTAACATTGAATTTTCATTGTTCTTAAATTAATTTCACTCTTAGTACGAAAAACTTTATGAACATTCATCGTTTTCGACAATGACTTCTACTTAAATTTGACATCTTGGCTAGGAGAACTGAGTTTATTGACAGAGATCCAACAAGGACTGTGTTTTTGCTGCCCTACGTCCGGAACCCAAAGAACCATGATATACACAGGACCTTCTTTAACAACCGTTGCGAAGCACGGGCATATAAGCTAGTAAACTAATACGAGTAGCAGTTGTTACGTTAGCAAGTAGGCCCCGCCCACGTCCACGTCGTAGGTATGGGTACTGGCCTCCAAATCAAATGTTTGTAGACCTTATGACACTTAACTACGGGGTTATCAGTCCCTAAGCTTACAAACGACTTATGAACTAGCTAAGACTAAGGACGGCACAAATATCCATGCCCGAGGGGGGATCCGAACCCCCGACCATAGTGGCCGTGCAGACCGTGACTGGAGCGACTCAGTCCCCTCTACTGGCCTCCCTTCAGGAGGCTTGCTACGAGGCGGGAATTATACTTGGAGTTGTCATTAACTTATCACTAACAACCAAACAATACAGAAGATTGGAAAAACAGGTAGAAGCCGACCTCGGGGAAGATTAGTTTGGGTTCAGGAGAAATGTAGGAACTCGGGAGGCAATACTCACTTTACGGCTTATCGTAGAAGATAGATTAAGGAAAGGCAAACCTACATTTCTAGCTTTTTTAGATTTGGAGAAGTCGTTGGACAATGTTGATTGGAATAAACTCTTTCAAGTTCTGAAGCAATCAGGAGTAAAATATAGGGAGCGTAAGATTATTTACAACTTGTACAAAAACCAGACAGCGGTTATCAGAGTTGAAGGGCATGAAAGGGATGCAGTGCTTGGAAAGGGAGTAAGACAGGGTTGTAGCATTTCTCCAATGTTATTGTTGTTGTTGTTTAGAGGTGACTAGACTACGTGGTCATCAGTCCCTCCAATGTTATTCAATTTGTACATTGAACTAGCTATAAAGGAAAGCAAGAAGAAATTTGGTGAAGAAATAAAAGTTCAGGGGGAAGAATTAAAAACATTGCGTTTTGCCGACGACATAGTAATTCTGTCAGATACAGCAAAGGACCTGGAAGAGCAATTGAACGGAATGGACAGTGTGCTGAAAGGTGCATATAAGATGAACATTAACAAGAGCAAAACTAGGGTAATGGAGTGCAGTCTAAGAAAATCGGGTGATGCTGAAGGAATTAGATTAGGTAACGAAGCAATAAAGGAGGTAGATGAGTTTTGTTACTTGGGCAGTAACATAACAAATAATGGTCGCAGTACAGAGGATATAAAATGCAGAATGGCGATGGGTAGAAAAGCGTTTTTGAAAAAGAGAAATTTGTTAACATCGAATATTGATTTAAGCCTAAGGAAGTCCTCTATGAGGGCATTTGTATGGAGTGTTGCCTTGTATGGGAGTGAGACATGGACGATAAACAGTGCGGACAGGAAGAGGATTGAGGCTTTTGAAATGTGGTGCTACAGAAGAATGCTGAAGATTAGGTGGGTGGATCGCGCAACTAATGAGGAGGTACTGAACAGAATTGGGGAGAAAAGAAATTTCTGGCATACCTTGACTAAAAGAAGGGATAGATTGGTGGGACACATTCTTAGACATCAAGGAATTGTGAATTTTGCATTAGAGGGAAGTGTGTGGGGTAAAAACCGCAGAGGAAGACCAAGAGACGCGTATAGTAAGCAGATTCAAATAGATGTGGGTTGTCGTTCTTATGAGGAGATGAAAAGGCTTGCTCAGGATAGAGTAGGATGAAGAGCTGCATCAAACCAGTCTGCGGACTGAAGACCATAACAACAACAGAGGTCAGTTTTAGTTATCCATGTAACAGACCTAAATTGTTATTTTAATCGTAAAATTGTAAATTGTACATGTGGGTGTAGACGTGGAAATGGACAGACGCGAAGACGGACGCGGACTTGGAGGGCCATGTATCTCGAGGCGGGGACCCGGTGTGCCTTCGGGCAGACCGTAGACCGCGCTCACGCACACGAATACGCACACACACGCACAGACGCACACAGCAGAGACACACAAAGCGGCAGGGGCAGTTTCGGGCGGACTTGCGCCGCCCTGTAAGGGAGAGTTACTACCGCGGAAGCTGGCGGCCAAGTAGTTTGTGTTTGCAGAAATTCCTCGAGGGCAGTACGTCTTGGAAAGCGGCAACTGCGCAGAAGGGGCCCCCGTCGCGGTTTCCTGCGGGGGCGGCAGCGCCTAACTCGCCCCCGCATTAAGACGCATTCCGGGGGTGGCCGACACACCCCCCGTTATTCCTCCTAAGGTGCGTCGGACGCTGCCGTCTCAGAATGTTCTTCATATGCATCAGAGTGTAATTTCCGCTAGGTAAAGAGCCACTGTGCGGCTTCGGGCCAAATTCACACCGTACATCTATATCTACTGTGGTGTCGCACAAGTCTAAAGTGCGCGCCACCTACTTTCGCCGCGCGCCGCCATGCACGCACGGCGTGGCGTTCTTACGACGTCAGCCACGAGCGCCCTCTGCTACAACTCCGCTCGTGGCCACCACTGAACGACATCGTCCACTTGGGACTGAGTTAGGAACCAGTAAAGACTTCGGAATCCGATAGGCACCAGTGAAGACTTGGCTATCAGTTAGGCACTAGGCAGGACTCTAGCTCAACTATGTATCAACATTCTGCAGTACTATGTAAAAGTTAAGTATTGTATAAATTCTGTGCAATATATTTCTCGTTCTAATTTTCTCTAGTGTTTCTAGTTTCTGGCTGCTCCCCTCCGTACCTGCACCAGCGTGTTATCTTTATTCCTGTGTCGG
This sequence comes from Locusta migratoria, assembly GCA_026315105.1. Lineage (NCBI taxonomy): Eukaryota > Metazoa > Arthropoda > Insecta > Orthoptera > Acrididae > Locusta > Locusta migratoria. Next base: position 16,341,655 of record CM048754.1, read on the forward strand.
TCTCATTCCACCCGGCCACCGACACCTACGACGGAAACGAGACACAAAAGCGACGACGAGGCTGGGATACAAAATCTACATCTACACCATTGTTTTCCAAACTTTCCCTCATGGCGACACCGTTCTATAGCTTACAGTTTAGCGCAACACCCTTTCACTAATATAAATACACTAGCTGAAAAGCCGGTCGCGGTGGCCGAGGGGACTGAGTCGCTCCAGTCACGGTCTGCACGGCCACTACGGTCGGGGGTTCGAATCCCCCCTCGGGCATGGATATTTGTGCCGTCCTAGTTCGTAAGTAGTTCGTAAGTAGTTCATAAGTAGTTTGTAAGTTTAGGGACTGATGACCCCGTAGTTAAGTCTAAAAAAAAAATTAAAAAAAAAATGCAATTGAACGGAATGGACAGTGTCTTGAAAGGAAGATATAAGATGAACATTAACAAGAGTAAAACGAAGGTAATGGAATGCAATGTCAGGAAATCAGGCGATGCTGAAGGAATTAGATTAGGTAATGAGACAATAAAAGTAGTAGATAAATTTTGTTATTTCTATGTATGTGTATATGTTTGTAACTCCTCGCAAGGTGCGTCGGACGCTGCCGTCTCAGAACGTTCTTCATATGCATCAGAGTGTAATGTCCGCTAGGTAAAGAGCCACTGTGCGACTTCGGGCCAAATTCACTCCATACGTCTGTATCTCCATCTACACCACTGTATTCCAAACTTTCCCTCATAGAGACACCGTTCTATAGCTTACAGTTTAGCGTGACACCCTTTCACTAATATAAATACACTAGCTGAAAATCGGGCCCGGTGGTCTTGGGGTAGAGCGCTCGACTGGAAACCGAAGGGTCGCGGTTTCAAATCCCGGTCGGAACTCGGGTTTTTTTCTCAACGATGTGAGGAGTCGCCCCGGTTGGATAACTGGGGCAGGCTAGGGACACGCAAGTCGCCGAAGTGGCGTCCAATTGAAAGACATGCACCAGGCCAATCAGCCACACGAAGTTATTATTATACTAGCTGAAAACCCCGCTTTGCCGAGTTTGTGACACTTGCGGGGAGTGACACTTGCGCGGAAAGGGAATGTGTAGACACTTGCGGGCAGACCCGGACGCTGCAGGTAGTGGACAGGGTGTTCCAGAAGTAGGGATACACCACCCCTACTCCACGCCCTCCAGCCGCTACCTGTGCCGTATTCAGGGAAAGGCCCACCGAGCGAGGTGGAAAAAAAAAATGTTCAAATGTTTGTATAGTCTATGGGACTTAACTACGGGGTCATCAGTCCCTAAACTTACAAACTACTTATGAACTACTTACGAACTAGGACGGCACAAATATCCATGCCCGAGGGGGGATTCGAACCCCCGACTGTAGTGGCCGTGCAGACCGTGACTGGAGCGCCTCAGTCCCCTCCGACACCGCGGCCGGCGTACATGTAGATATACAGGGTGTCCAGAAAAGGGTAGCCTTTAATTGTTCAGTTTGTGAAGAGCTACGACGCTGATTTTGGAAAATTATCTCCATGGCAGCCACCGTTTTACGTGACAAGGTGTTCAGCCGTGTACATACACATACAGGGTGTCCAGAAAAGGACTCCCTGATAAGTAGTTTGTAAGCTTTTAGGGACAATTAAGAATATGAATGTCATTTCTGGCCCCAGAATCTGTTACATACAGGAAACTGAGAGAAATTAACGAATACCAGGGTTCGAACCAAAATACTACTCTCCGCTAATCACCCGGCCATACTCCATACTAAACTTCCTCGTAGGGTGCGTCGGACGCTGCCGTCTCAGAACGTTCTTCATATGCATCGGCGTGTAATTTCCGCTAGGTAAAGAGCCACTGTGCGGCTTCGAGTCAAATTCACTCCATACATCTATATCTACATCTACACCACTGCTTTCCAAACTTTCCCTCATAGCGACACCCTTCTATAGCTTACAGTTTAGCGCGACACCCTTTCACTAGTATAAATACACTAGCTGAAAAGCCGGCCGCGGTGGCCGAGGGGACAGAGGCGCTTCAGTCACGGTCTGCACGGCCACTACGGTCGGGGGTTCGAATCCCCCCTCGGGCATGGATATTTGTGCCGTCCTAGTTCGTAAGTAGTTCATAAGTAGCTTGTAAGTCTAGGGACTGATGACCACGTAGTGAAGTCCCATAAGATTTACAAACATTTGAACATTTGAACTAGCTGAAAACCCGGCTTTGCCGCGGTGGAGTAGCCGAGCGGTCTAAAGCGTCTCGCTGCGGAGCGCGCGGTTTCTCGTCGTGGAGGTTCGAGTCCTCCCTGGGGCATGGGTGTGAGTGTTGTCCTTAGGTTAGTTTACCTAGGCTTACGTATTTTGTAAGCTACGGACTGATGACCACGCAGTTCGATCCGATAGAATTACAAACATTTGAACATTTGAAAACCCGGCTTTGCCCGGGTATTTATTCATTTATCCCTGGGAAGGGAGTAAGTCAGGGTTGTAGCCTTTCCCCAATGTTGTTCAATCTCTACGTTTAGCAGGCAGTGAAGGAATGGAAGGAGAAATTTGGAGAGTGTATTAAAGTGCAGGGAGAGGAAATAAAAAAAAAAACATTGCGGTTTGCCGATGACATAGTAATTCTGTCAGATACCGCAAAAGAACTGGAAGAGCAATTGAACGCCGGCCGCGGTGGCCGAGGGGACTGAGGCGCTCCAGTCACGGTCTGCACGGCCACTACGGTCGGGGGTTCGAATCCTCCCTCGGGCATGGATGTTTGTGGCATCCTAGTTCGTAAGTAGTTCACAAGTAGTTTGTAAGTTTAGGGACTGATGACCCCGTAGTTAAGTCCCATAAGATTTACAAACATTTGAACTAGGTGAAAACCCGGCATTGCCACGGTGGAGTAGCCGAGCGGTCTCAAGCGTCTCGCAGCGGAGCGCACGGTTTCTCGCCGTGGAGGTTCAAGTCCTCCCTGGGGCATGAGTGTGTGTGTTTGTCCGTAGGTTACTTTACCTAGGTTTAAGTAGTTTGTAAGCTACGGACTGATGACTACGCAGTTAGGTCCTATATAATTAGACAGCCGCGGTGGCCGAGGGGACTAAGGCGCTCCAGTCACGGTCTGCACGGCCGCTACGGTCGGGGGTTCGAATCCCCCCTAGGGCATGGATATTTGTGCCGTCCTAGTTCGTAAGTAGTTCATAAGTAGTTTGTAAGTTTAGGAACTGATGACCCCGTAGTTAAGTCCCATAGATTAGATTAGATTAGATTAATACTTGTTCCATAGATCATATATACGACATTTCGTAATGATGTGGAACGTGTCAGTTTAGTAAATGTTGTCTATACTTGACAATCAATATTTTGAGGATTTTCTTTTATTTTTTTTATTTTTTTAACGTTTTATCCAATAATTCATCTACATTTTAGAAGGAGTTGCCATTCAGAAATTCCTTTAATTTCTTTTTAAATACTAGTTGGCTATCTGTCAGACTTTTGATGCTACTTGCTAAGTGACCAAAGACTTTTGTGGCAGCATAATTCACCCCTTTCTGAGCCAAAGTTAGATTTAACCTTGAATAGTGAATATCATCCTTTCTCCTAGTGTTGTAGCTATGCACACTGCTATTACTTTTGAACTGGGTCGGATTGCTAATAACAAATTTCATGACTGTGAAGCTACAGTGAGTATCCCTAGATCCCTAAATAAATGTCTGCACGATGCTCTTGGGTGGGCTCCAGCAATTATTCTGGTTACACGCTTTTGTGCAATGAATACTTTTTTACTCAATGTTGAATTGCCCCAGAATGTGATCCCATATGAAAGCAGTGAATGAAAATAGGCTTAGTAAGCTAATTTACTGAGATTTATATCACCAAATTTTGCAATGACTCTGATAGCATAAGTAGCTGAACTCAGACGTTTCAGGAGATCTTCAATATGTTTCTTCCAATTCAGTCCCTCGTCAATGCAAACACCCAAAAATTTTGAATATTCTACCTTAGCTACAGATTTATGTTCAAAGTCTAAGTTTCTTAATGGTGTCATGCCATTTACTGTATGAAACTGTATATACTGGGTTTTATCAAAGCTTAATGAGAGTCCATTTGCAGAGAACGCTAATAACTGTCTGGAAGATATCATTTACAATTTCATCAGTTAATTCCTGTTTGTCAGGTGTGATAGCTATACTTGTATATGTGCAGAATAAAGCCAGGGAGTGAAAGTTACTTACCTTACAAGAAAGGCTAAGGAAAGGGAAACCTAAGTTTTTAGCTTTTGTCGATTTGGAGAAAACTTCTGACGATGTCGTCTGGAATACACTCTTCCAAATTCTGAAGGTAGCAGGGGTAAAATATAGGGAGCGAAGAGTTATATTCAACCTATACAAAAACCAGACAGCGGTTATTAGAGTCGAAGGGCAAGAAAGGGGCGCAGAGGTTGAGAAGGGAGTAAGACAGGGTTGTAGCCTTTCCCCAATGTTCTTCAATCTGTACATTGAGCAAGCAGTGAAGGAATGGAAGGAGAAATTTGGAGAGGGCATTAAAGTGCAGGGAGAGGAAATAAAAAAAACATTGCGGTTTTGCCGATGACATAGCAATTCTGTCAGAGACCGCAAAAGAACTGGAAGAGCAATTCAACGCCGGCCGCGGTGGCCGAGGGGACTGAGGCGCTCCAGTCACGGTCTGCACGGCCACTACGGTCTGGGGTTCGAATCCCCCCTCGGGCATAGATATTTGTGCCGTCCTAGTTCGTGAGTAGTTCACAAGTAGTTTGTAAGCTTAGGGACTGATGACCCCGTAGTTAAGTCCCATAAGTCCCATAAATATATATATATATATATATATATATATATATATATATATATATATATATATATATAAACAACCATTCAACGGGATGGACAGTGTCTTGAAAGGAAGATGTAGGATGAACATTAACAAGAGTAAAACAAAGGTAATGGAATGGATGTAGGTTGTCAAACGTATTCTCAGATGAAGAGGCTTGCACAGGACAGGGTAGCGTGGAGAGCTGCATCAAACCAGTCTGCGGACTGTAGAACACAACAAAAACATGTCTGTATCTACATCTACACCAGTGCTTTCCAAACTTTCCCTCATAGCGACACCCTTCTATAGCTTACAGTTTAGCGCGACACCCTTTCACTAATATAAATACACTAGCTGAAAAGCCGGCTTTGCTCGGGTATTTATTCATTTAGCCATGCCATTTTTTCAGGTGTATATTCATTTCTATAAGGGCTGTATGTCCGTAAAATCTCTTGGGAATACAATTAGTGCCGGCCGCGGTGGCCGAGGAGACTGAGGCGCTCCAGTCACGGTCTGCACGGCCACTACGGTCTGGGGTTCGAATCCCCCCTCGGGCATGGATATTTGTGCCGTCCTAGTTCGTAAGCCGGCCGCGGTGGCCGAGGAGACTGAGGCGCTCCAGTCATGGTCTGCACGGCCACTACGGTCGGAGGTTCGAATCCCCCCTCGGGCATAGATATTTGTGCCGTCCTAGTTCGTGAGTAGTTCACAAGTAGTTTGTAAGCTTAGGGACTGATGACCCCGTAGTTAAGTCCCATAAGTCCCATAAAAAATATATATATATATATATATATATATATATATATATATATATATATATAAACAACCATTCAACGGGATGGACAGTGTCTTGAAAGGAAGATGTAGGATGAACATTAACAAGAGTAAAACAAAGGTAATGGAATGGATGTAGGTTGTCAAACGTATTCTCAGATGAAGAGGCTTGCACAGGACAGGGTAGCGTGGAGAGCTGCATCAAACCAGTCTGCGGACTGTAGAACACAACAAAAACATGTCTGTATCTACATCTACACCAGTGCTTTCCAAACTTTCCCTCATAGCGACACCCTTCTATAGCTTACAGTTTAGCGCGACACCCTTTCACTAATATAAATACACTAGCTGAAAAGCCGGCTTTGCTCGGGTATTTATTCATTTAGCCATGCCATTTTTTCAGGTGTATATTCATTTCTATAAGGGCTGTATGTCCGTAAAATCTCTTGGGAATACAATTAGTGCCGGCCGCGGTGGCCGAGGAGACTGAGGCGCTCCAGTCACGGTCTGCACGGCCACTACGGTCGGGGGTTCGAACCCCCTCTCGGGCATGGATGTTTGTACCGTCTTTAGTATAAGGTAGTTGATAAGTAGTTTGTAAGTTTAGGGACTGATGACACCGTAGTTAAGTCCCATAAGCTTTACAAACATTTGAACATTTGATACACCACCCCTACTCCACGTCCTCCAGCCGCTACCTGTGCCGTATTCAGGGAAAGGCCCACCGGACCGGCCGCGCAATTTGTGACACAAATTACATGTTTGATAGTATCAATTTAATGCATAGAAGTATGAAAACACGTCAAGACTACTTCCTGCAAACATTTCGACAAAAAAAAAAGTTGGCAAGTTTAGAAAAAGTTTAGAAAAACAAGTTTAGAAAAACAAAATTCTGGTATATTGGATTTTAACATTTTATGAAAAAAAAATGAATGTTAGTACAAGAGATACAGCCATTCAAATTTGCGGGCACCATAACCTTTTCCCTTCCTGAGTAAATGAGCTGCTTCTTGTAGTTTCAACACCGCAGTAGCCTTTTTCTTGAATGTTCTGAATATAAATCTTCACACAGACTTCTTGAGGAGGAGAGTGATACGGATATCTGGTTGTAAACCACTGCCTATTACCTTAGACCTTTTTGACTGTACTGAACAGGAGTTTCGCGTATTCCTTAATTTATATTTATACAGTTAACAGGCAATGTAATTTATAACCAACTATTGGCTACCAATTTAGCTTCATTTTTCCTGGAAGTCTTGCAACTTGTTTCTCCCTGTCGGTTTATGCCAAGTTCGGAGTAAAAATGGTTCTATATGACAGTGATAGAAAATAGAATTTATCTTTAGCATTTCCCGGTGTGTGACATTCCCTTACTCAGTCCGTATTTCATACATTTCTTAGATGTATTTGTAATTCGAATACAGCGAAATTGTTTTGTGGTCTACGAATAAACGCTTCAAGTATGTAAAATACGCGTTGACTTATTATTAACGTTTTTTAATTGACGGTTTAAGGTTGCGTATCCTATTAAAAAGCATAGTAGCTTTTTTTAAAGAGATGGAAGTTTCGTGATAGTGGGGTTAACTACATAGCGGTCAATTACATCAACGTATCTGTGCAGGGTGCCTAATATATTTATTGCTTGCGCAGGTGTCTTGATATGCTTAGTGTTCTGAATAATATGCTTTTAGGAGGTATGACTGTGGAAAGTCATCGTCTTGTAGTAGCAGAGAATGTCTTAATAACTCTCCAAACATTATCACTGTTAAAATACCGTTTTGTTTTCAGGAGGAACACTCGACGAATTAATATGTGGTTAGAACAAGTTTCGTGTTATGTTGACAGTGCTAGACTTGTTGGTGTGCCTGTTCCCAGGAAAATCCATCAGCCGCCCCCAGGGCTCCGCAAGTGTCACTCCCCGCAAGTGTTCCAACCCCGCTTTGCCCGGGTATTTAATCATTTATCCCTGCCATTTTTTCAGGTGTATATTCATTTCTATAAGGGCTGTATGTCCGTAAAATCTCTCGGGAATACAATTAGTAGTAGAGAAGTAATAAATTAAAACTTGGTGCGCGATGGGGCGGTTTTCCACGAACGTTTCTGTTTATGTTCTCGTATCTCATGAACTACGTGTCATACTGTGACACAATTTAAAAGGTAACCTCAACTATATGTGTGTATACTGTTTGTAAACTTTCCTGCAGCTAAAATTTCTGGTATAGAAATTATAAATTTTAACATCATACCGAACACCGCAGTGTTAGTAGATCAACAGCGTAACGTTACTGTTTATGTGCTCATATCGCATGAACTACCTGCCGTACTGTGATACAATTTAGAAATTACATTCAACTATATATGTGTATACTGTCTGTAAAATTTCCAGTCGCAAGTGAGGCGTATCAGAATGGGCTGACGGTGCTTGGGCAGTGTTGCTTGTCAGTAGCAATCAGCAGGTGTGTGAATCACAGGCATTGTGGCCATGTGCTTGAGGTGAGGCCACCAGGTACCTGGTGGGGAACTGTGAAAGAGTTATGGAGGTAATCACGAAAATGCAACTGCAGACACTACAAGAGAGGCGTATAGGAATGGGCAAATGTCACTTGGGGTAGAGATACTTGTCTCTGACGCCCAGCAGGTGTCTAAAGCAGGCAAGGCGGCTGTGTTCTTGAGGTCAGGGCACCGCCGTTGCTTGGCTTCAACAGGTGTCGGCTTCGGAAGTGCGAAAGAGTTAGAGGTAATCAGGCAAATGCAATGGTAGGCGTTGCAAGAGAGGCATATTGAAATGGGCAAATGCAATGGCAGAAAATGGGCAGAAATTGCAGGAGATGCGTATTGGAATGGGCAACTGGTGCTTGGCCAGTGTTGGTTGTCAGTAGCAATCAGCAGGTGTGTGGATCAGGCATGGTGACCGTGTGCTTAAGGTGAGGGCACCAGTGTCGGAGAACTTTGGCAGGTACCTGGTTGGGAAGTGCGAAAGATTTATGGAGGTAGTCAGGCAAATGCAAGAGTTATGGGGGTAATCAGGCAAATGCAATTGAAGACACTGCAAGACAAGCATATTGGAATGGGCAAATGCAATGGCAGCCATTGCAAGAGATGCGTATCAGAATGGGCAAATGGCGCTTGGCCATAGTTGCTTGTCACTAACAATCAGCAGGTGTGTGAATCACTTGCATGGTGGCCATGTTCTTGATGTTTGAGGGCACCAGTGTCAGAGAGTTTCAGCAGGTGTCTGGTTGGGAAGTGTGAAGGAAGGTATGGAGGTAATCAGAGAAATCCAATGGCAGACGTTGGAAGAGAGGCATATTGGAATAGTAAAATGACCCTTGAGCTGCGTTACTTGTGAGTAACAATCAGCAGGTGTGTGAATCAGGCATGGTGACTGTGTGCTTGAGGTGAGGGCACCAGTGTCGGAGAGCTTCAGAAGGTACCTGGTTGGGAACTGCGAAAGTGTTATAAAGGTAATCAGGCAAATGCATTTAGAGACACTGCAAGAAAGGTGTGTTGGAATGGGCAAAACTCACTTGGGTAGTTACTGTGACATTTAGCAGGTGTCTAAATCAGGGTAGGGGGCTGTGTTCTTGAGGTGAGGGCTCAGTCGTCACATTGCTTCAACAGGTGCCTGCCTCGGAAGTGCGAAAGAGTTACGGAGGTAATAAGGCAAATGCAATGGCAGACGTTGCAAGAGAGGCGTACTGGAATGGGCAGACGGCGCTTGGGCAGTGTTGCTTGTCAGTGATAATCAGCTGGTGTGCGGATCAGGCACGGTGACCGTGTGCTTGAGGTGATCACACCAGATTCGTATTGCTTTGGCAAGTTCCTGCTTGGGAATTACAAAAGAATTATCGAAGTAATCAGGCAAATGCAGTAGAAGACGTTGCAACTGTGGCATATTGGAATGGTAAAATGTCACTTGGGCATTGTTGATGGTCAGTAACAATCAGCAAGTGTGAGATTCAGGCATTGTGACCATGTGCTTGAGGTGAAGGCACCAGTGTCGGAGATTTTCAGCAGATATCTGGTTGGGAAGTGCGAAGAGAGGTATCGAGGTAATCAGACAAATGCAATGACAGACGTTGCAAGAGAGGCGTATCAGAATGGGCAGACGGCGCTTGGACGGTGTTGCTTGTCAGTGATAATCAACAGGTGTGTGGATCAGACATGGTGACCGTGTGCTTGAGATGAGGGCACCAGTATCTGAGAGCTTTGGCAGGTACCTGGTTGGGAAATGCCAAAAAGTATTGAAGGTAATCAGGGAAATGCAAGTGCAGTCGCTGCAAGAGAGGCGTGTAGGAATGGGCAAATGTCACTTGGGGTAGAGATACTTGTCTCTGACGCTCAGCAGGTGTCTAAAGCAGGCAAGGCGGCTGTGTTCTTGAGGTGAGGGCACCGCCGTTGCTTGGCTTCAACAGGTGTCGGCTTCGGAAGTGCGAAAGAGTTAGAGGTAATCAGGCAAATGCAATGGTAGGCGTTGCAAGAAAGGCATACTGGAATGGTAAAATGTCACTTGGGCATTGTTGCTTGTCAGTAACAATCATCAGGTGTGTGGATAGGAGATGGCGGCCGTGTTCTTGAGACGAGGGCAGCGCATTGCTTGGACAGGTGGCTGGCGTCGCTCGCCCAGCGCTGCTCGGGCGGTCGGCGGGTCCCGCTGTGTGGGGGGGGGGGGGGGGGCCGGTATCGCACCTTGCGGCGTAGGAGGCTTCCGCAGGCGCCTTCATTAGCGCGCTATCGGCCGCCCCACGCGCCGGCCCAGATAAACGCATCCTCGCACGCAGGAAGCCCAGATTGCGGGCCAACGTAGGAGACCGGCGCCGCCCCTCCGCCGCCCAGCCGGCGTGGGCGGCGCTGCGCTGCTCTGCGACGCCAGAGCGTTCACCTCGCGAAGCTCTGCCGCTGTCTGTCTGTCCGCAGGACGGGCCGCTCCTCCGGCGGAAGTCTGCGATTACGCACTAAAATGGGTTTGGCCCTGGGGAACAAATTTCTCTTGGGTAATGGGCCGGCCGAGGTGGCCGAGGGGACTGAGCCCTAACATAGAGCTCCCACACACGCAAAATGAAGAAACACCAACTCATCTCGACACTATCCCACAAAACAATAAAAGGCACAAAAAAAATATTCACTTTCCACTTTTACCTAACGTTTCGTCCAGAGCTGCGCCGGACATCTTCAGAGGTCTTCTCACTTACGTTGAGAATTGCCAAGTGACGATTCGGGTGTCTGAGAGCGCCATATATACTGTGAAAAGTGGGCGGGATCTACTGGCCGAGCGGTCTGTGGCCTGCCAGTCACGATCAGCACGGCCACTATGGTCGGGGGTTCCAATCCCCCCTCGGGCATGGATATTTGTGCCGTCCTTAGTGTTAGCTAGTTCGTAAGTAGTTTGTTACTTTAGGGACTGATGACCCCGTATCTAAGTCCCGTAAGCTATACAAACATTTCAACATTTTAATTTCTTGGTTAACGAAATATTCGATACCCTTTATTTCTCTTGTTGTTGTGGTCTCCAGTCGGCACAGTGGTTTGATGCAGCTCTCCACCCTACCCTGTCCTGTGCAAGTCTCTTCATCAGATTATACGAACTGCAACCTACATCCTTTTCAATCTGCTTACTGTATTTATCCCTCGGCCTCCCTCTACGATTTTTACCGCACATACTTCCTTCTAAGTGGACGATTCCTTGATGCCAGCAGCGGTGGCCGAGGGGACTGAGGCACTTCAGTCACGGTCTGCACGGTCACTACGCTCGGGGGTTCGAATCCCCCCTCGGGCATGGATATTTGTGCCGTCCTTAGGATTAAGTAGTACATAAGTAGTTTGTAAGTTTAGGGACTAATGACCCCGCAGTTAAGTCCCATAAGCTGTAAAAACATTACTTATTACTTACTTTGTTTACAAGATAAATCAATCAAAATCAATGGTAAAGCATTGACTAAAACAGAGGTGATATCGGGCGTTCCACAGGGTTGTGTTATTGGTCCTCTGCTGTTCCTTCTTTACATAAACGATTTACGGGAAAATCTAATTAGCTCTCTTAGGTTGTTTGCAGATAACGACGTCATTTACCGTCTAGTAAAATCATCTGAAGATCAAAACCAACGGCAGAACGATCTGAATAAGATATCAGTATGGTGTAAAAATTGGCAATTGACTCTAAATAACGAGAAGTGTGAAGTCGTCCTCATGATTACGAAACGAAATTCGTTAAACTTTGTTTACAAGATAAATCAATCAAATGTGAAGGCCGTAAACTCCACAAAATACCTAGGAATTACTATTACTTCGGACTGAAACTGGAAAGAACACGTAGATAATGTCGTGGAAAAGGCGAACCAGAGACTGCGTTTTATTGACAGAACTCCGTAAAAGATGCAACGGAACTACTAAAGAGACTGCATACACTACGCTTGTCCGTCCATTTTTGGAGTATTGCTGCCCAATGTGAGATCCTTATCAGGTGGGTTGGACGGAGGACATCGAATGAGTCCAAAGAAGGGCAGCTCGTTTTGTATTGTCACGATACAGGGGAGACAGCGTTCCGGAAATGATACAGGGTCTGGGATGGGAATCATTGCAATAACAGCGTTTATCGCTCCGCCGTGGGCTACGTACGAAACTCCAATCGCCAACATTCTCCACTGAATGCGAAAATATATTGTTGACTCCCACTTACAAAGGTAGAAATGATCATCAAAATAAAATACGGGAAATCAGAGCACGAACAGAGAGATTCAGATGCGCGCTATTCGAGAATGAAATGGGAGATAAGTAGTATAAAGGTGTATCGATGAACCCTCTTCCAGGCACTAAATGTGATTTGCGTAGTATTGCACTTTGATGTATTTGTAGAATACGTTCGGCAACCTACATCCTTTTGAATCTGCTTACTGTATTCGTCCCTCGGTCTCCCTCTACGATTTTTACCCCACACACTTCTTTCTAATTTTAAGTAGACGATTCCTTGATGTCTCAGAATGTGTCCCACTAACCTATCCCTTCTGTTAGTCAACATATCCCAGTCTGTTTAGTACCTCCTCATTACGTCATCTACCCGTCTATAGTATCACATTTTGAAAGCTTCAGTCATGTGTCTGAACTCCTTATCGCCCACGTTTCACTCCCATACAATACTTACACGCCAGAGAATTTTTTTCAGAAAGGACTTCCTAACATTTAAGCTAATATTCGATGTCAACAAATTTCGTCTCTTCAGAAACGCTTTTCTTCCCATAGTCATTCTGCATTTTATGTCTTCTTTACTTCGGCTATCAGAAGTGATCTTGCTATCCAAATAATAAAACTCATCTATCACTTTCATCGTCTCATTACCCAATCTAATTCCTTCAGCATCGCCTGATTTTCTGACAAGACACTCCATTACCCTCGTTCACTCTTGATAATATTCATCTTATACCTGCCTTTCAAGGCACTGTCCATTCCATTTATTTGCTCTTCCAGGTCCCTTTCTGCCTCTGACAGAATTACTAAATCATCAGCAAAAGGCAAGGTTTTCAGTTCCTTTCCCTGAACTTCACTTCCTTTATGTCTATGCATGTAAAAGCAGAAAGGCCACCGATGTATAGTCATTTTCTATATTAATGGGCGACAGGTGTTCAGATACTATAATTTTGTGTATACCATACTTACTGAGACAATCCTTTATTTGTAAGTACTTTATTTTCGTTCAAAATTTTCAGCAAATATAAATAATAATACAATACCATTTCGAGACAATAAAGTATTAATTCCCAAGACGCTGCTATTTAATAAATTATTTAATTCGACAGTCCTATTTCGGCGTGAATGCCATTGTCACTTTAACTGTAAAATACAAAGTTGGGTATACTACTGAATGTAACTTAGAAATATGTACTTTATACATACGTTGGTAGCTCTTTCTTTTTTAATCATGTAAGATCGCTATGTACATGACCTGTTTGGTTCATATTTAACACATTTTATACAATTGTTGCTGTTGTGGCTCTTTATACATATTAAAATAATTCATACGTTTTCTTATGTTTGATAGCTATTTGGACAGATATTTCAGCGATATTAGAAGGTTACAATTGATTTACTCCTTTGCTATTATCTATTGCATACCTGGTCTTCGATGGTATGCCAGAAGTATGTTTCCGCACTAGTATGTTATTAATGACTATCTATTAGTTTGTGAAATTAAGTCTGGTGTAATTTTGTGGTGTTTGAGGATCGTAATCATTTATGATGGTTTAGACATAATTATATGCTTTCCAGTGATTACCTATATTTTCGTGACAATAAAATATCTGACGTGTTTGTAAATTACGTCTATCTCTTTGTAGGATGGTACTGATAAAATTTTCGAAGTAACGTTTGTTATAAGTAATCGCTGAAAAGCTTATAATTACGACTAAAATGTCATATATTATTAAGATCATCAAACACCACAAAATTAAACGAGATTTAATTAGAAAACTAATAGATAGTCACAAATTACATACAAGCGCAGAAATATAGTTTTGACATACAAACCAAGACCGGATATGCTCTAGATAATAGCAAAGAAATAATTGAATTGTAACCTTTTAATATCGCTGATATATCTTTCAGAATAGCTCTCATATCAATAGCGTATGAATTACTACAACAACAGATCTATTAAATCTATAAAATGAGAATCAAACAGATCAGGTACATAGCGATCTTACAAGGATGAAAAGAGTTACCACTGTATATATATAAAGTACATATTTCTAAGCTACAACTATCCTATTAAATTAAATAGTATATCCACCTATATATTTTACAATTAACCTGAAGATGGCATTCACGCCGAGCTATGCCTATCGAATTAAATAATTTATTAAAACGCAGCGTTTTGGGAATTAATACGTATAAGACATATACGACGTCGCGGGCCCACAAGATAACAAAAAGTAATTAACCAGATTAAATTTCGCAATATTAATGGGGTAAGCATTTCGAAATGCACTGTTCAGAACTAAAAGTCTTTTGATTTCGCATAATTAAATTGCAATGCAAATAATGTTACACTTTGTCACACTTTTAACTTTCCGTCTTGACTATTTTGTGTCATATTTATTTCGCTTAATTACAGTATATAAAATCTTATAACAATGATAAAAAAAGAAAAGAAAGAAAGAAAATACGAGCCCTTGGAAAATCAGAAAAATTGTGTGACCATATCGAGGCGTTTCTAGCTAACACAACGCAGCATGTCATTCTCAATGGAGAGAAGTGTTCAGACGTTAAAGTGATTTCTTGAGTGTTCCAAGGGAGTGTTATTTTCACAATACGTACAAAAGACCTCGTAGATAGCATCGGATGTTCGGTAAGGCCTTACGAAGGTAATGGAATGCAATGTCCTTTCAGAAAGCATTTATCGGGAGTGTAGCGTTGTATGGAGTAAAACGTGGACGACAAGGAGTTCAGATAAAAAGATAATAGAGGCTTTTGAAATGAGGTGCTACAGACGAATGATGAAAATTAGATAGGTAGATCACGTAACTAATGAGGAGGTGCTTAACCGAAGGAGTTTCTGGCATATCCTGACTAAGAGAAGGAATAGATTGGTTGGACACATTCTGAGACATCAAGAAATCGTCAACTTAGCATTAGAAGGATGCGTGTGGGGTAAAACTCGTAGAGGGAGACCGAGGAAGGAATATAGTAAGCAGGTCAAAAGGGTGTAGGTTGCCAAACGTATTCTCAGATCAAGAGACTTGCACAGGACAGGGTAGCGTGGGGAGCTGCATCAGACCAGTCTGCGGACTGAAGACGACAACAACAACAAAAGCAACAACATGTAGAAATCACAACACTGGAAAAGCGTAGCGAAATGCAGGGACACATGCAGCGTATCGGCGGATGGTGAACTGAATGGCAATTTTTCCACAACATAAACAGATGTAAATTTCTTCGTTTACATAGAAAGGAACAGACTTCAATATATACCAGTGCAATAGCAGCACAAATGCTGAAAGCAGTTTCTTCCGTAATGTATCTAGGATAAAGAGCGATGTCAAAGGGAACGATCTTACAAAATTAATCGTGGACCTTGTGGTTTTTCCACGAGAAGGGATAGGAGAAGTACTAACTCAAGGCTTGAACAAATAACAGCTGTTGTATGCATATGTACAGGTAAGAATAAAAGTCCCAGTACGGAGCCCTGTGGTATTAAGCTTTGACCTGCAGCACCTGCCAGTAAATGAGTCTGGACCTTGTCGTATTTCCATGAGAAGGGATAGGAGAAGTACTAACTCAAGGCTTGAACAAATAACAGCTGTTGTGTGTATATATGTACA
The DNA here is from genome assembly GCA_026315105.1 of Locusta migratoria. Classification (NCBI taxonomy): domain Eukaryota; kingdom Metazoa; phylum Arthropoda; class Insecta; order Orthoptera; family Acrididae; genus Locusta; species Locusta migratoria. The sequence goes on from CM048754.1 coordinate 16,357,539, forward strand.
GGTAAGAGTAATGGTCCCAGTACGGAGCCCTGTGGATATTAAGCTTTGACCCGCAGTACCTGCCAGTAATGTGCCTAGACCTTGTATTTCCACGCGAAGGGATAGGAGAAGTACTAGGGCTTGAACAAATAACAGCTGATGTATGCATATGTACAGGTAAGAATAATGGTCCCAGTACGGAGTCCTGTGGGTATTAAGCTTTGACCCGCAGTACCTGCCAGTAATGTGCCTAGACCTTGTCGTATTTCCACGAGAAGGGATAGGAGAAGTACTAGGGCTTGAACAAATAACAGCTGATGTATGCATATGTACAGGTAAGAATAATGGTTCCAGTACGGAGCCCTGTGGGTATTAAGCTTTGACCCGCAGTACCTGCCAGTAATGTGCCTGGACCTTGTCGTATTTCCACGAGAAGGGATAGGAGAAGTACTAGGGCTTGAACAAATAACAGCTGATGTATGCATATGTACAGGTAAGAATAATGGTCCCAGTACGGAGCCCTGTGGGTATTAAGCTTTGACTTGCAGCACCTGCCAGTAATGTGCCTAGACCTTGTCGTATTTCCACGAGAAGGGATAGGAGAAGTACTAACTCAAGGTTTGAACAAATAACAGCTGTTGTGTGTATATGTACAGGTAAGAGTAATGGTCCCAGTACGGAGCCCTGTGGGTATTAAGCTTTGACCCGCAGTACCTGCCAGTAATGTGCCTGGACCTTGTCGTATTTCCACGAGAAGGGATAGGAGAAGTACTAACTCAAGGTTTGAACAAATAACAGCTGTTGTGTGTATATGTACAGGTAAGAGTAATGGTCCCAGTGCGGAGCCCTGTGGATATTAAGCTTTGACCCGCAATACCTGCCAGTAATGTGCCTAGACCTTGTCGTTTTTCCACGAGAAGGGATAGGAGAAGTACTAGGGCTTGAACAAATAACAGCTGATGTATGCATATGTACAGGTAAGAATAATGGTCCCAGTATGGAGCCCTGTGGGTATTAAGCTTTGACTTGCAGCACTTGCCAGTAATGTGCCTAGACCTTGTCGTATTTCCACGAGAAGGGATAGGAGAAGTACTAGGGCTTGAACAAATAACAGCTGATGTATGCATATGTACAGGTAAGAATAATGGTTCCAGTACGGAGCCCTGTGGGTATTAAGCTTTGACCCGCAGTACCTGCCAGTAATGTGCCTGGACCTTGTCTTATTTCCACGAGAAGGGATAGGAGAAGTACTAGGGCTTGAACAAATAACAGCTGATGTATGCATATGTACAGGTAAGAATAATGGTCTCAGTACGGAGCCCTGTGGGTATTAAGCTTTGACTTGCAGCACCTGCCAGTAATGTGCCTAGACCTTGTCGTATTTCCACGAGAAGGGATAGGAGAAGTACTAACTCAAGGCTTGAACAAATGACAGCTGCTGTGTGTATATATATGTACAGGTAAGAATAATGGACCCAGTACGGAGCCCTGCGGGTATTGCGCTGTGACCCGCAGCACCTGTTAGTGCCATGCCCTCTTCCGGCCTCGGCAATTGCGCTGCCCGTGCACGCACTCGCAGCCAGCAGCCACGCAGAGTGTCTCGCGCCGGACGCGCCGCCCCAGCCGTCCGCCCAATGAGGACAGATGGCCGCGCGCCAGCCGCCGCGCCGCTCCAATCTGGGCGGCGCGTGGGCGGCGTCATTACCTCCTGCCGCACGGGATGCCGTGGGCGGCGACACGCCGAGGTGTGTGGGGGCCACGGCCCACGCGGCCCCGTCGCCCTCCAGACCTTCCGGGAGGCGCTAGGTGCCGCAAAGAAAGAAAAAAAAAAACTGATTCCCACAGGGACCCACACTGGGACCACTGTTATCATCGTACAAATCTGTTGTGGGGCGGCAGTCTACACAATAGTTTTGTTCAAGATATGAGTTAGTACTTCTCCTATCCCTTTTCGTGGAAATACGACAAGGTCCAGGCACATTACTGGCAGGTGCTGCGGGTCAAAGCTTAATACCCACAGGGCTCCATACAGGGACCCTTATTCTTACCTGTACATACGCATACATCAGCTGTTATTTGTTCAAGCCCTAGTACTTCTCCTATCCCTTCTCGTGGAAATACGACAAGGTCCAGGCACATTACTGGCAGGTACTGCGGGTCAAAGCTCAATATCCACAGGGCTCCGTACTGGGACCTTCCTCGCTAACTGAGGATATTTTGAACATTTCCTGTAACAAAGTGTTTGAAGTCACGCTGGTACGTTCTGTTGCTGTGTGGTTCCATTTGTAATTTGAAGAGAAGTAATAAAATGAGCTCTAACATGGAAAGTAAACGTTTCCGGACACATGTCCACATAACATATTTTCTTTCTTTGTGTGCGAGGAATGTTTCCTGAAAGTTTCGGCGTACCTTTTAGTAACACCCTCTACACATGAGGCGTTTATTCCGAAAGAATGACGGGATGCGTCTTCGGTACTCCTTGCAGGTTCGGTGATCACTGTGTCCCCAGTGGTGTAGTGGTCAGCGCAACTGCCTAGAAAGCAGGAGACCCGGGTTCGAATCCCGGCTTTGCCCATTCGCAGTTGAAGTTATATATTCCGTGAATATGAAAACAATAACTGCAGGATCAGAAGTAACGTTTGCTCTTTCGAAATAGACGCCACATGTATATGGCTACATCCCCTGCCTTACACCCTTCCCAACCTGTCAACCTGTGCATCCCTTTCATCCCTTCAACTATGGTAACTGCTGCCTGGTTTTTGTACAAGATGTTGTAAGTAACCTTCCGTTCCCTATATCGTTAAACTAGTTGCCAGAAATGAACGGGTTTTGCCACCTGTAGTGTACACAGCTTTAGGTGTATTAGTCCGAGATCCGGTATAAGAAATATATACCCTCATCTGTTATTTAATTTTAATGACGTATATATAGTAGATAATATATAGACCGATATATCGCTAATAGCTTGCCTGGCTAAATCTGGTGCCGATGATGTTAAACAATAAAATGTTTCATTAAATGTTTTCGATCAACTTTCCCCATCTGTTATTTATGAAAGTCAAGCATCAACTGAGAGAATATACCGCAATGAACTGAAAAAAAATAAAGGTTGCATCCTTTCACCTGTTACCATCTCTAGGGTTGGATAGTATGAAGAGGTAAGTAAGCGTATTTTATATACCCTCATACGTTATTTAATCGAATTACATTTCAAATGAAAGGTTATTTTATTCCGAATCCAACTGTAATAGGTTGCCTTATCAAAAAGTTTGCTAAATCCATGGTTGCCTAGATTTAACCCCTCAGTGGGCGCGCCCCGGCATACGCACCGCAAATTTTAGTTCATCGAGCCTCCACTAAGCCTGCTTTCGTGAGGTCTAGTTCACAGTCTTCATCAAACAGAGAGTGAGTGTCACATAGTTTGAAATCAGACCTGGCCATTGCTTAGTGGCAAAAAATTTATGAAACAAGTTCAGCCTTTGCGGTGTGCTTGGCGCGCAAGCGCCCACCAAAAGCTTAAGACGTTAAATTTTCAACATGAGCGTTAACAGTTCCTTTGAAAGCTATCTCCTATAATGTAAATATTAACGGTATCCATTTTGGTTTCACTCACACATTCATTTATCAGTGACAATAGATAATCATGAAATAATTTTTCTGTTTAAAATGCATGTGTTTCAACCTGAGATTTTTCGATCTTGTAAGTGCGGATGAAATAATGGTAAAATTAAATAAAATATCACATAATACTTAACTTTTTATTAAATGACAAAATACAAAATTTATACGTAAACTGATTCGAATTCTGACTCGTCAGAAGTGCCTATGTAAAAGTGAAATTCTAGTTCTTCATCGATCTCCTTGTTTTCCGAATCCCTTAATATATCGTTAATTTGTACGGGTGTTTTCTCCCCTTCAAACGATATAGACTTCATACAGCCATCCAAAAACCGACCACAACCTTCAGGATTGATTTTAACGCAGCATGCATCGGTTGCATGACGCCACATTGAATTAACATATATTGTTCAGTTGCGAATGAATGGGCGGATGTTGTGGTTGCCACTACTCTTAGTTTCCAGTTTCTGCGTATTCGTTGTGTTGTGACAGATCAAGTTGCTGTTGCACTGAAAATGATTGTTGGGCTGATTGCTGCATTACATATTTGTTCAAATATGTTGAAATGTTTGTAAATCTATCGGACCAAACTGCGTGGTCATCAGTCCGTACCTTACAAACTAGCCGGCCGCGGTGGCCGAGGGGACTAAGGCGCTCCAGTCACGGTCCGCACGGCCACTACGGTCGGGGGTTCGAATCCCCCCTCGGGCATGGATATTTGTGCCGTCATTAGTGTAAGGTAGTTAATAAGTAGTTTGTAAGTTTAGGGACTGATGACCCCGTAGTTAAGTCCCATAAGCTATACAAACATTTACTATTATGTTACAACTGTGGGGTCAGCGTACCACTCCGCAATACCGACCGGTATCACTTTACAGTGTCTATACGGGGTGTCTCCATATTTTGTTTGGTATCTCAGTACTCAAACTGTTATTGTTACTCTTAAAAACAAGTAGAATCCCTCAGATAGTCCGAAACGCTCACTGTTTACACTCGCTAGCTCCGAGATGGAGGGAAATAGTTCCGCTCACGACCACAGTGACTGCGTAGAAAACTTGATACCTTAAAACTAGGCAATCATGGATTTAGCAAACTTTTTGATAAGGCAACCTATTACAGTTGGATTTGGAATAAAATAACCTATATCATCTGAAATGTAATTCTATTAAATAACGTATGAGGGTATATAAACTACGCTTACTTACCTCTTCATACTAGCCAACCCTATAGTTGGCAACAGGTGAAAGAAGGCAACCTTTATTTTACCAAATCATTGGGGTATATTCTCTCAGCTGATCCTTGACTTTCATAAATAACAGATCGGGGAAGTTGATCGAAAACATTTAATGAATTATCTCGAACAGAACGATCTATTGATGCAAGGTCAACAGTATTTAGAAAATATCGTTCATGCGAAACACAACTAGCTCTATATTCACACGAAGTGATGGGTGCCATCGATAAGGGTTCGCAAATCGATACCGTATTTCTTGATTTCCAGAAAGCTTTTGACACCGTACCTCACAAACGGCTTTTAATCAAATTGCGTGGTTATGGTATATCGCCCCAAATTTGCGATTGGATAGGGGATTTCTTGTCAGAGATGACACAGTTCGTAGTAATCGGTGGTAAGGCATCGACGAAAACAGAGGTGATATCGGGCGTTCCACAGGGTAGTGCTATTGGTCCTCTGCTGTTCCTTATTTACATAAACGATTTAGGGGAAAATCTAAGTAGCTCTCTTAGGTTGTTTGCAGATGACTCCGTCGTTTACCGTCTAGTAAAATCATATGAAGATCAAGTCTAACTGCAGACGATCTGAATAAGATATCAGTATGGTGTAAAAATTGGCAATTGACTCTAAATAATGAGAAGTGTGAAGTCGTCCACATCAGTACGACTTAAATTGGTAAGGACATGTAGATAATATCGTGGGAAAGGCGAACCAGAGACTGCGTTTTATTGGCAGAACACTAAAAAGATGTAACAGAACTGCTAAAGAGACTGCATACGCTACGCGTGTCCGTCCATTTTTGGAGTATTGCAGCCCAGTGTGGGATCCTTATCAGGTGGGTTTGACGGAGGGCATCGGGGCAGCTCGTTTCGTATTGTCACGATACAGGGGAGACAGCGTTACGGAAATGATACAGGATCTGGGATGGGAATCATTACAACAACTTGGCTACTTACGAAACTCCAATCGCCAAAATTGTCCTCCGAATGCGTAAATATATTGTTGACTCCCACTTACATAGGTATAAATGACCATCAGAATAAAATACGAGAAATCAAAGCTCGAACGGAGAGATTGAGGTTTTCTTTCTTCCCGCGCGCTATTCGAGAATGGGATGGGAGATAAATAGTATAATGGTGGTTCGATGAACTCTCTGCCAGGCACTTAAATGTGATTTGCAGAGTATCCCATGTAGGAACATTTTATTGTTTAACGTAATCGGCACCAGATTTAGCTACGCAACCTATTAGCGATATATCTACCATGTATACTTGATTGAAATTAAATTAGAGATGAGGGTATATATTTCTTATTCCGGACCTCAGACTATATGTGGTGGCTATGACCCGGTGCTCTGACAAGTGCCTAAACACTTGCTGTCGCCCACCTCGGCCGTCTTTGCAAACAATCACATCACAATGTTTTCAAAATGTTCACCATTGGCACTACAGAGGTGCCGCAAACGATGAATGAAATTCGCCGTCACATTTCGTAGTGTCGCAACCGAAATGGATTCACGTGCCACAGAGATCGCCGATTCAAGCTCGTCCAGCGTGGCGGGATGCTTCGGGTAGGCCTCGTCTTTCACTGTGCCCCACAAAAAAAAAAAAAAAAAAAAAGTCACAGAAAGTCAAATCCGGCGAATATGGAGGGCAATCCATGATGGTTTACAAAGAGTGTTTTCATACGATTATTTCGGTTATGTATGCTGATATGAGCTATCGATCTTTGTTTTCGAGATATTTGATTTTGAAATCAGGGAGCCCTTTTCCGGACACACTGTATGTGGCGTCTATTCCGAAAGAATGACGGGAGGCGTGCTTAGGTAGTCCTTGCCGGTGCGGTGATCACTGTGTCGCCGTGGTATATGGGTCAGCGCAACTGCCTAGAAAGCAGGAGACCCGGGTTCGAATCCCGGCTGGGTACACATTTTCAGCTTTGCCCAATCGCAGTTGATGTCATATATTCTATGAATATTAAATAATAACAGCTGCAGGATCAGAAGTGACGTCTGTTCTTTGGAACAGACGCCACATGTATAAATATAATATGCCGGTGATTGGCAACGATCCTATCGTTAGTGGGGAGGGTGGGCAAGTTTGAAGCCCTTACTCTTACGAGAATTAGTTTCATAACTACGAGTTTGAGTACTATGGGCAGGGCGAAGCTGGGAATTTGTATCTGACGGGAGGCGTGCTTAGGTAGTCCTTGCAGGTGCGGTGATCACTGTGTCGCCGTGGTATATGGGTCAGTGCAACTGCCTAGAAAGCAGGAGACCCGGGTTCGATTCCCGGCTGGGTTCACATTTTCAGCTTCGCCCATTCGCAGCCATAGTCATGTATTGTGTCAATTTGAAAAGAGTAACAACTGCAGGATCAGAAGTGAAATTTGTTGTTTCGGATTAGACGCTACCCTGTCTTACACCCTTCCCAACCATAACTGCAGTATCAGAAGTGACGTTTGCTCTTTTGGAATAGACGCTACATGTATACGGCTAGAACCCTGTCTTACACCCTTCCCAACCTCTGCATCCCTTTCATGCCCTTCAGCTCTGATAACAGCTGTCTGGTTTTTGTACAAGTTGTCGTAAACAACATCCCGTTCCCCATATCGTTAGACCAATTGCCAGAAATGCACGGCTTTGGCCACCTGTATCGTGTGCGTGGTTGCTGAGATCCCGTGCACTGACAGACGCGCTTCGGCACTTGCTGTCAAAATTTTCAAATGTTTGTATAGCTTATGGGACTTAACTACGGGGTCATCAGTCCCTAAACTTACAAACTACTTATTTACTACCTTATTCTAAGGACGGCACAAATATCCATGCCCGAGGTGGGATTCGAACCCCCGACCGTAGTGGCCGCGCTACCGAGACTGGAGCGCCTCAGTCCCCTCGGCCACTGAGGCCGGCGTTCAGGTGTTGTTTCTTCCCGCGCGCTATTCGCGAATGGAATGGGAGATGAGTGGTATTATACCACTCATCTCTCATTCCATTCTCGAATAGCGCGCGGTGGTTCGATGAACTCTCTGCCAGGCACTTGTATGTGATTTGCAGAGTATCCCATGTAGGAACATTTTATTGTTTAACATCATCGGCACCAGATTTAGCTACGCAACCTGTTAGCGATATATCAGTCTACACATTATCTACCATGTATACTTGATTGAAATTAAATAAGAGATGAGGGTGTATATTTCTTATGCCGGATCTCAGACTACATGTGGTGGCCGCCTCCCCGCGCACTGACAGACCACAATTGATCCATGACCAATTGTACCTCCTCCAACGGCGGGGTAAAGAGGTGTCGTTTCTTTGGGTACCTGGGCATGTTGGGATATGCGGAAATGAAGCGGCTGATGTGGCTGCCAAGGCGGCCTGCGGTGACCCACATGTCACGGAGTGTGCCATTCCCTTGCGGGACGTCTACTCTGTGTGGGCCAGAGATCCCTTCAGTTGTGGGAGGAGAAGTGGCTGGCAGCGACAGGTAATAAACTGCGGTTGGTCAAACCAACTGTCCGACCGTGGAGAACCTCCTGCCAGCCATTCAGGCGTTTCCAAGTGACACTGACGCGACTTCGCATTGGCCACAGCCCTTTGATCCACAGTTTTTTTTATTCCGTCGGGAGAATCCACCGACTTGTGATGCTTGTGGCGTGCAAATCACTATAGGCCACATTTTAATTGAGTGTATTTTATATCGTGCTGAGAGGGCAGCGGCTAATCTTGGTCGTGCCCTACCCATTGTTTTAGCTGACGACGAGGTGAGAGTGACGAACGTTTTACAATTCTGTGAACGTTCTCGACTCTGGCCTAAGCTCTTAGGCCGGAGGTTTTAGTGTGTTACAGGAGGGCTCGCTGGTGTCTCTAACATCAGCGAGCAGCGTCCCCCTATACTCCGACATTTTCTTTTTAAGGACTTGTAAGGTTGGGTACTGCGGTCTGCCACTTTACATCGCTGATTTGCAATACGTGTTCGTGTTGTTGCCATTGCTTACTTCAGCAGAATTCTAAAGTACTGTTGTCCATATGTTAGCCCAGTACTAAGCCATATTTGTAATTTTTCCTTTCAGAATGGTCAGTTTCCTGATAGATTGAAGTACTCAGTAGTGAAACCACGTTATAAAAAAGGAGAAAGGGATAACATTGACAACTATAGACCTATTTCTATACCATCGGTGTTTTTCTAAAGTTATTGAAAAGGCTGTATATTCAAGATCAATTGATCATTTCAGTTCACATAATTTGTTGTCAAAAGTGCAGTTTGGTTTTAGAAGTGGTTTAACGACTGAAAACGCTATATTTTCGTTTCTCTGTGAGGCACTTGATGGGTTAAATAAGAGGCTACGGACATTAGGCGTCTTCTTTGATTTAACAAAAGCGTTTGATTGTGTTGATCACAAAATATTGTTGCAGAAGTTGGAACATTATGGAATACGGGGAGTAGCCCACAACTGGTTCACCTCTTACTTTAATAATAGACAACAGAAGGTAATTCTCCGCAGTGTAGAAAATGGCTATGACGTGCAATCCCAATGGGGTACAATTAAGTATGGGGTGCCCCAGGGGTCTGTTTTGGGACCATTGCTGTTTCTTATTTATATAAATGATATGCCTTCGAGTATAACAGGTGATTGTAAAATATTTTTGTTTGCTGATGATACCAGCTTGGTAGTGAAGGATGTTGCTCGTAATGTTGACACAGTATCAAATAATGCAGTTCAAGAGATAAGTTCATGGCTAATAGAAAACAAGTTGATGTTAAATCACAGTAAAACTCAGTTTTTACAATTTCTAACCCATAATTTGACGAAATCTGACATTATGATTGCACATGATGGGCATGTGATAAGTGAGACTGAACAGTCCAAATTTCTAGGTGTTCATATAGACAGTAAGCTGTCATGGAAAGCCCATGTTCAGGATCTTGTTCCAAAACTAAATTCTGCTATATTTACCATTAGAACAATATCTGAGATAAGTGATTTTTCAACACGAAAAGTAGTCTATTTCGCTTACTTTCACTCACTTAGGACGTACGGTATTGTTTTTTGGGGTAACTCGCCTGATGCAAAAAGGATATTTCTGGCTCAAAAACGGGCGGTTCGAGCAATATCTGGTGTAAGTTCGCGAACGTCATGTCGACCCCTTTTCAGTAGTCTGGGAATTTTGACTCTGGCGTCACAATACGTTTTTTCTTTAATGTCTTTTGTTGTTAATAATATCAGATTATTCCCACGAGTTAGTAGCTTTCACTCGGTGAATACTAGACAGAAGTCTAATCTACATTTGCATCACACCACCTTAACACTTGTGCAGAAAGGGGTGCAGTATTCTGCGGCATCCATTTTCAATAAGCTGCCATAAGGACTAAAGAATCTTAGCACGAATCCACACGCTTTCAAATCTAAATTGAAGAGTTACCTCATGGCTCACTCCTTTTATTCTGTCGAGGAGCTCCTAGAAAAGTTAAACAATTAAGCTAATTCATTTTTTCTTTATTGATTCTTTTCACTTTGTCTTAAGATTGTCGTGTGCAAAGGACTACTTAAAATTTTTCTATTACCATTCTTGTGTAACAATGTATTGACGTGTTCCATGACCATGGAGTCTTACTCCTCAAGTGGATCCTATGGACAGAAAAAAACAAATAAAAAAATAAAAATAAAATTTACTGTTGTTTAATTCTCCTGTCAGGGCGATAAAAACCTTGCTGTCCTATCTATCCTATCCGTGCACTGACAGACGGGCCTAGACACTTGCTGTTGTCGCCCACCTCGGCCTGCCACTGTCCGGCCAGCTGCCGCCCCTCCTCGGCGCATCCTGCGGGCCCACGGAGCCGCCCACCTCCGCCGCCCACCGCTGCCGGGATGTCTGATGACTCCAGGCGACGGCCAGGAATGCCCGCTTGGCACCTCCTGTCTTGCCTACCGATCCAGTGCACGCACACTCCCTAAGCCACCGGAGCGAGCAGGGAGGCAGCTCACGAGGAGACCACACACGGAAATCGCATTCCAGAATCTTTTGGTATTTATGGTACACGTCCGCCCTCGTAGCTCAGTGGCAGCGTCGCTGACTACCACGCAGAAGCCCGTGGCTCGATTGCCGGCAGGGGACTGGGTGTCGTGTGTTGTCCTAATCATCATCATCATCATCTCATCATCATTGGCACGTAAGTCGCCCACGCGGCGTCAAATAGAAAGACTTACACTAAGGCGGCCGAACAAATCCGTAAGGGATTTCCCGGCCAATATAGCCATACGCTCATTTCAGTTTCATTTCATTCATGGTACATCAAGATCTGAACTCAAATAACAATCAGCCAGAGCCATTCCGCTGAACTCTAACAAATTCTCGAAAAAATTGACTTCGAAGCTCCAGTAACTTTCGGGTGTGCGGCCGGTTCCCTTCGTCATCCTGACACGATACTTCGGCCTGGGAACGTCCGGCCATCTTCAGGTGAATAGCGAGTACTGAAGAGTCCAGGTGCTTCCTGCGCTTGCCGAAAGTGCTGGTATCGTTTTGCGCATGAGTTAGGCGATGTCATTCGCGATACAGCCGGATTAGCTCCGCCTTGGGAGCATCCGTCAGAGATGATCTCCAACTGAGAAAAGCGGGATTTTACAAAATTTCCTCCGCGTTCTGCATATATAGGCCAGACAATAAGAACTGCAACAGGAGCGATGTGTGGAACACGAAAGACACACACGCCTTCTCCAACCATCAAACTTTGAATGCTTTGGTGAGGCGAGAGTCAACAGCCGTAATATATTTCATAAAATGCATCTTTATAAAAACCATCAGCTGTTTATTAAAAACCTTATTCATCTACTAGTTTCGGTCATGGACCATCTTCAAGGATAAAAAGGTGTTAACAGAGAATGGTAAAATACATCATATAAAATAATACAACTGAGATAAAACAGAGTCAGTACAACTAAAAGTGTAAAAAATTGCTATGGTCATCTTAGATAAAATCTATCAGTCAAACATGACATAAAAGGTGAGAACGGTCTATGAATAAAATATAAATATAAAGAAATTCATAGACCGTTCTCACCTTTTATGTCATGTTTGCCTGATAGATTTAATTAAGTTGACCATAGCAATTTTTTACACTTTTAGTTGTACTGACTCTGTTTTATCTCAGTTGTATTATTTTATTTGATGTATTTTACCATTCTCTGTTAACACCTTTTTATCCTTGAAGATGGTCCATGACCGAAACTAGTAGATGAATAAGGTTTTTAATAAACAGCTGATGGTTTTTATAAAGATGCATTTCATCAAACTTTGCACTATCAGAACACTGCATTTTTTATAGTACCTTATTTGGATCACTATTAGTTGATGACGCTAGTCTTTGTTCAGTTTGTGAAGAGTTACGACACTGTTTTTGGAAAGTCATTTCCATAGCTACTAATGGCTTTCCAAGCAGCTGTTCTGATCAACCATCGTTTTATGTGCAAGTTTTTCAGCTCGTCTATATATATAAACTGGCACCACACATGGAATTAGAAATCCGAAATGTTTATATAACTGAATTCGAAAACGAATCTGGGATTCGAACCACCGACTCTCTGGTTGTGAGGCCAGAGCGCTACCACATTGTATATTATTTTATTTCATTTTATTAAATTTTTCTTTCTAACGGTATTTCTGCGGACGCTGATTGTGTTTGTTCGTTGTTGTCCGATGTGTCCTTGGCTTAGCTTTTATATATGACCTACTTTTGTAAGTCCAGATCGCTACCACGACAGATGCTGCAACAGTTTTAATTGTGAGTACTTGCGTGTACTTGCAGAACTTCATTTTTCTGGAGAATTTTTGAGAAGTGCGTCGAACGGCTACGGTTGATTGTTATTTAAGTTCAGAACTTCAAGTATCATAAATATAAAGAAATTCTAAAATCCGATTCCCGTGTGGCCTCCTTGACAGACCTTAAAGTCCCATGGACAGCATGCTCGTTACAGACGGAAATGACGCTCTGATTTTTCAGTAAGGAGGCGGAAGGACGTTGGTTGTGCCATTTCAAAGGATCCATGCCAGCATTTGCCTGGGGGGCGATGTAGGGAAATCACGAAAAATCTAAAACTAAGTGGCGGGACGGGAGGCGGATTTGAGCTGTGTTACTCCTGAATGCGAGTCCACCCATCTCACAGTATGCGAGTACAAGGCCCATGCAAAACGAAAGAATCGTTTTGCGGGAAAAAAAAAAAAAAAAAAAAAAAAAAAAAAAAAAAAAAAAAAAAAAAATACACTGGTCAAATTAAATCTACATCTACATGGGATACGCTGCAAATCACATTTAAGTGCCTGGCATTGGGTCCATCGAACCACCGTTATAATATTTATCTCCCATTCCATTCTCAAATAGCGCGCGGGAAGAAAGAACACCTGAATCTCTCCGTTCGGGCTCTGATTTCTCGTATTTTATTCTGATGGTCATTTCTACCTATGTCAGTGGGAGTCAACAATATATTTTCGCATTCGGAGGAGAATGTTGGCGATTGGAATTTCGTAAGTAGCCCACGCCGCAGCGATAAGCGCCGTTGTTGTAATGATTCCCATCCCAGATCCTGTATCATTTCCGTAACGCTGTCTCCCCTGTATCATGACAATACGAAACGCGCTGCCCTTCTTTCGACTCTTTCGATGTCCTCCGTCAAACCCACCTGATAAGGATCCCACACTGGGCAGCAATACTCCATAAAAGGACGGACAAGCGTAGTGTATGCAGTTTCTTTAGTAGTTCTGTTGCATCTTTTAAGGGTTCTCCCAATAAAACGCAGTCTCTGTTTCGCCTTTCCCACGACATTATCTACGTGTTCTTTCCAATTTAAGTCTGAAGTAATATATATACATGTGGCGTCTGTTCAGTAAGAACAGACGTCACTTCTGATCCTGAAGTTGTTATCGTTTTCATATTTACAAAATGTTCAAATGTTTGTATAGTCTATGGGACTTAACTACGGGGTCACCAGTCCCTAAACTTACAAACTACTTATGAACTACTTACTAACTAGGACGGCACAAATATCCATGCCCGAGGGGGGATTCGAACCCCCGACCGTAGTGGCCGTGCAGACCGTGACTGGAGCGCCTTAGACTCCTCGGCCACCGCGGCCGGCTTCATATTTACAGAATATATGTAGGGGTCAGCGCAACTGTCTAGAAAGCAGGACACCCGGGTTCGAATCCCGTCTGGGTACACATTTTCGGCCTTGCCCATTCGCAGTTGATGTCATATATTCTATGAATATGAAAACAATAACAACTGCAGGATCAGAAATGATGTCTGTTCTTTCGGAATATGTGCCACATGTATATACAATCCCTTACTGGTTACTGAATATTGTTTACTTGTAATCCAAGTCCACGTAAGAAATTTTATAATTGACTTACTACTGTTTACGCGACATTACTGTGAACTCTGTCAAAAGTCAGAATTATTTCAGTGTTTAAAACTGACATTTGTATTAAAAAATAATGCAATCTGTGATTTAGTGCAATATAAAATTAATTTAAACAAGTGCCTTAATTGAGCGCATTAGCGTGATCCTTAACCCTCTGAACCTCAAATTTTATTAATTTATGAACAAAAATATTTCTTTGCATGTTTCTATGCATAATGGTTAGAATAATATATATTTGTTAGATTTTTGTAACGTTTTGTGGGGAAAATTAGAACAAATCCAAATAGCAAAATTGGGCAGCATGTGTTTCCATTACCGTAACTGATATCATTTTCAAACTGTTTACTGCTAATTTAGATACGTGACAATAGTTTATTAATGAAATTTTCAAATTAGGCTACATTGTTTGCGTTACATTGATATAATAATTTGAATGTCTTCTTGCATGTACTCCAACTTAGGCATCAACCAACAATACATATTTTGTCACTTCATTGTAGACTAATGCTCTCTGTTACCTCAAAGTAACGATAGCGACCCTTGTTAAAATGAAATTTGGAAAGTTGTACAGTGTTGTTTGCAATCTTTGGAAAGGTGGTTGTGACTAGCGGAACAAATAAAAATGACGTTGCCTTATAGAAGGGAAAGGGATAACATCTCTACCATCACCATGTCATGTGAACTTAAGTACACTAAGGTAAAAGATTCAACATCGTTTATGTGCTTAAAAAATTATATACCGGGTGATCAAAAAGTCAGTATAAATTTGAAAATTTAATAAATCACAGAATGTTGTAGATAGAGAGGTAAGAATTGGCACAAATGCTTGGAATGACATGGGGCTTTCTTAGAAAAAAAAATAGTTCGAAAATGTCAGACAGATGGCGCATCATGTGATCAGAAAAGCAATAATTGGCATAGCAAATTAAGACAAAGCAAAGATGATGCTCTTTACAGGAAATACTCAATATGTTCACCATCATTCCTGAACAGTAGCTGTAGTCGAGGAATAATGTTGTGAACAGCACTGTAAAGCATGTCCGGAGTTATGGTGAGGCATTGGCGTCGGATGTTGTCTTTCAGCATCCCTAGAGATGTCGGTCGATCACGATACACTTGCGACTTCAGGTAACCCCAAAGCCAATAATCGCACGGACTGAGGTCTGGGGACCTGAGAGGCCAAGCATGACGAAAGTGGCGGCTGAGCACACGATCATCACCAAACGACGCGCGCAACAGATCTTTCACGCGTCTAGCCATATGGGGTGGAGCGCCATCCTGCATAAAAATCGTACGTTCCAGCAGGTGTTTATCAGACAGGCTGGGGATGATGCGATTCTGTAACATATCGACGTACCTATCACCCGTCACGGTAGCAGTTACAATAACAGAATCACGCGTCATCTGTCGGATATTTTTGGAACTTTGTTTTCTTTTTTCGGTTCTAATAAAACACCATGTTATTCCAAGCAAGTGTGTCAAATTTTACCATTCTATCTACATTATTCCGTGATTTATTAAGTTTTCAAATTTATACTGACTTTTTGATCAGCCGGTACATGAGCTGCTAATGTTCGTACTTACACCGAGCCTGTCTCTGACCGGCAATCATTTCTCTCATAGTGACGCTGCCTCCAGCACCGGTTTATATCGATACTAGGTCGGTGGTCGCAATGATCTGCGTCACCAGTGTAGATCGAATGATCACAAAAGAGGGCAGAAACTTCAACAGAATTGCCTCAGGGAGCAATGCATAGCATTTTAGAAGCGATCAATTACGATCCTTGCATACGAGTCTTTATCTGCGAGTATTTCCCTTTTGTTGATGTAACCATTTCTGTTTGCAGCCGCTGGGAATGTACCACAGCCTCGAACGGATGCGATCGCTTCCTGTCGGCCATTAAAAGCTGCACCACCCGTCGGCACCTTGGCTGGGAGCTAACCAGTTCCTGGTGAACCAAAAGTTTCGTTCAGATCACCGTGAGTTCAGGCATAGTGCACAGGGCAATCGTTAGTCGGAATTCAGGCTTGGTGATGGTAACCTTAGGTGTGGTTCAGTGGAAGTACTTTTGGTGGTGGAGTAACATTAACATAGTGTACGCACCAGCTATATGGGATGTGGTGAAGGTGCTATCATGTAACCGGCGTAACCCTTATAGCAACATGTAATTACTTAGTTTTGTACTCACTATTGTCGTAAAGGAATTTACAGATTTACATGTATGTAGTGAACGCTTTCGCCGATCCGAACAAGGTAAGTGAACTGTCATGGAACATACGGCGGAAGAAACGCAAGTCTTGTGGAAGTCCAGACAACTGCAGTGCATCTACATCTACATCCCAGCACTATGAACCATTGGGTAAATTGTGGGTGAGGGTTGTTGTAATGTAGTTTTTATTCTTGTGTACCTATCATCCCGTTTACGCTAGGTGTCGGTCTGATAATCTACATCTACATAGATACTCTGCAAATCACATTTAAGTGCCTGGCAGAGGTTTCATAACTTTTCTCTTCCGTCCCATTCTATAACAGCGCGCGGGAAGAAAGAATACCTAAATCGTTCCGTTTTCGATCTGATTTCTCTTATTTTATTCGGATGGTCATGTTTTCCTACGTAGGTGGGTGCTACCAAAATATTTTCACATTCAGAAGTAAAAGTAGGTGATTGAAACTTCGCAAACAGATCACGCCGCAATGAATAACGTCTTTCCTTTAATGATTTCCACCCCCAATTCGTGCAACATTTCCGTGACGCTTTCCCCCCGTAACGTGATAAAACAAAACGAGCTGCCCTTTTCTGAACCTTCACAATTTCTTCCGTCAATCCCACCTGGTGAGGATCCCACAAGGGGCAACAGTACTCCAGGAGAGGACGCACAAGTGTGATGTAAGCAGTCTCTTTGATGGAGCTGGTGCATCTTCGAAGCGTTCTGCCGATGAAACGTAACCTTTGATTCGCCTTCCCCACAATATTTTCTGTGTGTTCTCTCCAGTGAAAGTTGTTCGTAATTGTAACTCCTAGGTATTTGGTAGAATTTACGACCTTAAGGTTTGACTGATTTATCGCGTAATTGAAGTTCAGAGGATTTCTTTTAGTGGTCACGTGTATTACTTCACACTTTTCTTTATTTAGTGTCAATTGCCAATTTTCGCACCAAGTAGAAATTTTGTCTAAATCGCTTTGCAGTTGCATTTGATCCTCTGTTGACTTCACTAACCGATAAACGACAGCATCATCCGCGAACAGTCTAAGGGAGCTATTCAGATTATCTCCTAAATCGTTTATAAACACGAGGAAGAGTAGGGGACCTATAAGGCTTCCCTGTGGAACGCCAGATATCACTTCTGTTTTACTCGATGACTTAACGTCAATTACAACGAACTGTGTCCTTTCTGATAGGAAATCGTGAATCCAATCGCATAATTGGGGAGATATTCCATAAGCACGCAATTTCATTAGATCCCGAGCAAAGTGCTGGATTGGAAGCCGAGACATTGCGGGTTCAAGTCCCAGTCGGATCACGGATTTTTTAG
Organism: Locusta migratoria; assembly: GCA_026315105.1. NCBI lineage: Eukaryota > Metazoa > Arthropoda > Insecta > Orthoptera > Acrididae > Locusta > Locusta migratoria. Next base: position 16,375,319 of record CM048754.1, read on the forward strand.
TCTGTATTTTAACCCAGCCTCCGCCTCTCAACAATGTAAGGAGTTACGAAAAAGGACACGTGCTCCAGATCCCGCGTTAAACTGTAGGATAACTGCTGTAGGTCATGGACATACAACTTACAAATCTGTTCCCCAGTTTGAAGACTTTCACAAGTCGATATTATTATTATTATTATTATTATTTACGACTGGAAAGGAATAATAACAAGAGACTTTCATTACGTGGCATTATTCGCAGTTTTTTTCTCAATTTCGGTTGGTTATTCACCATCTTATGCTATATCTTGCTAATAATTGTGCCGTTGTTGGAAATTTCTATGTTATTTTTCGGTAAATTCGTTTGCTGCGAATTTAACTGTTCTTTTATGTGCCCATTACGACAATTCCTTTCGTTTTCCGCATAATTGTTTTTGATATCTTATGGTATTTTTTCCAGTCCGACTGTAATTTTTGCAGATTACATTGATGTTGGCCAAATTTTTTGATACGTTTGGCTAATTTCAGTACAACATCTTTGTCGAATTTCGTGCTACTTATATCGAAATTGGATGTTTTCCCAGGTTTGTTGATATTTTTGCAATTCTTGTTTTTATATATTTACCTTTTCGGATTTTTATTACAATATTTGTTTCCTGCCAAGATGGCATTTGTTTTTTTCCCGTTGTAGGATTTTTTTTTTTTTTTTAATCGTTGTTGCCGATTTATGTCTGTTATCGTTTTGCTTGGCTCGACCATTCTTTCCTTTTTTTTCGTTTTCTGTGTACCCTTTGCTAAATTCCATCTTTCTTTCGCTGACGTCTGTGTAATGTTATTGCCAAATTCAGGTTATTTTTTTAGACAATTTAAAAAGAAGTACATACGCTCCCTTTTAATTAATTGTTCCAAATCCGTTGTTAACCAAGCCGACCCCTTCTTAGTAACTAAGATGGTGTATTGCCCGTACCAAAGAATATCATACTCACTTCAGTCATTGTATTGATAATATTATAAATTTCGTACCCATAATCGTCGTTATTGGTCGGGACAAAGTGTTGTCACCTACCTGCCCCAAGTGTATTAAAAAAAATCAAATGTTCAAATGTTTGTATAGCTTATGGGACTTAACTACGGGCTCATCAGACCCTAAGCTTACAAACTACTTACGAACTAGCTAATCCTAAGGACGGTACAAATATCCATGCCCGAGGGGGGGGATTCGAACCCCCGACCGTAGTGGCCGTGCAGACCGTGACTGGAGCGCCTTAGTCCCCTCGGCCACCGCGCCCGACAAGTGAATTCAGCTCTAAATAACTTTCTCGGAAACCGGCGGTGTAACAGGTTTTATAGCTAGTGGCGTGTATGCTGATGCGAGAGGCTTACTTGTAAGCGTGCTAGCAGGAAATAGTACTGTTCCTACTCCACGTGCACGAGCGTCGCTTCGTCTGTTGACGGCTGACTACCGTTCACACATACCTGTGTGTGGCCGTCGACATGGGGGCACGTGTCACGATGCTTTTTTTCCAAATTCTATGTTGCCGTTTTATGTCTGTCATCTTTTTACTTGATTCGACTATTCTTTTTCTCTTTTAATTTTTTTTTTTTTTTTTTTTTTTTTTTTTTTTGTTTCCGTGTATCTTTTGCCAAATTTCGTCTTTCTTTCGCTGACGTCTGTGTAATGTTATTGCCAACTTCACGTTTTTTTTATGGAGCAGTTCATCCGTTTCCTTTTAATTAATTGTACCAAATCCGTTGTCAACATAGCCGACCCCTTCTTAGTAAGAAAGATGGTGTATTGCCCATACCAAAGAATATGATACTCAATTCAGTCACTGTATTGATAATATTAGAAATTTCCTACCCATAATAGTCGTTATTGTTCGGGACAAAGTGTTGTCACCTACCTGTCCCAAATGGAAAGTGTGTTCAGCTCTAAATAACTTGCTCGGAAACCGGAGATGCATCATATGTTATAGCTAGTGGCGTGTATACTGAGGCGACAGGCTTTCTTGTAAGCGTGCTGGCAGGAAATAGTAGGGGAGATCGGGGCTAGTTGTTACAATTTTTTTTTTTTTTGAGTCTCGTACACATCGACACAAAACACGTATGTCGATTGGACAGACGCCAAAAGTTAGGAAATTATTTAGTCTTCACAATGAAATTTTCGTCATAAATGTAAGCTCAGGTTGTTAAGCTCTATATCAACTTTTTTGCTAACTTGTATGATGTAACAACCTACCCCACTGTGGAGAATCTTGTTACACGATATGGGGCTATTTGTTACATAATAATTTAAAAAATATATATTTTTGGTTCCATAACACAGATTTATTTAATCATTGGTTTTAATGCGAGGGGTGGTAACAAATCATAAAACTTGAAACAAAGTACTAACATTGACATACGGTCATCATTAATCTGATGAAGAAATATCAAGTTCATTATCTGAGCTACAGTTTTTACAAATACAGAAACTGTCATGCTTGGCACACCTATCATGTGCCCACCTTTTACATTTTGTGCACTGTAGCCATGTGGTTCGTAGCCTTGACTTCACTAGAGGGTTCTGAGATCTCACATTTTCGTTTCCCCGTTTTTGCTTTTTTTATTTTTATTTTTCGGCGCCAACACGAGTCGTCTTCTTGCAGGTGTTTTTTTTTTTTTTTTTTTTTTTTTGTTCTATTTGCCTCAGCTGTCAATGCTGCTTTTCTGCTTTTACTGGTGAATCAGTCAGGATTGCACTCACTCGTTTATTCCTTCTTACTGTTCTCTTGCGGGCAGAAGCTTTCGGGAAAGACCTCAGTTCTTCAGGTGGGTGGCACATGTGTGTCTATGGATTTTGCAGAACCGACTGTTCAGGTGCAAGGCGTCGGACTTGAGTCCACACTTGTTGATGTGCTGAGAACGCCATCCCCTACTGAGTTCGTAAGAGACACAGAAAGTAAGAGCTTAATCTTCACCAATAATCTACAATGCTACATTTGGCGACGCTGACAATGAAAAATAAGCTGCCTACTTCCCTTTGTTGATTCCATTCGCTTACAAAACCTCTGCAGCGTCATAAAATTTATATTGTACTTTTGGGCAGCTTTCCGCAGTGAAGAAAAGCCACAGTCCCCTCGGCCACCGCGGCCGGCTTGGACACATCCTGAGAACTTCATTTGCCGTTTCAGCATACGTTTCCTTGTGAATAGTGCCTCTGTCAGTCTTCTTCTTATAATTACGCATTATGCCTGTAGTTAAACATGACTGCTTACATTAAGTTTTTGTTTCCCTTACATTGACGTCATCAAACTGCTGTATAAACGTCTTACAGCTTTCACAATAAACATACCGTTTATAGCATTCCTCAATCTATCTTTGTTTCCGAGATATTAAATTTTGAAATCAGGGAGCCCTTTTCTGGACATCCTGCTAGTGGCAGACACGTAGGTACATTGCGGACGTCATCAACCTGCTGTATAAACTTCTTATAGGTTTCACAATAAACATACCGTTTACTGGAATCCTCTATCGATCTTTGTTTTCGAGATATTTGATTTTGAAATCAGGGAGCCCTTTTCTGGACACCCTGTATGTGGCAGACACGTAGGTACATTGCGGACGTCATCAACCTGCTGTATAAACTTCTTATAGGTTTCACAATAAACATACCGTTTACTGGAATCCTCTATCGATCTTTGTTTTCGAGATATTTGATTTTGAAATCAGGGAGCCCTTTTCTGGAGAACATGTGTGTGGCAGACACGTAGGTACATTGCGGACGCCGGCCGCGGTGGCCGAGGTGACTGAGGCGCTCCAGTCACGGTCTGCACGGCCACTACGGTCGTGGGTTAGAATCGCCCCTCGGACGTGAATATTTATATCAAAAGCAACGCCACAGAACGTAACGCAGAAGACAGAATGCACTGGTTGAATACCGGATAGACAACCGGGTTCCTTCGCAGAGAAGATCCGAATCGTTTGCAACTGTCAGACCCACGCGGAGTGCGAAATTGTGAACGGCAATTTCACTCTGTGTATGCGCGTAATAGTTGCGAACAGTTTGGAACTGCAGTGCGGATGAACATGTTGACGCCAATGACACAAAAATACATTTTCTTTCTCGGAATCCAAAAAAAAGTGGACGTTTAGTAGAATTTTATAAATTCCGGTCGGATACATTTTCTTGCCTCAAAAAGAGGACACGTCCGGGAAATAGAGGACGTATGGTAGCCCTACGCCTGATTACTAAAGCTCTGTATAGGGAAAATATGGCCATCCTTTCCCGCGCTGCTTGCCGCCGTCTGCAGCTCGTGATTGGCTGAAATAGAGTCACGTGGTTCTTTCCACCATCTTGGTCCTATACGTTGCTTGCCTGCCATGAAAACCTTGTGAATATTCGTATGTTTTGGTTTGAATAATGCCACAGTGTTGTACTTTTGGGTGTTTTTAAGAAGCGAAGAAGGGAGGTAAACATGATAGTACTTCCATTAGGTATCAGAAATGCAGGAAGGTGAACATCCTGGCTGATGAAAATCGTCAGAGAAAACTAGCAGTCCAGAAACGAACTTCGGTTCTTGTGCTGTGATGATTTTAATTCATAATGTAAATTAATAGATTAAAGATTCACTGACGAATGGATCACGCAGCAGATAGCTATATATTTTTAACTTGAATAAATTTGTGAAGAAAATTCCTGCACAATGTCGTGAGGTTAAATTATTCATGCGTCATTGATTTTATCTGCAGGTAATTGTCGAAAACACACAATTTTATTTTACATATTAGTGAGTGAACTAGATTCCCGTTTAGATATGAAATTAACATACAGTTCCTGAAACAAGCTTTTCTCATTGGTTTTCGTGTGTTAGAGTGTGTCATAACAGGAAACAAAGAATTGAAACAAGACAAATATTAGACATTGAAATGTAATTGGCGTTGTAAAGACACCTTTAATTTCTTTTTTGGTAAAAGACATGCAGTGGGTATCTCCTTGCATTTTTCGTAGTTCATGTAAGATATAAGTACATAATATCCAAGAAAATACTCAAAGACTTTTCCATGATCTCAAATTGTTTTCTTAATTTACACTATGCTCCGATGATGACATGTTCGCGGTCTATTGAAGTATTTGGCTACGGTACAGGTCAGTCTGAATTTATGGGTGAACTCTTTAGATGTGGAGCCACAAACCAGTTTTCTTAAATTCGAACGATAAGTATTCTGTAGAGCAGCCAGGTCCGCATGGACAGAAGTACGCGAAGTTCCCGCATCTGTCCGTCGGATATAACAGCCTGTATCTCGAGAATGAAAAGAGTTATCGTTCTGCTCTGAACCTTAAATAAAATTCCGATATCTTACCTACATTTCGTCCGCAGCATTGTATGAGCTAAAATCAACCATACGCAAAGTCTACGCAATGCTACTTTTCCTCTGCAAACTCTTCAAAATTTTGTGCAGTAGTTTACTTAATTTGATGTAGCACGGAAACTATAAGTAATAATGAACAGAAATTGAGATCATTATCGAGAGAATGTATCACACTATAACACGTGAAAAAAATTTTTTTTTTATTGGTTGGTTTTCTCAAAATCGGTTGATAAGTATTGTTAAGCGCTGGGAACTCCGCAGCGGTCGGCTTGTAAGCAGCAGCGGAATAGGCCCAACATGGCTGCCGCTGGCAGGCTGGCCATACTTTCCCTATACAGGGCTTTACTGATTACCACTGACGGCTGATATAGTTAGGATGGGGGGAGGGAGTCTCTTAGTGCTACCATCTGGCGGAGCAACGAGTAAACTGCTCTAGCGCGGAAAATTTTTATTGTCAAGTAAGAACTTGCCCCGTGTAACAACTAGCCGCGGTCTCCCCTACTGTTCCTAGGAAATAGTACTGTTCCTAGTCCACGCGCAAGAGCGCCTACTGACGGCTGATGCCGGTCACATACCTGTGTGTGGCCGTCGACATGGGGGCACGTGTCACGATATATGACAGCAGGTAGCGGGGGCGGCGAAGGACAGGAACGCCACGCAATAATGGCAGACGGATGGCCGGTGCGTGCGTCTGTCTGGAAGTCCACAGCAACGTCCTCATGGACAGGCATCGCCCTTTTCGTCTCCTCACTTTGTCCTACTGCTCCATCACGACTTCCCTTCACAACCCTGAAGAACCTGCTCCTAAGGCTGAGCATGTATCTCAACGCACACTGACCGTGTGCCAAGTTTCTGACGTCATAATATAGGGTTGTTGTTGTTGTGGTCTTCAGTACGCAGACTGGTTTGATTCAGCTCTCCACGCTATCCTGTCCTGTGCAAGGGTCTTCATCTGAGAATACGTTCGTCAACCTACATCCTTTTGAATGTGCTTACTCTATTCGTCCCTCGGTCTCCCTCTACGATTTTTACCTCACACGCTTCCTTCTAATGCTAAGTTGACGATTTCTTGATGTCTCGGAATGTGTCCAACCAATCTATCCCTTCTCTTAGGATAAGCCAGAAACTCCTATTCTCCCCGATTCGGTTAAGCACCTCTTCATTAGTTATGTGATCTACCCATCTAATTTTCATCATTCGTCTGTAGCACCACATTTCAAAAGCTTCTATCATCTTTTTATCTGAACACCTAATCGTCCACGTTTCACTCCCATGCAATGCTACACTCCAGACAAATGCTTTCAGAAAGGACTTCCTAACATTTAAATATTGGATGTTAACAAGTTTCGATTTTTCAGAATCGCTTTTCGTCCCATAGCCATTCTGCATTTTATATCTTCTTTACTTCGGCCATCAGAAGTTATCTTGCTGCCCAAATAACAAAATTCATCTACTACTTTTATTATCTCATTACCTAATCTAATTCCTTCAGCATCGCTTGATTTTCTGACATTGCGTTCATTACCTTTGTTTTACCCTTGTTAATATTCATCTTGTATCTTTTCTTTCAAGTCAATGTCCATTCCGTTCAATTGCTCTTCCAGATCGTTTGCAGTCTCTGACAGAATTACTGTGTCATCGGCAAACCGCAATGTTTTTATTTCTTCTCCCTGCAATGTAACGCCCTCTCCAAATTTCCCTTCCATTCCTTCACTGCCTGCTCAATGTACAGATTAAACAACATTGGGGAAAGGCTACAACCCTGTCTTTGTCCCTTCCCAATCTCTGCGTCCCTTTCTTGCCCTTAACCGCTGTCTGGTTTCTATAGAGGTTGAATATAACTCTTCTCTCCCTATATTTTACCCCTGATACTTTCAGAATTTGGAAGAGTGTATTCCAGTCGACATTGTCAAAATCTTTCTCCAAATCGACAAACGCTAAAAACGTAGGTTTCCCCTTTTCATAGCCTATCTTCTAAGATAAGTCGTAATGTATTGCCTCCCGTGTTCCTACATTTCTCCTAAATCCAAACTGATCTTCCCCGAGGTCAGCTTCTACCAGGTTTTCCATTCTCCTGTGGGTAATTCGTGTGAAAATTTTGCAACCATGACTTATCAAACTGATGGTTCTCTAATTTTCACCCTTGTCTGCACTTGCTTCTTTGGAATTGGAATTACGATATTCTTCTTGAAGTCGGATGGTATTTCCCCTGTCTCATACATCTTGCATACCATGTGATACAATTTTTTCACGACTGGCTTTCCTAACGATATGAGCAGTTCAGACGGAATATCATCTACTCCAGGGGCCTTGTTTCGAACCAAGTCCTTCAGCGCTCTGTCAAATTCTTCTCGCAGTATCATATCTCCTATCTCATGTTCCTCCACTTCGACTTCCATTTCTAGAATACTGCCTTGATGTTTATTTCCTTTGTATAGGCCCTCTATATATTCCTTCCACAGTTCAGCTTTCCCCTCTTTGCTTAGTACTGGTTTGCCGTCTGAGTTCTTGATATTCATACAGCTGCTTTTCTTGTCTCCAAATGTCTCTTATTTTCCTGTAGGTGGTATCTATCTTTCCCCTAGCTATGCATTCTTCTACGGTTCTGCATTTGTCCTATAGCCAATCCTGCTTAGCTAGTCTGCACTTCCTGGCAACCTCATTTTTCAGCCGTTTGTACTCCCTTTTTCCTGTTTCATTTGCTGAAATTTTATATTTTCTCCTCTTATCAATTAAGTTCAGTATATCCTGTGGTATCCAGGGATTTCTATTAGGCCTTGTCCTTCTGCCTATATGGTCATCTACTGCCTTCACTGCCCTATCTGTCAGAGCCACACATTAAACTTGTCAGAAATTCTCAACGTGCATCTGAACGTTCACCAATGCAGTACCTACTTTGTTATATTTCAGTGGCATAGTTTTTAGTGGCATAGCACAGTAAGGATCGCTGACACAACCGAATTTGACGTGTCACTGCTGTGGTGCTATAATCAGTGGCCTCACTTGCACTGTAGCTTAATCTCTTTTCCTTCCCTGTAAATGACCACATTTAATGGCAAAAAAAAAAAAAAAATCGCACTGACGTGTTTTACGGCCCACTTTAGATTTGTAGTTTTATAAGTTTTTGCACACATTTTGGACCAAAATAATAAAAAATTAATTAATAAGAGTGTCTGAAACCTTTGTAGGAAAAACAATTTTAGGAACTGACGGGTTTCGAACCACTGACTTTCAGCGTCACAGTCCAACACATTTCCCAGTACGCTACTGCTAACAGGTAGGAATTGCGTTCTTTAATCTCATACTATTGATGGACGTTGTTAACCGATGCTAATATGGCATTTGTATGCACTAAATTATCATTTATCGTACGAAGAACGATGTGTTTTTGTTAATTCTTCAGTGCGCCATTGCTTTGAAATGACAACGTGTAAGTTACAGTAAGAAAATCATCAAACACACAACGCAAGATGGCGTACGCCAGAGAGAGTTCTGGGCGAGGAATGTCACGTGACATCTGCGAACGGCTGGTTTTCGTGAATTCAATGAAAGGTGTGTAATCTCCGTTATTTTTGTAAATATGTCTCAAACGATACGAGATATGAAAAATACATAAGGGAACAAAGTTGTAGAGAATTTTATCCTCTACAATTTCGTTTTTTCAATTTTCGCGTCACATGCTTTATTTGTAATTAAAATTACATTACATACGGCTTTTTTTAAAATTACTACCGTATTTTTTGTACGAAAAATTTGAAAAAGGGAGGTTCTGGTCTCTAGCGGCCTAGAATTATGTGTGCAACATTTGGTGCTGATCGGTTGAACGGTTCGTCTTAAAAACAGGGAACACGTTACGGACAGACAGACGGACGTCCCAAAATCGCCGTTATTTTTGGAAATATCTCTGAAACGCTACGAGATATGAAAAAAACACAACAGAGCAAAGTTGTAGAGAATTTTCTCCTTTACAAACTCGGTTGTTCAATTTTAGTGTCAGATGTATGGTTAAGCCGTCATTTTTATTTAAATTTCAAGCTGTCAAAAGACGATCGCAAAGGTCCACTTTTAGTGTCACTACCGTAGCCTAAAGTAGGCCAATAGTGTCGGCACTGTAGTGATGCCTGCGAAAATGAATGCAGTCATGCCAGGGTCAGTTCAATAAGTTCAGTTGTGGAGCATCCCCGAGACCTGCCGTGGAGGTGGCCTCCTTGCAATGGGGAATCTATGGGGTTGGGTCTATGGGGCTGCAGCTCCCCAAAAGAACGTAAGGAAACCACTTCAGAAAGTGGCATAACGAAGCATGCGACAGGACATCCAACAACGTTTCGTCCCCACCTAATTTCTATAAGCTCAGCCCCCTCCAGACCAAGAACCTGGACCGAGCGAGGTGGCGCAGTGGTAACAATGTTATTTATGTTTGTTAAGCTTACAAACTACTTATCAGCTACTTTATACTAAAGACGGCACAAATATCCATGCCCGAGGGGGGATTCGAACCCCCGACCGTAGTGGCCGTGCAGACCGTGACTGGAGCGCCTCAGTCCCCTCGGCCACCGCGGCCGGCTATTCAGGAGGATGGTGGTTCAAATCCACCTCCGGCCATCCAGATTTAGGTTTTCCGTGATGTCCCTAAATGACTCCAGGCAAATTCCGGGATGGTTCCTTTCAAAGGACACGGCCGGTTTCCTTCCCTCATCCTTAGCCAAAAAATACGAGCGTTAGCTCCTTCTTTAATGACCACGCTGTCGACGGGACGTTAAGCCTAAGATTCATTAGCCGGCCTCGGTGGCCGAGGGGACTGAGGCGCTCCAGTCACGGTCTGCACGGTCACTACGGTCGGGGGTTCGAATCCCCCCTCGGGCATGGATATTTGTGCCGTCCTAGTTTGTAAGTAGTTCATAAGTAGTTTGTAAGTTTAGGGACTGATGACCCCGTAGTTGAGCCCCATAAGCTTTACAAATATTTGAACATTTAAATAAGGATGGGACAGGACATCCAACAACTTTTCTTTCCCACCTAATATCTATGAGCTCAGCTCCATTCAGACCAAGAACCTGGACCGAGCGAGGTGGCGCAGTGGTAACGCACTGGACTCGTATTCGGGAGGATGGTGGTTCAAATCCACCTCCGGCTATCCAGATTGTGGTTCATATCCACCTCTGGCCATCCAGTGTTAGGTTTTCCGCGATTTCCCGAAATGACTCCAGGCAAATGCCGGGATGGTTCCTTTCAAAAGGGCACGGCCGATTTCCTTCCCCTCATCCTTAGCCAAAAAATCCGAGCGTTAACTCCGTCTGTAATGACCACGCTGTCGACGGGACGTTAGGCCTAAGATTGCTTCCTTCCAAGACCCTGGATTCTCCCCTGGCACCCTGTTAACTTTCAGCGATGCCCTCTGTGGAGTGGCGGCAGCGCGTATGCCAGAGACAGTTCTGGACGAGGAATGTCATGTGGCATCTCCGAACGGCTGGTTTTCGTTAGTTCAATGGCGGGTGTCAAATATCCGTTATTTTGTAAATATGTCTCAAACGGTACGAGATATGAAAAATACATAAGGTAACAAAGTTGTAGAGAATTTTATGCTTCAATTTTCGCATCACATGAATGCTTTATTTGTAAATTAAAATTACATTACAAAAACGGCTTTTTTTAAAATTGCTACCGCATTTTTTGTCCGAAAAATTTGAAAAATGGTGGTTCTGGTCTCTGGCGGCCTACAATTATGTGTGCAAAATTTGATGCTGATCGGTTGAACGGTTCGTCTTAAAAACAGGGATCATGTTACGGACATACAGACAGACATCCCAAAATCGCCGTTATTTTTGCAAATATCTCTGAAACGCTACGAAATATGAAAAGAACATAACAGAGCAAAGTTGTAGAGAATTTTCTCCTCTACAAATTACGTTATTCACTTTTGGTGTCAGGTGCATGGTTAAGCTGTTATTTTCATTTAAATTTCAAGCTGTCAAAAGACGATCGCAAAGTCCCACTTTTAGTTTCACTGCCGTAGTCTAAAGTGGGCCAATAGTGTCACCTACGGAGCGTTAGCTCCGTCTTTAATGACCACGCTGTCGACGGGACGTTAAGCCTGAGATTGCTTCCTTCCAAGACCGTGGATTCTCTCCTGCCACGCTGTTAACTTTTAGCGATGCCGCCACGGCGTCTACATCGGGCGGACTGTGGCTGCGGCTTGATGCAGTCATGGGACATCCAACAACTTTTCTTCGCCACATAACATCTATGAGCTCAAATCCCTCCAGACCAAGAACCTGGATCGAGCGAGGTGGCGCAGTGGTAACACACTGGACTCGTATTCGGGAGGAAAATGGTCAAATGTTTGTTAAGCTTAAGGGACTTAACTGTGGGGGTCATCAGTCCCTAAACTTTACAAACTACTTATGAACTACTTACGAACTAGGACGGCACAAATATCCATTCCCGAGGGGGGATTCGAACCCCCGACCGTAGTGGCCGTGCAGACCGTGACTGGAGCGCCTCACTCCCCTCGGCCACCGCGGCCGGCTATTCGGGAGGTTGGTGGTTCAAATCCACCTCCGGCCATCCAGATTTAGGTTTTCCGCGATGTCACTAAATCACTCCAGGCAAATGCCGGAATGGTTCCTTTCAAAGGGCACGGCCGATTTCCTTGCACTCGTTACCAAAATCTCCGTCTATACCCCGTAAGCCACCTCATGGAGCGTGGCCGAGGGTATATTACCTACCACTGACACTTCCTATCGTATTCGGGAGGACGGTGGTTCAAATCCATCTCCGGCCATCCAGATTTAGGTTTTCCAGTGATTTCCCTAAATGACTCCAGGGAAATGCCGGGATAGTTCCTTTCAAAGGACACAACCGATTTCCTTCCCTCATCCTCAGCCAAACATCCGAGCGTTAGCTCCGTCTTTAATGACCACGCTGTCGACGGGACGTTGATCCTAAGATTGCTTCCTTCCAAGGCCCTGGATTCTCCCCTGGCACGCTGTTAACTTTCAGCGGTGCCGCCACGGCGTCTACATCTGGCGGACTGAGCCTCCGGCTAGATGCCGTTTCCTGCCCGGCCAAAGCGTCCACCTCGCCCCTCCTCGGGAGGAGGAAGCGGACCGTGGCTCCCTCGCTCTCAGATTCACTCAGCAGCAGGGCAGACCGGCCATTCATCACGAGCTCGGCCATCACTCATACCCGCGCGGCAACACTTCTGCCGGTGGGGCGTCGCGGCCGTGACGTCACCGCGGCAAGTGCGGGGGCGCAGGACGTAATGGACGCATTTGTGCCTAATGCCTGCCCTGCCCCCACCCCACTATCCGCCACGGCCAGAAACTTCCCCCCAAGACTTGGCGACCGCCGTCATTAGCCTGAGACCTGCCACAGGGCGACATGTACACCGCTACCCCCACCCAGAGGAAACGCATCCTGGACGAGCAACCAATCAAAACGTTCATGTTTTCGCGACGCAATGACTGTTCAAAGAAGTTTCGGGCGTGCAGCCGCATAAAGTTTACTTCTACTAATATTTCGGCTGAGAAACGTTCAGCCATCTTCAGAGACGAGTCGAAGACTGACGCTCCTCCTCCTTCTTTTTTTTTATTTTTTTTTTTTTTTATATATATATATATACCAGCATACACCGGTAGGCTGGCAGCAGCACTATGGGCTGCTCTTCAGCCGAGAGTAAAAATACATATATGAGTGGAGAATAAAAATACATAACACGAGATAAAACAACAGAGATAAAGAGACATAGACAAGGTGACAGTTTGGAGTACATGACAATAGACAGATGATTAAAACCACATATAGTTAGTTAAAAATGATGAGCCACGGTGACCTAAAAAACAATGTAGGACGACAATAACACAAGACGGCGAGTACACGGAGACACTAATTAAAATACACGGTCCGACACTTGTCTGGTTGCGGTGGACGCAGTTAAAAAAAAAAAAAACACACTTCACTGGAGCACAGCACACAACACTTGACGTAGCACTGTTAAAACTTTTGTGTCCCAGCCTCGTCGCCGCTTTCGTGTCTCGTTTCCGTCGTAGGTATCGGTGGCCGAGTAGAAAGAGTCCGACACAGGAATAAAGGAAGCACGCTTGTGCAGGTAGGAGGTGACCAGCCAGTGGGACAGCAGAAACTAGAAACACTACAGTAAATTAGAATGAGATATATATTGCACGGAATTTATACAATACTTAACTTTTACATACCTCAGCACTGCAGAATGCTGATACATAGTTGAGCTAGAGGCCTGCCTAGTGCCTGTCCGATAGCCAAGTCTTCACTGGTGCCTATCTGATTCCGAAGTGTTGACTGGTTCCTATCTCAGTCCCAAGTGAACGATGTCGTTCAGTGGTGGCCACGAGCGGAGTTGCAGCAGAGGGCGCTCGTGGCTGACGTCGTAAGAACGCCGCGCCGTGCGTGCATGGCGGCGCGCGGCGAAAGTACGTGGCGCGCACTTTGGACTTGTGCGACACCACATTTTGCGTGTTCTACATGCTGCTGCATCCAGATTTAATCTATTTGTATATTTTAACACTGAAATAGTATGTCGATAATGAATGGTTAAAATCCGTCGTATATTGTGATTCTTGAGTTTTTCCCGGCGTATTTGATAATCAAAATATCCTCGGGTGTACTGCCGGTCTATAGTGTCCAACGGGCACAATATTTCGACGATCGGAGAGAGTCTACCCGAAGAATTGGAACACCTGAGAATTCCGAGAAAATGAATACTCAGAGTGCCAGATTCAGCGGGCTCTCCGCCCAACCACTACAACACAACCTGTGGAAACGGATTAAACCACGAGGGAGGATTTACGCACTGCGTTCATTCCATATACCGGCGAACTCTCGGGGAAGATCGCCCGCATTTTGAAAAAACACCTGGTTGGAACTCTTTTTTGTCCGCCGAATAAAATACGTGCACTGGTGGGGAGCGCCAAAGATGATCTTGGTTTGAGGAAGGCCGGCGTGTACCAGATTCCGTGTCAGTGTGGAAAGTCATATACTGGACAGACGATGCGTACCGTCGAGGATCCATGCGTTGAACACCAGAGGCACACACGATTGATGTATCCGGGCAAGTCGGCGGTCGCTGAACATTGTTTGTCGGAGACTCACGCGATGGGGTATGAACGCACTAGGATTCTGGTACAGACGTCGAGATACTGGGACTGCGTCGTTAGAGAGGCCATTGAAATCCGCACAAGTGACGACCTCATAAACCGTGACTGTGGCTATAATCTTAGCAAAGCTTGGGAACCAGCGATTGGGTTAATTAAGAGAAAATCTAGCAAACGTAACGAAGTGACGACCACGGCGGACAGAGCCCTCACACTGACGTCATCTCAGACGGCGTCGCAATCGGTTCCACTGCGCGGACCACGGAGGGGTCGCTCCGCGGGCCGAGGGTATTTAAATCGCCCGCCACCGGGCTAGAACCCAGGTCCCTGCGAGCAGCCGTAGCGTGCGGATCTCCGTGCTGGCGCGTTTCCAGGAGCTCAGTCCGTCAGTTCACCTGATGATGGCGACATGTATGAACGCCGAAATATTGTGCCCGTTAAACACTATAGAACGGCCTTACCACCGATTACTACAAACTGTCCTCTCTCTGACAGGAAATCCCCTATCCAGTCGCAAATTTGGGGCGATATACCATGGCCACGCAATTTGATTAAAAGCCGTTTGTGAGGTACGATGTCAAAAGCCTTCTGGAAATTAAGAAATACGGAATCGATTTGCGAACCAAATGTTGTTTGTAAATGTTTGTATAGCTAATGGAACATAACTACAGGGCCATCAATCCCTAAACTTACCAACTACTTAAGGTAAAGCAGTCAACAATCCGAATATTGGTTTGAACACCACAGTGCTTTACTAGGCATGGTCCTGTTTGGAGGTGGTATGCCGTTGCCTTCCTCCGACCTTCGAACCGACTTACCCAGCCAGTTATAGGGGGACCTACAGTTTAACGTGGGTTTCGAACCACGGTGCTACTCGGTACTTTTCACGTGAGCGATACTGCCAGAGGTGAAAGAAGCGGAAAGTGACAGATAAAAATCCGAGAACCTGGCGGAGATCGAACCCGCGACCTTCGGATTTGTAGTCTGGCACTATAACTGTGCTACGGAGCCGCACTACAAAATGCACTAACTAACACTAAGGACGTCACAAATATCCATGCCAGAGGGAGGATTCGTACCCCCGACCGTAGTGGCCGTGGAGACCGTGACTGGAGTGCCTCAGTCCCCTCGGCCACCGCGTCTGTCGATTTGCGAACCCTTGTCGATAGCACTTATCCACAGACATACACACTATTAAACTAACTTACTGATGGTAAGGGCAACACACTCACACACTAAAATAGTGAGTGAGGTAAATATAGGAAAGGTTGGGGAAATGCCAGGCGGCTATATTATAACCCCATACTGCTTCAACAAGCCTTTCAGTGTAACAATTGGAAGCAGGGAGCAGTGGGAGAAAATAGTTCGACACCGTACAGGGGATATTGTCTGGTTCACTGACGGGTCGAAATCAGACCGAGGCGTTGGGGCCGGGGTATACGGGGTGCAGCCAAGACTGGAGGGCGTCATCTCTCTAAGGAAACTGGCCTCAGTATTCCAGGCCGAAATCACTGCCATCAGGGCGTGTGTGGAGGAGAATTTGCGTAGGTGCTACAAATATCGTAGCATCTATATCTATTCAGACAGCCAGGCAGCCCTGAGATGACTGGCAGCTCCTGCAACAAGGTCTAAAATTGTTGCAGAACGTCACAGGGTTCTGGTAGAGCTAGGGGAAAGCAATAGAGTAAACCTATTGTCGGTCCCTGGCCACTCGGGGATCAGTGGCAACGAACATGTCGACAGATTAGCCAGGGTGGGGGCAGAGACTCCATTTATTGGACCGGAACCTGTCCTGACAATCACCGAGGCAATTATCAAATTGGAGCTACGTAACTGGCTCAGAATACAGCACGTAGAATATTGGACCAAAGTCTATCAACAAAAACATTGCGAGGTAATGATGCCAAAGCCATGTTTTAAAAGAAGCTCTGCAACTGGGCCTGAACAGGAGAGAGATTAGACTCATGTTCAAAAAGTTCAAATGTTTGTTAAGCTTATGGGACTTAATTACGGGGTCATCAGTCCCTAAACTTGCAAACTACTTATGAACTAGCTAATACTAAAGACGGCACAAATATCCATGCCCGAGGGGGGATTCGAACCCCCGAGTAGCTGTGCAGACCGTGACTGGAGCGCCTCAGTCCCCTCGGCCACCTCGGCCGGCTTAGACTCATGGTTGGATTGTTGGCAGGCCATGGGAATTTCAAAAAACACCAACGTACAATGGGAATAACAGAAGAGGACCCTAAATGTAGGATCTGTGATGACGGTGATGAAACTGCATCACATCTAATCTAAGGCACAGAACATTTGGGACAACCAGATCCAAAGAAATTGTGTCTATAATAAAGAACTGGTAAAGCGACTCCTTGCACTGTTCAAGGGCATCGGTTGGCTTTACTAGATATACGGGGAGCGATACCGCACAATAAACTTAGTTTCGGTGCGGGCAGTGGCGGGTTGGACGAAGACTGTTTGGCTTTCCTGGAAAAATGAAATCAAGGGCAACACACACAGACACATACACACACATGCTAGAGGAAGGACTTGAGCCTCCGACGGGAGCCACCGTTGAATCTGTAATATGGCGCCCTAGGCCGCTAGGCCGTTCCCTCGAGGCTGTACGAACGACGGACGACAAACACTCCACTCCCTTGCGGGACGTCCCAGCGTCAGCCATCTCTCCGGCAGAGCCCAACACGAGGCTTGACGTCCAGCTGGGACGCTGATCGTATTAACGGACGGCTCAAAACTTGCCCGGCGCGGGCAGGAGCCCTTAATAACTTGTCCAGTGATGGACGCCGAGGGCGGTGGACGGCGAAGCCCGCGGCTGAGTCAACACGTCCGTCACGTCGCTCAGCGTGGACACTGGCCAGCCAGCCAGAGGCCGGCTATTAGCAGAATTGTTTGTCCGCCGTGACAGGTCGCCGGAGTTGGGCACTTGCCGGCGCGGGGAGCGGACCCCACACTGCTGTCACTTCGGGCGTCGAAGTCTCCGGGCCCGATGACAAGCACCACACTGGGGGTCTGGTCCCACCGCGACATTTGTGAGTGTAATGCACACCGCTACAAGAGCCGAAATACATGGGAGGGAGGCACTGGTTGCAAGGGGAATTGCACGGGTTTGCATCCTATACTCCAACTAATCGAATGGTGGAAGGGCAGTTTGCAGGGGTTTCCATCCTATACTCCAAGTATCGAGTGGTGGTTCGGCAATATCCTCCACAGTGAATCTGCTGTCACTGATGGATGTTGGTTACGAAGTCTCTGTGGTGTCGCACAAGTCCAAAGTGGGCGCCACGTACTTTCGCCGCGCACTGCCATGCACGCACGGCGCGGCGTTCTTACGACGTCAGCCACGAGCGCCCTCTGCTACAACTCCGCTCGTGGCCACCACTGAACTGGATCGGTCAATTGGCAATAGGCCGCGGTGGCCGAGGTGACTGAGGCGCTCCACTCACGGTCAGCAAGGCCATTACGATCGGGGGTTCGAATCCCCCCTCGGGCATGGATATTTGTGCCGTCCTAATTCATAAGTAGTTTGTAAGTTTAGGGACTGATGACTCCTTAGTTAAGTCCCATAAACTTAACAAACATATGAACATTTTTTTTGATTAGGTGAGTACATCACGTAACTAATGGAGAGGTACTGAACAGAAATGTGGAGAAAAGGAATTTTTGACATACCTTGACTAAAAGAAGGGATTGTTTGGGAGGACACATTCTTAGACGTCAAGGAATTGTGAATTTAGCGTTGGAGGGAAGTGTGTGGGGTAAAAACCGCAGAGGAAGACCAAGAGATGGATATAGTAAGCAGATTCAGACAGATGTAGGTTGCCGTTCTTATGTGGAGATGAAGAGGCTTGCTCAGGATAGGGTATTGTGGAGAGCTGCATCAAACCAGTCCCCAGACTGATGACCACAACAACAACCATGTCTGTTGCTGAGGTGCTGTCCCGTTGCATGGAGAGCCTTGGCAGTAGTGGCAATTATCTTTGAAACACAGAAACTCAATTAAAGTTTGTGACGTGAAGGGAAGTCATGCTTAGACTATTATGAGGCACCTTAATTGTTAGTGATGTGGGGGTCTAATGGTAAGACGTCTGCCTAGTAAGCATGGAGTTCCAGGTTCGATTCCTGGCCGCATCACGAATTTCAATTCATTGCTTCTCCTTTATCTGTAATGATTTGTAATTGTAATGCAGACTGCAGTCATAAGGCCGTGCTCTACGTGAGCGACAAAAGCGAGCGCCAACGCGAAAATCCAGCTAAGTGAAACTGCAGCTAGAGTGCATGCAGGATTAATTGGCTGGTAGATGCGCAGACGGCAGGTGGGAGTGGACTGACGTGGCTTCCCCTTCCGAACAAAGGAATAAATTCGTTCAGCGCTTCGGACGAAAACTCGTCTCTGTGCATCGGCCACCTTATCGTGCGCGGACTTTACAAGTGGCGACATTCGGCAACATGGCCGGGAGTCCTACGTGAGCGCGACAACTTCTCGCTACGACATGGCACTAGGACTGATAAAGCTGTTCCTAAAATTCTGGGGCTGCAGACTGTAGAATAATGATAGTTCCAGAGTAAGGCAATGAAGTTTTATTTACTTTACGAGATATGGTTTAAAAAGAGCGCTGTTTGCCGCGGTAAAGTAGCCGAGCGGTCTAAGGCGCCCCGTTGCGGAGTGCGCGGTTGCTCGCCGTCGGATGGTTCGAGTCCTCCCTTTGGCATGGGTATGTGTGTTTGTCCTTAGGTTAGTTTACCTTAGTTTAAGTAGTTTGTAAGCTATGGACTGATGATCACACAGTTTGGTCCGATAGATTTTCAAACAATTGTACATTTGAAGAGTGCTGTTCATTAAATTTAAAAAGCGAGGAATGTTCGCAGACTATTTCATCCAAAACTTCATATACGAAAATAGACCACGAAGTTCACCATCCAAATTCTTAGAAAATACAACGACGAATACAGTTTCTATGCCCTCAATGAGTTGTGATTACAAACCATCAACAACTGAATAAGTACGAAATAAGTCTAATCGGAAGATGACAGTAAATCATTTCATTCTGTACACCTTTGTAATGAGTCAGCGTAGTGTCAGGTTAGTGCCCTGCGCTACCGAGTTGTAATTTTTTGCGGTTGATGGTTCGCTTCCCGTTCCATCTTATATTTTAATTCCTGTAACTACAACCCTTACATTGGCTATTTGTGCAAAGTTTTACGTGTTCTCTTTATAAAGCACCACAAATTATTTTTTAAAAGTTTTTATCATTATAGTAGATGTATTAAGTACAGCGTGTGGTATCTGCCTCTGAAACGTTGAAGGGTTGTAGCTCCAAAACTAACAGTGATAGGAATGTTGTTTAAATTGATTTGGATGCCGCTGGTTTCAACGAATCCAATGCACAATAGAAAAAACTATTGTTCCATTTAAAAAATTTATATCTTTCTCGTGTAACTCTTTGGAAAATGATGCAATTAACCTATGTTCATAGCTCTGCAGAAAGTGTAACATTTCTTGTGTTGACCTACTGCATTAAAATTTCTCATCACCTGTTATTTTAAAGTTGCAGAGGCAAACACATTTATTGAAACACCTGTATATCGAGACAAAATATGTCTCTGTAAATTGATTTATTGCATCAGCATATTCTCAAGGAATCTAACTGGTATACATTCTGCAATGGGAGACATGTGTTTCTATGTGATATAAGTTGCTTTAATACTCGAAGTCGTTAATCCTCCGACGTGGTTTCAGTGCCAAACACTGCTGTTTAGAGTCCCACGTACGGTACCTACGACCGTGCAGTGTGAGTTGTAATTCTCGGCGTGTTTTGCAGCGGCAGGTGGGGGCGCGCTCTGGCTCGCTGTAGCTGGGCAGGGGTCAGTGTTTGGCAACAGAAGACGCCACTAAGTCACGAGGCGCCGGCAAGAACCCGCCGGACAGTGGGGTCCGGCCCATCGCTCAGCGCGCAAAACACGCCCCCGCACGCACTGTGCGTGTGTGGCTACTCCCCACTCCCCCCTCCCTCTTCCTCCGCCGATGTCTCTCTCTCCCCCAGGAGCGCGCGACCGATTTCCGGATCGTTTGCTCTAATTGCTTAAACGGCGGGGCCGCTGCGGAAACAAATCTGCTGAGTTACGGCGCTGTCGCTGAAGACGCGCATCTCGTCGCCCCCTCTGCCCCCCCTCCACTACCCCTGCCCCCCCCTCCACCACCGCAGCCAGGGACGGCGGAATTGCCGGTTACTGGCGCCGCACTTGCGACCAGATGAAGCGGTCGCTGCGGTTGCCTAGCAACGGGCACCCGCGGCGTCTGCAGCAGGGACGCGCATTCATCTCCGCAAGCAGCCACACTATACCAACTGTCCGACCGACGCTTGTAGTGGGACAGTTATTGGAGAATACAAAACGAAACGTAAATTAGTAATTATCTGAATTTTATCCATTATGGATGGTGAACTCCGTGACTGTTCCTTGCAGGTTGTGGAAATAAAATCCGCTACCAGTCACAATTATTGGCGGTTTATTAAAACATTACCGGTTTCGGGCTTCTGCCCATCTTCAGGTGTTTACATCCAGTGTTGTTGACTGTTTAAAGAAAACGTAAATTACTTTGTGCTTGTTATACAGTTATACACACACAGGTATTATACAGATAAACATATACATAAAACAAGTATGGTATGTGGTGGAGTGATTTGTGATAAGGCTATAAGTGTACTCACATGCAAGTAAAGTATCCAGTTCGTGTTCGTAAAATTGTCATGGATATTAGTTGAGAACATTGTAGTAACAGTAACATGATGCTAATTTGCACTCCCATGTTTCAGGTTTTGCACAGTACACAGTACACTTTATAACTGTCACTCCAAACATCGCAATGTTTACATTCAGGCATATATTATGGTCAAAGCAAGCTGTAGTGAAGACGCCAGTCGTCCTGGTAGTCATTAGTGGTGCTATTTATAACAATCCTGTAGACACATCGAGACTGAAAAACGAATTGTGTACCGCTGTTACTTGAAGTTAAACCATAACACGAACCACTAAAAAGGAATTGAGTACTAAAAAAAGAAAAAAAACTATTACTGCACTAGAAAGATGTAGACAACCCATTTGGCGGCACTAGAACTGTAACGTAACCAAAACGTCCTAGGAAAACGGATTCAAAAGAAGTTTAATAAATCAAAATTCCCATTTTTTATTTATTTACTAGCTTAAACCCGCGGCTCCGCTCGCGTATTGGTTGATTATGATAGCTTAACTATCTTTCAGAAGTGTGCTATGAGACTGAATAGTTCGTAGTGTAGATCAAATCACACGTAAAAATGCACTCGTTTAGAAGACTCCAATAACGAAATTCAATAATAGTTGTAATAATATTACAGATCGATCACTTTATATAATGCGCGAAAAGTCAAATCGATTTTTTTAAAGAGACGTATTAAAAGAAATTTCTTTTTTTAGTGCTTTATTTATTTGTTCTTATATTCCCTTATTCATATGCTTATCCTTACAGATAAAGTACTGAAGACATTATAGCACGCATAGACCAAAGATATGGTCTGTGACATCACGTTTCGCTGTATGTAACCTCGTTGCTATAGTCGCAAACGTCATCGCTGGACTCCAGTCCGAATATTTTTATAATTTGATGACTTTCAACCACCATACGTTCCACCCTCTTATAACTATCGGCATGGAACTGCTATGGTGTACAACGGGAGACTTCAGACAACAATTACATAGACTATTCGTTTGCGTTCTGTAGTTTTCGCTGCAGAGCGAAATATTAACATACACACAGACACGTAGAATTTTATATACACCGATAACTTTCCATCCCAATATACTCCACCCTTTTATCATTATCAACCCTCAAGCAACAATGCAACCAATAAAACCATTTTCAAAGAGTATTTATTGTTCTGCATTTCGTGTTGTATTCTTCAAATTGGTAAATATCATATCGCTATAAAACCGTGCCTAAAACCTTCCTCAGGTATAAATTAGTAACTGTACAAATATTTAAGTCTCTGTGTGTTGTCGTTCGGATGTGATAAGTGTACACCTAACAGACATTCACATTAATATAAATATGTACTAGCTGAAAACCCGGCTTTGCTCATGTATTTATTTATTTATTCTTATATTTCCTTATTTGTATGCTTATCCTTACAGAGAAAAGGCTGAAGACATTGTAGCAGACATAGACCAAGGATATGGTCTATGGCATCACGTTTCGCTGTGTGTAGCCACCTCACTATAGAGTCGCAAATGTCATCGCTTGCCTTCAGTCCGATATTTTTTATAATTTGACGACTTTCAACCACCATATCTTTCACCCCCTTATAGCTATTGGCGTGAAACTGCTATGGTGTACAGTGGGATACTTCGGACAACAATTAAACACAAACTATTCGTTTACGTTCTGTATTTTTCGCTGCAGAGCGAAATATTAACGCACACGCAAACACACACGTAGAATTTTATATACAACGATAAATTTCCATCCCAATATACTCCACCCTTTTATCATTAAAGCAACAATCCTCAAGCAACAATGTAATCAATAAAACCATTTTCAAAGAGTAATTATTGTTCCTCATTTCACGTTATATTCTTCAAATTACTAAATATCTATCAGATCGTTATAAAACTGTGGGTAAAACCTTCCTCAGTTTTGAATTTGCGTCTTGTCGTTCGGACGTGATAAACGTACCCCAAACAGACATTTATAGATATAGATTTTTTTTAAATTTAAAAGTGGGCCTATTACTCATCAGGATGCACAAATCAATTGTGACTGCTGTTAAAAAAATGAAAGAGCCTTTTCCATTCCAGAATTTGCCTACACCTTTAATATCATGCACCAAGTTTTAATACATATATGTATTTACTGTGCGCCTCGGTTTCACAGTGGTAGAGTGCCAGACAAAAAATCCAAAGGTCGCGGGTTCGATCCCCGCCAAGTCTTGGGATTTTAATCTGTCACTTTCCACTTCTTTCACCTGTGGCAGTATTGCTCATGTGAAAAATACCGAGTAGCACCATGGTTCGGAACCCACGTTAAACTGTAGGTCCCCCTATAACTGGCGGGGTAAGTCGGTTCGAAGGTCGGAGGAAGGCAACGGCATACCACCTCCAAACAGGACCATGCCTAGTAAAGCACTGTGGTGTTCAAACCAATCTTCGGATTGTTGACTGCTTCACGTTATGCGTTCGTAATTGTCGTAGAAATTGCTTGACAATTCGCTCGTGGGTGTGGCGAGGTAGAGGAGAGCGAAGGATTGCAGCGATATCGCATGCGACGAATTGCTGAGATCCGTCGCTCGTGTGTGGGGCGCCTTTACGCGTGGGGCGTGTGGGGCGCTTGAAACGGAAAAGCTTCTTTCCATGAATCAGCACGGGTTTAGGAAACATCGTTCATGCGAAACTCAGCTTGCCCTTTTCTCACATGACATCCGCGAGCCATGGACGAAGGGCAACAGGCGGATTGTGTTTTTCTCGACTTCAAAAACGCGTTCGACACGGTGCCACACTGCAGACTGCTAACGAAGATACGAGCTTATGGAATAGGTTCACAGATTTGTGACTGGCTGGAAGACTTCCTAAGTAATAGAAAGCAGTACGTTGTTCTCGACGGCGAGTGCTCATCAGAGACGAGTGTATCGTCAGGCGTGCCCCAGGAGAGTGTGATAGGACCGCTATTATTTTCTATCTATATAAATGATCTGATGGACAGAGAAAGTTGTAATTTGCGGTTGTTTGCTGATGATGCTGTGGTGTAGGGGAGGGTGTCGTCTGTAACTGACTGTAATAGCATACTGGTTGACTTAGACAAAATTTCTAGTTGGTGCGAAGAATGGCAGCTAGCTCTCAATGTAGAAAAATGTAAGGTGATGCGCATGAGTAGGAAATACAATCCCATAATGTTCGAATACAGTAGTGAGCTTCTTGATGCTGTCGCATCGTTCAAATATCTAGGCGTAACATTGCAGAGCGATATGAAATGGAACGAGCATGTAAGGACAGTTGTGAGTAAGGCGGACAGCCAACTTCGGTTTATTGGGAGAATTTCGGGAAGATGTACTTCACCTGTAAAGGAGACCGTCGTATAAAACGCTTGTACGACCACGTCTTGAGTATTGCTCAAGTATTTGGGACCTGCAGCAGATCGGTTTGAAGGAAGACATAGAGGCGGTTCAGAGGCGAGCAGCTAGATTTGTTACCGTTAGGTTCGACCAATGCGCGAGTGTCTCGGAAATGCTCCGGCAACTCAATTGGGGATCGCTGGAAGAAAGACGACGTTCTTTTCGTGAATTTCTGTTAAGTAAATTTAGAGGGCCGGAATTTGAAGCTGAGTGTAGTACGATCTTGCTGCCGCCTACTTACATTTCGCGTAAAGATCACAAAGACAAGATAAGAGAAATTAGGGCTCGTACGGAGGCATATAGGCATTCTTTTTTTCCTCGTTCAATTTGGGAGTGGAATAGGAAAGGAAATGCCTAGTAGTGGTACGGTGTACCCTCCGCCACGTACCTTATGGTGAATTGCGGAGTATGTATGTAGATGTAGATGTAGATTTCCAGTGAATAGTGAACTCCCCTGCCCCGGCTTTAAAGCGTCGCACAGACAGACAGCTGTTGCTGGTGCCATCTTGAGGTCTCTGCGGTCGGTGGAGTAGAGTGGTATAGACGGTAGTGGACGCACCGACAGATCCGAGGCGACACGAGGCGGTGCCTAGGTTGGCCGCGTCACCAGAGAGACACCTCCCTCCCGCACTGTGCGCGCCGGCCGCCAGGCAGTAATCTTTTTTTATGACCCCGGCGGCACCGCGCCACCCACCCCTACCGCCCACGCGCGCTCCTCTTGTCGGAAGCTAAAGTATTGAATAATTCATTAGCGGAGCTGCAGTGTCTGCCGCGGTTGGTAGCCCTGCTTCCAGATTCGTTCACGTCTCATTGCCCCCGCGCCGCTCTCGCAGGGCGGCCAACGTTACCGTCTCGCCTGTGGGCCTCCACCTCTTTCTCTGTGTTTTCCCCCACCCTCTGCTTCCTCGACCTCCCTAGTTTTTCTTCCCCTTTCTCCCAGCCCTTGCTGAAGGGGGGGGGGCAGGAGGGAAAGAGGTGACTTCCTTACTGTGCACCTTTACTCCTTTTAATGCAAAAATGGGATCTACATTGTTGTAGTGTTAGTTATGTTCCCGACTAGGTGACTAGGGTTGCCAACTCGTACAATAATTATGGGGGCATACGATAATTTCAAGTGCGCCTCGGTTGCACAGTGGTAGAGTGCCAGACTACAAATCCAAAGGTCGCGGGTTCGATCCCCGCCAGGTCCTGGGATTTTTATCTGTCACTTTCCACTTCTTTCACCTCTGGCAGTATTGCTCATGTGAAAAATACCGAGTAGCACCGTGGTTCGGAACCCACGTTAAACTGTAGGTCCCCCTATAACTGGCTGGGTAAGTCAGTTCGAAGGTCGGAGGAAGGCAACGGCATACCACCTCCATTAGGACCATTCCTAGTAAAGCACTGTGGTGTTCAAACCAATCTTCAGACTGTTGACTGCTTTACCTTTTTTTTTTTACGATAATTTCAGTGCTTGTATGATACACGATAGTTCCTTGTACGGGCCGGCCGCGGTGGCCGAGGGGGCTGAGGAGCTCCAGTCACGGTCTGC
This sequence comes from Locusta migratoria, assembly GCA_026315105.1. Classification (NCBI taxonomy): domain Eukaryota; kingdom Metazoa; phylum Arthropoda; class Insecta; order Orthoptera; family Acrididae; genus Locusta; species Locusta migratoria. The sequence continues at coordinate 16,401,460 of CM048754.1, forward strand.
ACGGCCACTACGGTTGGGGGTTCGAATCCCCCCTCGGGCATGGATATTTGTGCCGTCCTTAGTATAAGGTAGTTGATAAGTAGTTTGTAAGTTTAGGGACTGATGACCCCGTAGTTAAGCCCCTTAAGCTTAACAAACATTTGAACATTTTTTTGAACCTTTGTACGATACTGGCCAAATATACGATAATTTCTTTCCGGCTGGAGATACCATTTAAGCCGTGCATATCGGGTACACTTAAGGCAATACGAATTGTCGATACAACTAAGGTAAGTGAAATTACTTTAAACTCATCATACGACTTACATTACTATTATAGAGAACTACAGATAACGATGGAAGATTTGAAAAACAAGCCACACACACTCAAGATACTTCAGGACAAACACGTCACACTACCAATAAAAATTAACAAACAGAGACTGGGAAGGGTGATTTCGGATGAGGAGAGAAGTGAACGATCTGAAAGAATGAAAAAGTATTGGGCCAACAAAAAAAAAAAAATAAATAAATAAAAAATAAAAATAACAGAAGAACCTAATTCATAATATTTATGTTGACCATAAAAGTAATAAATAAAAAAAGTAATAAATAAATTAACCACTGTATTATTAAATTGTCATGTTTATTTTCGAACTAAATTGTGTTAATGCATAACAACAAATTGTAATAACCTTTGTAATATTGACTAAAGTGGTCCAATGAAGGCCATAAAATAAATAAATAAATGAGACTACTACTTGTCACCACTACTACCACCACCACCACACGTATGTCTTGGCGCGATTATTTCATAAACTAAAGTGTCAGTTTTCCTAATATTTTGGTAATTTGCAAGGAACGTTGTACACTGAAGAAGCGGCATCAGTGGACCGTAGTACTGTTTGTTTAAGAAAAATCTCACAGGATGATATGTGGATGAGTCATTGTAAATGGATGAATTTTTATTGTATAAAGTAAAGACACGTTAGTCAAACGTGCGGTATATATCGCTGGCACTGATGCCGTTACTTCGATGTACACCGTTCCTTGGAAATTACCATTATTTTACCTTTTTATTAATTTTTGCTTTTTTTTAACTTTTTTTTGTCTGATGTACGATAATTCTGAGTCAAAATCTATAATTTTGGCTTTGTAGTACGATTTTTTCGCATTTACGAGTTGGCAACACTGTGCCAGACGAAACACTCATAATTTGCTCACTCGTTCACGTGTGGGACATAGGAGCAGTGGGGAACAGTCGCAACACTCAGAAAACGTAGCGAAATATAGAAGGGTCTGAAGCGTATTGACGCAAGGTGCAGGGAATGGCATTTGAGCCTCAACATAAAGATGTGCAAACGGCGGCGTTTACATAGGCAGAAAGAACTTATACATTTACGCAATAACAAGACAAACACTGGAACCAGTTAGTTCAACAAAAATGTCTGGGTGTGGGCATAAGGAGCAATTTGAAATGGAACGACGACATTGAATTAATTGTGAGTACTGGACGAATCGTCGAGGAGTGTAGTCGTTACAGCATCATATAGTACCGGAAAGCGGCAAAGAGGTGGTTAGGAAACTCGAGTGGTAGACGTTGCAAGAGAGAAGTTCCGCGTTGCTGTACGGGCTTACTCCAAGTTCCGACATATACGTTGCTCGGGAAGTCAATCATTACTTCCTCATACGATTGCCTCGGGAAACTATGTGATTGGTCGGAGCCTGCTTGCTTCGCGTGGATTGACGTGTTGAGTTTCGTGTATGCGTGATTACGTTACTTTTAGACGCAGCAGTGATTGGGAGAAGGAACAGAAATTCGATGGCTTTTGATGCTGAGTGAGTAAGACGGACGTTATGTTCTGCTCTGATAAGAGTAGGACGGATTGGCGTATTGGTTCCCGTCTTGGAAGTTGAATTACCTACTTCTGGACACAAGCGAGTGAAATTCATAATACAGAGACTTGCTCTCGGGAGCGTGAGACTAGTTCGACGACTTGCTGGAAACTTGTGGTTTGTCCAGCATTATACTGGTGGCGTTTCACGAGTCTTGAGGTGGGCTCCACAGCTACAAAAGACGGCACTCAGCTTATAGTAACTACTTGAACCACTACATCTACATCTACATGGGATACTCTGCAAATCACATTTAAGTGTCTGGCAGAGGGTTCATCGAACCACAATTACGCTATGTATCTCCCATTCCATTCTCGAATAGCGCGCGGGAAGAAAGAATACCTGAATCTCTCTGTTCGAGCTCTGATTTCTCGTATTTTATGCTGATGATCATTTCTACCTATGTAAGTGGGAGTCAACAATATATTTTCGCTTTCGGAGGAGAATGTTGGCGATTGGAGTTTCGTAAGTAGCCCACGCCGCAGCGATAAGCGCCGTTGTTGTAATGATTCCCATCCCAGATCATGTATCATTTTCGTTACGCTGTCTCCCCTGTATCGTGACAATACGAAACGAGCTGCCCTTCTCTGGACTCTTTCGATGTCCTCCGTCAAACCCACCTGATAAGGATCCCACACTGGGCTTCAATACTCAAAAAACTGGACGGACAAGCGTAGTGTATGCAGTTTGTTTTGTAGTTCTGTTCCATGTTTTAAGGGTTCTGCCAATAAAACGCAGTCTCTTGTTCGCCTTGTCCACGATATTATCTACATGTTCTTTCCAATTTAAGTCTGAAGTAATAGTAATTCCTAGGTATTTTGTGGATTTTACGGCCTTCACATTTGATTGATTTATCTTGTAAACAAAGTTTAACCACAGGAGATCCTCAAGTTTATGGTGACAGCGATTACATTTTGTCACGGAATTAATCTCCAAAATCTTGCGCGAAGCAGTTTTTGATCATTTTGTTCATTTTATTGCATCTATCCGTGCTTTAATCTGACTTGCCCGTCATTTATGTAGGTTTTCGATCTTGTAAAATCTTAACAACTTCTTTATTTTAATTTTGGTTATAAAATTTCTTGATATCTATTTAGGCATATAAATTGTTGATTTTACCACTAAGTTAGAGTTCGCGTTATAATTTTAGATCCTTATCTCATTATACTGGGAAAGGAGGGTTATTTACAAAAGACAGACCGCAATTATTACAGTCGAAGGGCATGAAAGGGAAGCATTGGTTGGAAAGGGAGAAAGACGGGGTTGTAGCCTTTCTCCAACGTTATCCAATTTGTACATCGAGAAAACTGTGGAGGAAAGCAAGGAAAAAGTTGGAGAAGGAGTTAGAGTTCACAGTAGGGGAAAAAAAAGAAACATTGGTTTTAAAAAAAAATTGCTTTCAGTCGGTTCGAACACACTATCTTCGACACAGCATAGAAATGCCGCCAAGCAGACGGCTATTCTTACTAGATGCAGAGTAATAACGTAGTTATTATTCATTATGATATCTTCTGAAGGCTTTTACAGCAGACGCATCTTTAATTTATAGTTATAAGATATTTTACCATGTATGACGTGTTTTTTTATGAATCTTCAATGTGTGAAAAACAAGTATAATGGGCGGATGTTGCTTTCATGGAGGATTTCCGCATGCGCAAGGCGAGGTGCGCAGTAGCTCCGTTGCCTTCGCTTCGGGACCATTCGTGCGTAACCGCGAGAGCTCGAGTAGCCAGGAGCTGGCGTCTCTACCAGCTCCAACACCAGTGTCAGGAGCGTCGTCTCCCCTCGCCCCTCCCTGCTGCCCATATGCTGCCTCCAGGGGGTTCAGCAGAGAATCTGAACCTCAGCCGCGCATGCGCATTGCAACGCTGCGGCCACTGCCGCCTATATTAAGCGGCCGCGCTACGACTCGTATACGTGCTGTCTCCGCGACGTAAAACGTTTCTCCTGCAATAAAAATACTTTGAATGTACATATAAAATTTTGTGTCCCAGCCTCGTCGCCGCTTTTGTGTCTCGTTTCCGTCGTAGGTGTCGGTGGCCGAGTAGAAAGACCGACACAGGAATAAAGGATGCACGCTTGTGCAGGTACGGAGGTGACCAGCCAGTGGGACAGCAGAAACTAGAAACACTAGAGTAAATTAGAACGAGATATATATTTCATTGAGACTTAGTAATACTTAACTTTTACATAGCACAGTACTGCAGAATGCTGATACATAGTTGAGCTAGAGGCCTGCCTAGTGCCTATCCGATAGCCAAGTCTTGACTGGTACCTATCTGATTGCGAAGTGTTAGCTGGTTCCTATCTCAGTCCCAAGTGAACGATGTCGTTCAGTGGTGGCCACGAGCGGGATAGCAGCAGAGGGCGCTCGTGGCTGACGTCGTAAGAAAATGAAAGGTTATGGGACTTAAGTACGGGGTCATCAGTCCCTAAACTTACAAAATACTTACGAACTAGGACGGCACAAATATCCATGCCCAATGGGGGATTCGAACCCCCGACCATAGTGGCCGTGCAGACCGTGACTGGAGCGCCTCAGTCTCCTCGGCCACCGTGGCCGGCACGTCGTAAGAACGCCGCGCCGTGCGTGCAAGGCGGCACGCGGCGAACGTAGGTGGCGCGCACTTTAGACTTGTGCGACACCACATAAAATGATCAGATAGAGGAACGAAACGGAGAATGATAGTTTGAAAAAACTTTTTGTTTTATTTACTTACTTGTTTTTCTCAACGACCTATATTTCTGGGGGTTCACTGAAGCAGTGAACACCTAGGACACGTCACAGACCCTGTTTTTCACGGCATCAAAATGTTCAAATGTTTGTATAGTCTATGGGAGATAACTATGAGGTCATCAGTCCCTAAACTTACAAGCTACTTATGAACTACTTACGAACTAGGACGGCACAAATATCCATGCCCGAGGGGGGATTCGAACCCCCGACCGTAGTGACAGTGCAGACCGTGACTGGAGCGCCTCAGTCTCCTCGGCCACCGCGGCCGGCTTCACTGCATCGTCCCTTATTTTGGCGAGCTCTCGTAAAAACTGCAGCAGGAAGGAGCGAGTGTATGGGGGCACGTGGTTTGGCTTCCGCTGGTGGACTACCCACCAAAAGTCTCGCGTTAGCTGATGCACTGGGCTGGGACCGCCGTAATGGACAACAGGTCGTTGTCGCACTTAATTGCCACGACCAGCTCTCGGCTACTGCGCCCTATGCCGACCTGCTGTGCGCCACCGCGACCGTTCCGGCTCCGTGATAAAAAACCCTCGGCGCGGTGCGTTTTCTTCGCGGCGTTTCGGCGTCGGCGACTCCTCCTCAGGACCGCCGGCGATATCGCCCTCGCGGCACTAAAGCGCGCTGCGTTACTGCAATGAGACGCGGCCCGACATTATCTCGCGCGGGAAATAGCGCCACCTACCCCGCAGCCGCAATATGACGTCACGGCCGAGATTGCGTCATTAGGCGGCAGTGGCGGCAGTGGTGGCATCTGGCGGCGGCTTTGCATAAAACAAGCGACAAACGGCCGGCACGTCAGAACGCCGCCGCGGAAATGCCGGAGGGAAGAGGAAAAGGAAAATAAAAAATAAAAAAAAAGTAAAAAAAAAAGGTCGAGGGGTGAGAGGGCGGGATTTTTACGGGGAGTCCCGGGGCTGGTGGTTGTCGACGGTGGTAATGGCGCGACGCAATAGACGGTTTTAATCTGAGGACGCGGTTGACAACACTCCTCATCCTCAACGACGCCGTCTCCGGGAGGCGATTATCGTCTGGCTGCTGCTGTACCTGAGGACGCCGCCACAACCGAAACCACAGTGCTTGTAGGGTGTTCAGTGACAGGTGTAAATCGTGATATTAACACCAGCGGCCGACTAAGAGGGGGAGGGGACGGAGGGGGGGGGGGGGAACCGCCCCAGGCCTCACGTTGGACGGGGGCATCCAAACACCTTGAAAGTATTTTTTTTTTATTTTTTCTTATAAAACCCCATGTCATTCCAAGCAAGTGTGTCAATTTTTACCTCTCTGTTTACATTATTCCGTGATTTATTAATTTTTGAAATTTATACTGACTTTTTGATCACCCGGTACTATATATATACACGCTATTATTAATAAATTATTAGGGCTTTTCATGGGTCACGTTGCTATATTAGCTCCGCCATTTTATGTAGACAATTTTTTACCATCGAATTCGTAATTCAATTTTTTGTTCTAATAAAACCCCGTGGCATTCCAAGCATGTGTGTCAATTTTTTACCTCTCTGTTTACATTATTCCGTGATTTATTAATTTTTGAAATTTATACTGACTTTTTGATCACCCGGTACTATATATATACACGCTATTATTAATAAATTATTAGGGCTTTTCATGGGTCACGTTGCTATATTAGCTCCGCCATTTTATGTAGACAATTTTTTACCATCGAATTCGTAATTCAATTTTTTGTTCTAATAAAACCCCGTGGCATTCCAAGCATGTGTGTCAATTTTTTACCTCTCTGTTTACATTATTCCGTGATTTATTAATTTTTGAAATTTATACTGACTTTTTGATCACCCGGTACTATATATATACACGCTATTATTAATAAATTATTAGGGCTTTTCATGGGTCACGTTGCTATATTAGCTCCGCCATTTTATGTAGACAATTTTTTACCATCGAATTCGTAATTCAATTTTTTGTTCTAATAAAACCCCGTGGCATTCCAAGCATGTGTGTCAATTTTTACCTCTCTGTTTACATTATTCCGTGATTTGTTAAGTTTTGAAATTTATACTGACTTTTTGATCACCCGGTACTATATATATATACACGCTATTATTAATAAATTATTAGGGATTTTCATGGGTCACGTTGCTATATTAGCTCCACCATTTTATGTAGACAATTTTTTACCATCGAATTCGTAATTCAATTTTTTGTTCTAATAAAACCCCGTGGCATTCCAAGCATGTGTGTCAATTTTTTACCTCTCTGTTTACATTATTCCGTGATTTATTAATTTTTGAAATTTATACTGACTTTTTGATCACCCGGTACTATATATATATACACGCTATTATTAATAAATTATTAGGGATTTTCATGGGTCACGTTGCTATATTAGCTCCACCATTTTATGTAGACAATTTTTTACCATCGAATTCGTAATTCAATTTTTTGTTCTAATAAAACCCCGTGGCATTCCAAGCATGTGTGTCAAATTTTTACCTCTCTGTTTACATTATTCCGTGATTTGTTAAGTTTTGAAATTTATACTGAAGCATGTTTCGTTATTGTTTTTCACTGCTTTTGTGGCCAGCTTGATCAGTGAAAACAGTGAAAAACAATAACGAAACATGAAATGCCCTACCTCCTTCTCCCTCTCGCTCCTCTCCACCTACTCCCATATTCACAAAAAAACTAACACAAATAATAACACACACACACACACACACACACACACACACACAGTCTACATAGACACCAACACAAACAAAAAAACAGCTGATACACTCAGAGATCAAGGAACACAAACAAGACACAGACGAAAAGCGACAGTTGGCAACACTAAACACTGTAAACAAACGTTCAAAAACGAGTACACACTGAAGTGGTGATGCAAGGGTTTTCCTCAAGACCGGAAATACCACATCTAACTGACGACCTCACAAACATCTCCATGAAGACACACATGGAATAAAACAGAAAACGTAAGTAGGGCCAAAAACTGTATAATTATATTAACTTTGCAAAAGCTAGTGCTACAGAAGTTGTTTCTAACCTAGTAGATCCGAACTTTACTAATTGTAACAGAACTGTTAACTGTCTTACTGTGAAAAATATACATAATATTATGACTGTACTACAATATTATACAAAAATAACATGTATTACAGGCCACTGATGATGCTTCATAAATAAAGAAGCGAAACGCGTATGGCACACAAAAAAAACGCCTTTCATTTAGTTCCTAAAGACGGTAATACACCTCCACCAATTTCAGATGCAACTAAGGACGACGGAAATCGAAAAAAGGATGATTATACTGACTTTTAGACCACCCGGTACTATATATATGCTACTAGCTGAACCCCCGCTGCTTCGCATGCGTAGGCTGTTTGGTCTGCACCATTCGTTTCTTTCTTTTTAATCCTGACGAAGAATCCATATCTTAAGTTTCGTAGTTATAGCTTGAAATTTGAGTTAACAGCACCGAAATTGGCTTAGTAGCAACGTATTTCCAAAAAAAAAAAAAAAAAAAAAAAAAAAAAAAAAAAAAAAAAAAAAAAAAAAAAAAAAAAAAAAAAAAAAAAAAGTTTCATTCCCTATTTCACCCCCTAATTGATTAATTTTCTGAAAATACCGAAACACTTGTCTTTTTAATTCTGCCCAAGAAAACTTATACCAATTTTTGTGGTTGTAGCTTCAAAATATGCCTTATTGGCAAAAGATTTTTGAAATACATCCCCTCTCCAATTTAACCCCCTTGATGGTTGAATTTCCAAAAATACCGCAACACGTATTTTTTAAATTCTAACGATCAATACAAATACAAATTTTTGTTGCTATAGCTTCAAAATTGTCTTGACAACAATGTGTTTTCGAAAAGAATTTTTGATCCTCTCTTTTAGCCCCTTAGTTGTTGAATTTCCAAAAATACCAAAACACGTGTCTTTTTAATCCTGATCAAGAGTCCATAATCTAAGTTTCGTAGTTATAGCTTGAAATTTGAGTTAACAGCAACATATGTTTGAAAATAAATTTTTTGCGTCCTCTGTTTTACCCCTTATTGGATGAATTTCAAAAAATGCCGAAACACGTGTCTTTTAAATTCGAATCCCGAATCCAAATCCGAAAATTTGTAGTTCTAACTTCAAAATTGCCTAAATAGCAACATATTTTCGAAAAACACCCTCTCTCCAATTTTACCCCGTTGATGGTTGAATTTCCAAAAATACTGAAACACGTATTTTGTAACGTCTAACCAACTATACAAATATCAATTTTTACAGCTCTAACTTCAAAATTGTATCAATAGCAACGTGTTTTCAAAGAGAATTTTTGATCCTCTATTTAACCCTCTTACTTGTTGAATTTCCAAAAATAGTAAAAATCATGGATTTTTAATCGTGACCAAGAGTCCATAACCTAAGTTTCGTAGTTATAGCTTGAAATTTGAGTTAACAGCAACATATTTTTGAAAATAATTTTTTTTTGCGTCATCTATTTTACCCCCTTATTTGTCGAATTTAAAAAAATGTCGAAACACGTGTCTTTTAAATTCGAACCCTGAATTAAAATCCGAAATTTTGTAGTTCCAGCTTCAAAATTGCCTAAATAGCTACGTATTTTCAAAAAACGTTTAATTCCCTACTTCACCCTCTTACCGACGGAATATAGAACAATCGCTTCTTAAATGACGCCTACAGAGTAAGATCAACACCCTCTACAAATTTCAAGTTTCTATCTTCAGTAGTTTGGGCTGGGCGATGATGAGTCAGTCAGTCAGTCAATCGGGACACTTCCTTTTATATATAGAGATTATTAATAAATTATTAGGGCTTTTCATGAACCATGTTGCTATATTAGTTCCGCCAGTTTATTTAGACAATTTTTTACCATCGAATTCGTAATCAGCGACGTCAAGAAACTGCTCGTGAGGAGTTTTGTGCGAATTAAATGTCTTCTTGGGGGTTTTGGCCACGTTTTTGGGATTCTGTCCCACTGTGCGACGGCCCGAGCGACACACTTTGCGACCCTCGTGGGGTTCGCGACCGACAGGTTGGATAACGCTGCTCTACACGAAGCAGCAGTGGGAGGTGGCTTACGGAGAATGTATGTAGAAATAAGTGTTGGAGACGTGGTTGACGATGCAACCCATTCCGTGTGGTGTCGCGCACCGCCACAGAGTAACATATACGGAGAAGAAGCCTCCCCTAAACCACTGTCCTACGCTCCGCTACTAGTTCCGTAAGATGCTAGCAGGTGTCAGGCGGTTCCCTGGCTTAGGGTGCCTCTCGCACGTCAGAGGCTAGTGTGGAGGGGAGGCTGAGGGGAGAGCTCGTGCCGCCTGCCACGAGGCCACGGCTGTGTCCGGCTTGCTGGCGTTTGAGGCGAGGTGGTGGTGGGGACAGCCGCTACCTGTCGCCTGCTCTGGCCAGTTTAAAGAGCTGCTTCTGACCGCAGCGACACCACGGGACATCTTACGGAACTGCTGGAAACCCTCCCTCCCCGCACCCCTGAGCATAGGACCGGGCCCTTACAGAGGATTCCCGTCTGTATATATTTGTCTGTGGCACCGCACAGCAGTGGACCTCTCCCACGACTCGGTGGGTCCCGCCGCTACCCTCCCCCGGTGCGGCACCCTCAGCGCCCGAGGTGTCCGCCGGTCTCCGGACCAAACAGCGGCGAGTCTCAAGGAGTGGGAGGGTGGCGGCGGTGTGGGGGCGGCGCCCCGCACCCCGGGCCACCCGCCCCTCGCGAGATTAAGCCTGGAAGGGGCCGCTATCGGCGGCGGACAGCGCGCCCTAATGGACATTGTCTGCGAGTCTCCAGTGGGCTCATTAAGCAGCCGTCGGACACTACACTATCGCCGGGGCTACAGCCACAGCAGCAGACGCCGCCTCGAGGAGCGACCATTGTGTACCGGGAGACTGCCAAGATTGCCGCAGCCGCAGCTGCGGACAGTGGCCGGTCAGCCGGAGATGAACGCTGCGGGTCAACCGGCCCGATGGGCAGCGCAAACAGGCGCGCCGCTGTCGACCAGCAGGGGGGTATTCTGGCTGGAAATACCCAGGGCTGACGGAGGTCACAGTGTTGTGCAGCTGCGGATGCCACCTCAAGACTCGTGAAATGAAATCACTACAACGCCGGTGACACCAGAAGTTTCCAGATACTCGTCGAATTACTCTCACCCTCCGAAGAAAAAGTCTACATTTCATCATTTCCACTCAGCTGGGAGCAGAACTACGTAAATCAACTTCCAATATGGGAAACAAAACGCCACATCCGTCCTACTCTCCCTGCAGCAGAACACCCAGCCCATATTCCTCAGGAGCAAGACACCGAATCCTTATTTCTCCCAAGCACACTGCAGACCAGCGGGAGGGTCCAGTGGTGACGGAGGTCAAAGTGTTGCGCAGCTGCGGAGGCCACATAAAGACTCGTGCGATGCTATTACTATAACGCTGGCGACACCACAAGTTTCCAGAAACTCGTTGAATTACTCTCACTCTCCGAAGAGTAAGTCTCCGTTTCTTCATTTCCACTTGCCTGGGGGCAGACCTACGTAAATCTACTTCCAAGACGGGAACCAGGGAAGCCAAAACAGTCTTGGTCCAACCCGGCACTGCCCGCACCAAAACTAAGTTCATTGTGCGGTATCGCTCCCTGTATGTCTAGTAAAGCCAACCAATGCCCTTGAACAGTGCAAGGAGTCCCTTTACCAGTTCTTTATTAGACGCAATTTCTTCGGGTCTGGTTGTCCCAAATGTTCTGTGCCTTTTACTCTCCAATGCAATGCATTCGAAGATTAGATGTGATGCAGTTTCATCACCTTCATCGCAGATCCTACATTTAGGGTCCTCTTCTGTTATTCCCATTGTATGTAGGTGTTTTTTTTTAATTCCCGTGGCCTGTCAGCAATCCAACCATGAGTCTAGTCTCTCTCCTGTTCAGGCCCAGGATTGCAGAGCTTCTTTTAAAACACGGCTTTGGCATCTTTACCTTGCCATATTTTTGTTGATAGACTTTGGTCCAATATTCTACATGCTGTCTTCTGAGCCAGTTACGTAGCTCCAATTTGATCATTGCCTTGCTGATTGTCAGGACAGTTTCCTGTCCAATATATGGAGACTCTGCCCCCATCGTGGCTAATCTGTCGGCACGTTCGTTGCCACTGATCCCCGAGTGGCCAGGGAATCCTCGCCTTACTTCTCCCCAAGCACGCTGCCGACCATCGGGAGGGCACTAAAGCCGGGATTACCCAGGAGTGGAGAAGGTCAAGGGATACCAGAATGTTTGTGACATTTTGAAGGTGAAGGACGAAATGAAGTGGTTGGGACAAGTAACGTCAGGATACGGTGGCTTGCTGCTGAGCCGTTCTGTCTGGCTTGTATAAGCAATACATGTAATCAGTAGATTATTTATTGTCAATTGCTAACATGTTTCGGGCTTAGCCCATCATCTGGTGATCGATATTATATAAATTTAGATTTGATGTATTCAAATTTGTCATGTAAAATACTGTTGTTATCTATTGACAGTACGTAAATTTAAATTTGATGTATTCGAATTTGTCATGTAACATACTATTGTTACGTATTGATAGTACACAACAACAGTATTTTACATGACAAATTTGAATACATCAAATCTAAATTTATATAATATCGATCACCAGATGATGGGCTAAGCCCGAAACATGTTGTGAATTGACAATAAATAATCTACTGATTAAATCTATTGATTATTCAAGCAATCTCTAGCAATTTTAGAATCATTAAAAAAGGTAAAGCAGTCAACAATCCGAAAACTGGTTTGAACAGCGCAGTGCTTTACTAGGCATGGTCCTGTTTGGAGGTGGTATGCCGTTGCCTTCCTCCGACCTTAGAGCTGACTTACCCAGCCAGTTATAGGGGGACCTACAGTTTAACGTGGGTTCAGAACCACGGTGCTACTCGGTATGTTTCACATGAGCAATACTGCAAGAGGTGAAAGAAGTGGAAAGTGTCAGATAAAAATCCTAGGACCTGGCGATACAAAAAAAAAAAAAAAAAAAACAAAAAAAAAAAAAAAACAAAAAAAAAAAAAAAAAAAATTCAAAGAGTGAGTATTTTGCTAATCTGTTTACTACGGAAATCTTCATTAACTATTGCTTCATTCAAAGAAGTGTAGGCGGCCGCGGTGGCCGAGGAGATTGAGGCGCTCCAGTCACGGTCTGCACGGCCACTACGGTCGGGGGTTCGAATCCCCCCTCGGGCATGGATATTTGTGCCGTCCTTACTTGTAAGTTGTTCATAAGTAGTTTGTAAGTTTAGGGACTGATGACCGCGTAGTTAAGTCCCATAGACTCTACAAACATTTGAAAATTTGAAAGAAGTGTACATTATTTTTAGGTAAAAGATGTAACGTTAAGAAATTGTTAATTAACGTAACTGTATTCCATCATCAGAAACAAATGTTCAGTTCAGTGGTAACGGCTCCGTAAACTTACAATCTACATAAAGTAACTTATCCTAACAACACACACACACACACACACACACACCCGAGGGAGGACTCGAACCTCCGACATGGAACGGCTGCGTACGCCGTAGCAAGGCGCCGTAGTGAGCACGGCTACTCCTGTGTCGTGACTGGGCTGTCACATAAGGGAATACAGAAATGAGTGTAGTCGGACTTAGTGTGCTGTGACCGACACAATTTCAACATTTCCAAATCGGAACATTGTGATTGGAGAACTGTTGAAGAAGACGGCACTTTTGCATCCGCATTTTAAGAGTTGTCGGATTTCAATGGCGACCCAACGGTTGCGGTATCCGAACTGTTATCAGTAAGTCGACTAGTGTCCACGTTCCGATTACTGCTGTAACTAAAAGCATAGAATGAAACTTTCACTCTGCAGCGGAGTGTGCGCTGATATGAAACTTCCTGGCAGATTAAAATTGTGTGCCGAAACCGGGACTCGAACCTGGGACCTTCGCATTTCGCGGGCAAGCGCACTACCAACTGTGCTATCCCGACACGACTCACGACGCCGCCTCACAACTCTACTTCCGCCAGTACCTCGCCTCCTACTTTCCAAACTTCACAGAAGCTCTCCTGCGAACCATGCAAGACTAACACCCCTGGAAGAAAGGAGAGAGAGAGTTTCATTCTGGAAACATCCCTTAGGCTGTGGCTAAGCCATGTCTCCACCATATCCTTTCATCCAGGAGTGCTAGTCTTGCAAGGTTCGCAGCAGAGCTTCTGTGAAGTTTGGAAAGTAGGAGGCGAGGTACTGGCGGAAGTAAAGTTGTGAGGCGGCATCGTGAGTCGTGTCGGGATAGCACAGTCGGTAGTGCGCTTGCCCGCAAAGGCAAAGGTCCTAGGTTCGAGTCCCGGTTCCGGCACATAATTTTAATCTGCCAGGAAGTTTCAACTAAAAAAAAAGTTGTTCTTGCACCGTTTTTTTTCGCTCACTTCTACTTGATACATTTCGTAGAATTCAAATCAGAACTGCAAAACATAGCGGCTTCTGTCGCAACAGGTATCAGACTTCCCGCCTGGATTTTTACGAAGGTCTTGGCCGACGCAAAAATTTTGTGGACAACATGAAATCGAGCTCTGCATTCGCTGAATTTCCATTCTGTTAACACGATGTTTTAAAACAATTTATTATGCATGAATGCTTTTGAAGCAGTACATATAAATATAACAGCAGCGTGGGAAACAGCAGTTGAATACAATTTCCCTCTGACGTGGGAACCATAAATTGAAATTCACGAAAAATTAGTGACCTTTATTTTATGAAATATTTTCCCACTACCCGCTGCGACAGAATTGGTGGTATGACATTAAACAAAATAATATGTTATGTACCTCAACGGTTAGCTAATATGTCCTGTTTCTTTGTCGCTAAAAATTAATTCCCACAATTACGTGCAAACCCTCTACATCACTCCGTTCAACTTATCTCCATCGTTCTCTACCCTTCCGGGTCTGTTACTGACTTTCTGAGGAACGTGAATTGATAAACAAAAGACAGCTGCGGGCGTCCTACTACTGAGTTTGCACGATAACGATCGCAGTTGTACATGTTCATAATGGCTATTTATACTGCCTTCGAATCTGACTACAATACTGCCGCAAAATATGAGTCTTTCAGTCATAATTCAGAGAAGTGTTGGCCGAGGGGACTGAGGCGCTTCAGTTACGGTCTGCACGGCCACTACGGTCGGGGGTTCGAATCCCCCCTCGGGCATGGATATTTGTGCCGTCCTTAGTGTTAGCTAGTTCTTAAGTAGTTTATAAGTTTAGGTAGGGACTGATGACCCCGTAGTTAAGTCCCATAAGCTATACGAACATTTTCAGAGAAGCGTTTTCATACTTAAAATGCGCAGTTGATGAAATTTTTAAATGCTAACTACGATAGAAGTGTGGGTCAAAGAGCTGTACTGGACAGATTATTATATTAGGTAACTATAGAGGATAACACGTTAAATCTCGTAAAAAATTTTGTTGCAAATATTATCTTTTGCTTTCGGGATTCACCTCAAATCTTGTAGCCCAAGTTTACAAAACATTCGATTAGAAGCCACATTCAATTTCGTCAGCGATTCGCGAGCGGGTACTACTGGATCGGTCGGAGCAAAACTGCATTATGTCCATTTTGACAACTTTTCTGGAGAAGCAAATAGTTGTATAAATGCCCCACAACTAAACAGATGTAGATTATTACTGCTGTTATTTACAAAATAATGTTTTAGAATGTGAAGTTTGTTGGTGAGAATGCAAGATCAACGTGTAATCCGCATCCGTTTTTGAAGAAGAAAAGCGATCTTGGCTGAAAACCTTTTATTAAACAATTCTAGATCGCCCCAACAATGTGTTCCTTATATAAAAGTAATGGTTAAACTCAACTCTCTATGTAAATTGACCAGCTTTATACCCAAAGGCAGCAGGTCCGAATCAAGGAAATAAATAAATAATGTATAGCTGATCAGCTCTAGTACGTATTAAAGTGATAAAACACTGTAATGTGCAAATTCATTGCTTAATTGGAACTTTTTAATCTGAAAACTCTACTTGGGACTTGACTGTGACACGTGTGTCCACTTATGCTTCGAAAGGGTTAAACTAACTTGAGCTAAGGACGACACACAAGTCGGCCGCGGTGTCCGAGGGGACTGAGGCGCTCCAGTCACGGTCTGCACGGCCACTACGGTCGGGGGTTCGAATCCCCCCTCGGGCATGGATATTTGTGCCGTCCTTAGTTGTAGGTAGTTCATAAGTAGTTTGTAAGTTTAGGGACTGATGACCCCGTAGTTAAGTCCCATAAGCGATACGAACATTTGAACATTTTTGAACGATACACAAAACACCTATGCCCTAAGGAGGAATCGAACCTCCGGCGGGAGCGACCGCACAATCGTTGACACGGCGCTTGAGACTACGTGGCGGCTGTTGATCGACGCCTGAGTGATTTGAGCTTTTTATTTTTTTCCCCCCTTCCCGCTCGGCGCTGGCCGCACTTTCAGCCTGGGTGGCTGGCTTCGTGTGGGAGGGGCAACATTCCCGCCAACACCGCTTTGTTTGCGTTAGCCGCGGCGCGTGAAAGGAACCTCGCAGGCCGAGGGGCCCATCCGAGGAATTAGGGCGCTACCGATCCGCGAGAAGGGGCCGACGAAAAAAAAAAAAAAAGAAAAGAAAAATGTACAACCATTAGCCATAATGGGCGCAAATTTCGTTTTAAAAGGGCCCGCCGCGCCTAACTTTGCCCATTTCCCGGTGAGCGGCGGCTCGAGGCTCCCAATTTGTCGGCGCCTCTGTGTGAAACGCGAGAGGAGCGCCGGCGGTGACGTCACGCGAAGATGCGCGCAGCCGGGGACGCGGTTCCAGGCGATTTCGCCGCGGGTGGCAGCGGGTGGCAGGGTGCCTAGGTCTGCCCACGATCTATTGACCCAAGGGCAACACGGATTTAGAAAATATCGTTCATGCGAAACACAACTAGCTCTTTATTCACACGAAGTGATGGCTGCTATCGACAAAGGTTCGCAGACCGATTCCGTATTTCTTGACTTCCAGAAAGCTTTTGACACCGTACCTCACAAACGGCTTTTAATCTAATTGCGTGGTTATGGTATATCGCCCCAAATTTGCGATTGGATAGGGGATTTCTTGTCAGAGAGGACACAGTTCGAAGTAATAGATGGTAAGGCATCGACTAAAACAGAGGTGATATCGGGCGTTCCACAGGGTAGTGTTACTGGTCCTCTGCTGTTCCTTATTGACATAAACGATTTAGGGGAAAATCTAAGTAGCTCTCTTAGGTTGTTTGCAGATGACGCCGTCATTTACCGTCTAGTAAAATCATCTGAAGATCAAAACCAACTGCAGAACGATCTGAATAAGATATCAGTATGGTGTAAAAATTGCCAATTGACTCTTAATAATGAGAAGTGTGAAGTCGTCCACATGAGTACGAAAAGAAATCCGTTAAACTTTGTTTACAACATAAATCAATCAAATGTGAACGCCGTAAACTCCACAAAATACCTAGGAATTACTATTACTTCAGGCTTAAACTGGAAATAACACGTAGATAATATCGTGGGAAAGGCGAACCAGAGACTGCGTTTTATTGGAAGAACCCTTAAAAGATGCAACAGAACTACTAAAGAAACTGCATACACTGCGCTTGTCCCTCCTTTTTTGGAGTATTGCTGCCCAGTGTGAGATCCATACCAGGTGGCTTTGACGGAGGACATCGAAAGAGTCCAGAGAAGGTCAGCTCGTTTCGTATTGTCACGATACAGGGGAGACAGCGTTACGGAAATGATACAGGATCTGGGATGGGAATCACTACAACAACAGCGCTTATCGCTGCGGCGTGGGCTACTTGCGAAACTCCAATCGCCAACATTCTCCTCCGAATGCGAAAATATATTGTTGACTCCCACTTACATAGGTAGAAATGATCATCAGAATAAAATACGGCCGGCCGCGGTGGCCGAGGGGACTGAGGCGCTCCAGTCACGGAATGCACGGCCAGTGCGGTCGGGGGTTCGAATCCCCCCTGGGGCATGGATATTTGTGCCGTCCTTAGTCTTAATTAGTTCATAAGTAGTTTGTAAGTTTAGGGACTGATGACCCCGTAGTCAAGTCCCATAAGCTATACAAACATTTGATTTGAATAAAATAAGATAAATAAGAGCTCGAACAGAGAGATTCAGGTGTTCTTTCTTCCCGCGCGCTATTCGAGAATGGAATGGGAGATAAATAGTATAACGGTGGTTCGATGAACCCTCTGCCAGGCACTTAAATGTGATTTGCAGAGTATCCCATGTAGATGTAGATGTAGATGTAGATGAAGGTTCGCTCTGGCCGTGTTGTCGGCAATGTAGCCGAGATAGAGGACCAGTCATTCAGAATCTGTCCACAGGAAGTGCGGCCACCATTACCAGCAGAGTCCGACCGAAAAGTAATCTGCGGCAGAAATCGACACCGTAGCCTCATTCAGTTTCGACCCAGACCGAAATCGAATGTTACGTAAAGGCAAATTTCGGTGTATTTATTTCTTTAATCGTGTCAGAAGCCGGCCGCGGTGGCCGACGGGACTGAGGCGCTTCAGTTACGGTCTGCACGGCCACTACGGTCGGGGGTTCGAATCCCCCCTCGGGCATGGATATTTGTGCCGTCCTAGTTCGTAGGTGGTTCATAAGTAGTTTGTAAGTTTAGGGACTGATGACCTCGTAGTTGAGTCCCATAGCCTTTACAAACATTTGAACATTTGATATACCTCCGAAAGTAAGTAAGTTTCTGACACGAAAAAAATGTTCAAATGTTTGTAAATCTTATGGGACTTAACTACGGGGTCATCAGTCCCTAAACTTACAGACTACTTATGAACTAGCTAATAGTAAGGACGGCACAAATATCCATGCCCGAGGGGGGATTCGAACCCCCGACCGTAGTGGCCGTGCAGACCGTGACTGAAGCGCCTCAGTCTCCTCGGCCACCGCGGCCTGCTTGTATATTTCGTTGAAATAAGATAATACTTACCTTTTACAAAGTTCAAGACTGCCGAATCCTAATACATAGTTTAGATAGAGGCCTGCCTACTGATGATGCCTAGTGCGTATCCATAGCCAAGTCTTAACTGGAGCCTATCTGATTCCCAAGTGAACGATGTCGTTCAGTGGTGGCCACGAGCGGAGTTGCAGCAGAGGGCGCTCTTGGCTGACGTCGTAAGAACGCCGCGCCGGTGCGTGCATGGCGGCGCGCGGCGAAAGTACATGGCGCGCGCTTTAGACTTCTGTGACACCACAATTTATTTGTTTAATTCTGTCAGAAAGATACATACTTTTGAAGGTATATACGTAGGGCTGCTCAAAACTAATGCCTCCTATTTTCTTTTTTTTCGCTAATACCTTACGGCTTCTGATATAAACCAAAGTGTGTTACAATACCGCATCTTTATTCACCATTTCTACATATTTATTTCTCAACATAGTCACCCTGGCGACGCACAGTTTTCTCCCAACGAGAGGCCAGTTTGTGGATCCCGTCACTGTAGAAGTCTGGAGCTCGTTGTCGGAACCACCACCTCACCTCCGCTTGCACTGCTTCATCAGTTGTAAAGTGGACACTGCGAAGGGGTTCTTTAAGCTTTGGAAAGACCTGAAAATCGGATGGAGCCAAGTCTGGACTGTATGGAGGATGATCGATGACAGTGGACCCGAGGCGGCGGATCGTTGCAGATGGCGCAGCAGTCGTGTGCGGTCTGGCATTGTCGTGCTGAAGGAGAGGGTGTTCCGTGTGGGGACGACTTATCCGAATGCCTGCTTTCAGTTTGCGGAGAGTCTCGCTGTACTGTGCAGAGTTTATGGTAGTGCCTTTAGGCACGACACCTCGAACATCCCAGAAAACAGTGAGCATGATCTTGCCTGCCGACGGCATGATCTTGCACTTTCTCGGGGGTGGTGATCCGTGGTGGCGGTACTCCCGTGGTGCTCGCTTGCTTTGGGGCTCAAAATGGTGCACCCAGCTTTCATCACCAGTGACAATGTTGTTAAGGAACCCATCACCCTCCTGCTCAAACCGTAACATCAATTGTTGACAGATGTCCAATCTCCTTTGTTTCATGTCAGGGCCGGCCGCGGTGGCCGAGGGGACTGAGGCCCTTCAGTCACGGTCTCCACGGCCACTACAGTCGGGGGTTCGAATCCTCCCTCGGGCATGGATATTTGTGCCGTCCTTAGGATAAGATAGTTGGTAAGTAGTTTGTAAGTTTAGGGACTGATGACCCCGTAGTTAAGTCCCATAAGCTTAACAAACGTTTGAACATTTGGAGAATGTTGGCGATTGGAGTTCCTCAAATAGTCCACGCCGCAGCGATAAGCGCCGTTGTTGTAATGATTCCCATCTCAGATCCTGTATCATTTCCATAACGCTGTCTCCCCTGTATCGTGACAATACAAAACGAGCTGCCCTTCTTTGCACTCTTTCGACATAATTGAGGTGAAAAACCGTCTCAGGGTTTCTCAATCTATATTTAAATTGATACTTATATCATCTTAGCAAGGAATGTTCCACTAGGTCCATTACCGAGGTGCTAATCTGCTGCATGGAGAGCGTTGGCAGTAGTGACAATTATCTTTGGAACACAGAAGCAGAATTAAAATTTGTGATGTGGAGGGAAGTCGTACCTTGACTATTCCGAGTCGCTTTAGACGTCAGAGGTGTGGTGGTCTAACAGTAATGTGTCTGACTAGTAAGCATGGAGGTCTGGGTTCGATTCCCGGCCGCACCACAAATTTTAATTCATTGCTTCATGTTTATTCTTTAATGTCTTGGACATATTCGAGAGCCGCGGTGGAGTAGCCGAGCGGTCTAAAGCGTCTCGCTGCGGAGCGCGCGGTTACTCGCCGTGGAGGTTCGAGTCCTCCCTAGGGCATGGGTGTGTGTGTGTGTGTGTGTGTGTGTTTGTCCGTAGGTTAGTTTACCTAGGTTTAAGTAGTTTGTAAGCTATGGACTGATGACCACGCAGTTTGGTCCGATAGATTTACAGACATTTGAACATTTTTGAACATATTCGAGACGAAAAACCGTCTCAGGGTTTCTCAATCTATATTTAAATTGATGCTTGTATCACCTTTTTTATGTGCTCCTTGTTAAAATTTTCGTGATACTCGGAGGATTATACTTCACGTGCCCTCAGACTAAGCTTGTGGTTTGCTACATGTACAACAATTGGATACTGTGGTAGACGATATGCTGTCGAGAATCTTCTGTGTAACAAGTTGTCTACAGTGCTTTTAAATTGCCTCTAACGTCGCACATTGTGGAAAGTTAAAACTGACGGAGAGAGTGCAAAAGCTGTGGCGACAGTGTGAGCGAAACGCGTCGGCTTGAGCAGTTGAGTGGGGAGTTAGGTAGGCGAGCGAGGAGTTAGGTGGGCGGCTGTGTGTGCGTGGCGGGTTGCGTCGGCTGTCTGGGGAGGGGCGACACCTCGGCAGACGGCCGTGGGCGGCACATCCTGCTGTGGGCGACAGGTGGGCGGCGAGACACAACACAAGGGAACACGTGCTGCCTCTGCTCTGCTGCTACTAGTACAACGCGAGGCCGCTACATGTAACGCGCCAGTATGCAACATTATGTTTTTTACTAACTATACTGTACACTAGACTATCGACAGTCCATCCAGCCTTCATACTATCTGTCATACTTAACTAGTTGTAAGACAGAGTTGTACACTTTCCCTAACGTTATTCAATCGGTATAGTAGCCTCGTGGTTGCAGTAATTAAAGTCACTGGTTCCATATCTATAATGGCATGGCTGTGTTTGTGTCTATGTGTGTTTTGTCCTTACTGTAAGTTAATTCTAGTAGTTTGTAAGTCTATACACTGACGATCATAGCAGGTCCTATGGGTTTACAAAGATGTACTGTGAGAAATCTATGAAGGAAATCAAGGAGGAATTCGGAAGAAGAATTAACCTGTGACTGATCATTCTCCTTTTCTTGGGACGATATTTTTTTTATTTTGTTACGCTTATGGGACTAAACTACGGGGTCATCATTCCCTAAAATTACAAACTACTTATCTACTACCTTATACTAAGGACGGCACAAATATCCATGCCCGAAGGGGGATTCGAACCCCCGACCGTAGTGGCCGTGCAGATCACTTAGATCAACTTAGTTTGCGCGGCGGATATGAAAGCAATGTAGAAGGTGCCATCTATTGACAATCGGTTTAACTAACATGAACGACAGCTTTTGCAGCTGTTTAGATTCTTTATGCAAGCCAAAAATCGTCTTTGATGGAAGCATAGTTTATCAGACGATTTCGGTTATACACATCGATGTAACGATGAAAAATACTCAATTTAACTGACAGTCACGACAGCTTTTCCACGAGTTCGCTCATTCACATACAGCCAAAAAGTAAACGATGATCACGTTGCAACTACTAACACTGTTTTGAAAGAAGTTCTGTAATATAAGCAAGTTTTCAAAAGCTAAAATAAACGTGTAGAAGACAATATTTGATTTTTATGTTCCGCAATTAATCATCTTGTATTTAATTATATAAATTATCTTACAATTAGATTAATTTTTGTTACTTATTACCTTTTAGATATACGTACTTGTATCTGCCTTTTTTTTTCATTAGGCCTACTATCTTACCTATCTGCGATTGATCAGGAGAAAGTGTGAATTATTCGTACAGGTCAACTAGTCTAGTATACCTAAAATATACTATGGCACATTTCTATTCGGCTGGGGAAAGTCTACATCAATATCTACGTGGATACTCTGCAAGTCACACTGAAGTGCATGGCAGAGGGTTCATCGTACCGCTTTTATGATGTTTCTCTACAGTTTCAGTCTCTAATAGTGTAATATGGTACAATTTCGATCATTTCGGGCAAATGGTATTGTAAATGGAAATATGTTGAGAAAAGAAATAATTTTAACTATGTCACTTGTTCCCGGATGTTTAATGAATATGTAACACAAATATTACACAGTTACAATTGTTGGTATAAACCAAAGACAAGGTTGCAGAATTGAGAAAGATCGATAGAAAATGTACCACACTAGGTACAATTGTGATCACTTCCTGGTACAATTTTGATTACGGCCATCTTCCACAAGAAAAGCACTTTTTCCTTCAGGCACCAATGCACACTTCGTGGTAGCAAACATTGCATATTTGGCAGCGAATTCAATCACCCTTAACTATTGTATAAGAGCACGTTAGAATAAGTAGCTTCGCTTACCTCTTAACAGAAAAAAAACTTTTATCTCCGTAGCACAAAGTGGTGCATTCTTGGAAAAGACGGGAGGAGCTGTACTAGACTACTACACTACAACTCCACACAACTGTCAAATGTCGCGAAAAATTATGTTGATCGGAATTGTACCTATATCGAATTTGTACCACCTTACCTTATTTTGCAGAAAAAAGGAATACCTCAATCTGTCCGTTTTCGATCTCAGTTCTGCTTTTTTTTTTTTATTAAGATGATCATGCCGTCCTATGTACATGGGTGCTAAAAACATATGTTCGCGTTCTGAAGAGGAAGTTGGGAAAGAAATTTCGGAAATAGATCTCGCCGTAACAAATAGCGCTTTTCTTTTAATGGTTTCTTCCACAACGATTACGCTATAAATCAGTCAATCCTTAAGGCCGTAGATTCTACCAAATACCTAGGAGTTACAATTACGAACAACTTTGACTGGAGAGAACACATAGAAAATATTGTGGGGAAGGCGAACCAAAGGTTACGTTTCATTGGCAGAACGCTTCGAAGATGCACCAGCTCCACCAAAGAGACTGCCTACATCACACATGTGCGTCCTCTCCTGGAGTATTGTTGCCACTTGTGGGACCCTCACCAGGTGGGACTGACCGAAGACATTGAGAAGGTTCAGAGAAGGGCAGCTCGTTTTGTTCTATCACGTTACGGGGGGGGGGGGGGAAGCGTCACGGAAATGTTGCACGAATTGGGGTGGAAATCATTAAAAGAAAGGCGTTGTTCATTGCGGCGTGATCTGTTTGCGAAGTTTCAATCACCGACTTTTAGTTCTGAAAGTGAAAATATTTTGCTTGCACCCACCTACTTAGGGAGACATGACCATCTCAATAAAATAAGAGAAATCAGATCGAAAACGGGACGATTTAGGTGTTCTTTCTTTCCGCGCGGTATTAGGGAATGGAACGGTAGAGAAAAGTTAAGAGAGTGGTTAATGAACCCTCTGCCAGGCACTTGAATGTGATTTGCAGAGTATCTATGTAGATGTAGATGAACTCACTCTCCTATATCGCGATAGTAGATCTCAGCTCTACAAGCTCCCTTTCGCCAAAGTCTAGTTCAGCTGCAGGTGATTCCACATCGGAAAAGCCACCCCTTTCTTCACACCCCCGTCGCTGGGGGTGGCCAACCGAGTAATGGCAGCCGGCCGTGACGTCATAAAGCTGGCAGGCAGTGTCCGTCCTCCCTCCCTCCCTCCCTCCCTCCCTCCCTCCCACCGCCCACGCCCCCACATATCTCACTCGGCGCCGCTACGTTCGGTATATTTATAATCCGCCCTCTCCGTGTCCCTTCTCGACGCCACCCCCTAGCGCCTAGCACCTCAGACGCATTTAAGAGGGCGCTGCCTTTCCTCCTGGCGAGCGTATTCTCGCCGGCGCCAGACGGGGTGGACACTTCCCCTCCCTCCAAACCCCCCAACCACCCCTATGCTCCTCGGCGGTGTTTTACCGACGCAGAAGTCGCAGTTCACACATTTTTCACCTCGGCTGCACCTCCGCGGCAGACTATAAAAATACACGCCCCCGTCCGTAGCTACACTAGAGCCATCTTCCATCACTCCTACCACCCCTCCCCACACCCTCTCCTGCTACCCTCTCGGAGAATGATGCGCCACCACTGTGTGATGTCGACCGTGAAAGTTGAAGGCGAACGCGCAAGTTGAGCGAAAGTCGTTGCTCGGCAGACAACGGCCCTCGGTTCAGAACGACCTCTCCTCCTCGCACCCACACACGACTTCGCTTCGCGACGTCCTAGAAATGGACTGCCAGGTTCGTACGGTGCTCAGGGACTTCCGCAAGCGATGCCATACACTTCTGCACTGTCGCCTGGTCAATAAAATACTGACTCGAGCGACCTGCGACCAGATTTGTGGAACGGTCCCTAGCAGAAAGAGCTCAACAAGTCGTCCCTCATGCGGAAAACTCGGCATAAGGCCGAGTCTTTAAAGGGATCCAACTGCCGTCCATGGAGTACCTATACAGGGTGTCACAAAAAGGTACGACCGAAGAGCCGACTGGTATCCACGTACAAGCGCTGCCGACCGATAGTTCGCAAAATGCTCCCGATACCTCGAGCTAGAGCGTTCTGGTGAGAAATCCATAAGTATGCCATGAACTCCACAGCATTAGAGAGCTGTAGTTCATTTCGTTCGTTCCTGTCAGGTGATGTAGATGCCGATATTAAAATAATAATAAACTGTTTTGGCAGCTTCGTCATTAAAATTAAATAGATCTTGTCGAGTGCATGCTGGTGCCAGACAGCATTTCAGTAGATGGTCATTGAAGGGTCGTCGATCTGCCCCCAAATTGTGCCGCTTTCTTTGGTGCGGGCGCACTCTGCTCTGAGACATATCTAGGATATATACATGTGGCGCCTGTTCCGAAAGAACGGACGTCACTTCTGATCCTGCAGATGTTATTATTTAATATTCACAGAATATATGACATAAAATGCGATTGAGCAAAGCTGAAAATGTGTACCCAGCCGGAATTAGAACTCGGGTCTTCTGCTTTCTAGGCAGTTGCGCTGACCCCTACACCACTGGGGACACAGTGATCACCGCACCTGCAAGGACTACCTAAGCACGCCTCCCGTCAGATACAAATTCCCAGCTTCGCCCTGCCCACAGTACTCAAACTCGTAGTTATGAAACTAATTCCCGTAAGAGTAAGGGCTTCAAACTTGCTCACCCCTCCCCACTAACGATAGGATCATTGCCCGTCACCGGCATATTATATATATACATGTGGCGTCTGTTCCGAAAGACCCGGGTTCGAATCCCAGACGCCACACACACACACACACACACACACACACACACACACACACACACACATATATATATATATATATATATATATATATATATATATATAATATGTCGGTGACGGGCAATAATCCTATCATTAGTGGGGAGGGGTGGGCAAGTTTGAAGTCCTTACTCTTACGGGAATTAGATTCATAACTACGAGTTTGAGTACTGTGGGCAGGGCGAAGCTGGGAATTTGTATCTGACGGGAGGCGTGCTTAGGTAGTCCTTGCAGGTGCGGTGATCACTGTGTCCCCAGTGGTGTAGTGGTCAGCGCAACTGCCTAGAAAGCAGGAGACCCGGGTTCGAATCCCGGCTGGGTACACATTTTCAGCTTTGCCCAATCGCAGTTGATGTCATATATTTCATAAATAATAAATAATAACAACTGCAGGATCAGAAGCGACGTCTGTTCTTACGGAACAGACGCCACATGTATATATATAATATGCCGGTGACGGGCAATGATCCTATCGTTAGTGGGGAGGGGTGGGCAAGTTTGAAGCCCTTACTCTTACGGGAATTAGTTTCATAACTACGAGTTTGAGTACTGTGGGCAGGGCGAAGCTGGGAATTTGTATCTGACGGGAGGCGTGCTTAGGTAGTCCTTGCAGGTGCGGTGATCACTGTGTCCCCAGTGGTGTAGTGGTCAGCGCAACTGCATAGAAAGCAGGAGACTCGGTTTCGAATCCCGGCTGGATACACATTTTCAGCTTTGCACCAATCGCAGTTGATGTCATATATTGTATGAATAATAAATGGCTGTTTGCTTTTGGAAGGGGACCAGTGATATCGAGTCGGACGGTCCACAGTGAACGCGGCTGAGTGGTGGGCAGGGTCGCGGGATTAGCAGAGGACCAGGAGGCGTCGCAAGGTGGAACCACCGCCGTCTGGGCGGCCAAGAGGGCCGAAGTTGGCGTCGGCCGCGGTCCGGTGTACTTAGCGGCTTAGGTGGACAACTCGGTAAGCCAGCCAATCCTCTCAGCGGCGAGCGGCGACTAAGCCAATAGATACTCGCAGCCGCCGTGTCCGCTCCACAATAACCCAGAGCAGGATTACCGACGGGGCACCGGCTACAGGAATTATGTCCGGAGTGTAACGGTGGAGGCTGAGGGCACAGTGGGACGAACGTCCGCAGCCGGGACACACCTATAGAGTACCACAAATCAGTCGAGATGTATTGTTCAAGCAGTCCGAGTGGAAACATTCACAGATCAGTAGCTCACGCAGTACTGAGGTACCAGGTGAGAATCGGTAACGAGACACACGTATCAGTACGTGGTGGACAGTGGCATACCGACAATCTTTCTTTCCGCGAACGGTACGAGACTGGAATAGGAGGGAGAACCGATAGTGGTACTCGAGGTACCCTCTGCCACACACTGTCGGGTGGCTTGCGGAGTATCGATGTAGGTACCTATTGGCAGGTGGAACTGCATAAGAAGCAAATTAGATAATGAGGAAAAAATCCTAACAGCAAAAATATAAGTAAAAAAATAGATGAAGTCCACTTACCAGGCGAAGGAGTACAGGCAGTGATAGCAACAAATAAATAGAACACACACACACACACACACACACACACACACACACAAACGCTAGCTTTCGCAGCTTAGCTGCATCGTCAGGCAGAAGGGTAGGAGAGGGAAAAGGAAATGATGAGGGTTTCACGAGAGTGGGTAAGGAGTCATTCCAATCCCGGGACAGGGAAGACTTACCTTGGGGGGAAAAAGGAAGGTAAACAAATACACACACAGCCACACATTTACACAGACGCAAGTACACTTAGGCAGACATACTTAGGCAGACAGAGTATGTCTGCCTAAGTGTACTTGCGTCTGTGTAAATGTGTGGGCCTGTGTGCATTTGTTTACCCTCCATTTTTCCCCCCAAGGTAAGTCTTCCCTGTCCCGGGTTTGGAATGACTCCTTACCCACTCTCGTGAAACCCTCATCATTTCCTTTTCCCTCTCCTTCCCTTCCGCCTGACGATGCAGCTAAGCTGCGAAAGCTAGCGTTTGTGTGTGTGTGTGTGTGTGTGTGTGTGTGTGTGTGTGTGTGTGGTATTAAACATAAGGAGAGGCAGTGAATTAAAAATTAAAATTAGTACTGTGGGTGGTATTCGATCCCGGGACCTCCTACTTACTAGGTAGGCGCTTTACACCACTCGGCATAGTGGTAGAGTGCCAGACTACAAAGGTCGCGGGTTCGATCCCCACCAGGTCCTAGGATTTTTATCTGTCACTTTCCACTTCTTTCACCTGTGGCAGTATTGTGCATGTGAAAAATAGCGAGTTGCACCGTGGTTCGGAACACACGTTAAAGTGTATGTCCCCCTATAACTGGCTGAGTAAGTCAGTTGGAAGGTCGGAGGAAGGCAACGGCATTCCACCTCCAAACAGGACCATGCCTAGTAAAGCACTGTGGTGTTCAAACCAATCGTCGGATAGTTGACTGCTTTACCTTCATATATATATATATATATATATATATATATATATATATATATATATATATGAAGTAAATCGCAATTTGTGATCAGTTATGGCTTCACTATGCTAGGTATAGATAGGATACCAAAGTGCAGTGAATGAAAATTTGTGCACGGCCGGGATTCGACCCGGGATCTCCTGCTTACTAGACAGACGCGTTGACCACTCCGCCACCGAGGACACAGTGACCAGCCCGACTGCAGAGGACTCTTCCCTGCACGTCTCCCGCCACACACAAGTCTCCATTCGCCACACTGTCTCTTTCCTATACCACAGCCTATTTGTTCTGTTGTTGGTCACTGCGTCCTTGGTGGCGGAGTGGTCAACACGTCTGCCTAGTGGTAGAAGATGCCGGGTTCGAATCCTGGCCGGGCACAAAGTTTCATTCGCCGCTCTTTGGTAATCCATCTAAACCTAGTACAGTGAAGCCATAACTTATCGCAAATTGCAATTTATTTCATACATTGAACGATGTAACGCCGTCAAATATATATATGGCTGGGCTCCTGTCGCAGTTCATTGTGGTCGATACCTCATCGTCTGTTCTCCCTGATGCGGGAATACAGTATTGTGGCTGCGAGCATTACAGAACAAATAGGCTGTGGTAATAGGAAAGAGACAGCGTGGCGAATGGAGATTTGGGTTTGGCGGGAGACGTGCAGGGAAGAGTCCTCTGTAGTCGGGCTGGTCACTGTGACCCCGGTGGCGGAGTGGTCTGCGGATCTGCCTAGAAACTAGGAGATCCTGGGTTCGAATCCCGGCCGGGCACAAATTTTCACTATCTCCACTTCGGTATTGTATGAAAATCTAGTACAGTGAAGCCATAAATGATCGCAAAGTGCGCGTTATTCCATGCATAAAGACGCTGTCTCTGGCGCTGCCACAACCACAGCCGTCGCCGTCAGTGTAGTCTACAGTATCGCTTTGTGTTGGAGGCCTTAGCCAGCGAGGACTAGAACCTTATCCTCTGGTAGCCGCCCCTCGCCTGCCTCCCCCGCCCCCGGCCTACGCCCCCGCCTCCAGGAGGTGATGGCTCCTTAATTGGGCCGTGTGTGCCGCCGCTGCCGCCTCCACGGGGAGAGGTCTGCTGAGTGGGGGGTAATTGTGCCGTGGCCACTCACAGCCAACCCCCACTGCTCTCTCCTGGCAGCCGTCAGGGCTATCTCGGCCAGGAGCCATCCCTCCCTCGCTACGCTACTCAGCTAGCTACTCACATGCGCTCTTGTGCTTGGATAAACCATCGGTGGTTATCTCTATATATAAAAGGAAGTGTCCCGATTGACTGACTGATTGACTGACTGATTGACTCATCATCGCCCAGACCAAACCATTGAAGATAGAAACTTGAAATTTGTGGAGGGTGTTGATCTTACTCTGTAGGCGTCATTTAAGAAGAGATTTTTCGATATTCCGACCGTAAGCAGGTGCAATAGGGGATGAAACATTTTTTTAAAAATACGTAGCTATGTTAGCTATGTAGCTATGTAGACGTTTAATTCGCACAAAACTCATCACGAGGAGATTCTTGAGGTCGCTGATTACGAATTGGATGGTGAAAAAATTGTCTAAATAAAATGGCGGAGCTAATATAGCAACGTGACCCATGAAAAGCCCTAATAATTTATTAATATTCTCTCTATATAAAAGGAAGTGTCCCGATTGACATAGGGGCTGAAGCATTTTTTGAACATACGTAGCTATTTAGGCAATTTTGAAGCTAGAACTACAAAATTTCGGATTTTAATTCAGGTTCGAATTTAAAAGACACGTGTTCGTCATTTTTTGAAATTCGACAAATAACGGGGTAAAAGAGGTGACGCAAACAATTGATTTTCAAAAATATGTTGCTGTTAACCCAAATTTTAAGCTACAACTACGAAACTTGGGATATGGAGTCTTGGTCAGGATTAAAAATCCGTGATTTTTAGTATTTTTGGAAATTGAACAAGTAAGAGGGCTAAATAGAGGATCAAAAGTTATTGTTGAAAACACGTTGAAGCTAGAGCTGCAAAACTTGATATATGTATAGTTGGTTAGACGTTAAAAATATGTGTTTCGGTATTTTTGGAAATTCAACCATCAAGGGGGTTAAATTGGAGAGGGTTTTTTTTCGAAAATCTCTTGATATTTAGGCAATTTTGAAGTTAAAGTTACAAATTTTCGGATTTGGATTCGGGGTGCAAATTTGAAAGACACGTGTTTCGATATTTTTGGAAATTCGACCAATAAGGAGGTGTAATACAAGATGCAAACATTGATTTTCAAAAATATGGCGCTGTTAACTCAAATTTCAAGCTATAACTTACGATATGGATTCTTAAGCAGGATTAAAAAGAAACAAGTGGTGCAGACCAACCAGCCTATGCATGCGAAGCAGCGGGGGTTCAGCTAGTCGATAAATAATTGGATCGCTGGTCATATTTAGTCTTAGTGTTACCTGTCATGACGAAAATATGGCGAAACAATCAAGTAAGCTATATATCAAGACAGAAAAGGAATTCAACTTTAAAATTTTCCTGGCCGATAAAATGTTCATAGAAGTTTTAGTACGCAGCCGGTCGTCTTCTAATACATCACACGATATTATTACCTATGATGATGGACATATGGAGAAACGATGAAGTAAAATATATGTCAAGCAGAAAACGAATTTACGGTAGGTGTCAGTGGTGCAGTGAATGAAATATATAGTGAAAGCTGTTGCTCACCTGCAGTGGCGGCTGGTGATAATGTGCTAATGTGCTGCAGCACACGGTAAATATATTACTAAAATTATGCTATTTTTCGTCGAATGCATGCGAGAAATCGCTATAAAATTATATCCTTTCTCTTGGAATACCAGCCAGATATCACAATAAAGTTATGCCAATTCCCTTCCAATGCGTATTAGAATGCTAGTAATAAGGATGAAAACGCATTTCGGAGCGCTCTCGAGGTTTTTTTACTTGGGCAGTAAAATAACAAGTGATGGTCGCAGTACAGAGGATATAAAATGCAGAATGGCAATGGGTAGGAAAGCGTTCTTCAAAAAGAGAAATTTGTTAACATCGAATATTGATTTAAGCCTAAGGAAGTCCTTTCTGAAGGCATTTGTATGGAGTGTTGCCTTTTATGGGAGTGAGACAAGGACGATAAACAGTGCGGACAGGAAGAGAATAGAGGCTTTTGAAATGTGGTGCTACAGAAGAATGCTGAAGATTAGGTGGGTAGATCACATAACTAATGAAGAGGTACTGAACAGAATTGGTGAGCGAAGGAATTTTTGGCATACCCTGACTAAAAGAAGGGATCGCTTGGTAGGACACATTCTTAGACATCGGGGAATCGTAAATTTAGCATTGGAGGGAAGTGTGTGGGGTAAAAATCGCAGAGGGAGACCAAGAGACGCGTATAGTAAGCAGATTCAAGTGTATGTGGGTTGCTGTTCTTATGAGGAGATGAAAAGGCTTGCTCAGGATAGAGTAGGGTGGAGAGCTGCATCAAACCAGTCTCCGGACTGAAGACCATAACAACAAACATAACAATCACATTTCATTAGAAGAATTAAAACTTCCATATAATCACAGGAAAAAAGAAAACAAACACGTTTTCGTTGAGTATTTTTCGCGTCCTCAGCACGTGTAATACAAGCTAAGGAAACCTCACAGCTCGCGTTAAACTAAATTCTTCGATAGTTTCAACAACAAATTCCGTTCGGAGCAGGACAGCAGCCAAATATTCTGACAACCTTTTGAGTTTTGATTGCAGTACCTGTGTTTACGCTTGACATATAGACAGTCACGTGACATAAATTTCCAGCAACTCAACGTCCGAACAGCCAAGTGGTTACTGCCGCGAATTAGAGCCGACATACAACTGGATATTCGGCCGTCCTTAGTCTTAGTGCATAAGTAGTTTGTAAGTTTAGGGACTGATGACCCCGTAGTTAAGTCACTTAAGCTATACAAACATTTGAATTTGAACAGTTCATCCCCGTTATTAAGAAGGGACGTCGAACGGCTTTTAATCAAATTGCGTGGTTATGGTATATCGCCCCAAATTTGCGATTGGATAGGGGATTTCTTGTCAGAGAGGACACAGTTCGTAGTAATAGATTTGAGCTGATGATGAAGGAATATGAGTTTTTATTTCCGAACCTCGATACAAATTTTGAGAAGTATCCGGATCCCGTCTAAGATTACGTGCCGACCTCTGCTTTAAGGATATCTATTTCTAAATCACGCGAAAATTAATGGGTCGTTCTGGGAAACGAAATTGGCTGTGCCTATTGAGAGGAACCATTCCGGTCTTTGGGCGAAGCGATTTAGGGAAATCACAGAAAAAGAATATCGTAAAGGTTGGAGGCGGAATCGAACCGGCGTCTTTCCGATTGCGAGTCAGGTGTGTGTGTGTTAACCACTGTAAAGCCAACTCGCTCGGTGTGTGTGGACATACGAGGCGCGTCCAGAAAGTAAGTTCCGATTGGTTATATAAAACGAACGGGTACAGATACAGAAAAAAATATTGATTGTACAAAAATCTACAGCTGTCAAACTACTTTTCTACATAGCTTCCGAAATTTTGTAGGCAATGTCATTGCATGGCACAAGGTTTTGTGTGCCTTTTTCATAGAATGTTGCCGCCTGTGTATTCAACCATGTGGTAACATGTTCTTTTACCTCTTCATCATCGTTGAAGTGTTGTCCACCAAGAACAGATTTTAGGAGTAGGAAGAGGATTACTGTCAAAAGATTTTTTTTTCCCACGATAATGCCTGACCTCACACACCGAACGTGACCAACCAATTCTTACGGAAATTTCAATGGGACCTGTTTGATCATCTTCCATACAGCTCGGACCTCTCTCCTAGCGACTTTCATCTCTTCTTACACATAAAATCTGTCCTCGGTGGTCAACACTTCAACGATGATAAAAGAGCTGTTACCACATGGTTGAATACACAGGCGGCAACCTTCTGTGAAGGATGCATGTAACAAAAACTTGTGGCACGCTATGACAAGTGCCTACAAAATTTCGGCAGTTATGTGGAAACGTAGTTTAAGAGTTGTAGAAATTTGTGCAATAAAAATTTCTTATGTATCTGTGTACAATTTCATTTAATTACCAAACTGAACTTACTTTCTGGACGCGCCTCGTACTTTAGGGATATCTATTTCTAAATCACGCGAATATTAATGGGTCGTTCTGAGGCACGACATCGGCCGTGTCTGTTGAAAGGAACCAAATGTTCAAATGAAATTTTCACTCTGCAGCGGAGTGTGCGCTGGTATGAAACTTCCTGGCAGATTAAAATTGTGTGCCGGAACCGGGGCTCGAACCTGGGACCTTTGGCTTTCGCGGGCAAGCGCACTACCGACTGTGCTATCCGAACACGACTCACGATGCCGCCTCACAACTTTACTTCCGCCAGTACCTCGTCTCCTACTTTCCAAACTTCACAGAAGCTCTCCTGTGAACCACGCAATACTAGCACTCCTGGAAGAAAGGATATGGTGGAGACATGGCTTAGCCATAGCCTAAGGGATGTTTCCAGAATGAAACTTTCACTCTGGAGCGGAGTGTGTGCTGTTATGAAACTTCCTGGCAGATTAAAATTGTGTGCCGGAACCGGGACTCGAACCTGTCCCGGTAGAGCGCTTACCCGTGGAAGGCAAAGGACACATGTTCGAGTCCCGGTTCAGGCACACAATTTTAATCTGCCAAGAAGTTTCAAATGTTCAAATGTTTGTATAGGTTATGGGACTTAACTACGGGGTCATTAGTTCCTAAGCTTACAAACTACTTATCAACTAGCTAAGACTAAGGACGGCACAAATATCCATGCCCGAGGGGGGATTCGAACCCCCGACCGTAGTGGCCGTGCACACCGTGACTGGAGCGCCTCAGTCCCCTCGGCCACCGCGGCCGGCGTTTCTTAATCATTTAAGAATATTGCCTGTTTTGGTCAAATGTAACAGTGCACAGCTTACACCTGAAATCGTGAATGTACTGCCAGTCAGCCATAGTGTAGCTTATGTTGAACAGTGACAGCTGTTTTGAGTTGGCAAAGCCAACAAATGTGCTTGCGAAATAAGTCGTGGTGGTAAGCTGATCTGCAGCGCCGGCCGCGGTGGCCCATGGGACTGAGGCGCTCCAGTCACGGTCTGCACGGCCACTACGGTCGGGGGTTCGAATCCCTCCACGGGCATGGATATTTGTTCCGTCCTTAGTAGTAGCTAGTTGATAAGTAGTTGGTAAGTTTAGGGACTGATGACTCCGTAGTTAAGGCCCATAAACTCAAAAAACATTAAAAAAAAAAAAAAAAAAAAAAAAAAAAAAAAAAAAAAAAAAAAAACATATGATCTGCAGTGTAGGACAGTGTCAACGTTTCCGCCACATTTATTTTGAAATGTTAA
Organism: Locusta migratoria; assembly: GCA_026315105.1. Taxonomy (NCBI): domain Eukaryota; kingdom Metazoa; phylum Arthropoda; class Insecta; order Orthoptera; family Acrididae; genus Locusta; species Locusta migratoria. Next base: position 16,436,042 of record CM048754.1, read on the forward strand.
TCACATTTCAGGAGAATGGAAAAGCTGGTAGAAGCTGACCTCGGGGAAGATCAGTTTGGATTCAGGAGGAACGTAGGAACCCGGGAGGCAATACTCACTTTACGTCTTATCTTAGAAGATAGATTAAGGAAAGGCAAACCAACATTTTTAGCTTTTGTAGATTTGGAGAAAGCTTTTAAAAATGTTGACTGGAATACACTCTTTCAAATTCTGAAGTCAGCAGGGGTAAAATACAGGGAAAGGAGAGTTATTTACAACTTGTACAAAAACCAGACCGCAGTTATTAGACTCGAAGGGCATGAAAGGGAAGCATCAGTTGGGAAGGGAGTAAGACAGGGTTGTAGCCTTTCTCCAATGTTATTCAATTTGTACATCGAGCAGGCGGTGAAGGAAAGCAAGGAAAAAATTTGGAATAGGGATTAAAGTTCAGGGGGAAGAAATAAAAACATTGCGTTTTGCCGATGACATTGTAATTCTGTCAGAGACAGCAAAGGACCTGGAAGAGCAGTTGAATGGAATGGAAAGCGTGTTGAAGAGAGCATATAAAATGAACATTAACAAGAGCAAAACAAAAATAATGGAATGCGGTCTTAGAAAATCAGGCGATGCTGAAGGAATTAGATTAGGTAACGAAACAATGAAGGAGGTAGATGAGTTTTGTTACTTGGGTAGTAAAATAACATGCGATTGTCGCAGTACATATAAAATGCAGAATGGCAATGGGAAGAAAAGCATTTTTGAAAAAGAGAAATTTGCTAACATCGAGTATTAATTTAAGGGTAAGGAAGTCTTTTCTGAAGGCATTTGTGTGGAGTGTTGCCTTGTATGGGAGTGAAACGTGGACGATAAGCAGTGTGGACAGGAAGAGAATAGAGGCTTTTGAAATGTGGTGCTACAGAAGAATGCTGAAGATTAGGTGGGTAGATCACATAACTAATGAAGAGGTACTGAACAGAATTGGTGAGCGAAGGAATTTTTGGCATACCCTGACTAAAAGAAGGGATCGCTTGGTAGGACACATTCTTAGACATCGGGGAATCGTAAATTTAGCATTGGAGGGAAGTGTGTGGGGTAAAAATCGCAGAGGGAGACCAAGAGACGCGTATAGTAAGCAGATTCAAGTGGATGTGGGTTGCTGTTCTTATGAGGAGATGAAAAGGCTTGCTCAGGATAGAGTAGGGTGGAGAGCTGCATCAAACCAGTCTCCGGACTGAAGACCATAACAACAAACATAACAATCAAATTTCATTAGAAGAATTAAAACTTCCATATAATCACAGGGAAAAAGAAAACAAACACATTTTCGTTGAGTATTTTTCGCGTCCTCAGCACGTGTAATACAAGCTAAGGAAACCTCACAGCTCGCGTTAAACTAAATTCTTCGATAGTTTCAACAACAAATTCCGTTCGGAGCAGGACAGCAGCCAAATATTCTGACAACCTTTTGAGTTTTGATTGCAGTACCTGTGTTTACGCTTGACATATACGACAGTCACGTGACATAAATTTCCAGCATCTCAACGTCCGAACAGCCAAGTGGGTACTGCCGCGAGGGAGAGCCGACATACAACTGGATATTCGGCCGTCCTTAGTCTTAGTGCATAAGTAGTTTGTAAGTTTAGGGACTGATGACCCCGTAGTTAAGTCACTTAAGCTATACAAACATTTGAATTTGAACAGTTCATCCCCGTTATTAAGAAGGGACGTCGAACGGCTTTTAATCAAATTGCGTGGTTATGGTATATCGCCCCAAATTTGCGATTGGATAGGGGATTTCTTGTCAGAGAGGACACAGTTCGTAGTAATCGATTTGAGCTGATGATGAAGGAATATCGAACTTCGATACAAATTTTGAGAAGTATCCGGATCCTGTTTAAGATTACTTGCCGACCTCTACTTTAAGGATATCTATTTCTAAATCACGCGAAAATTAATGGGTCGTTCTGGGAAACGAAATTGGCCGTGCATGTTGAAAGGAACCATTCCGGTCTTTGGGCGAAGCGGTTTAGGGAAATCACAGAAAAAGAATATCGTAAAGGTTCGAGGCGGGATCGAACCGGCGTCTTTCCGATTGCGAGTCAAGTGTGCGTCTGTTAACCACTGTAAAGCCAACTCGCTCGGTGTGTGTGGACATACGAGGAGTCTGTCTGGCGGAAGTACGCCCTTGGCTGTTCGGACGTTTAGCTGTCAGTTTGACACGTGACCAGTCAATTAGTTTCAAGAGTCTCCATATTTCATTCTGCTCTTTTCTGCCACACTAAGCGTTCTGTATTAACTTCGTTACTGCTTATTTATTTCGTTGCTGGTGTTTTCGATTATTTCGTTGTTGCTGTCTCTTGGGGAACATGGGTGACTCACACAAACCGTTCCTCAATTGCGAGGAATGCAGATCCGAGTTCAATATGCGTTAGAACCTCTACACTCGCTATAAAGTTAATTTATCTGAGAACATTCGTGTGGAAAAAGGAAGTGTCCATAATGCTGAATTGCATTATCAAGATACAATTCGTTAAAACACCCTCAAATAAAATTTTAACCCACTAACCTCCATTCAAGTAACGTTCTACCCTGTAATACTATGACATCTATTTATTTGACATGAAACTGCACTGGACAACGGAATAAAAGATGATAAAGTAATGGAATTTGTCACGTTTTTATTGCAGTGCATTGAGAACCAAATACGAAAAACTGGATGATTATGTCATGCAACGGAATTTCTGTGTAAAAACGAAGCAGTCTGATATTTTCGGTGTTTAACTGTCACGTTTGTTATATCAAAATAATTAAGTGCACAGGAAATTATTTACGAACTTCGGTAATTGACAAGGATAACTACAGGTTATTTATTATCTAGGCTACAATACATAAGTATTAAGATATCCTGTATACCGGTTTTTCGACATGTTGACGACGTTATGGCTCTAAGCTGACGGATGGTATCCCAGTCTTCAGTTATGCCGAACCTCGATAAAAATTTTGAAAAGTATCCGGATCCCGTCTTAAGATTACTTGCCTACCTCTGCTTCAAGGATATCTATTTCTAAATCACGCGAAAATTAATGGGTCGTTCTGAGAAACGAAATCTACCTTGCCTTTTGAAAGGAACCATCCCGGTCTTTGGGGGGAAGCGATTTAGGGAAATCACAGAAAAAGAATATCGTAAAGGTTGGAGGCGGAATCGAACCGGCGTCTTTCCGATTGCGAGTCAGGTGTGCGCGTGTTAACCACTGTAAAGCCACTTCACTCGGTGTGGACATACGAGGCGCGTCCAGAAAGTAAGTTCCGATTGGTTATATAGAACGAACGTGTACAGATACAGAAAAAAATATTGATTGTACAAAAATCTACAGCTGTTAAACAACTTTTCTACATAGCTTCCGAAATTTTGTAGGCAATTCTCATAGCATGGCACAAGGTTTTGTGTGCCTTTTCCATAGATTGTTGCCGCCTATGTATTCAACCATGTGGTATCATGTTCTTTCAGCTCGTCATCAACGTTGAAGTGTTGTCCACCAAGGACAGATTTTAGGTGTAAGAAGAAGATTACTGTCAAAAGATTTTTTTTCACGATAATGCCTGACCTCACACACCGAATGTGACCAAACAATTCTTACGGAAATTTCAATGGGACCTGTTTGATCATTCTCCATACAGCTCGGACCTGTCTCCTAGACGGCCGCGGTGGCCGAGGGGACTGAGGCGCTCCAGACACGGTCTACACGGCCACTACGGTCGGGGGTTCGAATCCCCCCACGGGCATGGATATTTGTGCCGTCCTTAGGATAAGGTAGTTCGTAAGTAACTTCCTAGCAGATTAAAATTGTGTCCCGCAACCGGCACTCGAACCTGGGACCTTTGCCTTTTGCTGGCAAGCGCACTACCGACTGTGCTATCCCGACACGACTCACGATGTCGCCTCACAACTTTACTTCCGCCAGTACCTCGCCTCCTACTTTCCAAACTTCACAGAAGCTCTCCTGCGAACCATGCAAGACTAGCACTCCTGGAAGAAAGGATATGGTGGAGACATGGCTTAGCCACAGCCTGAGGGATGTTTCCAGAATGGAACTTTTCACTCTGCAGCGGAGTGTGCGCTGTTATGAAACTTCCTGGCAGATTTAAATTGTGTGCCGGAACCGGGACTCGAACCTGTCCCGGTAGTGCGCTTGCCTGAGAAAGACAAAGGTCCCGGTTCCGGCTCACAATTTTAATCTGCCAGGAAGTTTCAAATGTTGAAATGTTTGTATAGGTTATGGGACTTAACTACGGGGTCATCAGTCCCTAAACTTACAAACTACTCATGAACTAGCTACTACTAAGGGCGGCACAAATATCCATGCCCGAGGGGGGATTCGAACCCCCGACCGTAGTGGGCGTGCAGACCGTGCCTGGAGCGCCTAAGTCCCCTCGGCCACCGCGGCCGGTTTGAAAGGAACCATTCCGGTCTTTGGGAGATGCGATTTAGGGTAATGACAAAAAACGTAAATCGTGAACGCTGGAGGCGGAATCGAACTGGCGTCTTTCCGAGTGGGAGTCAGGTGTGTGTGTTAACCACTGTAAAGCCAACTCGCTCGGTGTGGACATAGCAGCAGGGTTGTCGCAGCGAGTTTGGGGGCTAGTGAAAGCAACAGCAGGAGTGGGGTCGTGTCAGCCCAGGCTGCCAACCCACCGGCCAAACTCCTGCTAGCGGCGTCTCCGCGGGCGGTAGGGCGCGGCTACACGGGGAACTACTCCCGCTAAAAGGTAAATTTAGGTCGCCGGTGTTGGCAGCAAAGTGGCGTTAGGAGCGCCACGGCTGACCGAGCGTGGGGGAGGCGTCCCCCGACCCCCACCCCCTACCAAGAGTGTGTGTGTGTGTGTGTGTGTGTGTGTGTGTGTGTGTTGATTCCGCAAGGGTGGCCGCTCAAACTGGATTAGCTAGCCGCCGGCGAGGCGTCCACTCAGTGCGAAGGCTGTAGCGTCTAGCAGGCTACGAGGCACAGCGGTCGGGAGCAAAGTGATGGTCGAGACCGCGTTACGCTCATAACAGGGAGGTGTTCAATTAGGTCTCTACCGAATTTCCACGAAATATACATTTCCGTTGCTTAGTCATGAACTACCTCGAAGAGAACGTCCTATTACCCAATAGTCAACACGGATGCTGAAAGTATCGCTCTTGCGAAACACAGCTTGCCCTTTATTCGCATGAAGTGTTAAGTGCCATCGACAAGGCATCTCAAATCGATTCCGTATTTCTGGATCTCCGGAAGGCTTTTGACACTGTACCTCACCAGTGCCTTCTTTATGAAATTGCGTGCTTATGGAATATCTCCCCAATTGTGCGATTGGATTCACGATTTCCTAATCAGAAAGGACACAGCTCGTAGAAATTGACGGTAAGTCATCGAGTAAAACAGAAGTGATATCTGGCGTTCCACAGGGAAGCGTTATAGGTCCCCTACTCTTCCTCGTGTTTATAAACGATTTAGCAGACAATCTGAATAGCTCCCTTAGACTGTTTGCGGTTAGTAAAGTCAACAGAGGATCAAAAGTAGCCGGCCGCGGTGTCCGAGGAGACTAAGGCGCTTCAGTCACGGTCTGCACGGCCACTACGGTCGGAGGTTCGAATCCCCCCTCGGGCATGGATTCCCTTCTGCCAGTTGCCGTCATTTCGAGCTAAGATGTAGCTCACCTGTAGTTTTGTAGTTCACTGCCACAAATTTTCTAAGGCGCTTTAGATCGCTCGGCTACTCCACCGCGGCACTTTGGAACTGCGATACTCTCTTTCCCCATATATAAAAGATGTTGATTGGAATAAACTCTTTCAAGTTCTGAGGCAAGCAGGAGTAAAATATAGTGAGCGTAAGGTTATTTACAACTTGTACAAATACCAGACAGCGGTTGTCAGAGTTGAAGGGCATGAAAGGGATGCAGTGGTTGGAAAGGGAGTAAGACAGGGTTGTAGCCTTTTTCCATTGTTATTCAATTTGTACATTGAGCAAGCTATAAAGGAAAGCAAGGAGAAATTGGTTAAGGAATTAAAGTTCAGGGTGCAGAATTCAAAACATTGAGTTTTGCCGACGACATAGTAATTCTGTCAGAGATTGCAAAGGACCTGGAAGAGCAATTGAACGGAATGGATAGTGTGCTGAAAGGTGCATATAAGATGAACATTAACAAGAGCAAAACTAGGGTAATGGAGTGCAGTGTAAGAAAATCAGGCGATGCTGAAGGAATTAGATTAGGTAACGAAACCATAAAGGAGGTAGATGAGTTTTGTTACTTGGGCAGTAAAATAACAAATGATGGTCGCAGTACAGAGGATATAAAATGCAGAATGGCAATGGGTAGAAAAGCGTTCTTGAAAAAGAGAAATTTGTTAACATCGAATATTGATTTAAGACTAAGGAAGTCCTTTCTGAGGGCATTTGTATGGAGTGTTGCCTTGTATGGGAGTGAAACATGGACGATGAACAATGCGGACAGGAAGAGGATTGATGCTTTTGAAATATGGTCCTACAGAAGAATGCTGAAGATTAGGTGAGTGGATCGCGTAACTAATGAGGGGGTACTGAACAGAATTGGGGAGAAAAGAAATTTCTGGTATACCTTGGCTAAAAGAAGGGATAGATTGGTAGGACACATTCTTAGACATCAAGGAATTGTGAATTTAGCGTTGGAGGGAAGTGTATGGGGAAAAAACCGCAGAGGAAGACCAAGAGATGGATACAGTAAGCAGATTCAGACAGATGTAAGTTGCTGTTCTTATGTGGAGATGAAGAGGCTTGCTCAGGATAGAGTATTGTGGAGAGCTGCATCAAACCAGTCTCCAGACTTAAGACCTCAACAACAACAACAACAGAAGATGTAACAAGTATTTAACGCTTCTCATCTCATGAGTCAACAAGTAAGTGGATTCAAGAGTAGCTCAATGTCTAAAATGAGTACAAAGAATAAAACTTATTCCGGGTGATCAAAGAGTCAGTATAAATTTGGAAACTTAATAAATCACGGAATAATGTAGACAGAGAGGTAAAAATTGACACGCATGCTTAGAATGACGTGGGATTTTATTGGAATCAAAACAAAAGTTAAAAAACGTCCGACAGATGGCGCAACATGTGATCAGAAAAGCAATAATTAGCATAACAAATTAAGACAAAGCAAAGATGTTCTGTACAGGAAATGCTCAGTATGTTCACCATCATTGTTCAACAATAGCTGTAGTCCAGGAATAATCTTGTTAACAGCACTGTAAAGCACGTCCGGAGTTATGGTGAGGCATTGGCGTAGGATGTTGTCTTTCAGCATCCGTAGAGATGGTCGATCACGATACACTTGCGACTTCAGGTAACCCCAAAGCCAATAATAATTCCACGGATTGAGGTCTGGGGACCTGGGAGGCCAAGCATGACGAAAGTGGCGGCTGAGCACACGATCATCACCAAACGACGCGCGCAAGAGGTCTTTCGCGCGTCTAGCAATATGGGGTGGAGCGCCATCCAGCATAAAAATCGTACGTTCCAGCAGGTGTTTATCAGCCAGGATGGGGGTGATGCGATTCTGTAACATATCGGCGTACCTCTCACCCGTCACGGTAACAGTCACTGACGTTTTGCTGTCTAGCGCCATCTGTCTGACATTTTTTGATTTTTTTTTCTAATATAACCCCGTGTCATTCCAAGCATGTGTGTCAATTTTTTACCTCTCTATCTACATTATTCCGTGATTTATAAATTTTTGAAATTTATACTGACTTTTTGATGACGCGGTACATAGTATAAAAACGATGTTCATTAACAAATGACAATGATATGCCGGCCGCGGTGGCCGAGGGGACTGAGGCGCTTCAGTCACGGTCTGCACGGCCACTACGGTCGGAGGTTCGAATCCTCCCTCGGGCATGGATATTTGTGCCGTCCTAGTTCGTAAGTAGTTCATAAGTAGTTTGTAAGTTTAGGGACTGATGACCCCGTAGTTAAGTCCCATAAGATTTGCAAACATTTGAACTTTTTTTTTGACAATGACATAATATTACAGTCAACGTGGTTATATAGGTGCCATCCTCATGTCGCATGAAAAAATGAATTCGTTGATTTTATCACATCGGTGACTCAAAGTTTACATTAAATGTGAAGGATGAAAATATATGTATAGTATAAAAAGAATAAAAGCCTTAAATATGACGCTACTACAATAAAATAATTCGCATTTTAATAGTTTGACTATGTTCTGTTTCTTATATGTTACATTTTCATGAGTAACTCGTTATTTTACGTGAGTCCCAAAAGTTTTTGGGCTTCATTTTATTTGTATACAAAAAAACTGACTTTACATATATTAACCATCTTTGTATCTTTTCTGAAAATAATAACATAGCTCATTGAAACCGGCGAAAAAACCAGCAAATAAAATAAATTACCAATCTTGGCTGAAGTAAGTGTACTTTATATAAATTTTCGATCGCTCTCTATAGGCATAATATGCCACTTATATGAAGAAGGCATTCACCAGACTGACTTGTTTAGTGACGGGTCCACTACCTTCTGGACAGCAAGGGGGTTGGAACACTTGCGGGGCCCTCGGAGCGGCTGATGGCTTTTCCCGGGTACAGGCACACCAACAAGTCTAGCACTGCTGTTGTCAAGTTTCCACACTGTCAACATAACACGAAACTCAATGAAATTGCACAACCCTTTGCAAGCTGAAGAGCAATATAGTAACTTGTTCTAACTACATATTAATTCGTCGAGTGTTCCTCCTGAAAACAAAACGGTATTTTAACAGTGATAATGTTTGGAGAGTTGTTAAGACATTCTCTGCTACTACAAGACAATGACTTTCCACAGTCATACCTCCTAAAAGCATATTATTCAGAACACTACGCATATCAAGACACCTCCGCAAGCAATAAATATATTAGGCATCCTGCACAGATACGTTGATGTAATTGACCGCTATGTAGTTAACCCCACTTTTCCATCTCTTTAAAAATAGCTACTATGCTTTTTAATAGGACACGCAACCTTAAACCTTCAATTAAAAAACATTAATAATCAGTCAATGAGTATTTTACATACTTGAAGCGTTTATTCGTAGACCCCAAAACGATTTGGCTGTATTCGAATTACAAATATATCTAAGAAATGTATGAAATACGGAATGTGTAAGGGAATGTCACACACCGAAAAAAGCTCAAAATAAATTCTATTTTCTATCACCGTCATATAGAACCATATTTACTCCGAACTTGGCATAAACCAACAGGGAGAAACAAGTTGCAAGACTTCCAGGAAGAATGAAGCGAAATTGACACCCAATAGTTGGTTATAAATTACATTGCTTGTTAACTGTATAAATATAAATTACGGAATACAGATATCCTTATCACACTCCTCCTCAAGAAGTCTGTGTAAAGATTTATATTCAGAACATTCAAGAAAAAGGCTACAGTGGTGTTGAAACTACAAGAAGCAGCTCATTTACTCAGGAAGGGAAAACGGTATGGTGCCCGTAAATTTGAATGACTGTAGCTCTTGCAGTAATATTCATTTTTTGAGAAAATGTTAAAATAACAGAATTTTGTTTTTCTAAACTCAGTGCCAACTTTTTTTGTCGAAATTTTTGCAGAAGGTCGTCTTGATGTGATTTCATACTTCTATGCATTAAATTGATATTATCAAACATGTAATTTGTGTCACAAATTGCGCGGCCGGTCCGGTGGGCCTTTCCCTGAATACGGCACAGGTTGCGGCTGGAGGGCGTGGAGTAGGGGTGGCGTATCGCTACTTGTGGAACACCCTGTTCACTACCTGCAGCGTCCGGGTCTCCCCGCAAGTGTCTACAAATTCCCTTTCCCCGCAACTGTCACTCCCCGCAACTGTCACAAAGTCGACAGCAAGAGGGTCCGAGCTCGAACAGAAAGATTTAAGTGTTCATTCTTCCCACGCGCAATTCGAGAATGGAATGGGAGATAAATAGTATGAATGTGGTTCGATGAACCCCCTGCCAGGCACTTAAATGTGATATTCATAGTATCCCATGTATCTATATCTATCTAGATATAGATTCCTCGATGTCTAAGAATGTGTCCTACCAAGCGATCCCTTCTTTTAGTCAGGGTATGCCAAAAATTCCTCCTCTCACCAATTCTGTTCAGTACCTCTTCATTAGTTACGCGATCTACCCACCTAATCTTCAGCATTCTTCTGTAGCACCACATTTCAAAAGCCTCTATTCTCTTCCTGTCCGCACTGCTTATCGTCCATGTTTCACTGCCGTACAAGGCAACACTCCACACAAATGCCTTCAGAAAAGACTTCCTTACCCTTAAATTAATATTCTATGCCGGCCGCGTTGGCCGAGGAGACTAAGGCGCTCCAGTCACGGTCTGCACGGCCACTACGGTCGGAGGTTCGAATCCCCCTCGGGCATGGATATTTGTGCCGTCCTAGTTCGTAAGTAGTTCATAAGTAGTTTGTAAGTTTAGAGACTGATGACCCCGTAGTTAAGTCCCATACACTATACAAACATTTGAACATTTGAATATTCTATGTTAGCAAATTTCTCTTTTTCAAAAATGCTTTTCTTCCCATTGCCATTCTGCATTTTGTATCCTCTGTACTACGACCATCGCATGTTATTTTACTACCCAAGTAACAAAACTCATCTACCACCTTCATTGTTTCGGTACCTAATCGAATTCCTTCAGCATCGCCTGATTTTCGAAGACCGCATTCCATTATTTTTGTTTTGCTCTTGTTAATGTTCATTTTATACGCTCTCTTCAACACACTGTCCATTCCATTCAACTGCTCTTCCAGGTCCTTTGCTGTCTCTGACAGAATTACTATGTCATCAGCAAAACGCAATGTTTTTATTTCTTCCCCCTGAACTTTAATCCCTATTCCAAATTTTTCCTTGCTTTCCTTCACCGCCTGCTCGATGTACAAATTGAATAACATTGGAGAAAGGCTACAACCCTGTCTTACTCCCTTCCCAACTGATGCTTCCCTTTCATGCCCTTCGAGTCTAATAACTGCGGTCTGGCTTTTGTACAAGTTGTAAATAACTCTCCGTTCCCTGTATTTTACCCCTGCTGACTTCAGAATTTGAAAGAGTGTATTTCAGTCAACATTGTCAAATTCTTTCTCCAAATCTATAAAAGCTAAAAATGTGTGTTTGCCTTTCCTTATTCTTTCTCCTAAGATAAGACGGAAAGTGAGTATTGCCTCCCGGGTTCCTAAGTTCCTCCTGAATCCAAACTGATCTTCCCCGAGGTCAGCTTCTACCAGCTTTTCCATTCTCCTGTAGATAATTCGTGTTAAAATTTTGCAACCATGACTTATCAAACTGATGATTCTGTAATTTTCACACCTGTGTGACCCTTATTTCTTTGGAATGGGGATTATTATATTTTTCTTAAAGTCTGAGAGTATTTCGCCTGTCTCATACATCTTACACACTAGTTCAAATAATTTTGTCATGGCTGGCTCTCCCAGAGACTTTAGTAGCTCTGAGGGCATGTGATGTACTCCCGGGGATACAAGTATTGCAATAAAACGTACGTCAAGCATGGTTACAGAAAGGTCTGACAATGATATTTACATGAACATTAATAAATGGTTCAAAGCCAACTCATTGTCATTAAACTTTGAAAAGACTCACTACATGCAGTTCAGAACATGTAAGAGATTTCCCGCCAGCATATGCATTAAGTATGAAGAAGAGCAGATAGAAGAGGTTGACAGTATTAAATTCCTGGGATTACAGCTTGATAGTAAATTTAGTTGGGAGGAGCACACCACAGAACTTCATAATCGACTCAACAATCAAATTCCCACTATGGTCGGGGGTTCGAATCCCCCTCGGGCATGGATATTTGTGCCGTCCTTAGTCTTAGGTAGTTCATAAGTAGTGTGTAAGCTTAGGGACTGATGACCCCGTAGTTAAGTCCCATAAGTTCTACAAACGTTTGAACAATCAAATTCAAATTTTTGTACAGCTTATGGGACTTAACTACGGGGTCATCAGTCCCTAAACTTACAAACTGCTTACGAACTAGCTAATACTAAGGACGGCACAAATATCCATGGCCGAGGGGGGATTCGGACCCCCCCCCCCCCCCGACCGTAGTGACCGTGCAGACCGTGACTTGACTGGAGCGCCTCAGTCCCCTCGGCCACCGCGGCCTGCTCGACTCAACAAATCTGTATTTTTAATACGAGTGTTATCAGACATAGGAGACATAAAACTAACAAAGCTTGCATACTTTGCTTACTTTCATTCCATAATGACATATGATATATTTTTTTTGGAGAAACTCTTGAAGTAAGTCAAAAATCTTCAGAGCTCAAAAGCGTGTAATACGTATTATTTGTGGAGTAAATTCACGGACGTCCTATAGAAGCGTCTTCAAAGAACTGCGTATTTTAACTACTGCCTCTCAGCATAATACGCCACTTAACTACGATATCAAGAAGTCATCCATTACACTGACTTGTTTAGCGACGGCTCCACTACCTTCTGGACAGCAAGAGGGTCCGAGCGCGTCATAGCCCGAGAAGTAAAAGGGTATTCAACCGCATCGGACAGCGGCCTTTGATTTCACTGACTAGGTCTCCAGATCACCCTGCTTTTATTGCTCGTGCCCTTTTTTATTTTTATTTCACACTCATTCATCACGCTTATTGTTTCGTCCCCTTCCTGTCGGGACAGAGAGACGTAATAAAGTAATCCAGTAAGGTGAAGGCATTACAGAGGCGAGCAGACAAGGATCTCGGAGGCTCGCTTTATTGGCCCTCCCTCTTCAAACTTTCCCTTCCCTCGCCGTCCGCCAGTTACTGCGAAATCACATCGAGTAAAAAGCCTTCGCATGATTTAGTCGCTCTTCCCAGCCCTTACTTACAACCGCTCCACCTCTGCTAGTCCGGTCCACACACACACTCTAGCTTCTCTTATGTCCAGGACGGACAGCCTAACAGTCCCCACCCTTGCAGAGCAAAGACACAAGAAATTTTATTGACGCCCCGTTAAAATTATTGCCCAGCCCGACTATCCCACCACCACCCCCCAAGCGAGAGGACACTGAAAGGGGGGAGGGGAGAGGGTGCAATAGGGAGGAAAAGACAGAAAGACGAGCGCCGAGGAGAAGGGGCAATACACTCAGCCTGCGTCCGAGCGGCCGGGCCAGGGGGGGAACTGGAGGCACTACTCGCCTGGGGCAGGGGGGGAAGTGGAAGTGGAAGTAGTAATGCGGCAACTGTGAGGTGTTCCGACGTCGGGGCAATAATATTTTATACGCGTCGTCCCCGCCGTGATATGGCCGAAGCGTACCACCTTCGCGCAGAGTCCTCCAGTTCTTCGGAATGGCCTCTCCGCCGAGTGACTTAGGAGGGGGGGGGGGGAGGGGATGACTCAAAAGAGAGCAGCCCAACCCTCCATCACCCACATGGACGACGCAAATACATTACGCTCGCCGGCTGACAGTTTTTAACCGGAAACGGCCCTCCTATTATTATTTTTTTTTTTTTTTTCGTTACAATTCCCCGCTACTGTGCGCTTGCTACGGTAATCAAGTCGTTCGCTTTTTTTTTTCCCCCTGCTTTTCTCTCCCAGATTTCTCCCTCCAGTCATCATCTCGCGCGCTTACAAATTGCCGTTCCTCCTCGAGCTCGCTGTAAATTACAATTCAGCTGCTACTGTCGCCTCAGGAGTGGGGGGTGGGAACGACTACAAACTCTCTGCCGAGCGCTATTGGGCTTCGAGCACGAGGAGGCAGGAAAAAATATGGATGAATAGGTCCGATAAAAATAGAAGACCGTCATTTAAGCGGGGTGTTTAAGCAGCCGGCCATATATTCATATCCACTCTCACCCCCCAGGGCTTCACCCCTGTTCGGGAACATTTCCGTTCCGTAGAGAGAGCTGGAGAACTCTTCGGGGCTGGGGGGGGGGTGGAGAATTTTTATTTCACCTCGTCCGCCCTACGCGCGCCGTCAGGGAAGAACAATAAAATTGAAATCTTGAGATGATATCTGCGGAGCACCGACTTCCCCTTATAGAGACGGTATGCGCCTAGCCATTCCTTTTATTTCGGATCCCGTACTAAATCAGCGACGCAACATTATTGTTTTCCGAGAGCCTGCTTTAGCGGGGAAGTAATTCCTGACACGGAACGTAAAAAAAAAACGCTGCAGAATTTATTGGTAATCGCCTTTTTAGGAGCTGAAGTTTTCAGAAGAGGGGGAAATGCGGGGGTCGTATTTATGCCTGAGGGCGTGCACCACCTCTACTCCAGAAAAATACGGTTTATTGAAGAGATTCGGAAAATAACTCGTAATATTTTTGTGGGCGAAACGCACAAATAAGCTGGGTCTACACCTTCTATATGCGTCACAGACCATCAAGTAAATAATGTGTCAGTAAATGACGTTATTGCTCTGTTTTCAGTTGTTTAAGTACATCGGTCTTGTAGTTACGACGCTGCCTTAGTGGCAAGCAACAGGTATCAACCGGAAGTGTATTGAGTCTTATTGATTCCATCTGTGGTGATGGAAACGGGACAGCGTCTGGTCAATAGTCTGAAGGTCCTGAGATACAAACAGCCGTATGTATAATTAAATATTTACTGTATCACTACAAGTTTCGGGATTCCACTATGCCGTCTTCAGGTCCCAGCATCGGAGCATAATATCCAAAGGTAGGGATACTAAAACTGCATTCGTGGGCTTCTGTCTCTTAGTGGGAAACAACAACAGCAACTATGTAGGAGTTGCTGTTGTTTCCCACTAAGAGACTCCTACATAGTTGCTGTTGTCGTTGTTTCCCACTAAGACACTCCTACATAGTTGCTGTTGTTGTTGTTTCCCACTAAGAGACTCCTAAATAGTTGCTGTTGTTGTTTCCCAGGGCACGAAGATTTTACTTTTCAATTCCGCTGAAGGACGATTTCTTACTTTTGTTTTTCTTGTAAGGACTCAACTTTTTAACTTCTTTTTTTTTCTAAGATTGTCCAGTTACATTCACAAAGTTTTAAATAACCGGAGGTCACTAGGCAATGTTCTAACTGCATTACGTTGTCAAGCGATTGGCTAAAATGGAGACTCACAGGATTGTCACTATTCAGCATCTGTTTCCAACATTATCATACGAGGCCGCCGGGATATTTGGTAAGATTTAACCGGCACTGGGAGGTATGAAACGGTATCTTTTACGTGTTAAGAAAAATGCCCGACACAATAACAACAAATAAAAACGGAAGTATATACTTCTTATGCCATTTTCGAATTATATAACTTTCATTAGCCTAATATTTGAAATGGGACTACAATTTGGGTGTTCGTATATTTATACAACGCCAAGAAATAATGTTATTTCGATACTGTGATATTCAGAATTGCAGAGCTGACAACATGTGGACTTCGTAGTTCCACTCGTGCACCGCTACATGCCTCTCCCGGCGCATCATCCTTTATATCGGCATTCTCGGCTTCCTAGTTCCACACGAGCACCGCTAGATGCCTCTCCCGGCGCATCTCCTTTATATCGGCATTCGTATGAAAACATCCATTTGCTTCAACCATTCTTAATCACTGCGAAAATGAACGGCACAAGCAAGTGAGTTGGGAGCACTCCATGTTTCGATATTCACTTATTTTAATACTGCAGATGCGCTGCATTACAGCGTCTTTGGTCGAGGCGAATATCCAATCAGTGAGCTGATTGTTGGTGAATGTAGAACTTGATCCAAGCTGTAGGCAGGAAAATTTCTACTTCCTTTTATCACTTTTAATGGCTAAATGCACACACAATATTTAAAAAGGTAAAGCAGTCAACAATCCGAAGATTGGTTTGAACACCACAGTGCTTTACTAGGCATGGTCCTGTTTGGAGGTGGTATGCCGTTGCCTTCCTCCGATCTTCGAACTGACTTACCCAGCCAATTATAGGGGGACCTACAGTTTAACGTGGGTTCCGAACCACGGTGCTACTCGGTATTTTTCACATGAGCAATACTGCCAGAGGTGAAAGAAGTGGAAAGTGACAGATAAAAATCCTAGGACCTGGCGGGGATCGAACCCGCGATCTTTGGATTTGTAGTCTGGCACTCTACCGCTGTGCAACCTAGGTGCAAGTTCGTGAAATCTACGACAAACAATCTTTCGAATTATGTAACTTTCCTTGGCCTTCTTGTACGAATAAATTAGTAATCTGTACGACAATTTTCGTGTTAGCGTATTTATATAATGATTCTGCCGCTGCCTATGCTGCTGTTGTTCCTGTGTTGCTGTAATTCCTGCGAGAGAATGGAAGGCGTTATCCAACTTGGAGCTAAGTTGCCAGTCCAGGGCTAGAAATTCGACAAAAACAGAGAACTCACTCTCACGTTCTGCTACTACTGCGCATTAAAGCCTCTCTTCATTCCAGACTAATTAAATTCAGTTATCTTAACATTTCAAAACAGTGGTCAGCGTATTTGTATAATCTTGTCTGACGATTGAAAGAATAAACAGATTTTTACTCGTACCGTAAAAGTTTGTTAGTCACAGAGTATATAGCTTTTCCTAAGAGTATTTATTGCATATTTTGCGAAATTTTTGCTCGTCACACTCACCCACTGCCACGCACCGCGACCAAACTCCCTCACTAACATCATTAGACCAAGGGCTATCTACCACCACAACCACGAGTGGGTGGCAGTATGTGGTCATGGAGAAAAGTCTGTCAGCACGTACACGCACAAGCCTTTTATATATAGATATACATAGATATAGACTAGATATAGATTCGAAACCCCAAGTTGGTTAAATCCTTTATCGGAAATTTTAGGCGTAAATTATAACCTCAAAAATGTGTTCTATTTGGGATTGTGGCTTATCTTAATGTTACTGTAGTGGCTCTCTTACGTTGGTTTACACTGTGATAATCGGGTATTAGCTGTCCACAAATTATTCTTACTGGTTCTGTCGTTCTTTAACAAGGAGATGAGTTCGCTCTATAAAGTGACCTGCAAATGTGGTGAAGGCCTACGTGTGCTTCCGCTTTTCAGTGGTTTCTGTGTTCAAAATTATTCCTAATTTCACACTTGTCTGTCACAAATATATTGAATGACAGTCATTGAAGTTCAATGCACCGAAACTTCGTTTCTTTCGTCATAATCGGATGTTACTTGGTGGCCTTATACTGTGTTCTTCATGGATTTAAATACTGATAAACTGCATCCGTTACGTATTTCTATGCTTAGCACAACGCAGTTGGAGAATTTGTCTTGCCTTTAGTGCATTTGTTTACATAAATACATCGTGACGTTTCCATGTGTGATTTTATGCACCTTTTGCACAGATGTAGTCTTTTGTGAGGTTATTGTAATGAGGGAAATCACAGCTTACATAATAAAATCTTGCAAACTTTTTTTACTTACTAAATAGTACGTCTGTCTGTACTTGCAGGTATTGTGTCTACTCCATTAAACTGGATATCACAGCACAAAAATCGTCATCTACACCGGTTTTTGTACACAGGTAGGTCTAAGTCACGATTATTATGTTACATATTCTGAGTAATGGAAGAGGCACAATACCTTTAAGCAGACAGAAAAAGTTATGGTTTCTAACATTAGGGTGAAACACACACCTCAATATTTACTCTTGCCGATTTTCCGAACTTGAGTAGCTAACCTAAAAGAGATAAGTGCAATCCAATTGTGTCAGGAAATCACACATTGAAACGTCGAAAAAGTAGCGTACTTATGTAGACAAATGCGCTAGAAGATGCGCACCTCCAGATGAAACAAAATCAGGCGCACCCGGCCTGAGAGGCCACCCACATATTTTGTGGACTAGCTCCGCCATGTTAAATCAAATTCAAAATGCGTGTTGGCTAGTCTTGAAGAGGATCTAAAGGAAGGAATTACAGCAAACTTAAAAATTTCCCACAAAGAGCATTAAAAATCATCGAACAGATATCCATAAAAGTAATGAAGTTATTTTTAAAGGACATTAGGCAGTCTATTCTGACATGGAAACATCTTTTCTCGCCACATTTGCAGCCAAAAACCGATGCTATAGCTCCCAAATCAACAGCTGAAACACAGGTATGGCACAGAACGTATACGTCGCTCGAGCAGATTGGTTGATGACAAGATGAACATTCGTGATTCTTCATCCTCCTAACGCTTGTTTCAGCCATGCATGGTCGACGTTTTAGCCATTGGGAGGTAATGTGGGAGAACTTTCACGTTCCTTGTGGGGTAAAAAATTTTTCAGTCGAGTTTGCAGCCGAATCGACATTCCACATATATTCATAGCATACACAGGCTAAATTGTCCAGTTAGAAGTTGATGACACAAGGTTTTGCAATTGGTGGCGTAATTTGTAGCAATATCTTTTACACTGGATGTTGTGTAATAATGATGTGAATCTTCACACTATGAATAGTAGAAGGTATCTACTTAGACTACTCCGTCGTCTTATCGTTTCCAAAATAAAAACTCCTCACATATTTTCTTCTCTTCTTCATATTCCCGAGCTGTTCCCTAAACTTCCTGTTCAGCTGCTGAGTCCTCCTTGCCTTCTCCTACCTCATACTGAGAGTGGGTGTCTCTCTCATCGACTAAATCTTCGAGTGCGGCTGGATCTTCAGCAGTTTCTTCCTCGAGGAGGCGATTATTTCCACAAGATCATTGGCTTAGAGGCATAATATACTTTTCTGGACATTTCAGCAGAAAATATGGATGTGATAACGTAGGAAAAGAAAGGAAAACTGAAATTAGAACTCGATCAGGCGCACTCAGTCTGAAGGGCCAGGGTCGTCAAAGTCTTCTTTTTCCGGAGTTAACGGTGAAAATCACAGAGGACAGACTTATTTTGATTGAAACGAAATAATAACATAAAAATATCTTGAAAAATCTCACCTTAAAAACTATAAAGTAATCGGGCGCAGACGGCCTGTGAGGCCCAAGGAGTTCCCCGTGATCCGCGTGGAAATCGACGGCAGCCTGCGGATCGGCACTGTGTGAGGTTCCCAAAGCTACGCGAGTAAACGGAGAGGCGGGCCGCTGGGCCACCACTGTTAAGCACGGGGATCAGAAAAGTGTATTGCTGGCCTGTGAGGCCGACTGCGCCCGACGGAGGGTTAAAGCATGGAAGTTAACTGGCATATATCTCAAAACATCAAATAAATTCAGTAAAACTGTAAGATTGCTTGTCAGTGACACCACAAAATATCACAAGTATGTAATAGACATTTCTCCTTTTTCCGGTACCTCACATATTCGTAACGATTGTCTGGGAGTAGCGGTAACTGAGAACAGTACACAATACTCGTCACTTTCTTCTTTCCAGTCATGTGTAGCTCTTTCGTATACTTATTCTTTACTAATATACTTCAGACAAAGTATACATTGAGACCTAACCTAACTTTCTCCTGTAACGGGAGCAAGTGACCATATAGGCCGTGCCGCTACTGGTAATCAAAGTCGAGTGGTTACGTCGCAGTTGCTGAGGTGAGCTCGCATGGTTACGTGGCACAACCTCCCTGGCGGGGTTTCGTGACGCTACTGGGTCACAATGTACCCTCCTCGACACACCGCGGCCTACAAATGCAGACGTGTACCAGCGGAAATCTGGCCCGCCGGCGGAAGGGCAAAGTTCGCGACAGCGAGATGGGAAAGTGAGGCCCCTCCCCCCACTTCCCCCACTTCTTTTCCCCTCCCCTCCCCTCCCCTCCTCTAGAGCACCGGCTCCGTTATGCAAATAGCTCGCCTAAGCCCTGCAATCTGCGAGAGCAAATCACGGGCCAGCCGGCACCTCAGACAGACGTTTAATAAAGAGCGCTCCCGCTCCCGGCCCGGCCTAGCTGAGCGAGCGGAGCTCTTGTCTCTGCAGCGACAGCGGCAATAATAACAATAAAGACAACCAGGAGGTGCACGAAGCGAGGTGCTCGCTCCCGCCTTTCATCTCTGACTCGCTTCTTTGCTAATATCTCTGACATACTTTGCTACCTACACCCCGGGCATTTTCTCCGTCTCGATGGAACCGGGCGGGCTTCTCTCGTCTGAGGCGGAATATAATTTCCTGCCGGAGGGGTGGGCTCCGCCTCCTTTCCCTCCCCTCCCTTCCCCTCCCCTCCCCTCCCAGGCGCCGTCACAGATATGTATATAATACCGTCTGAGGTGGCTGGCCCCGCACGTGCCGCGCAGAGACGCCAGTTTTGTAATTACATTTCTTCCCCCCCCTCCCCCCTCCCTTGCTCTCATCACACAGTGGCCCCGCCCCCTCCTCCCCCCACCACGCGGCCTCATTCCGCGGCGCCGGCTCGCAGAGAGCGTGTCCGCGGTGCCATGCGCCTTCATCAGGCCTAATGACGTCATACCTACGTCACCTCACGTGCGCACAGTTTAAAACCGCGGCGCGCGCATGCCGCAGTTATGCGTGTGGCTGCGACCTTTCCACCCCTGCCGCCCCCACCGCCCCCGTGTGTGTGCGGTTGCCACCCCCGGCGCCGCCTCTCATTTGCGCACACGCTTTCCGCCCCCGCATGCTTTTTTTTTTCCAGAATGCAGGACCAGTGGCACCACACCAGGCTTCCCTACTGCGTCACAAAAACACACAGACCTACAGACCGCGCGTGACCCCACAACGTATTTAGGACCTACCATCGATCCCTGTGGTACAAATCTAAACTTGCTCTACCTGGCATTCTCTGCACTACTTGTTTCCATTTACGTTGTTGTCCTGCCTGCGGTCCGAGATAAATGTTTGTACCTAAAATCGGTCCCTGTGGGACATATGAACTTGGTTATCTTCCATTCTTTTGCCCTTTTTACTACAACAAAAACGTTTCTACTTCTCTCAGAAGTACCAAAGTTCACCTGTCAAGGTATTCCATGGGAACGTGACATGGCACCATAGCCCCTACTGTGTCAGATAAACACACAGAGATGCTATTTAGGACCCAACATCGATCCTTGTGGTACATACCTGAATTTTTTTGCATATAGTTCAAGATAAATATCTGGCTATAAAATCGATCTCTATGGTACATATGAACTTCGTCTTCTCCCATTTATTGCACTTCTCGCTACTACGATCCTGTTTCTATTGGAAGTACTTTATCCATTTTAGCAACTGTTCAAGTTATAAAATGCAGCAACCAGTTCCTTGTGATTATTGATATTTGACGACCGGTTTCGGGCGTTTGAGTCCCTTTTTCTGGTATATTTTAGTATTGTTGCTTAATAAATGTACATGCTAGCAGGAGAAGGAACGCTAAATGCAGAGATTATACACTGACTAACAATCAGCTGGTAACAAAGTATCAACGGATGAGACTCACAGTCTTCTTTCACTGTGGGCCTCATCTGTAGATACTTTGTTACCAGCTGACTGTTATTCATTGTATAATCTCTGCATTTAGAGTTCCTTCTCCTGCTAGCATGTACATTTATTAAGCAACGATACTAAAATCGACCAGAAGAAGGGCACTCAAGCGCCCAAAACAGGTCAGCAAAAATAATCACAAGCAACTGGTTGCTGCATTTTATTAATTTATGTTTTATTTGTAGCAGAAGCAACGAAGTTCATCTATCAAGGTATTCCACGAATGTGTGACATTCTTCATTATTGTTGTACCACAACATAGCCCCTACTGTATCAGATAAACACACGTATATACAAGTCTACAAGTGACGCCACAAGGTATTTAGGACCTAACATCGATCGTTATGGTACATATCTGAATGTGGCCTTCCACGATTTCTTTGCAATTCTTATTACAATAAACGTAGTTTTTCTGCATTTCGTCCAAGATAAATTTTTGGATCTAAACTCGATCGCTGTGGTACATATGAACTTGGTATTCTTCCATTTTTTGCAATTGTCACTACAACAAACATGTTTATATTTTTATCAGAGCACCAAAGTTCATCTATCAAGATATTCCTTGCGAATGTGACGTTGTATATCATTTTCTTGCCACACCATAGCCCCTTCTGTGTCAGTTAAACACACAGACATGGAGACCACACCTGACGCCACAAGCTATTTAGGACCTAACATCGATCCTTATGGTACACAGCTAAACGTGGTGTTCCTTGATTTCATTGTATTTATTATTACAAGAAACATTGTTTTATGCATGTGGACTAAGAAAATGTTTCGGACCTAAAATCGATCCCAATGCTACACATCTCAACTTCTTCCAATTTTTTGCACTTCTTATTAGAAGAAACATGGTTTTATCTGTGTCAGAAGCACTAAATTCCATCCAAGAAGCTCTTCTACACATATTGGACACTGTTTGTCATTGTGGCGCCACACCATAGTCCCCTACTATGTAAGTAAAATACACAGACCTAGAGAGCACATGTGACAGCACAAAGCATTTAGAACCTACCATCGTCCATGTGGTACACATCCGAATTTGGTCTTTCACGATTTATTTGCTTTTATTACAATTACATTTATTTTCTGAACGTGGATAACAAAAATAGTTTGGCCCTAAAATCGATCCCTATGGTGCACATCTCCAATTGGCCTCGATTTCTTTCCGTTTATTATTACATTGAGCTTGGACTTTCTGCAAGTGGAAGAAGAAAATAGTTTGGACTTAAAATCGATCCCTATGGTACACCTGTCAAATTGGCCTTATTTTAACCTTCCGTTTTCTGCTGCTAGTCCTTCTTTTGTAAATCGTTTCTTGATAGTGCTTGAAAGGCGAAAAACTCGTTATGTCGTTATGCAAAATAATTCCAGTGTAGACAATCATGTAAAAAAATGTTCCATTTCTAAAAGATTTAAACCGAACAAAATTTGTCGAAGAATTTACGAGAAAGATGTGTTAGCAAAAAGAAAATTAAATGAGGTTCCTTTGAGATAACAAAAATGGTTTGATACGATTTCGTAGGATTGGGTCTGGTGGCTAGAATAGGATAGCTTGGAAGAGGGACGTTTGTTCCAAAAGGTTGAAAGATACTAACATAAACAAGCAAATGTGTACGTGTAAGAGCTGTTCTCAGACGTCGCATTTGGCACTGGAGAGGTAACTGGTGTCTGTAGCAATAAGTCAGCTACATCTACATTCATCATCCGCAAGCCACCTCAAGGCGTGTGGCGGAAGGTAGTTTGCAAATCATTGTCACTTCCTCCTATTCCATTCGCGAGAGAAATGATTCCCTGTATGCCTCTGTGTAGGCCTAAAACTCTCTGATTTTATCCTTGTGCTCCCTTGGCGAGATATACGAAGGGGGAAGCAACATACTAGTTGCCTCTTCATTGAATCGTTTTGTCTTGCCAATTTGACAGAAGCTCATACTGTAGTACAGAACGTGTCTCTTGCAGATTCTCCCATTTCCTCATGATCGAAGTGAGCTCGAAACAAAGCGTGCTGCTGATTTCAGGAGAAAAATCTCAGCTCGTATCGCAACCCGGGTACTGAAAATGTGTAGATGTGGTGCAGTGTGTATTCTGCAGCGGGTGCTACGCCAGTGGTGCGCTAGAGACTCACTAGTAGACCATCGAATAATAGTTCGCGATCGGGAGCGCTCACTTTAGTTCGCGGTTCTGCCGCGAACTAGTTCGTTCATATAGTTCGTCCGCTCGCAGTGGAATTTATTAGTCAGATATTGCAGAGTGCAGAATACTTCAGAGCAGAAATTTTGTAGCACTGAACTACGTAATCTAGCAGGTAGACGCTAACCTCGAAATGGCTTTCATCAGCAGAAGCAAACACGTGATTTTTAATTTTTTTCGCTACCTATCGCGGATATTTTAGTTTGCGATCTATCACGCTTATTTTTGTTCGCGACCTATCGCGCTTATTTTTAGTTCGCGACATATCACGTATAATTTAGTTCGCGACCTATCGCACATATTTTAGTTCGCGACCGGTAGCTCTTATTTTAGTTCGCAGCTCGTCCGCGAAGTAGGCCGCTCTTGTTAGTTCGACCGCTCGTTTTGGCTTTTGCTACCGCTCCTAAAACTACAGCTGAGCTGCATCTCAGCTCGAAATGACGGCAACTGGAAGATGGGAATCACGCGATTCTGCGCGCTCTCGCGTCCTCTCGCTGTTGCCCGTCAGTCTTCGGAAAAGGAGCGGACGAACTAAGAGGCGAGGGATCTGCGAACTAGTTCCCGTAGTTCGCCTCTGGGAGGGCTCTTCCGAACTAGTTCGTTCGTGAACTACACAAGACTATTGTGTAGACAGCCGCCCCACAACACATTTGTGCAATGAAGAACAGTGGTCCCAGTATGGGTCCCTGTGGGAATAACATTTTTTTTCAGCTTAGGGGCGAGGGATCTGCGAACTAGTTCGCGTAGTTCGCCTGTGGGAGCGCTCTTCCGAACTAGTTCGTTCGCGAGCTACACAAGACTATTGTGTAGACAGCCGCGCCACAACACATTTGTGCAATGAAGAATAGTGGTCCCAGTATGGATCCCTGTGGGAATAATTTTTTTTTCAGCTAAGAGGCGAGGGATCTGCGAACTAGTTGGCGTAGTTCGCCTTTGGGAGCGATCTTCCGAACTAGTTCGTTCGCGAAGTACACAAGACTACTCAGTAAGCTCGCCCGACCCGTCCTTTCCGCCTGCTGGCCGTGACGTCACAGCCGTGGCGGCACTTTTCGACGTCTCCGGGTGGAGACTTAAGGCGTGGGAGGGACACAGAAGGGTGGGTGGGGGATGGGGGTAGGAAATTGGATGCGAATTCAATCTGCGGCCCTGAGGTGGCTCGGCATTACTCGCTGGCAGGATATTAGGCGCCGATCTGGCGCTGAAGGCAAGAGAAAAACCCAATTACCTGCTCTGCACAACTTGGCCAGGTCCCGACACGTTAAACGTGGCCCCAGTCCGCTCTTCCGCCACTCTAGACTCCGGAGGCGTTCCTCCTCAGTCGCCGCGTCTTGCCAACTCTCCGATGTATTTCTCGGTTACTGAGTCGCCACATTAAAAACCTACATTTTTGGGACCTTTATTTATCTACTTGTGTTATTATTGTGGTCTTGACTCCGCATATTGGTTTGATGCAGCTCTCCGCGCTACCCTAATCTGTGCAAGCTTCTTCGTTTGACAATACGTACAGTAACCTACATCCGTTTGAATCTGCTTACTGTATTCGTCCCTCGGTCTCCCTGTACGGAATTTACTCCACACACGTCCTTCTAATGCTAATTTCACGATTCCTTGATGTCTCAGAATGTGTCCTACCAATCTATCCCTTCTCTTAGTCAGGACATGCCACAAACGCCTTGTCTCCCCAGTTCTGTTCAGCACCTCCTCATTAGTTTCGTGATCTACCCATCTAATCTTCATCATTCTTCTATAGCACCACATTTCGAAATCTGCTATCATCTTTTTGTCTGAACTACCTATCGTCCACGAATCGCTCCCATACAATGCTACACTCCAGACAAATCCTTTCAGAAAGTACTTGCTAACATTTAAAGTAATATTGGATGTAAAGAAATTTCGCTTCTTCAGAAACGCTTTCCTTCCCATAGCCATTCTGTATTTTATATCTTCTTCACTAAGTCATCCTGTTTGATATTACAGTCAGTTAAAGACGACACCCTCCCATTGGCCATAGCATTGTCCGTAAACAGTCGCAAATTATAATTTAGTCTGTCCATCAGAACTTTTATATAGATAGAAAAGAACATTGGTGCTATCACACTCCCCTGGAGCACGCCTGACGATACACTCGTCTCTGATGAACACTCTCCGACTAGGGACAAATCAAACCATAATGGCCGTCGTTGTAAACGGTACATCTACATCCATACTCCGCAAGCCACCCGATGGTGTGTGGCGGAGGGTACCTTGAGTACCACTATCAGTTCTCCCTCATAATCCAGGCACGTATTTTTTGCGGAAAGACAGATTGTCGGTATGCCCTTGTGTGGGCTCTAATCTCTCTGATTTTATCCTCATGATCTCTTCACGAGATATACGTAGGAGGGAGCAATATACTGCTAGATTCCTCGGTAAAGGTATGTTCTCGAAACTTGGCAAAAAGCCCGTACCGAGCGACAGAGCGTCTCTCCTGCAGAGTCTTCCACTGGAGTTTATCGGACTGCATTTCCTTAGGATTTTTCCAGTCTGGCATCTGCTTTACCGACGATTGATTTTATATGGTCGTTCCATTTTAAATCCTTCATAATGCCTACTCCTAGATAATTTATGGCATTAACTGCTTCCGGTTGCTGACTTGCTGTAGTGTAGCTAAATAATACAGGATCTTTCTTTCTACGTATTCGCAGCACACTACACTTGTCTACATTGAGATTCAATTGCCATTTCCTGCACCATGCAATTCGATACAGATCCTCCTGCATATCAGTACAACTTTCCATTATTACAACCTCTCTATATACTACAGCGTCATCCGCAAAAAGCCTCAGTGAACTTCCGATGTTATCCGCAACGTCATTTACATACATCGTGAACAGGAACGGACCCACGACACTCCCCTGTGGCACACCTGACATCACTGTTACTTCGGAAGATTTCTCTCCGTTGAGAATGACATGCTGCATTCTGTTATCCAGGAACTCCTCAATCCAATCATACAATTGGTCTGATAGACCATTTGCTCTTACTTTGTTCTTTAAACGTCTTTGGGGTACTGCATCAAACTCCTTACATAAATCAAGAAACACAGCACCTACCTGAGAACCCGTGTCTATGGCCCCCTGAGTCTCGTGGACGAATAGCGAGAGCTCGGTTTCACACGATCGCCTTTTTCGAAACCCGTGCTGATTCCTACAGAGCAGATTTCGAGTCTCCAAAAATGTCATTATACTCGAACATTTTGCAAAATTGTACAACTGACCGACGTTAGAGATAAAACGCCTATACTTCTGCACATCTGTCTTACATCTACATCTTCATCTACATGGAATACTCTGCAAATCACATTTAAGTGCCTGGCAGAGAGTTCATAGAACCACAATTATACTATTTATCTCCCATTCCATTCTCGAATAGCGCGCGGGAAAAAAGAACACGTGAGTCACTCCGTTCAATCTCTGATTTCTCGTTTTTTATTCTGATGATCACTTCTACCTAAGTAAGTGCGAGTCAACAATATTTTTTCATTCGGAGGAAAATGTTGGCGATTGGAGCTTCGCAAGTAGCCCACGCCGCAGCGATAAGCGCCGCTGTTGTAATGATTCCCATCCCAGATCCTGTATCATTTCCGTAACGCTGTCTCCCCTGTATCGCGACAATACGAAATGAGCTGCCCTTCTTTGGACTCTTTCGATGTCCTCCGTCAAACCCACCTGATAAGGGTCCCACACTGGGCAGCAATACTCCATAACTGGACGGACAAGCGCAGTGTATGCAGTTTCTTTTGTAGTTCTGTTGCATGTTTCAAGGGTTCTGACAATAAAACGCAGTCTCTGGTTCGCCTTTCCCACGATATTATCTACGTGTTCTTTCCTGTTTCAGTCTGAAGTAATAGTAATTCTTAGGTATTTTGTGGAGTTTACGGCCTTCACTTTTGATTGATTTATCTTGTAAACAAAATTTAACGAATTTCTTTTCGTAGTCATATGGACGACTTCACACTTCCCATTATTTACAGTCAATTGCCAATTTTTACACCATAGTGATATCTTATTCAGATCGTTCTGCAGTTGATTTTGATCTTCATATGATTTCACTACACGGTAAATAACGGCGTCATCTGCAAAAAACCTACTTAGATTTTCCCTTACATCGTTTTATGTAAATAAGGAACAGCAGAGGACCAATAACACTACCCTGTGGAACGCCCGATATCACCTCTGTTTTAGTCGATGCTTTACCATCGATTACTACGAACTGTGTCCTCTCTGACAGGAAATCCCCTATCCAATCGCAAATTTGGGGCGATACAGCATACCCCCGCAACTTGATTAAAAGCCGTTCGACTTCCCTTCTTAATAACGGGGATGAAATGTTCAAATTCAAATATTTGTATAGCTTATGGGACTTAACTATGGGGTCATCAGTCCCTAAACTTACAAACAACTTATGAACTAACTAAGACTAAGGACGGCACAAATATCCATGCCCGACCGTAGTGGCCGTGCAGACCGTGACTGGAGCGCCTCAGTCTCCTCGGCCACCGCGGCCTGCGCCTTAGTCCCCTCGGCCACCGCGGCCGGCACCAAATTACTTTCTTGTATTATTGTACCGTTGTTGTTGTTGTTGTTGTGGTCTTCAGTCCAGAGACTGGTTTGATGCAGCTCTCCACCCTACTCTATCCTGAGCAAGCCTTTTCATCTCCTCATAAGAACGACAACCCACATCCACTTGAATCTGCTTACTATACGCGTCTCTTGGTCTCCCTCTGCGATTTTTACCCCACACACTTCCCTCCAGCACTAAATTCACAATTCCTTGATGTCTAAGAATGTGTCCTACCAATCTATCCCTCCTTTTAGTCAAGGTATGCCAGAAATTTCTTTTCTCCCCAATTCGGTTCAGTACCTCCTCATTAGTTACGCGATCCACCCACCTAATCTTCAGCATTCTTCTGTAGCACCACATTTCAAAAGCCTCTATCCTCTTTCTGTCTGTATTTTATATCATCTGTACTGCGACCATCATTTGTTATTTTACTGCCCAAGTAACAAAACTCCTCTACCTCCTTTATTGTTTCGTTACCTAATCTAATTCCTTCAGCATCACCTGATTTTCTTACACTGCACTCCATTACCCTAGTTTTGCTGTTGTTAATATTCATCTTATATGCACCTTTCAGCACACTGTACATTCCGTTCAATTGCTCTTCCAGGTCCTTTGCTGTATCTGACAGAATTACTATGTCGTCGGCAAAACGCAATGTTTTTAATTCTTCACCCTGAACTTTAATTCCTTCTCCAAATTTCTCCTTGCTTTCCTTTATAGCTTGCTCAATGTACAAATTGAACAACATTGGGGAAAGGCTACAACCCTGTCTTACTCCCTTTCCAACCACTGCATCCCTTTCATGCCCTTCAACTCTGACAACCGCTGTCTGATTTTTGTACAAGTTGTAAATAACCTTACGCTCCCTATATTTTACTCCTGCTTGCTTCAGAACTTTAAAGAGTTTATTCCAATCAACATTGTCAAAAGCCTTCTCCAAATCTACAAAAGCTAGAAATGTTGGTTTGCCTTTTCTTAGTCTATCTTCTAGGATAAGCCGTAACGTGAGTATTGCCTCCCGTGTTCCTACATTTCTCCTGAACCCAAACTGATCTTCCCCGAGGTCGGATTCTACTCGTTAGTGAACTTTAATATCGGCTACGAACAGTAACTACTACTCCAGCACCTGACCGGAAGGAATAAAAAGCAATTTTACACCTCTCCAAAAAAAAAAAAAAAAAAAAAAAAAAAAAAAAAAAAAAAAAAAAAAAAAGTGGGGGGGGGCAAATTATATAACGATGGGTGAGTTTGAATCGCCGTTTTCACAGATGGTGTTACCACTGCGCCATCTCCCTCGGTATGGATCAGAGAAAGCACGTGAGCCTCTGCTTCGAATCTGAGCCGGCAGCTCAGAGTCCATTGTGGCAACTACTGTGCAGAGCGCAGAACTCCACCGAGCGCACACGTAGGCGGCGGCGCTAGTTAGCTGCATAACGCAGCCCGCGCTGGCGTCGACCGGGGCAGTTAGCAGCAAGTTTTTATGGCGCCAGCGAGTCACGGTGGGAGGGGGGGGGGAATATGCCCGCCTAGCGCCCCAACTGCAGATGCAAGTGGCGGCGTTTCTGCCCGTCCCGCTTGACGCATCGTCGGGGCCCATTAAGAGTTGCGCAGTTTGCGCGGTCTCACGTGTCGGCCGTTTGCGCTACGCTAAGCCCTGCGCTCCAACACACCCTGCTACGTCGGGCGCGGAACGACGCTCGACTTGACGTTCCGGCGGCTCACACGGAGTCACTTGCCTGTGTAACACGCGCTCCGTCCTGTTTTCTAATCTGTCGCGTCTTCCTAACGTTTCACTGCCTCCAGCTAGACGTATATCGCAAGTACAGTTACACATATTTTATAAACGATTTAGGAGATAATCTGAATAGCTCCCTTAGACTGTTCGCGGATGATGCTGTCGTTTATCGGTTAGTGAAGTCAACAGAGGATCAAAAGCAACTGCAAAGCGATTTAGACAAAATTTCTACTTGGTGCGAAAATTGGCAATTGACACTAAATAAAGAAAAGTGTGAAGTAATACACATGACCACTAACAGAAATCCGCTGAACTTTAATTACGCGATAAATCAGTCAAACCTTAAGGTCGTAAATTCTACCAAATACCTAGGAGTTACAATTACGAACAACTTTGACTGGAGAGAACACATAGAAAATATTGTGGGGAAGGCGAACCAAAGGTTACGTTTCATTGGCAGAACGCTTAGACGATGCACCAGCTCCACCAAAGAGACTGCCTACATCACACTTGTGCGTCCTCTCCTGGAGTACTGTTGCCCCTTGTGGGACCCTCACCAGGTGGGACTGACGGAAGATATTGAGAAGGTTCAGAGAAGGGCAGCTCGTTTTGTTTTAACACGTTACGGGGGGGGGGGGGGGGTGGAAGCGTCACGGAAATGTTGCACGAATTGGGGTGGAAATCATTAAAAGAAAGACGTCATTCATTGCGGCGTGATCTGTTTGCGAAGTTTCAATCACCGACTTTTAGTTCTGAATGTGAAAATATTTTGCTAGCACCCACCTACTTAGGGAGACATGACCATCCCAATAAAATAAGAGAAATCAGATCGAAAACGGAACGATTTAGGTGTTCTTTCTTCCCGCGCGCTATTAGAGAATGGAACGGTAGAGAAAAGTTATGAAGGTGGTTAATGAACCCTCTGCCAGGCACTTAAATGTGATTTGCAGAGTATCGATGTAGATGTAGATGTAGATATTCCATCATCTTTCGGGAGTGCACCCGGGACAGTGACAAGTCTTCGTCCGATATTTCGGCTGCAAACCTTACAGCCATCTTCAAGGCGAGTCCAAGACTGAGTTCTCAGCGTCTGCGCGTGCCTATTTATACGGTAAATCACCTGATGCAAAGCTACTGAGGATTACACTGCGCATGCTCGAAAATATCACATTCGTAACTGCTGCGGTGGCCATAGACGAATATACAGGGTGTTTCACTAGGTGTCTTCGCCTCTACAGAGGCGACGGGAAATTTTAATGCGGTAGGTCAACACAAGAAATGTTACACTTTCTGCGGAGCTATGAACATAGTTTATTGTATCATTTTCCAAACAGTTACAGCACAAAGATATAGTTTTTTCTATCGCGCATTGGATTCGTTGAAACCAGCTGCGTCAAAATCAATTTAAACTACATTCCTATCACTGTTAGTTTGGGAGCTACAACCCTTCAAAGTTCCGGGGGCGGAGGCTACGACAGCGTAGCTGACTGGCTTGTGGTCATGAGACAGTGGGCCGTGCCCCAGGGGATAGCCACTCGGCCAGTCAGCTACGCTATCGCAGCCTCCGCCCCCGGAACTTTGAAGGGTTGTAGCTCCCAAACTAACAGCGATAGGAATGTAGTTTAAATTGATTTTGACGCAGCTGGTTTCAACGAATCCAATGCACGATAGAAAAAACTATTGTTCCATTTAAAAAATTATATCTTTGTGCTTTAACTCTTTGGAAAAAGATAGCATAGACTATGTTCATAGCTCCGCAGAAAGTGTAACACTTCTTGTGTTGACCTACCGCATTAAAATTTCCCGTCACCTATTATTTTATAAGTTACAGAGGCAAACACACTTAGTGAAACATCCTGTATACTTTAAGTATAAACGTGAGCGCTGAGTGCAAACATAAACAGAGCTGTTACGTATCCACAGTGCTTACAAATGAATAATTAATCATTAAAAGCGGTAACATCAATCGGAATAGAAGACGCAGACATTCTTTCAGAACGAAGGCGTGATATAAGTGGTTTCCATGAATTGTCAAGATGAAATCCGTCGTCACGATTTAGCAGGTGGTCCACCAGTTGTATGTGTACAGCTTCCTTTACAACTGAGTCCCAGAAAGTGGAAGCTGTGGTTAAAATCTTTACTTCTTTGTAATTCATGGAATGGCCAGTAGAAATGCAATGTTCGGCTACTGCAGACTTGTTGGACTGAAGAAGGCGTGTATACCGCTGGTGCTCAACGCATCGTTCCTGCACAGTGCGCGTGGTTTGACCTATGTAACGTTTTCCACACTCACAAGGGATTTCATAAGCCCCCGCTTTGCGCAATAACAGATCATCTTTGACAGATCCCAGAAGACCTGAGGTCTTAGCTGGAGGGCGGAAGATCACATCCACTTTATGTTTCTTCACGATTCTGGCTCCCACGAATGGGAGAAAGGCTGTAGATTTCACTTCCCTTTCTTCATCTTTCTGGCGTTTAAATTTGCAAGGCTTTCTTCATCTGATGTTGCGAATAGCCATTTTCCTTGAAAACTGCCTCAAATTAATGAAACAAATCGCAATTTTGGATCAGTTATGGGTTCACTGTACTAGGTTTAGATGAAATACCAAACGGCGGCGAATGAAAATTTCTGCCCGGCCGGGATTCGAACCCGGGATCTCCTGCTTACTAGGCAGACGCGTTGACGACTCTGCCACCGAGGACACAGTGACCAACCCTACGCCGGGGGTATACGGGGTGCAGCCAAGACTGGAGGGCGTCATCTCTCTAGGAAAACTGGCCTCAGTATACCAGGCCGAAATCACTGCCCTCAGGGCGTGTGTGGAGGAGAATTTGCGTAGTTGCTACAAAGACCGTAGCATCTAAATCTATTCAGACAGCCAGGCAGCCCTGAGATCACTGGCAGCTCCTGCAACAAGGTCTAAGATTGTTGCAGAATGTCACAGGGTTCTGGTGGAGCTAGGGGAAAGCAATGGAGTAAACCTAGTGTGGGTCCCTGGCCACTCGGGGATCAGTGGCAACGAACATGCCGACAGATTAGCCAGGATGGGGACAGAGATTCCATTTATTGGACCGGAACCTGTCCTGACAATCACCAAGGCAATGATCAAATTGGAGCTACGTAACTGGCTCAGAAGACAGCACGTAGAATATTGGACCAAAGTCCATCAACAAAAACATGGCAAGGTAATGATGCCAAAGCCATGTTTTAAAAGAAGCTCTGCAATTCTGGGCCTGAACAGGAGAGAGATTAGACTCATGGTTGGATTGCTGACGGGCATGGGAATTTCAAAAAACACCTATGTACAATGGTAATAACAGAAGAGGACCCTAAATGTAGGATCTGTGATGACGGTGATGAAACTGCATCACGTCCTATCTTCGAATGTATTGCATTGGAGAGTAAAAGGCACAAAAAATTTCGGACAACCAGACGGGCGGCTCACACAGAGTCACATGCCTGTGTAACACGCACCCTGTCCTGTTTTTGAAATTTGTCGCGTCTCCCTAAGGTTTCACTGCGTCCGTCTGGACGTATATCGAAAGTATAATTATACATTTTGACGACATTACAGCGTTCAAATTTATGAAACAAATCGCAATTTGCGATCACTTATGGCTTCGCTGTACTAGGTTTAGACGAAATTCCAAAGTGCGGCGAATGCAAATTTCTGCCCTGCCGGGATTCGAACCCGCGATCTCCTGCTTACTAGGCAGACGCGTTGACCACTCCGCCACCGAGGACACAGTGACCAGCCCGACTGCAGAGGACTCTTCCCTGCACGTCTCCCGCCACACACAAATCTCCATTCGCCACGCTGTCTCTTTCCTATAACCACAGCCTATTTGTTCTGTAATGCTCGCAGCCACAATACTGTATTCCCGCATCATGGAGAACTGACCATGAGGTATCGAGACACTACCAATTATCATCAGGAGCCCAGCCTCGACTTGTGTACAATTATACATGAGGCGCGTCCAGAAAGTAAGTTCCGATTGGTTATATAAAACAAACCTATACAGATACAGAAAAAATATTCATTGTTCAAAAAAATCTACAACTGTTAAACTACTTTTCTACATAGCTGCCGAAATTTTGTAGGCACTTGTCATAGCGGGGCACAAGTTTCTGTATGCCTTCTTCATAGAAGATTGCCGCCTGTGTATTCAGCCATGTGGTAGCATGTTCTTTCAGCTCGTCATCATCGTTGAAATGTTGACCACCAAGGACAGATTTTTAGGTGTAAGAAGAGGTGAAACTGGCTAGGAGAGAGGCCCGGGCTGTCTGTAACGCGCTAGCACAGCGCCTCATGTATTTCAAACGTCAACTTCACTTCGCAGTTTCTCCGGGTGTAACTGACGCATTGCGATGCAACCGACGCCATTATTTTTGGAATTTTCATGCTATTGATTGCTTAAGAAATAATATGGGGTATCCATTTAAAAAACGTAAGTTTGTGTAGAATATAATACTTTCATAAGTTTTAGACTGTTTCATAGTACCTACGTTTATAAGGAAGGAAGGAAGGAAGCAAGCTTAGGGTTTAACGTCCCGTCGACAGCTGGTCATTACAGTCGGAGATAACGCTCGGAGTTTTCGCTGAGGATGCGGAAGGAAATCGGCCGTGCCCTTTCAAAGGAACCATCCCGGCATTTGGCTGGAGTGATTTAGGAAAATGACGGAAACCCTAAATCTGGATGGTCGAAGGTGGATTTGAACCACCATCCTCCCGAATGCGAGTCCAGTGCGTTACCACTGCGCCACCTCGCTCGGTATGTTCATAAGCCTCTATTGTACATTCATACCGGAGACACACACACACACTTTATATATATATATATATATATATATATATATATATATATATATATATATATATAACGCCTTGTTGAATTCCAGGATTACCGATGAAGGGCACCACGAACTTGTAATCAGCCCGGTGTCCGGATGGTGCTTAGCACATAGTATATATTTCTTGAAATCTGAAGGAGGGGAGAAGGAGATGTGTAGAACCAAAGGGGATAGGTGGAGGAGAAGGAGCAAGAGGAGGAGAAGGTAGTAAGGTGGAGAAAGAGATGGACAGTGAGAGAGGAGGAAGCAGGAAATGGATAGAGTGAGGGATAAAAAATGTTCAAATTTTGTAAATCTATCGGACCAAACTGCGTGGCCATCAGTCCGTAGCTTACAAACCACTTAAACCTAGGTAAACTAACCTAAGGACAAACACACACACACACCCATGCCCCAGGGAGGACTCGAAACTCCACGGCGAGCAACCGCGCGCTCCGCAGCTAGGCGCTTTAGACCGCTCGGCTACTCCACCGCTGCAGAGTGAGGGATAAGAGATGTCCAGAGATAGGGGGCAGGAGGAGAAAATAAACAAAGGTATGGGGAGAAGGATATGGACAAGTAGTGGGAGGTGAGAAGAGCATTAGAGAGACAGAAAAAGAAGGGAATTACAGGGTATACCCAATTCGCAAATGTGTCAGATATGCGAAGCATTACTGTGTTTGCTTGTAAATAAAGAAACAAACATGACAAAGGACAGTTTATAACGTCACTGCTGCGTCCACGAAATCCTCGATGGGCGAAGGTGCCGTTATATTCTATTTGATGTTTAATTAATCCTTAATCATTGTTCCAATGGTATGACTGTATAGGATGCGGACAATTACTGGGTTGAACCATAACAATAAACTTTGTTAACTTCCTTTATTACGGAACGACAAATGTTAATAACTCTTTCTTTAAATACACTGATTAAATAACCGCGTGCCACTACGATAATGTCTACAAATCCACACTGAAACATTTCAATACGCAATTACAACCGAAACTCATATGCGAGACGACTGATGGGCAAAACTTTAGCCACCGCTAAACGCGGGTTACGAACTCACTGTCAACATGAACGTGCTACTGCCTCGCTCTGCGGTCGGCGGGAGACTGCCACCAGGGTTGCCAACGAGGTCATGATACAAACCACCGAAGTGATCATAAAATCCCACCAAAAACCACCGAACTTTCCCAAGTACCCATGCAAAAAAACCACTTTCTATTCGTTTGTTCTTGACCGATTGATTTGAAATTTGGACGCAACTATGCATTTTAAAGGAAGAGTTTTTATGTACCTGACTTATCTGTATACACACTAGACGAAAATACAAAAAATATTGTTTATTCAAAAGCACTTCAGCAAACATGTTATATATAAAAAAACAAACAATAATTACTTTGAGCCATTGCAATTCTTGTTGTGTACAGACAGCAAATTGTAAAATATTTGAACTTGAAAACAGAAAGTAATCCAGTTTGGAAAGGAGGTCAGCGTCAGTCATACTATTGTCTTTATTTTATGTCAGAAGATCTAGATTTCAGCTATATTCCAAAGTAATCACAGTCACATATTAAGTGTCTGCAATGTTCAGTCATTTTCACAACAAGAAAAATCTGATACATACCATTAACAGAATGCCAGTTCTTCTTCATCGACAATGAGCAATGAGTCATAAGGTAAAGCAGTCAACAATCCGAATATTGGTTTGAACACCACAGTGCTCTACTAGGCATGGTCCTGTTTGGAGGTGGTATGCCGTTGCCTTCCTCCGACCTTGGAACTGACTTACCCAGCCAGTTATGGGGGGACCTATAGTTTAACGTGGGTTCCGAACCACGGTGCACAAAGAGCAATACTGCCAGAGGTGAAAGAAGTGGAAAGTGACAGATAAAAATCCTAGGAAGTGGCGGGTATCGAACCCGCGACCTTTGGATTTGTAGTCTGGCACTCTACCACTGTGCAACCGAGGCGCGCCAATGAGTCACACCATTGTTAATATCTTTGAACTCTTAAGAATTTTACATTTTATCCAATAATGTG
Source organism: Locusta migratoria (assembly GCA_026315105.1). Classification (NCBI taxonomy): domain Eukaryota; kingdom Metazoa; phylum Arthropoda; class Insecta; order Orthoptera; family Acrididae; genus Locusta; species Locusta migratoria. Next base: position 16,472,808 of record CM048754.1, read on the forward strand.
ATACATTTCCTAGTCATTTATCTGTCCATATTCGTTAATAAATTCAAATTAGGATTACATTACTTCAGCATTTTTTTTTTTTTTTTTTAAAAAGATTATTTCATTAAAATCCACCAACTTTCTCACCTCCCATTCACTCAGATTTTTTCCCACCGTCGGCTTTAAAAAACCACCAGATTCGGTGGGAAACCAGTGACGTTGGCAACCCTGGCACACCGGCCAACAAACGAAAAACGTTCCAACCTAAGCATTGTCGCCCAGCAGCTATCGCTGCATGACAACGATAAGTATCGCTCGACCAAAAGGTACCAGAGAGGTTACTTGTGGTGACGCACAAGTCCAAAGTGCGCGCCACGTACTTTCGCCGCGCGCCGCCATGCACGCACGGCGCGGCGTTATTGCGACGTCAGCCACGAGCGCCTTCTGCTGCAACTCCGCTCGTGGCCACCACTGAACGACATCGTTCACTTGGGACTGAGATAGGAACCAGCTAACACTTCGGAATCAGATAGGCACCAGTGAAGACTTGGCTATCGGACAGGCACTAGGCAGGCCTCTAGCTCAACTATGTATCAGCATTCTGCAGTACTGACCTATGTAAAAGTTAAGTATTGTATAAATTCTGTGCAATATATATCTCGTTCTAATTTACTCTAGTGTTTATAGTTTCTGCTGTCCCACTGGCTGCTCACCTCCATACCTCACTCTCTTTCCGCCGGCCGCGGAGGCCGATGGGACTGACGCGCTCCAGTCACGGTCTGCACGGCCACTACGGTCGGGGGTTCGAATCCCCCCTCGGGCATGGACATTTGTGCCGTCCTAGTTCGTAAGTAGTTCATAAGTAGTTTGTAAGTTTAGGGACTGATGACCCCGTAGTTAAGTCCCATAAGCTTAACAAACATTTGAACATTTTTGGTCTCTTTCCACTCGGCCACCGACACCTATGAGGAAACGAAACACAAAAGCGGCGACGAGGCTGGGACACAAAATTACTGAGCTAAAACCCTGTATCCTCACAAGTTACAGGCACCTTTATGTGAAATGTCAAGCTTGTAATTCACAATGTTGCAACATTATGTGGTACCGTAATTGACTACCGTCATAACTGTCTTGTGGGCTTGTGGCTTTCGGCGCTGACTCGGGAGAAACTTGGTGGATAACGACCTGGGCGGTGAGACAGGGCTGTAGCCGAGGTGCGTGGGTGGATAGGGGAGGGGGAGGGGGGGGGAGGGGGAGGGACAGTGGCAGGTGGGGAAGAGGGCGACCAGAAGCCGCGATCCCCACTAATCGAAGCGGCAATCCATCACGCCGAGAGCCGCACCAGGGGCAGGCGGAAGGTGGCGCTGGTACTTGCCGGAGGCAGGGCGTTCTGTGCACTGGCCGTCTCGGGAGGACTAGTGGGCCAGGTACATCATATACCGAGCTGGCGAACGACGTAGGGCAGCGATATGTACACATCGAGATCGCGGCAGTGGTAGCTGAAGCTAAACCTTCCTTTCAAATCAAATGTTCAAATGTTTATATATATTTTTGACGAATTACAGCGTTCAAATGAATGAAATAAATCGCAATTTTCTGTGTTATGGCATCACTGTATGAGGTTTAGATGGAATACCAAACTGTGGCGAATGAAAAGTGTGCCCGGCCGGGATTCGAACCCGGGATCTCCTGCTTACTAGGCAGACGCGTTGACCACTCCGCCACCGGGGACACAGTGACCAGCCCGACTGCAGAGGACTCTTCCCTGCACGTTTCCCGCCACACACAAATCTCCATTCGCCACGCTGTCTCTTTCCTGTTATCACAACCTATTTGTTCTGTAATGCTCGCAGCCACAATACTGTATTCCCGCATCAGGGAGAACAGACCATGAGGTATCGAGACACAATTAATTGTCGTCAGGAGCCCAGCCTTGGCTTGTATACAGTGGGCTAGGTAAGGCAGGTACAGTACTGCTAAGACAGAATTACTAAACACAGCTTTCCGACATTCGGTCACCAAAGAAGACGAAGTGAACACTCCAGTATTCAATCCAAGCATGCGAATCTTAGGAGTAGATGTTCCTGGAGTAGTAAAACGACCCAAGTCATTAAACAAAAACAAATCTTCCGCGACAGATTGTATACCAACTAGATTCCTCTGAGAGTATGCTGATGCAATAGCTCCGTACTTATAGGTTTCCCAGATTGAACTCGAGGCAGGCCCGGAGACCAGACGTGCCCCCCTCCCCCTTGGCTAATGACTCACCCCCCCCCCCCCCCCGAAAAGCGACCAACTTCCCTCCCCCCACCAGGATTGTCGTCTTCTGCAAAAAATTGTTTCTGCAAGAAATTAAGAAGCGACTAATTCTTCTTTTGTGTGGTAATATTCGCTTGGTGTCTTTCTGATTGTAAATGTTTATTCACAGCTTTCACTCCGTCGTACTTAACAGTAAATGAGATATTGCATATTCTGCACTTACATATACACTCATCAGTATCGACTTTTTGTAGCCACTCTTTATAATTTTCTTCCTGCAACCATTCTTCACGGAACGAACTTACATACCGTCTCTTCATTTCACTGTTATTACTCACTAATCTGAGTTAATTTAAGCTTGTCTGTTCTCACACGATCCGAGTATTCCAAAAATTGCCGGTAAACTGATAACAAACAATGAACGAACGAACACAAATAATAGACGTCGCAAGTTGCCGCAACAGTGTTTGCTTAATAATGCGCTAGCCGATTACTACCGACGCAACAATGAAAAGTTTTCAGAGGAAGAATAGAAAAGTAGCCTTTTTTTGCAATAAGAAAGTGACATTTATATAAGGTTATTCATAGTTATTAGAGAGGAGCCGACCGGGAATGGCCGAGCGCACTGAGGCGTCTTGCCACGGTGCGCGAGGCAGCTCCCGCCAGAGGTACGAATCCCTCCCTAGGGCATGGATGTTATGTTCGTCCTTAGCTTAAGTTACATTAAGTTCGATGTAGATCGTCGCTACATGAGCATAGTACTTAAAAAGCGCCGTAAAAAAGTAGTTAAGATGAAGCTTACATTCAAGCCCGGAGATAAGTCATTAGCCCGTAGACCCGGAGAATTCATTCCAAACCCGGGCACTCCGGGCAGCGCCCGGAGATCTGGTAACCCTACGTACTTAGCTATAATTTACAACCGATCACTCAGCGAAAGATTCCGTACACAAAGACTGGAAAGTTGCCCAAGTTACTCCAATATTCAAGAAATGCAATAAGAGTGATCCCCAAAATTACAGACCAAACTCATTGACGTCGATTTGCAGTAGGTTTTTGGAACATATACATTGTTCGAATATTATGAACTACCTCGAAGAGAATGACCTATTAACCAACAGTCGATACGGATTCAGAAAGTATCGCTCTTGCGAAACACAGCTTGCCCTTTATTCCCATGAAGTGTTAAGTGCCGTCGACAAGGGATCTCAAATCCATTCCATATTTCTGCATTTCCGGAAGGCGTTTGACACTTTACCCCACAAGCGGCTTCTAATGAAATTGCGTGCTTATGGAATATCTTCCCAATTCACGATTTCCTATCAGAAAGGACACAGTTCGTTGTAATTGACGGTAAGTCATCGAGTAAAACAGAAGTGATATCTGGCGTTCCACAGGGAAGCCTTATAGGTCCATTACTCTTCCTCGTGTTTATAAACGATTTAGGACACAATCTGAATAGCTCCATTAGACTGTTCGCGGATGATGCTGTCGTTTATCGGTTAGTGAAGTCAACAGAGGATCAAAAGCAACTGCAAAGCGATTTAGACAAAATTTTTACATGGTGCAAAAATTGGCAATTGTGAAGTAATACATATGACCACTAAAAGAAATCCGCTGCACTTCAATTACGCGATAAATCAGTCAAACCTTGAGATCGTAAATTCTACCAAATACCTAGGAGTTACAATTACGAACAACTTTGACTGCAGAGAACACACATAAAATTTTGTGGGGAAAGCGAATCAAAGGTTACTTTTCATTGGCAGAACCCTTCGAAGATGCATCAGCTCCACCAGAGAGACTGCCTACATCACACTTGTGCGTCCTCTCCTGGAGTACTGTTGCCCCTTGTGGGACCCTCACCAGGTGGAACTGACAGAAGATATTAAGAAGGTTCAGAGAAGGGCAGCTCGTTTTGTTTTAACACGTTACGGGGGGGAAAGCGTCACGGAAATGTTACACGAATTGGGGTGGAAATCATTAAAAGAAAGACGTTATTCATTGCGGCGTGATCTGTTTGCGAAGTTTCAATCACCGACTTTTACTTCTGAACGTGAAAATATTTTGCTAGCACCCACCTACTTAGGAAGACATGACCATCCCAATAAAATATGAGAAATCAGATCGAAAACGGAACGATTTAGGTGTTCTTTCTTCCCTCTCGCTATTAGAGAATGGAACGGTAGAGAAATGTTATGAAAGTGGTTAATGAACCCTCTGCCAGGCACTTAAATGTGATTTACAGAGTATGTTGCACGAATTGGGGTGGAAATCATTAAAAGAAAGACGTTATTCATTGCGGCGTGATCTGTTTGCGAAGTTACAATCACCGACTTTTAGTTCTGAATGTGAAAATATTTTGCTAGCACCCACCTACTTAGGGAGACATGACCATCCCAATAAAATAAGAGAAATCAGATCGAAAACGGAACGATTTAGGTGTTCTTTCTTCCCGCGCGCTATTAGAGAATGGAACGGTAGAGAAATGTTATGAATGTGGTTAATGAACCCTCTGCCAGGCACTTAAATGTGATTTACAGAGTATCTATGTAGATGTAGAGCTATGGATGTACAGAAGCTACTAAGCTGACGAATGACGTTGGGCAGCGATATGTACACATCGAGATGGCGGCAATGGTAGCTGAAGCTAAACCTTCCTTTTCCAAAAGCGTTAGGATAGTCAGTATTCGTGGATCCACAGTTTTAGCGAGCACGAAAGCGTCATAGCAGGCGGTGCTAGAGAAGCGTTCCGTATCGCAGTATAGGCTTTTGTCAAAATTCCGAGGGCGTACGTTTCTCGAAGAGTCAACCGATATATTATTTCCGCCCATTTATATCTCGCTAAATGACCGCGAAGGTAAAATCATGGTCCACACGGAAGCACAAAGGCAGTTATATTCCCACCATATCATATGCGTCTGGTACAGGAAAAGAAGAAAAATGACAGTGGAAAAAAATGTACCCTCTACCATTCACCGTGATCTGGGTTGCGAGGTACAGATGTACTCTGGTCAAAACAATTAGGGGATCAATTTAATACAAATAAACAATCCCTGAGACAGATTTTCGTCTCGAATATGTCAAAGACAATAATGACAAATCTGAAGCGTAGAATTAAAATTTGTGATGCGGACGGGAATCTAACCCGGACCTCCATGCTTACTAGGCAGATGTCTTACCGTTAGACCACCAAAAAAGGACGGACAAGCATGGTTTATGCAGTCTCCTTAGTAGTTCTGTTGCATGTTTTAAGGCTTCTCCCAATAAAACGCAGTCTCTGGTTCGCCTTTCCCACGACATTATCTACATGTTCTTTCCAGCTTAAGTCTGAAGTAATAGTAATTCCTTGGTATTTTGTGGAGTTTACGGCCTTCACGTTTGATTGATTTTACCTTATAAACCAAGTTTATCGGATTTCTTTTCGTACTCATCTGGACTACTTCACACTTCTCATTATTTAGTCAATTGCGAATTTTTACGCCATTGTCATATGTTATTCAGGTCGTTCTGCAGTTAGTTTTGATCTTCAGATGATTATACTAGACGGTAAATGACGGCGTCATCTGTAAACAACTTAAGAGAGCTACTTAGATTTTTCCCTAAATCGTTTATGTAAATAAGGAACACCAGAGGAGCAATAACACTATCCTGTGGAACGCCCCGTTTTAGTCGATGCCTTACCGTCGATTTCTACGAACTGTGTCCTCTCTGACAGAAAATCCCCTATCCAATCGCAAATTTGCGGTGATATACCGTAACCACGCAATTTGATTAAAAGCCGTTTGTGAGGTACGGTGTCAAAAGCTTTCTGGAAGTGAAGAAATACGGAATCGATTTGCGAACCTTTGTCGATAGCACCCCTCACTTCGTGTGAATAAAGAGCTAGTTGTGTTTCGCATGAACGATATTTTCTAAATCCGTGTTGACCTTGGGTCAATAGATCGTTCTGTTCGAGATAATTCATAATATTTGAATACAGGATATGTTCCAAACCCCTGCTGCAAATTTACGTCAATGAAATAGGACTGTAGTTAAGTGGGTTACTCCTACTGCGTTTTTTTAATATAGGTGTGACCTGGGCAACTTTCCAATCTTTTGGTACAGATCCTTCTATGAGAGAGCGGTTGTATATGACTGTTAAGTAAGGAGCTATCGCTTCAGCATAATCAGATAGAAATCTAATGGGTATACAATCCGGACCAGAAGACTTGTTCTTGTTAAGTGATTTTAGTTGCTGCACTACTCCGATGATATCTACTTCTATTTTACTCATTACGACATCTGTTCGTAATTCGAAATCTGGAATATTGGTTTCGTCTTCTTTGCTGAATGAGTTTCTAAAAGCTAAGTTTAGTAACTCTGCTTTAGTAGCGCTGTCATCGGCAGGATCGCCATTACTATCACGTAGTGAAGGTATTGTTTGTGATTTGCCCCGAGTATATGTAACATATGACCAAAATCTCTTTGGGTTTTCAGTCAAATTACGAGAAAGAGTTTCGTTGTGTTAAATATTGTAGGCATCTCGCATTGAAATCCTCGCTAAATTTCGAGCTTCTGAGTACGATCGCAAATCCTGGGGATTTCGTGTTCGTTTAAATTTAGTATGCCTTTTCCTTTGCTTTTGCAAGTCTCCTGACCTGTTTTGTGTACCAAGGGGGATCGCCTCCTTCTTTTATTAATTTATTAGGTATAAAACTTTCAATTGCTGTCGATACCACTTCTTTGAATTTGAGCCACATCTGGTCTACACCTACGTTTAGTGTTAGAAACGCGTGGAAGGTGTCTTTCAAGAAGCAATATATTTTGTTTCTATCTGCTTTCCTGAACAAATATACTTTGCGTTTATTTTTGGTAACTTTGGGACTTTCGATATTCAATTTCGCTACGACAGCTCTGTGTTCACTAATACCTGATCCTCTTAACTGCTTTGAGCAGTACAGGTCTGGAGTAGCTGCTAATGGGCTGCAGTTTATCACATCGCCTGCGGAGTAGCCACAACAAAAGACGGTCGGCGCAGGATGTTTACCATGCGGCGGGTCCCGATACGCGACCGCAGAACAGCTGCGCCTTACGTCACCACCATCTGACGGCAGCCCATTGGTGACCGGTGACATCACCGTGGGGAAGTCCACTGTAGCGCTCAGGGAACTGGGAGACGCGCGGTCCTGCCGAGGTGATGTGGTCGCCTTCCACAGCCGCCCGTTCTTCCCCCACTTCTCACTGGTTCTGTCACCGCCGTGGACGCGTCCCAGATCCAGCCACAAGTAAACTATGTCGTCACGAGCGGAAGCTGCGGTCTCCGATATCCGGTCACGAATGTCCGACGCGGCGATAATAGCGCCCGGCTACAGCACGCGAAACGTTTCCCTGTAGGTAATCGCCAACTTCAGACATGCAGTGTCGTCAGAAAAGTCTTTTTCTCTAGATACGAACACTCCGAGGAATCAAGTCTATGGTATATCGTCCCGACGTCATTTAAATGTTTCAAATGTTTTGTAGAGTCCATGGGACTTAACTACAGGGTCATCAGTCCCTAAACTTAAGCCCTTTTAAAACGATGAACGAAGATGAACAAGATAGATAATAGTCTACTGAAGCGCTCCTAGCGTACTAGCCTTGAACTACAAACTCAAGCAAGATCTTGTGGCAGCGTGTTTAGACGATAAACGTAATCGAACAGTAATACCCGATGTTGAAAGTGAGGTTATAAAAGCCGATTTGTTATGTAGGAAGTTATAGTTTAATTCTGGAATTGAGGAAACAACGCTAAATGTTATTGACGGCCAAAGAAAACCTTGCAATCGATGTTTTTCGTCAACTTAGTGTGGTAAATTCTGGGTAGTGATACAACATTTCAAAACATTCACACCTATTTTCAAGCGAAAAAAATAAACTTCTGAACACATCAAGCAATATTTATAAGAGCGTAAATAGACCTTCTTTACTTCATCTTCTACGATTTGCCCAATGACATTGTTAATAACGTAATGCACAACTGAATTTTTGTCTTTCATTTGGACTGACTTTTTCATTTAAAATGCTATTTAATGAAAATTGCATCATCAAATTACAATCTTATTCAAATAAACAAATTGGTTTCAGTCTTTTCTGTTACGATATTGCAAATCATAAACCATTTTTCGGTTTCAGATGTACGACCTCGCTTTTCGGTGGACAATAATTGAGATAAATATTTAAGTCGTCATGAAACATTTGCAATTTACCGCTAAACCAAAGTATGATAATAAACTAAAGATTAATAAGACAAGTTTGCGTGCAAACCGTGTAATTGTCGACTACAGTATGAAAATCGCGTGACGAAAATAGGTTAACTTCCGATGTCAGCAGACGACCGTTCAATCAAAACAATCTTCTTGAGAAAGCTTAACGTGACGTTGACGTTAGGTGACGGTCTGGTGACGGACATTTTGAATGCCATCATTAGAAATATATTTTGTAATACATTCTGATCATAAACTGCGACATAACGCAAAATATACGTAAATACGAAGGAAAATGGCGGACTAACTGGAGCGGCGACCGCAGCAGACAGCTGCTAGCTCGCGCATGCGCAGTGAACCCACTAGTACCGAATTTAGGTCCTATTTCTTTATCGCTATGATTATCGCGCTTCGATACTAGCGCGATCATACTAGTGCAGCCGTTCAAACGACTGACGGCCGCCATTAACGCAACTTGTTATCAATCTATTACAAGTTCGTTGATCATTTAAATCGGGTTTTACAAACTACTTATGAACTAGCTAAGACTAAGGACGGCACAAATATCCATTCCCGAGGGGGGATTCGAACCCCCGACCGTAGTGGCCGTGCAGACCGTGACTGAAGCGCCTCAGTCCCCTCGGCCACCGCGGCCGGCCATTAGTTTTTACCAATTTCGGTAACACGCGGAAAATATGAATGTATCACAAGGTGAACATGATCGCGAATTAATATCAGTGATCCTTTTTGAAATTACTTTTGACACATTCAGTAATAGACTTCCTTATGAAAGATGTATAATGCATTACGATCATCGATATATAAAAACGTCATTAAAAATATTATACACCATACCTGTTGTTACATTCCTTAATGTAATATAGCCGCAATGGCATCAACACAAGTGTATCTTCATTAATGAGTCGTAATGTAAGTTTAAAATGAACATCGAAATGGGCCACAGATTTGGTGGCAACATGTTTGCTACGCTACTGTGGAGAACAACGTGTAGTTCAGTAGCAGTTTACTAGTAATTTGGTCGTACAGATATGAATGTGGATGAGTGTACGTCATCTGAATAATTAACGACCTGAAAAAGGAAAGACGATTAGGGTTCAGTGTCGTGTCATCACGGCGTTCATTACACACACACACACACACACACACACACACACACACACACACACACTCACACACACACACACACACACGCCCGAGAGAGAACTCGAACCTCCGGCGGGAACGGCCGCCCAGTTCGCAAAATGACGCCTTAGACCACGGGGCCATCCTACTCTAATGAACAGTCAGGACAGATATTTTTAAAATACTAGATGACCCGGTGAACTTCGTATCACTTACTTCTTAATATAAATCATACTAATTTAAATAATATGTATTTTAGACCCAGTAGCTTTATAAAGGCATTTTCTTTGAACGCCGAATGTGCAAAATTTTATCGCAATCGTACGAATAATACTGATATCCCAAAGAGCTCTTTCGGTTTTCTACAAATTTTCCTATTTTCTGGCCAACTACTCTAAGCCTTTTCTCCACTGAAACCTTCCTCTCGCTTTCAACGTCGACTGAGCAAAATTTTATCGCAGTCAGATAAATGGTATTGATATTTCATAGAAAAACCTCTTTGTATTTTTTTCTGTATTTACCAATTTTCCTGGAAACTTTTCCAAATTTTTATTTCATAAGAACGTTACTCTTGCTTCGAACGAACAAATATGCAAAATTTTATCGCAACCAGACGAATAATATTGATACCGCATTGAAAAAACCTCTTTCAGTTTCTCGCGAATTCCCAAATTTTCCGGGTAACTTTCCCGAATTTTTAGTTCATAAAAACGATCATCTTTCGTTGAACATCAAACGATCAAAATTTTATCTCAAGCGGATGAACGGTTCTTAACTTATAGTATTGATTACATTTAGAAACACATTGAAAAAGAATCGTGGTTCGAATCTGGCGACTTTCCTTTTCAGCCATCTCTATTTTTTTTTTTTTTTTAGTGAAAACATTTCCAAGGTCATAACGAATAAAACAACAAAAGAATTACCCCTCTCCGTCATGCGAATAGTCAGTTATAGTGCTGAATTCAATCAAAAACAGACTGAAAAACGCACTTTGAGTTTTTCTCAAATTTTCCAATTTTTCCAATATATATATATATATAAACCTCGTCGTGCCAAGGCGTACTCAAGTGATGCTCTTACAACCATGTGACAATTTATTTTTATTCTTAGAGAAAAAAAAGCCTTCGGTATTTCCTAAATGTTCCTACTTTCCGGACGACTTTTCAAATTTTTATTTAAGGCAAACCATTAACATGCTTTTAACATGAAATGTACAAAATTTTATCGCAGTTGGACGAACGGTATTGATAACTCGCTGGAAAAAGCTGTTTCAGTTTTTCCAGATTTTCCTCTTTTCTGGACAACGTTTCCATATTTTATCACCGTTTAAAACCTCCCTGGATTTACACGAATATTTCAAGACTAAAATTAGCCAAATCGGTTCAGCCGTTCTCGAGTTTTACCGATACTAACGAACAGCAATTCATTCTTATACATACAGGGTGTTTCACTAAGTGTGTTTGCCTTTGTAACTTATAAAATAATACGTGACGTGAAATTTTAATGCGGTAGGTCAACACAAGAAATGTTACACTTTCTGTGGAGCTATGAACATAGTTTATTGTATCATTTTCCAAAGAGTTACACCACAAAGATATATTTTTTTTTAATGGAACAATAGTTTTTTTTCTATCCTGCATTCGATTCGTTGAAACCAGGTGCGTCCAAACCAATTTAAACTACATTCCTATCACAGTTTGGGAGCTACAACCCTTCAAAGTTTAGGGGACGGAGGCTACGACAACGTAGCTGACTGGCTGGTGGTTACGAGACAGTGGGCCGTTCCCCAGGGGATAGCCACTCGGCCAGTCAGCTACGCTATCGAAGCCTCCGCCCCCGGAACTTTGAAGGGTTGTAGCTCCCAAACCAGCAGTGATAGGAATGTAGTTTAAATTGATTTGGACGCTGCTGGTTTCAACGAATCCAATGCACGATAGAAAAAAAACTATTGTTCCATTTAAAAAATTATATCTTTGTGGTGTAACTCTTTGGAAAATGATAGAATAAACTATGTTCATAGCTCCGCGAAAGTGTGACATTTCTTGTGTTGACCTACCGCATTAAAATTTCCCGTCACCTATTATTTTACAAGTTACAGAGGAAAAACACACTTAGTGAAACACCCTATGTACAGACTAGCGATAGTACGCGTACATCTTGTGCAGATGAACGCGTGTACAGTGTACGCGGACGGCGTGACCGGTGCATAACGGGTAATCTCGTAAGCTCTCACTTCCCGTATAGAAGAGGCTTAACACAATACCAGACCAGCACGTGGCCGGCGAGAAATTTGCGACGTAAGCAAGGTAATTCCGAGCCGGCGCCATCGCTAGCCGATTGGCCGGCCGCTGGGGACTGCCCACTGCCTCATAGAGGGCCAAGGCACAGAATAGGGAGCATACAGAAGGGAAAGCTGGGGGCGGCGCCTTTGATCTGTATGTTACCAAGCGTTGCGCTAGACGCCATATTGAAAAGCAGTAAACGCCGAACTATGGCCACTTAGTACTTTGGCTGGAAATGGACTTTTTTTCGTTGCCAACATTAGCACGCTACGCCTCCAATGTAGTAAGTAAAATTTTACCAGCCTACTTACGCACTATTCTTTGTCATTCATTTTATATTATTCCCTGCAACGTTAAACTTATAAAATATAAATGTACTTCAACATTTCGATGCTGTTGAACTGCTGCAGCAACAGCAACAGCGAGAGTTATCGTCAACAGAAGAAGAAAGACTACTTTTAATAATTATGCACACATTGCTCTCATTCGAAACTGATAACATTTAACTTTCACTGCACATATAGCGACGTTCACTTACTGCTCAGCATCTTTTGGGAAGGTGAAGAAACTTATATCCTTATTTGTATTCGAATTATTGCGGCAATTAGGTGCTGAACACCATCGGCCGCCTTTTCTTTTATTGCTGCTCATAATAAAAAAGGAACAGCTCCAACTACTGACACACACTTCTTTCTTTTCATTGCACTGCACTGTACCAAATACTTGTTTACTTTTATGCGATTCAGGCTGTTAAAATACACATTTAACAAACAAAGACGGCGCATTACCACGCCACAGAGTAGGGAGTGATCACATGTTTACTGCTTTTCAAGATGGCCGATTCCGCGCATGCGCGTTAAATTTTGGACGACAGACTGCAGCGGGAGTTTCCTTTCTGTATACTCCTTATTCTGTGTCCAAGGTACGTAGACTAGAAAGGTATGCCATGTTGGGCTCCTTCGCTGTCATTGGTTAGCGCTGTATTACGTCACTCGGCAGCAAGCCGCTGTATTATAAATTTTGTGTCCCAGCCTCGTCGCCGCTTTTGTGTCTCGTTTCCGTCGTAGGTGTCGGTGGCCGCGTAGAATGAGACCGACACAGGAATAAAGGTTGCACGCTTGTGCAGGTAGGAGGTGACCAGCCAGTGGGACAGCAGAAACTATAAACGCTAGAGTAAATTAGAGCGAGATATAAATTTCATAAAGACTTAGTAATACTTAACTTTTACATAGCTCAGTACTGCAGAATACTGATACATAGTTGAGCTAGAGGCCTGCCTAGTGCCTTTCCGATAGCCAAGTATTCAATGGTGCCTATCTGATTGCGAAGTGTTAGCTGGTTCCTATCTCAGTCCCAAGTGAACGATGCAGTTCAGTGGTGGCCACGAGCGGAGTTGCAGCAGAGGGCGCTCCTGGCTGACGTCGTAAGAACGCCGCGCCGTGCGTGCATGGCGGCGCGCGGCGAAAGTAGGTGGCGCGCACTTTGGACTTGTGCGACACCACAATAAGGCAGCCGTGAACTCATTTTATCCGTCTTTTCTTTCCTCATTCGACAAAAAAACATTGCTTTTGAGCGGTGCAACACGCTAGTGATTAATATATATGTATAATAACATACAAAGGACTGAAAAAGAAAAGGTTCAAACATTATTTAACAACTAGCTCACCCGTCCCGCCCCGCGACTTGGCACGGGTAATATTTAAACGTCTTTAACTCGAGAACCACTGAACGTATCGTGATGAGTTTTCTTTTTTTAATTATAGAGCCCATAAAGATCTAAAAGTACATATGCTTAACTCGTAAAAGTTAGAAATATGCTAAAAAATGTTCAAATGTTTGTTAAGCTTGTGGGACTTAACTACGGGGTCATCAGTCCCTAAACTTACAAACTACTTATGAACTACTTACGAACTAGGACGGCACAAATATCCATGCCCGAGGGGGGATTCGAACCCCCGACCGTAGTGGCCGTGCTCACAGTGACTGGAGCGCCTCAGTCCCCTCGGCCACCGCGGCCGGCTAAAAACAAGTCCGGGAGAGCATATGTCTAGCCGCGGCCGGCGGCTCGGAACTACCTTGCTTACGTGGAATGACGTGCGCGCTGAGGCCTGTGTTTCTCGTTGGTCGCGAGACCAGCAGTTGTGACGTCACTCGAATTCACTTTTGATTACGGTGATGGACGATTGGTTAGTTCTATTACCGCCGCGGTGGAGTAGCCGAGTGGTCTAAAGCGTGTCGCTGCGGAGCGCGCGGTTGCTCGCCGTGGAGGTTCGAGTCCTCCCTGGAGCATGGGTGTGTGAGTGTGTGTGTTCTCCTTAGGTTAGTTTACCTAGGTTTAAGTAGTTTGTAAGCCACGGACTGATGACCACGCAGTTTGGTCCGATAGATTTACAAACATTTGAACATTTCAGTTCTATTACCACACGTAAGCTAAGAAAAGCATTACAGGGCACACAAAAAATATATAAAAAATTTATACACGTGGCGCCTGTTCCGAAAGAAACAGTCGTCACTTCTGATCGTGCAGTTATTATTATTCAACATTCATAGAATATATGACATCAACTGCGATGGGGCAAAGCTGAAAATGTGTACCCAGCCGGGATTCGAACCCGGGTCTTTCGGAACAGACGCCACATGTATATATATAATATGCCGGTGACGGGCAATGATCCCATCGTTAGTGGGGAGGGGAGGGCAAAGTTTGAAGCCCTTACTCTTACGGGAATTAGTTTAATAACTACGAGTTTGAGTACTGTGGGCAGGGCGAAGCTGGGAATTTGTATCTGACGGGAGGCGTGCTTAGGTAGTCCTTGCAGGTGCGGTGATCACTGTGTCCCCAGAGGTGTAGGGGTCAGCGCAACTGCCTAGAAAGCAGGAGACCCGGGTTCGAATCCCGGCTGGGTACAAATTTCAGCTTTGCCCCATCGCAGTTGATGTCATATATTCTTTGAATGATGAAAAAAAAATAAAAAACGCTGCGTCATGTACTTTGCAGAGATTCGCGCGTATAGGAGATGCAGATGTGGAGGCAGCGTTTGGCGTGTGACAGCGTGGGGACCGGCCAGAGACCATTCGCGTCTCGTTTACCGCCGCGACCCATAATGCCCCCGCGCTGTAAAACACGCTAGCGCCGCTGTTAGCGTCACGCAGCACTCATCGGCTTAACAGCTGTCGCAATTAAATCCGCCGCAAACGCGCCTCCAGGCGCTCGTAGTGCGGCGATTATCAAATACAGCCGCGGTGTCATTCGGCCGATGCCGGAGCAGCCACTGTGCGAGGGACGGACCGCGATAGGTCACCAGGGACCTGCTCGTAGTTAGCACCGCGCTAATAGCACACGCACGCCTCTTTCCGCCTTTGTCCGCGAGCGATTACAATGCCGCGGCCAATCACAGCACGGAGAGGGGCCGCGGTTTGCGCACGCCGCGGTAATGACTGCACGCGCTTGCCTGCGCGTAATCAGCGCGGCCGGTTGTGCGGCGGTATCCCTGGCAGCCGCCAGTACCTCGCCTCCTACTTTCCAAACTTCACAGAAGTTCTCCAGCGAACCATGCAAGACTAGCACTCCTGGAAGAATGGATATGGTGGAGACATGGCTTCCCGGCCGCGATGGCCGAGGAGACTGACGCGCTTCAGTCACGGTCTGCACGGCCACTACGGTCGGGGGTTCGAATCCCCCCTCGGGCATGGATATTTGTGCCGTCTTTACTATAAGGTAGTTGATAAGTAGTTTGTAAGTTTAGGGACTGATAACCCCGTAGTTAAGTCCCATAAGCTTAACAAACATTTGAATCATTTGAGACATGGCTTAGGCATCTGGAAACATCCCTTAGGCTGTGTTCAATGTTCAAACGTTTGTTTAGCTTATGAGACTTAACTACGGGGTCATCAGTCCCTAAACTTACAAACTACTTATGAACTAACGAATACTAAGGACGGCACAAATATCCATGCCCGAGGGGGATTCGAACCGCCGACCGTAGTGGCCGTGCAGACCGTGACTGGAGCGCCTCAGTTCCGTCGGCCTCCGCGGCCGGCCCTTAGGCTGTGGCTAAGCCATGTCTCCACCGTATCCTTTCTTCCAGGAGTTTTAGTCTTGCATGGTTCGCAGGAGAGCTTCTGTGAAGTTTGGAAAGTAGGAGGCGAGGTACTGGCGGAAGTAAAGTTGTGAGGCGGCATCGTGAGTCGTGTCGGGATAGCTCAGTCGGTAGTGCGCTCGCCCGCGAAAGGGAAGAGTCTCAGATTTGAGTCCCGGTTCCGGCACACAATTTTAATCTGCCAGGAAGTGTCAATTCATAATGTTTGAATACAGGATATCTTCCAAAACCTCGCTGCAAATTGAAGTCAACGAGACAGGCCTTCGTTAGCAGTTGGTAGATTTACGCTACTATTTCAAGTCTCTGGCGATACCAGAGCAGCAGCAGCAGCAACATATATGTTCATATGTTTGTACAGCTTAAGGGACTTACCTACGGGGTCATCAGTCCCTAAACTTACAAACTACTTATCAACTACTTACGATCTAGGACGGCACAAATATCCGTGCCCGAGGGGGGATTCGAACCGCCGACCGTAGTGGCCGTGCAGACCGTGACTGGAGCGCCTTAGTCCCCTCGGCCACCGCGGCCGGCATTTTACGAATTCGAAATATGTAAACATTTAGACCGTTTCAGGGCATATAAATGAATGCAATGGCAAAGATGGAAATTTGTGCTGGACCGGTATTCGAACCGGGATTTGCCACTTTGGGCCAGCGGACGCCTTTACCAATTAGGCTACCCAGGCAGGCTTTCCATGCAACGCAATCCTCACCTTGTAGCTAAATACAATTGTAGCGCCCCCGGCCCATTTGGTTCCTCTCGCTCGCAGCCTATACTGGATTCCAGCAAGGGATCGAACGTATTAATGCGTCCGCATTGATATTGTGAATTGCCTTTTGGGGCAGATGTACAACTATTTATATGGTGTATTTTCTTTTCGGACACGTTCGGGTACCTATTCCGCGTGCTCGTACCTTCGTGGGCAGTTGGTAGATTACGCTGCCGATACCAGAGCAGCAGCAGCAGCAGCAGCAACATGAAGAACAACAACAACAACAACAAGCATCCTGGAGATAGGGCGGGGTTTCCCCTGGTGACAGGCAGGGAGCCGGCGTCGCAATCTGTCGGTTCGCACGCCACGCAGCCACACACTACCGGGGCTGCAGATAGGCGCAATCTCGCAGCCAGCTCCAACACGCCAACACACACACTTCCTCGCCGGTCGCGTCTTCCTCCTGCGCGGACGCACTTTGCACTCCTGAGGACGACAGACAAACAGGCTAGCCAACAGCCGCAGTACAACCTCTCCTTTCCGACTCGCCACTTTCTCCACCGGTCTCTTTACCCCCACTTTCTATTTTCTGCTGTTTATCCACTCACCTCCACTCACACTATGTTGTTGTTGTTGTTGTTTTCAGTCCACAGACTGGTTTGATGCAGCTCTCCACGCTGCCCAGTCCTGTGCAAGTCTCTTCATCTGAGAATACAAAATGTTCAAATGTTTGTAAATCTATCGGACCAAAGTGCTTGGTCATCAGTCCGTAGCTTACAAACTACTTAAACCTAGGTAAACTAACCTGCCGGCCGCGGTGGCCGAGGGGACTGAGGCGCTCCATTCACGGTCTGCACGGCCACTACAGTCGGGGTCCGAATCGCCCCTCGAGCATGGATATTTGTGCCGTCTTTAGCCTTAGGTAGTTCATATGCCGGCCGCGGTGGCCGAGGGGACTGAGGCGCTCCAGTCATTGTCTGCACGGCCACTACGCTCGGGGATTCCAATCCCCCCTCGGGTATGGATATTTGTGCCGTCCTTAGTCTTAGGTAGTTCATAAGTAGTTTGTAAGCTTAGGGACTGATGACCCCGTAGTTAAGTCCCATAAGTTCTACAAACGTTTGAACATTTTTAAACTAACCTAAGGACAACACGCACACCCATGCCCCAGGGAGGACTCGAACCTCCACGGCGAGCGACCGCGCGCTCCGGAGCGAGACGCTTTAGACCGCTCGGCTACTCCACCGCGGCGCTGAGAATACGTTCCGCAACCTACACCCTTTTGAATCTGCTTACTGTATTCGTTCCTCGGTCTCCCTCTACGATTTTTACCCCACACTATTCCTTCTAATGCTAAGTTGACAATCCCTAGATGTCTAAGAATGCCGGCCGCGGTGGCCGAGGGGACTGATTCGCTCCAGTCACGGTCTGCACGGCGACTACGGTCGGGGGTTCGAATCCCCCCTCGGGCATGGATATTTGTGCCGTCCTTACGATTAGCTAGTTCATAAGTAGTTTGTAAGTTTAGGGACTGACGACCCTGTAGTTAAGTCCCTTAAGCTACACAAACATTTGAAACGACCTCTCCTTTCCGACTCGCCACTTTCTCCACCGGTCTCTTGCTTTACCCCACTTTCTACTGTCTGCTGTTTATCCACTCACCTCCACTCACACTATGTTGTTGTTGTTGTTGTGGTCTTCAGTCCGCAGACTGGTTTGATGCAGCTCTCCACGCTACCCTCTCCTGTGCAAGTCTCTTCTTCTGAGAATACAATATGTTCAAATGTTTGTTAATCTATCGGACCAAACTGCGTGGTCATCAGTCCGTAGCTTACAAACTACTTAAACCTAGGTAAACTGAACCTGCCGGCGGCGGTGGCCGAGGAGACAATGTAAACATATATTAATACTGCGCTAATTGTTATTTACTTACCATCTTTTGTATTGTTTTCTTTTGATACGAAAAACTTATTATTACATTTGTCATAATTTTGTGTATCTTTGCGTAAAGCAGGATTTGTGTGAGTTTCGTGAACAAACTATTTAATATGAAGCGTTGTGGCATCCGTGTTCTGGAATGTTCTAGAAAACAATGTATGGATTAATACGCGCGATTTGGCGTGAACGCAGTCAATTTTGAGTCAGGATGTAGTCAGTATAAGTTTGTCTCGATGAGTTGTGGAGCATTCTTACTTTTGTTAACATGTAGGACACAAGCAGTCTTAAAGATGTATTACTTCTGTAAACGTAGGCTTCCGCGGTTGTTGTCACTGTCAATAAAATTCTTCCGGGTATGAGACCGCGTCGTCATTTTATAAATTCCACCGACGTTCCGGCCACTGTTGCAAATGGTCAGTCAGACCCTGATGAAGGCCGCCTGCAACAGTGGCCGAAACGTCGGTGGAATTTATAAAATGACGACGCGGTCTCATACCCGGAAGAATTTTATTTATGTATTACTTCTGTTTATGTGCTTCACCAAGAATGAAAAATAAATTTGTCACATTTATGGTTAATCCCATGATTTGGAAGAAACCGACGTCCTGCTTGGAACGTCTTCCTGTCGGGACACCTTCGTTCTGGAAATCTGTCTCGATACAAACGTACCGCGCCACGGCTATTGCCCCGTGCTAATCCATACATCAAATGGCCATCTGTCAACTCCGCATTTGTAAACATTGCACAGACTGCAAAACCACGGCCGGCCGCGGTGGCCGAGGGGACTGAGGCGCTTCAGTCGTGGTGTGCACGACCACTACGGTCGGGGGTTCGAATCCCCCTCGGGCATGGATATTTGTGCAGTCCTAGTTCGTAAGTAGTTCATAAGTAGTTTGTAAGTTTAGGGACTGATAACCCCGTAGTTGAGTCCCATAAGCTTTACAAATATGTGAACATGTGCAAAACGACGTTCGTGATGAACACTAACCAGTTGATGCTACGTACTGATGTGCTTGATGCTAGTACTGTAGAGCAATGAGTCGCATGTCAACACAAGCACTGAAGTCAACATTACCTTCCTTCAATTGGGCCAACTGGCGGTGAATCGAGGACGTACACTACATACTGACGAAACAACTGGGTATTTTGACAATTGTCTGCACGAATTACATCAATTTACATTTAAAGAGAAATACTAAAATGAAAAATGTTCAAATGTTTGTAAACTTTATGGGACTTAACTACGGGGTCATCAGTCCCTAAACTTACAAAACTTACTTATGAACTACTTACGAACTAGGACGGCACAAATATCCATGCCCGAGGGGGGATTCGAACCCCCGACCGTGGTGGCCGTGCAGACCGTGACTGAAGCGCCTCAGTCTCCTCGGCCACCGCGGCCGACTACTAAAATGAGCTCTAACATGGAAATTAAGCGTTTCCGGACACATGTCCACGTAACATATTTTCTTTCTTTGCGTGCGAGGAATGTTTCCTGAAAGTTTGGCTGCATCTTTTTGTAACACCATGTAATATCGGGAGTGGCGACACAGGGCTGGCAACATCACACACTAGTCAGGGTAGAGATTTAAGTAATTTTTTGAACATAATTCAAATCAGAGTGTATGCTTGTGAGCTTGCCTTGGCGGTGACGATTAATTATACGTTCTCCCGATTAGTATAGCGATTCAGAGATATCGGCAGTAGTGAGGAAATAGTATCGCAGATAATATTTATTGGTGACAACTTATTCTAGACTTTCACGTACTCCTGAACCTAAGCGCAACTCAGACTAGGTTTATAAATAGTTTTGGAGTACATAGGCCACTGATTAGGTACCTTAACTTATTGAAGGAAGTAAGGGCGACGAGTTCTTGACTCCTAATCATACTGAACTTAATTTAATATTGGTTTGTCAAAATTTGGCAACGTATATTCAGGGCAAGTTATCGACTTGTTGTTCCCGTTACAGTATATTAATACGATACTATTGTTCCATTAACCGGTAAAATTAGTGGTTTTGTTTCCACGGCCAGGGTTTTGAGTACAGGAGAATATTGGACAGGATCGCTACCAAAGTGTCTTTTCTCTGTCGGAATTCTGGATATAATTTACGGGTCACGCTACAAGTAGCCGACAGTGGGTGGCAACACAATACACCTAATATCAAAACCGAGTGTGTTTGGTGATGTTCAAATGTACAAATGTTTTTTATAGTCTATGGGACTTACCTACGGGGTCATCAGTCCCTAAACTTACAAAACTTACTTATGAACTACTTACGAACTAGGACGGCACAAATATCCATGCCCGAGGGGGGGGAGATTCTAACCCCCGACCGTAGTGGCCGTGCAAACCGTGACTGGAGCGCCTCAGTCCCCTCGGCCACCGCGGCCGGCTTTGGTGGTGTCCTGATACTTGTCATCACCTATGGCTAAGCAGGAGCTGCTAGAGGACAAATGCAGAACCATAGAAGAATGCGTAACTAGGGGAGAGATAGATACCGCCTACAGGAAAAGGAAAGAGATATTTGGAGACAAGAAAAGCAGCTGTATGAATATCAAGAACTCAGACGAAAAACCAGTACTAAGCAAAGAGGGGAAAGCTGAATTGTTGAAGGAATATATAGAGCGTAGTATTCTAGAGATGGAAGACGAAGTGGAGGAAGAAGAGATAGGAGATATGATGCTGCGAGAAGAATTTGACAGAGCGCTGAAGGACTTGAGTCGAAACAAGGCCCCTGGAGTAGATGATATTCCGTCTGAACTGCTGATGTCGTTAGGAGAGCCAGTTGTGAAAAAATTGTATCACCTGGTGTGCAACATGTATGAGACAGGAGAAATATCCTCCGACTTCAAAAAGAATATTGTAATTCCAATTCCAAAGAAAGCAAGTGCAGACAGGTGTGAAAATTACAGAACTATCAGTTTAATAAGTCATGGGTGCAAAATACTATCACGAATAATTTATAGACGAATGGAAAAACTTGTGGAATCCGGCCACGGGGAAGCTGAGTTTGGATTTAGGAGATGTGTAGGTACATGGGAGGCAATACTCACATTATGGCGTATCTTAGAAGAAAGGCTAAGGAAAGGGAAACCTACGTTTTTAGCTTTTGTCGATTTGGAGAAAGCTTTTGACAATGTCGACTGGAATACACTCTTCCAAATTCTGAAGGTAGCAGCGGTAAAACATAGGGAGTGAATAGTTATAGTCAACCTATAAAAAAACCAGACATTGCTTATTAGAGTCGAAGGGGAAGAAAGGGACGCAGAGGTTGGGAAGGGAGGAAGACAGGGCTGTAGCCTTTCCCCAATGTTGTTCAATCTGTACATTGAGCAGGCAGAGAAGGAATGGAAGGAGAGATTTGGAGAGGGCATTAAAGTGCAGAAAGAAGAAATAAAAACATTGCGGTTTGCCGATGACATAGTAATTCTGTCAGAGTCGGCAAAAGATCTGGAAGAGCAATTGAATGGCATGGACAGTGTCTTGAAAGGAAGATATAAGATGAACATCAACAAGAGTAAAACGAAGGTAATGGAATGCAATGTCAGAAAATCAGGCGATGCTGAAGGAATTAGATTAGGTAATGAGACAATGAAAGTAGTAGATGAATTTTGTTATTTGGGTAGCACGATAACTTGTGATGGCCGAAGTAAAGAAGATATAAAATGCAGAATGGCTATGGGAAGAAAAGCGTTTCTAAAGAACCGGAACTTGTTAACATCCAATATTAATTTATATATTAGGAAGTCCTTTCTGAAAGCATTTGTCTTGAGTGTAGCATACTATGGGAGTGAAACGTGGGGGATACGGAGTTCAGATAAAAAGATGATAGAAGATTTTGAAATGTGGTGCTATAGATGAATGATGAAAATTAGATGGGTAGATCACGTAACTAATGAGGAGGTGCTTAACTGAATCGGGGCGAAAAGGAGTTTATGGCATATACTGAGTAATAGAACGGATAGATTGTTTGGACACATTCTGAGACATCAAGGAATTGTCAACTTAGCATTAGAAGGTAGCGAGTGGGTAAAAATCGTAGAGGGAGACCGAGGGACGAATATAGTAAGCAAATTCAAAAGGGTGTAGGTTGCGGAACGTATTCTCAGAGCCGCGGTGGAGTAGCTGAGCGGTCTAAAGCGTCTCGCTGCGGCGGGCGCGGTTCCTCGCCGTGGAGGTTCGAGTCCTCCCTGGGGCATGGGTGTGTGTGTTGTCCTTAGGTTAGTTTAAAAATGTTCAAACGTTTGTAGAACTTACGGGACTTAACTACGGGGTCATCAGTCCCTAAGCTTACAAACTACTTATGAACTAGCTAACTCTAAGGACAGCATCAATATCCATGCCCGAGGGGGGATTCGAACCCCCGTCCGTAGTGGCCGTGCAGACCGTGACTGAAGCGCCTCAGTCCCCTCGGCCACCGCGGCCGGCGTCTCTGATGAACACTCGCTGTCGAGAACAACGTGCTGCGTTCTATTACTTAGGAAGTCTTCCAACCAGTCACAAATCTGTGAACGTATTCCATAAGCTTTTATGTTCGCTAGTAGTCTGCAGTGTGGCACCGCGTCGAACGCCTTTTTGAAGTCGAGAAAAACACAATCCGCCTGTTGCCCTTCGTCCATGGCTCGCAAGATGTCATCTGAGAAAACGACAAGCTGAGTTTCACATGAACGATGTTTCCTAAACCCGTGCTAATTCATGGGAAGAATTGTGGTGTGATTGTTTGCAAAGAGTGTTTTCATACGATTATTTCACTTATGTATGCTGATATGAGCTGTGTGGTGTCGCACAAGTCCAAAGTGCGCGCCACCTACTTTCGCCGCGCGCCGCCATGCACGCACGGCGCGGCGTTCTTACGACGTCAGCCACGAGCGCCCTCTGCTGCAACTCCGCTCGTGGCCGCCACTGAACGACATCGTTCACTCGGGACTGAGATAGGAACCAGCTAACACTTCGGAATCAGATAGGCACCAGTGAAGACTTGGCTATCGGACAGGCACTAGGCAGGCCTCTAGCTCAACTATGTATCAGCATTCTGCAGTACTGACCTATGTAAAAGTTATGTATTGTATAAATTCTGTGCAATATAGATCTCGTTCTAATTTACTCTAGTGTTTCTAGTTTCTGCTGTACCACTGGCTGCTCACCTCCGTACCTGCACAAGCGTGCATCCTTTATTCCTGTGTCGGTCTTCCTACTCGGCCACCGACACCTACGACGGAAACGAGACACAAAAGCGGCGACGAGGCTGGGACACAAAAAGCTGTACAGCGCCATCTGTTAGCAGCGTTTGTAACTATTATTTCAAACTGCTGTGTAAACTTCTTACAGGTTTCACAATAAACATACCGTTTACTGGATTGCTCTATCGATCTTTGTTTTCGAGATATTTAATTTTGAAATCAGGGAGCTCTTTTCTGGTCACCCTGTATGTGGCAGACACGTAGGTACATTGCGGACGTCATCAAATCGACCGAATGACTAATGAGTACACAAAAAAGCAGAACTTTTACTCGCGCGAAATTTCGACTATCGCCCGCGGGGCCATTTGCGCGGCGATAAAGGCAGTTCAGACAATTCGGCTGTCGCCGGCACATGTGGCAGTCGCTATCGCCCGCGCCTAGCACCCGCCGGCACTGGGACACGCGATTTAAACGGCCGGCCGCGGCAGTTTTGAGAGTTTTATCGCGCGCGGCGCCCATTCCCGCGCGGACATTAACGCCGGGGGGTGTAATCGCACGGCAGTCGCCATTTCCTGGCGCCGCGCCGATGTTTTGCGAAACCCGAGGAGGTGAGGCAGTCGAGTCGCGAGTCGTTAGCGACTGCCTAGTCGTACATCTCGCGCGCAGACGCTCGCCGTTGCGGACTCGGGGCGGTGTCGTTCCGAGGGGCGACTGCCAGACCTGTGCAAGCTTTCGTTTTCGTCTCGCTGCCGTCGCGGAGAAAGTACGATGGCGCCGATACCGGAGACAGACGACAGTTTCGAAGGCTTCGTTCGGTTTGTGTTATATCCAAATTTCAGAAAAATCGGACTAGGATTTCGTAGGATTGCGATTCATTTCGACGGATTTGTATAATCTCATACGTCCTATCACTCATACTAGAGAGCACTGTAATAGAGTTACGTAGTGTATCTTATAAGTGTTTTGGCGTTCTCGTGTATGCATTACGAAAGGGAAGTTTGCGCTAGTAAGTGGCGACTGGTGCTTCAGATCACGGGGGGATGACTTCTTTCAGTACCGGATCTACGACATTTCCGAACAAGGGACGAAACTTGATAGTGGGGCCCGCTCCTAACCTTACGCATGCGCAAAGGCTGCTGTCCCTCACCTCTTTTCAAACAGTTAAATATTTGATACAATGAAGGGCATAAATGTCATTCCTCCCCCCCCCCCCCCCCAAAACAGCGACACATTCGCAAAACCGTCCAAAGATATCTGGCAAATATCAATCCAAAATTCATTGTTGTTCCCGTACCTATTAGAAAGAAAGTTGAGTATTAAAAAAATTGGTTGCAGTCATA
Organism: Locusta migratoria; assembly: GCA_026315105.1. NCBI lineage: Eukaryota > Metazoa > Arthropoda > Insecta > Orthoptera > Acrididae > Locusta > Locusta migratoria. Next base: position 16,497,971 of record CM048754.1, read on the forward strand.
CTCGAACCCACTACCTCTGACACTGCAAGCACGATGCCTCTAACCACACGACAACCCTTGATAGATAGAGAGTAATGCTTTATTATTATTCATGTTCGGATCTTACGAAATCTATTACAGTTGATGCGTCTTTAATTGGTAGTTATAAGATACTAGCTTAAACCCGCGGCTCCGCTCGCTTGTTGGTTGATTATGATAGATAAGCTATTCTTTCAGTAGTGTGCAATGAGACTGAATAGTAACTAGTGTAGATCAAATCACACGTAAAAATGTACTCGTTTCTACAACCCAATCACGAAGTTCAACAATAATGATTGTAATAATATCACAGATCGATCACTTGATGTAATGCGCGAAAAGTCAAATCGATTTTTAAAGAGATGTATTAAAAGAAATATCTTTTTTACTGCTTTATATATTTATTCTTGTATTTCCTTATTCGTATGCTAATCCTTACAGAGAAAGAGCTGAAGACATTGTAGCACACTTACACAAAGATATGGTCTGTGGCATCACATTTCGCTGTATGTAACCTCATTGGTATAGAGTCGAAAACGTCATCGCTGGCCTTCAGTCCGTTTATATATATATATATATATATATATATATATATATATATATATATATATATATATATATATATATAATTTGACGACTTTCAACCACCATATCTTCCACCCCCTTATAGCTATCGGCATGGAACTGCTATGGTGTACAACGGGAGACTTCGGAAAACAATTACACACAGACCTTTCGTTTGCGTTCTGTAGTTTTCGCTGCAGAGTGAAATATTAACACACACACACACACACACACACACACGTAGAATTTTATACACACCGATAACTTTCCATCCCAATATACTCCACCCGTTTATCATTATTAACTCTCAAGCAACAATGCAACGAATAAAACTAATTTCAAAGAGTAAATATAATTTTCAAACAGTAATTATTGTTCTGCATTTCGTGTTATATTCTTCAGATTACTAAATATATACCAGGCTGCTATAAATCCGTGCCTAAAACCTTCCTCAGGTATAAATTAGCAACTGTACAAATATTTAAGTCTCTGCGACTTTTCGTTCGGACGTGATAAGCGTACAACGAACAGACATTCACATTTATGTATATATAGATAAATTGGTATCCGATCGCTATAAAACCGTGCCTAAAGCCTTCCCCAGGTAGACATTAGTAACTGTTCAAATTTTTAGCTCTTTATGTCTTGTGGTTCAGACGTGATGAACGTACACCGAACAGACATTCACATTTATAGATATAGATATTTTATGAAATTTGACGTGTTTTTGATGAATCTTCAGTGCGCCAAAAACGAATATGAAGGGCGGATGTTGCACACATGGAGGATTTGCGCATGCGCAAAGTGAAGTGCGCAGTAGCTCCGTTGCCTCTGCTTCGGGACCATTGGTGCGTAACCGCCAGAGCTCGAGTAGCCAGGAGCTGGCGTCTCTACCAGCTCCGACGCCAGTGTTAAAAGCGTCGTTTCCCCTCGCCCCTCCCTGCTGCTCATATGCTGCCTCCAGGGGGTTCAGCAGAGAATCTGAACCTCAGCCGCGCATGCGCATTGCAACGCTGCGGACACTGCCGTCTATATCAAGCAGCCGTGCTACGACTCGTATACGTGCTGTCTCCGCGACCTAAAACGTCTCTCATGCCATAGAAATACTTTGAATGTTCATATAAAATGATCTAATAGAGGAATGAAACGAAAAATGTTAGTTGAAAAACACTTTTTATTTTATTCCTTTACTAAAAAACCGTCTTGATTGCAAGTTGTATTATTCGTTATTTAATACCGACCGAGGTGGCTCAGTGCTAACACACTGGACTCACATTCGGGAGGACGGTGGTTCAAATCCACCTCCGGCCATCCAGATTTAGGTTTTCCGTGATTTTCCTAAATCACTCCAGACAAATGCCGGGATGGTTCCTTTGAAAGGGAACGGCCGATTTCCTTCCACATCCATACCCAAACCTTCCTATCGTATGCTCCGTCTTTAATGACCACGCTGTCGACGGAAAGTTAAACTCCAAGCTTCCTTCCTTCCTTATTTACTGACGCGTTTCGCCCTTTAGCAGAGCATCTTCAGGTTATCTGCGTCACAGAATTTACACAAAATTACGAGGCTTAATTACAAAACGGGCATAATGAGGCATGGGCTTATTTTGTGTTTGTAAGACAGTAAAAATGGTAAACGAAGCTTACAATGCGCTCTCCGTGGTGTGACACCGTAAGTTGTTTTGCGGTGTTTCTATGTTTTTGAATTTTGGACTTCCTTGTAGCCCTACAAATTATAGGAAAACAACGAATTACAGTTGGAACATACTCGGTAAGGATGTGAGAAACATAAAACCGATATTAAGATTACCTTAATAGAAGCGCTGGTCTCTGGTGATACAAGATAAGCCCATGTTTACAATTGCGCTCACGGGCGTGGTGTGCTGCTCCGCCGACTTGTACAGACTGACTGAGGGAGTGTGGGTAGGGAGCGACATAGGAAGCCGATGTATAAGACGGGACGGGTAGAATATAGCTATCTGAATACAAATTTAACGAAAGGGAGGTTATTAAACAGGGCAGAAGTTAACAGTTTATTTTGGTACTTGTAAATCAAAGGAATTATAGTATTTTATTTGAAAAGAGACCCCATAATATGTAGGAATGTGTGATCTTTGCATGCCAACTGATCGTTTAGGAGGTGTGGGTGTCCTAAGTAAGCACGTATCGCTATCTGAAAGATGCCCTGCTAAAGGGCTGTTCGTTAGTCTCGCTAAGACTCGAGAACGGCTGAACCGATTTGGCTAACTTTAGTCTTGAAATATTCGTGTAAGTCCAGGGAATGTTTAAACGGTCATAAAATATGAAAGAATGTTCCGAAAAAGAGGAAAATCGGGAAAAACTGAAAGAGCTTTTTCCAGTGAGGAAAGTTGTTTTGTTCATTATGGTCTTGGAAAAGTTTTCATTAAAAAAAAAAAATTGGGTCAGTTAAAAAGGAAAGTCGCAAAATTCGAACCAAGTTCTTTTTTCAGTGTATTTCTGGATGTACTCAACACTGTAAGTTGAGAACCGTTCATCCGACTGGGATAAAATTTTGATCATTTGACGTTCGACGAAAGATGAACGTTCTTACGAACTAAAAAATTGGAAAAGTTATCGAGAAAATTAAAAAATTCGCGATAAACTGAAAGAGCTTTTTTTTCAATGGGATATCAATATCATTCGTCTGATTGCGATAAAATTTTGCATATTTGACGTTCACAACAAGAGTAACGTTCTTATGAAATAAAAATTTGGAAAATTTAGAAAAAAAAACAAAAAAGATATTTTTCTATGAAATATCAATATCAGTCATCTGATATAATTTTGCACATTGAACGTTCAAAGCGAGAGAAAGGTTTGAGTGAAGTACAAGTTTGAAATAGTTGGCCAGAAAATAGGAAAATTTGTGGAAAACTGAAAGAGCTCTTCTCTTTTGGATATCAATATCATTCCTACTGTGGTGTCGCACAAGTATGAAGTGCGCACCACCTACTTTCGCCGCGCGCCGCCATGCACGCACGGCGCGGCGTTCTTACGACGTCAGCCACGAGCGCCCTCTGCTGCAACTCCGCTCGTGGCCACCACTGAACGACATCGTTCACTTGGGACTGAGATAGCAACCAGTTAAGACCTTCGGAATCAGATAGGCACCAGTGAAGACTTGGCTATTCGATAGGCACCAGGACTCATCAGAAGGCAGGCCTCTATCTAATCTATGTATCAGCATTCTGCAGTGAAGAACTATGTGAAAGTTAAGTATTACTTAGTCTCTAAGAAACATATATCTCGTTCTAATTTACTCTAGTGTTTCTAGTTTCTGCTGTCCCACTGGCTGGTCACCTCCGTACCTGCACAAGCGTGCAGCCTTTATTCCTGTGTCGGTCTCTTTCTAATCGGCCCCCGACACCTACGACGGAAACGAGACACAAAAGTGGCGACAAGGATGGGATACAAAACCTACGACTGCGATAAACTTTTGCACATTTGATGTTCAAAGCAAGAGCACATACATAGTAACAATTGAGAAGCATTGTCGGGTTGAGTCGTAAGGAATAAAACAATTTGCAAATCAAGACGGTTTTTTACCGAAGTAATATTTATTCTGACTGATTGCTCTACCTCATGGTCTGGAAATCACTTTTTATTTGTTTACTTACTTTTTTTTTTAACGACAAGATATTCTCCGGTGGTTCACTGGCGCAGTCGTGTGAGTGGTAGTAAAAGGGGGATATGTACAGAGGAGAGTGATTGGTTGAGAGTGTGGTGTAGAGAACTAACTGCGACAGATTGTATTCGTAAGAAATTTTACAGACATACAGCACTGATACAAATAAATATATACTTGAAAAATGGCAGGAATAAATAAATAAATACCCGGGCACCGCCGCGTTTTAAGCTAGTAAGGAATAAAACAATTTGTAATCAAGACGGCTTTTTACTAAAGGAATACTTATTGTCACTCATTGCTGTACACCATGGACTGGAAGTCACTTTTTATTTTCAGAATGAATCTTTCACTCTGCAGCGGAGTGTGCGCTGATATGAAACTTCCTGGCAGATTAAAATTGTGTGCCGGAACCGAGACTCGAATCTGGGACCTTTGCCTTTCGCGGGCAAGTGCACTACCGACTGTGCTATCCCGACACGACTCACGATGCCGCCTCACAACCTTACTTCCGCCAGTACCTCGCCTCCTACTTTCCAAGCTTCGCAGAAGCTCTCCTGGAAACATGCAAGACTTTTGCGAAAGGCAAAGGTCCCAGGTTCGAGCCCCGGTTCCGGCACACAAATTTAATCTGCCAGGGAGTTTCATATCAGCGCACACTCCGCTACAGAGTGAAAGATTCATTCTGGAAACATCCCTTAGGCTGTGGCTAAGTCATGTCTCCACCATATCCTTTCTTCCAGGAGTGCTAGTCTTGCATGGTTCGCAGGAGAGCTTCTGTGAAGTTTGGAAAGTAGGAGGGGAGGTACTGGCGGAAGTAAAGTTGTGAGGCGGCATCGTGAGTCGTGTCGGGATAGCACAGTCGGTAGTGCGCTTGCCCGCGAAAGGCAAAGGTCCCGAGGTGGCGCAGTGGTAACGCACTGGACTCGCATTCGGGAGGATGGTGGTTCAAATCCACCTCCGGCCATCCAGATTTAGGTTTTCCGTGATTTCCCTATATCACTCCAGGCATATGCCGGGATGGTTCCTTTCAAAGGGCACGGCCGATTTCCTTCCTCATCCTAACCCAAAAACTCCGAGCGTTAGCTCCGTCTCTAATGGCCAAGCTGTCGACGGGACGTTAAACCCTAAGCATCCGTCCATCCATCCAAAGGTCCCAGGTTCGAGTCCGGTTCCGGTTAATCTGCCAAAAATTTCACTTTTTATTTGTTTATTTACTCTTTTTTTTACATTCTTTTCTTCCAGTGGTTCACTGAAGCGGTGAACATACACGACGCTTTGCCACTGGTGCTGGTGCAGTCGTGTGAGTGGTAGTATAAGGGGGAAATGTACAGAAGAGAGTGATTGGTTGAGAGTGTGGTGTAGAGAACTAACCGCGATGGAATTAGGGGGTGACTTCCGTGTCAGTGGCAACCCCGGAAGAGGTACGGTGTCCACACTCCCAAAAGCAGCGACTGCTATGGGGGGAACCACCCTGCCTTGCTACGTGCTACAGTATCAGGGGGTAAGGCCACCACACACACACACACACACACACACACACACACACACACAGCGGCCGTGTATGAACACTGCCGACAATTGTTCTCTTTTTCCGCGCGAACCAAAAAACTGCCCCGTGTACAGTCGTTGACCGGATACGTGTGTGTGTGTGCGGAAGGGAGGGGGTGGTGAACGGGCTTTGGACGTGGTAGGTAGAGGGAGGGGGGGGTAGGGGGTTGAAAAAAGAGGAAAATATTTTTTAAAAAGCCGCCGACGTTTTAGAATAACGGCATTTCATTTAACGGGACACACGGCTCGCCCGCCAGCTGCCTGCCAACAATCCCGTTTCGCGCGCAACACGCCACCCGCGCCGACGGCTCGCGACAATATTTTTTCCCACCCCCATCCGTCTCTCTCTCCCTCCCCCAACCCCCTCCCCTTTCTCTCTCTGTGTCTCTCTCTCTCTCTTTAAACACAATGATGTGGACGGGACGGCTTAATTTAAATGCAACAATTCTTTCCGGTTTATTCGAGCCGGTATTTGCCGGCTATCCTTTTTTTTTTTTTAATCTCGTGTTTTTTTTCCGTTCTCTCGTTTTTATCTGCCGTCGACGTGCTCGTTATACTGACTGGCTGTCCCGTCACCCGCCCCGGTCGCTTTAATTGCGTGTCCATCGTACGGTAAGGGCCGACCTAAGGGACTCTGCTTGTTGCTGAGTGGCCCTATGCCGTGTCCAGCTTGTCACCTCATACCGGACTCTATACGGGGCATCGTTTGTTTCCTCTCCACCGGGGTCGTCTAATACACACTGCCGGCGAAATATAGTACCGGTGTAAAGACGACTTCTATTTTCACCGGATGATTCAGATGACACCTGGGCACTAGTACATATACCGACAACGGTTTGAATCTCGCCCGCCGAAAGGTAGCGTAGTGACATAGCTGCTAGAGCACCGTCTATGTGAGCCTCTTTCTCATATATATATATATATACCCAGTCCTGCGCCAGTCTCTTCATCTGGGAATACCTTCGGCAACCTACACCCCTTTGAATCTGCTTACTGCATTCGTCCCTCGGTGTCCCTCTACGATTTTTACCCCACACGCTTCCTTCTAATGCTAAGCTGACGTTTCCTTGATGTCTCAGGATGTGTCCAAACCGGCCGCGGTGGCCGAGGGGACTGAGGCGCTCCAGTCACGGTCTGCACGGCCACTACGGTCGGGAGTTCGAATCCCCCCTCGGGCATGGATATTTGTGCCGTCCTTAGTATTAGTTAGTTCATAAGTAGTTTGTTAGTTTAGGGACTGATGACCCTGTAGTTAAGACCCATAAGATTTACAAACATTTGAACATTTTTGAACAAACAGGCTAGCCAACAGCCGCAGTACGACCTCTCCTTTCCGACTCGCCACTTTCTCCACCGGTCTCTTGCTTTACCCCACTTTCTACTGTCTGCTGTTTATCCACTCACCTCCAATCACACTATACTGTTGTTGTTGTGGTCTTCAGTCCGCAGACTGGTTTGATGCAGCTCTCCACGCTACCCAGTCCTGCGTAAGTCTCTTCATCTGGGAATACCTTCGGCAACCTACACCCCTTTGAATCTGCTTACTGCATTCGTCCCTCGGTCTCCCTCTACGATTTTTACCCCACACGCTTCCTTCTAATGCAAAGCTGACGTTTCCTTGATGTCTCAGGATGTGTCCAAGCCGGCCGCGGTGGCCGAGGGGACTGAGTCGCTCCAGTCACGGTCTGCACGGCCACTACGGTCGGGGGTTCGAATCCCCCCTCGGGCATGGATATTTGTGCCGTCCTAGTTCGTAAGTAGTTCATAAGTAGTTTGTAAGTTTAGGGACTGATGACCCCGTAGTTAAGTCCCATAGACTATACAAACATTTGAACATTTTATACCGTTGCTATGACACTTCCCTAGGGAACTCCTGACTGCACCCCTGTTTGTGATTAACACTCGCTGTACACTACAGTATATATGCGACGGTAAGTCAATTATTACCCGCAATTTAGTTATATTTTTGTTTATGTTGGCAGTACTGCCGTTTTACGTTGGTGACGCATGCTTTGTTTACTTGTTGTTATATCTTTGCAATTTTCAAGCTGCTACGTTATTTTCGTTGTCGCTGCCGTGCTGTTAATCGTGGCTACTCCGCTGTCTATTTGCACCAAAGAAGAGCTACGTTCAGTGATACGTTTTTTGTGGGCGGAAGGTGTATCAGACTTTCAGTAGAGTACGGGAACAGTGTTTTGCCTCAACGAAGTGTGTACGAGTGGATTCAAAAATTCCGAAATGGTCGCACGAGTGTTAAGCACGATGAAGGAGCCGGACGACCGTTTACCGCCACAAATGAAGAAATCATTGAGCGATCACGTGAAATGATTCTCTTAGACAGACGATTAACGAAATTATTCACAACAGACTTGGGTTTCGTAAAGTTTGTGCAAGATTGGTCCCAAAACATTTCACACAGTTGCATAAGCAAAACATTTGGATCGCCATGGTAACGAAGGGGACAACTTCTTAGACAGAATCATTACTGGTGACGAAACATGGATCCATCATTACGAGCCGGAGAGTAAACGGCAGAGTATGGAATGGAAACATCCAAATTCGCCGTGCAAGAAGAAGTTCAAGACCTTACCGTCCGCAGGAAAACTGATGCTTACGGTTTTTTTGGGGATGCACGAGGTCCTGTACTGGAACATTATGGTGAAAGTGGCACAACAATAAACAGTGTACGTTACAGTCAGATGCTTACTGACAGGCTAAAGCCTGCAATTCGAAGCAAACGCCGAGGATTGCTGTCAGAAGGTGTTGTGTTGTTGCACGACAATGCCCGTCCGCATACTGCTGTCCACACTGCTGAAACGCTCCAGAAACTCAAATTCGAAGTACTGGATCATCCTCCATATAGTCCCGATCTTGCCGCTTCTGACTATCACTTGTTTGGTCCACTCAAACAGGCATTAAGGGGCCGTCCATTTGACTCGGACGAAGCAGTGAAGGAAGCGGTGCATTCCTAGCTCGCAGCTCAACCGAAAACCTTTTATTAGGGCATAAGAAAGCTTGTAGAGCGATGGACGAAGTGCATTGAAAAGCAAGGAGACTATGTCGAAAAATGATGTTCTTGTAAGTTTCGTATTTTATTATAATAAATTTTTATAACTACTTTACGGATAATAATTGACTTACCCTAATCTCTCTCTCTCTCTCTCTCTCTCTCTCTATATATATATATATATATATATATATATATATATATAGAGAGAGAGAGAGAGAGAGAGAGAGAGAGAGAGAAACTTGCATTTATAACAAGAAGTAGAAATTCCGTCGAAGCCATGTTGCTCAACGTGCTTTTTATAATCATATCGCTTTGCCAAAATTTTTTTGTAAAAGTCAAAGCAGCCAAAAATCCGAAGATTGGTTTGAACACCACAGTGCTTTACTAGGCATGGTCCTGTTTGGAGGTGGTATGCCGTTGCCTTCCTCCGACCTTCGAACTGACTTACTCAGCCAGTTTTAGGGGGACCTACAGTTTAACGTGGGTTCCGAAATAAGTGACATGTCAAATGGCTCATCACTATTGCTCCAGGACCGTTTTCTGTTACGCCTGTGTGTAATTCTTTTTGTGTTGTTGTTATGGTCTTCAGTCCGGAGACTGGTTTGATGCAGCTCTCCACCCTGCTCTATCCTGAGCAAGCCTTTTCATCTCCTTATAAGGACGGCATCCCACATCCACTTGAATCTGCTTACTATACGCGTCTCTTGGTCTCCCTCTGCGGTTTTTACCGCACACACTTCCCTCCAATGCTAAATTTACGATTCCCCGATGTCTAAGAATGTGTCCTACCAATCGATCCCTTCTTTTAGTCACGGTATGCCAAAAATTCCTTTTCTCAGCAATTCTGTTCAGTACCTCTTCATTAGTTATGCGATCTACCCACCTAATCTTCAGCATTCTTCTGTAGCACCACATTTAAAAAGCCTCTAATTTCTTCCTGTCCGCACTGCTTATCGTCCATGTTTCACTCCCGTACAAGGCAACACTCCACACAAATGTCTTCAGAAAAGACTTCCTTACAGTTACATTAATATTCGATATTAGCAAATTTCTCTTTTTCAAAACCGCTTTCCTTCCCATTGGCAGTTATTTTACTACACAACTAACATAACTCATCTACTACCTTCATTGTTTGGTTACCTGATCTAATTCCTTCAGCATCGTCTGATTTTCTAAGACTGCATTCCATTATCTTTGTTTTGCTCTTGTTAATGTTCATTTTATACGCTCTCTTCAACACACTGTCCATTCCATTCAACTGCTCTTCCAGGTCCTTTGCTGTCTCTGACAGAATTACAATGTCATCAGCAAAACGCAATGTTTTTATTTCCCTCCCTGAACTTTAATCCCTATTCCAAATTTTTCCTTGCTTTCCTCCACCGCCTGCTCGATGTACACATTGAATAACATCGGAGAAAGGCTACAACCCTGTCTTACTCCCTTCCCAACTAATTCGGTCTGGCTTTTGTACAAGATGTAAATAAGTCTCCTTTCCCTGTATTTTACTCCTGTGTTTTGATAAACCGCAGCTTCTTCCAATGTCGTAGTAAGTTTCGCTGCCGGCCGCTGTGGCCGAGGGGACTGGACGCTTCAGTCACGGTCTGCACGGCCACTACGGTCGGGGGTTCGAACCCCCCCCTCGGGCATGGATATCTGTGCCGTCTTTAGTCTTAGGTAGTTCATAAGTAGTTTGTAAGCTTAAGGACTGATGACCCCGTAGTTAAGTCCCATAAGTTCTACAAACATTTTAAGTTTCGCTGGTAAGCCCGTGTCATCCATACTGTCGGTTTCCAACATTACAAAGCATCATGATTTTTAATTTTTTTTATTTATTCTAAAACTGGTGACGTTAGACGTGAAACCAGTGTACTTATAACGTAAGGGGTCCTGGTATCTTTCCTGCTCCAGATGTCGTCCACATTGGAGTTTCCGGTTTGTTCATGTGGTAACTAATGTTTAGGTGCGGGCACTTGCGTGACGCTAGTCCACTGTTCTGTTGACGTAATCTGTTGCTTGCGGCGCGCCTAGCTTCCGCGTGCGAGCGACTTCCCACTTTTACGTTGAGTGAGTTAGTGCAGCAGTGAGATCAACAGCCTGTTATTCCTGGAGCGGGCATTGTTCAAGTATTGGGCCGCGCGTGTATCAGTCGCATGTCGCCGCTTCCGCTGTGTGGGCACTGTACTTGAAGCGCTTCTAATGTGTCACTGTAGCGGCCGTTATCACACAACTGGGGGCGTTAGTAATGTAGTTCCACATGCAGTTCCTATTTTCGTGCCGAGGACCAAATCTGGAAATGTTATCAAATTTTTGTTTCTCGAACTCTGTTTAGACGTATTTTCTACTTTTTTTCTGAATTGGTTAAAATAAAGGAAAGAAGAGTGCATTCTTAGCACAATGTGATTAGTTTTGTATTAGTGTTCTAGAGTTCGTTTTGTGTCCCAGCCTCGTCGCCACTTTTGTGTCTCGTTTCCGTCGTAGGTGTCGGTGGCCGAGTAGAAAGACCGACACAGGAATAAAGGATGCACGCTTGTGCAGGTATGAAGTGACCAGCCAGTGGGACAGCAGAGACTAGAAACACTAGAGTAAATTAGAACGAGATATATATTTCTTAGAGACTTAGTAATACTTAACTTTTACATAGCTCAGTACTGCAGAATGCTGATACATAGTTGAGCTAAAGGTCTGCCTAGTGCCTATACGATAGCCAAGTCTTCACTGGTGCCTATCTGATTCCGAGGTGTTAACTGGTTCCTATCTCAGTCCCAAGTGAACGACGCAGTTCAGTGGTGGCCACGAGCGGAGTTGTAGCAGAGGGCGCTCGTGGCTGACGTCGTAAGAACGCCGCGCCGTGCGTGCATGGCGGCGCGCGGCGAAAGTATGTGGCGCGCACTTTAGACTTGTACGACACCACAGTTCGCGAACGAACTAGTTCGGAAGACCGCTCCCACAGGAGAACTACGCGAACTAGTTCGCAGATCCCTCGCCGTTCGGTCGCTTCTTTTCCGAAAATTGACGGAGAACAGCGAGAGGACGCGAGAGCGCGCAGCATCGCGTGAATTGTACGTAATGTTCCTTCAATGACCTATTATATAAATAAATCCATTTTAAAAATAGAATTCTACGAGTACTCGGTATGCGCAGTAGTTGAATACCATTGTATCACTCATTCGTGTAAATAACTGGTTTATTTGCTTAAGTATTTGATGTCTAATAGCACACGGGTAATAGCACACGCTTGGGCAACACTGGTCATAACAGAAAAAAGCTGTCATAGCAAAAGAAAGAGCTCTTTTAGTAGCGGTAGCAAAAGCCAAAAAGAGCGGACGAACTAAAAAGAGCGACCTACTTCGCGGCCGAGCTGCGAACTAAAAGGATAGCTACCGGTCGCCAACTAAGGTATGCGCCATCGGTCGCGAACTAAAATATGCGCGATCGGTCGCGAACTAAAATATGCGCGATCGGTCGCGAACTATAATGTGCGTTACCGGTCGCGAAGTATCATGCCAAACGTATCTCGCTTCATAGTTCGTTGGATTCTTTTTGGAAGACCGACGGGCAATAGCGAGAGGGCGCGCAGCAGAATTAAAAATCACATGTTTGCCTTCTGCTGATGAGAGCCAATTCGAGGTGAGCGTCTGCCTGCTAGATTACATAGTTCAGTGCTAAAAAATTTCTGCTTTGAAGTATTCTGCACTCCGCAATAGCTGACTCATAAATTCCATAATGCCAAGACATAGAGATAACTCTAAACTTAAACGCGAGAAATTATCCACAAACTGTTTCTTTTCTGCCGCGAACTAAAGTGAGCGCTCCCGATCGCGAACTATTATGCGCAAGGCTATTTTGAATGACGAAATATGATCTTCGTCTACACAAACATACGAATTCACATGTCGCACTCGCTCAGAGGGCTGAAAAGGATATGAAAATAATTTTGTACACTCTTTGCTCTTAAGTGAGTTGTTATAGACCAGTGACGTAGATAATAGGGGAGGGGGGGACAGGGCACTACCTTGCACCCCCTCCCCCCCCCCCGCGGAACCCCACAGAGCCATATCCATACAACTGTTTTTTTTTTTTTTTCAGTTCAGTTAAGTTTTTTTTACTGACCTGTACAACCATGAGAACTGAACCGCCGCATCCACCCGGAGGATATATGACCTCCGTCCTAAGATGACAGCTGAACCCCCACAAGCATAAAAATTTTCAAATGTTTGTTAAGCTTATGGGACTTAACTACGGGGTCATCAGTCCCTTAAACTTACAAACTACTTATAAACTACTTACGAACTAGGACGGCACAAATATCCATGCCCGAGGAGGGAATTCGAACCCCCGACCGTAATGGCCGTGCAGACCGTGACTGTAGCGCCTCAGTCCCCTCGGCCACCGTGGCCGGCAAAACAAGGAGGTTAGAGAAGGAACCTCCTTGGTGCAGAATTTGTGTTTAGAAAAAAAAGGCCATTTTATTTGATTCAAAATTTGTAAATTAAGAAATGCCTGCTAAAAATCACACTGATTTAATGTGTGTGATTTTTGGTTGAACAGAACAATATTTTAAATGCTTGATATTATATATGAGTTATTTATTATTATTTTTAGAACCCCCCTCCCCCCGACCCTATGTATGAGGTTTGATAGCCAAAAATACGAGGTTTTTAGTTGCTTAAGTACGAGGAAAAAAGTTTTTAGGATGGCATCCCTGCAGACACCCTGTAACGTTTCTGCTATGTTGCACACTCCTAAAAATCAGTTGCCAACATAGAAACACGAAATACCTGACACCTAAAATAAAACTTCATTACCGGACATGTAAAATATCACATTTTCGCCTTCTGTTTGAAATTCTATTAACACTATTAGTAAAATACCTTTAAGAAATAGTACGTTGATTTAAATATAACTTTGGCTGTCCTTTTACGTAATTTTCAGTTTTTAATGCTTTCGTAAATAATAGCTGCAAACACTAAAAATGCATTACACTTAGTTTCGGAAATTGCTGAATCTATATAGATACTAATTTGTATAAAAACAACAATACTACATGTTATAACTATTGCACAACATGATTTCATATATACCTTTTGTTTAAATAAATTATGGCAGACGATGTTTTATATATCACTGGATCCTAAATTAAATACTGATAATTTTTCATGCACTGAAATTAATAATCCGTTTGGTACTAAGAAACTATCTTCGAAATTAACAAAACTAAGACAACCATATACAAATCCGTATTAATAAAAAAATTTGACCGCAAACTGAAATACATTAAAATTCCATGTCACAATAATAGTACGCCTACACAATATTGGCAAAACAAATATGTGTGCACTTCGAAAACACACATAATGTAAATAATTTCAGCACAGTAAACACTAGTCAAAAGGATGATTTTAAATTTGTGTACCACATTACAAACAAATTTCATGAAATATGTACATACATTGAGGTAAATAGTCAAAGCTTAAATGTAATGTTTTAATTTCTATATTTTGGCATATTTAATGTAAAAGAATATTGTTTAATTGTGAATTACAAAACTTTGTCATCAATCTGATTACGCGGTTACGTAGAAAGATGTTGGAGAGAAACCATGTTTATTGAGTCTTCTAGCAGTCACAAACCTGTAAGCAGCTCTGTTGGCTTGCCGCTGCATTTTTTGATTGTGCAACAATGTGATTGAATTAAACTTTGTTTAAGTGGAAATAAAATCGTTTTCATATCATCTGACATGTTTATAATTTACGAAAAGATCCTGTAACACCAAATCTTTTAGTGAATGCCGAAGACAGCTCACAACGCAATGGACTTCAGCCAGCATATAAGATTAGTTCAACTTCACCTACAGTGGAATGACTTTGTTATAGACTGTGAACTAATAAAACGTTCCGTGATTTAGGAAAATATTGGGGCTCAGTTTGAGTCATTCCAAAAAGGGGGTCGGCCGCGGTGGCCGAGGAGACTGAGGCGCTCCAGTCACGGTCTGTACGGCCACTACGGTCGGGGGTTCGAATCCCCCCTCGGGCATGGATATTTGTGCCGTCCTAGTTCGTAAGTAGTTCATAAGTAGTTTGTAAGTTTAGGGACTGATGACCCCGTAGTTAAGTCCCATAGACTTTACAAAAAAAAAAAAAAAAAAAAAAAAAAAAAAAAAAAAAAAAAAAAAAAATCTAAAAAAAAAAATTCCAAAAATGGGTGACGGCCGTTAGAACCCGACTCATCAGTCGGCAAGACCCAACGAAAGTAAGAAGACCTCTGAAGATTTCCGGCGCAGCTCTGGATGAAACGTTAGGAAAAACTGAAAAGTTTTAGGGACCGCGGCCTTATAACCCGGAAGTTCTATCAGCAACTATGACATCCGGCCGTGAAAGCAACCATTGCAGGATCAGAAGGACGTGGAACCATTTTAGTTAGTTCTGCCGATGACAGTAATCCAGAACGTAGATATCATAGCTGATCCCCTAGTCGTTGTGACCAGTGCAGGTGGCAGAGCCTTCAATAGCGCAGCTCCACAAACAAAACCCCCGCGGTGCGTCGTGACTTGTGGAGCGCCCTGTGCGGCCGGTAAAACATGGAGCCGCACCCTGCGGAATTCGCATCTCCCTCTCCGCCCCCGCAGGGCTTTTTATTCGCAGCTCCGGGTGGCGCGCGCGACCCGCTGAAATGTTGGCACGCCTGCTCCCATTATTACCTGTTTGCGGGGAAATTTATTTTCCATTACGCCGTTCGTCCTCGGCCGGTTCCCCATTCGCGAAGCGTGTGCGTTTTATCTCTCGTCCGCCACCGGAATGGCGTATAGAGCTGTCACATACACCACTTCACGTCGCCGGCTGCGAGTCTCAACGGAGACACGGGTATAACATTGACTGCCTCTAACTTCGTCACCCCTTTTGGGAATGACTCAAACTGATCCCTATTTTTTTCCTAAATCACGGAAAATTATTATTATTAGTCGTAAAGCTCCCATGTGGAAGATGCTAAGTAAAGCTGGTTCATTTTCCGTTCTTCTTGGTCTTCTGGTTCTTTTTTATTTGCCCACCAGTTTTTCATTGTTTGAGAAAATTTAGTTCTTCTTTATTCACTCCATTTTGTTCCAGATCTCGGTGCTTTTGTCTCTGGTTTAACATCCCACTTTTCAACTTTTATTCTAAAATTGTTCCTTGCAGCTATTTCTTTTTTAGTAATTTTGGCTAATTCCAAATCTTTTTTAACTTTTTGGATCCAATCTCCTCCATTAACTAGAGAATCTACATATTTTACAATTATTTTTGTTAATCTGTGCCGGCCGCGGTGGCCGAGGTGACTGAGGCGCTCCAGTCACGGTCAGCACGGCCACTACGGTCGGGGGTTCGAATCCCCCCCCCCTCGGGCATGGATATTTGTCCCGTCCTTAGTATAAGGTAGTTGATCAGTAGTTTGTAAGTTTAGGGACTGATGACCCCGTAGTTAAGTCCCATAAGCTATACAAACATTTGAATTTTTTGACGAATTACAGCGTTCAAATGAATGAAATAAATCGCATTTTGCGATGTTATGGCTTCACTGTATTTGATTTTAGATGGAATACCAAACTGTGGCGAGAGACGTGCAGGGAAGAGTCCTCTGCAGTCGGGCTGGTGACTGTGTCCTCGGTGGCGGAGTGGTCAACGCGTCTGCCTAGTAAGCAGGAGATCCCGGGTTCGAATCCCGCCCGGGCACAAATTTTCATTCGCTACAGTTTGGTATTCCATCTAAAACCTAATACAGTGAAGTCATAACATCGCAAATTGAGATTTATTTCATTCATTTGAACGCTGTAATTCGTCAAATACATTATTATTATTATTATTATTATTTTATTTCCATTTAAATGAATATTAAATATTTAAATATTTAAATGAATATTAAAGCAGACACATAGTTGCACAATGTCGGAAATTAAAAGAATGCAGCAGCAAGACAACAGAGCTGCTTACAGGTTTGTGACTACGAACAGAGTGACAAAACATGGCTTCTCCACAACGGAACTACATAATAATATGAAATACTATGTTCCGCAGTTATTAAATAACTAATACAGGTGTACTTAAAATACGTCAGAATGTAAGTCTCAACGCAGACACGGGTATAACACTGAGTCCCGTCCGTAGCGGAATATACCAAGTGATCAAAAAGCCAGTATAAATTTGAAAACTTAATAAATCACGGAATAATGTAGGTAGAGGGGTAAAAATTGACACACATGCTTGGAATGACATGGGGTTTTATTAGAACATAAATAAATAAATAAATACATAAAAATAAAATAAAATAAGATACAATGTTCAAAAAATGTCCGACAGATGGCGCTGGACAGCAAAACGTCCGTGACTGCGCATGAAAATCTCTATATATAAAAGGAAGTGTCCCGATTGACTGATTGACTGACTGACTCATCATCATCCAGCCCAAACCACTGAAGATAGAAACTTGAAAATTGTGGAGGGTGTGATCTTACTATGTAGGCGTCATTCAAGTCTGCACGGCCACTACGGTCGGGGGTTCGAATCCCCCCCCCCCTCGGGCATGGATATTTGTGCCGTCCTTAGTATAAGTTAGTTGATAAGTAGTTTGTAAGTTTAGGGACTGATGACCCCGTAGTTAAGTCCCTTAAGGTTAACAAACATTTGAACATTCGTCATTCAAGAAGCGATTTTTCGATATTCCGTCCGTAAGGGGGTGAAATAGGGAATGAAACGTTTTTTGAAAAACGTAGCTATTTAGGCAATTTTGAAGCTAGATCTACAAAATTTCGGATTTTAATTCAGGGTTCGAATTTAAAAGGCACGTGTTTCGGCATTTTTTGATATTCGACAAATAAGGGGGTAAAATAGGTGACGCGAAAAATTAATTTTCAAAAATATGTTGCTGTTAAGTCAAATTTTAATCTACAACTACGAAACTTCGGATCTGGAATCTTGGTCAGGATTAAATATCCATGTTTTTTACTATTTTTGGAAATTCAACAAGTAAGAGGATCAAAAATTCTTTTTGGAAACACGTTGCTATTAATACAATTTTGAAGGTAGAGCTGCAAAAATTGATATTTGTATAGTTGGTTAGACGTTAAAAAATACGTGTTTCGATATTTTTGGAAATTCAACCATCAACGGGGTTAAATTGGAGAGGGGGTGGTTTTCGCAAATATGTTGCTATTTAGGCAATTTTGAAGTTAGAACTACAAATTTTCGGATTTGGATTCGGGGTTCAAATTTAAAAGACACGTGTTTAGGTATTTTGGAAATTCGACCAATAAGGGCGTGAAGTACGAGATGCAAAAATTGATTTTCAAAAATATGGCGCTGTTAACTCAAATTTCAAGCTATAACTACGAAACTTAAGATATGGATTCTTCATCGGGATTAAAAAGAAACAACTGGTGCAGACCAACCAGCCTACGCATGCGAAGCATCGCGCGTTCAGCTAGTCGCATATAAAAGGAGCTGTAATGACAGAAGCGAATGGCACTTGCGGTGTGGGCGTTTCAAAAGATGGCGGAAGATGACGATTGATTGAGTAACGTGTTGTGGACCGACGAAGCTCATTTCACGCTCCGATGGTCTGTCAACGCCCACAACTGCAGAATTTGGACTAGCGAAAATCCTAGAACTGTCGTGTAAGCTCCTTTGCACGACGAGGAAGTCACGGTATGTATTGGATTTAGCACATCCACCGTTATCGGGCCTTTTTTTTTTTTTTTTTTTTTTTTTTCGAGGAACTGCGTGATTCTGCTTTCGTAACTGCTACCGTGACGGGTGAGAGGTACGCCGATATGTTACAGAATCGCATCATCCCCAGCCTGGCTGATAAACACCTGCTGGAACGTACAATTTTTATGCAGGATGGCGCTCCACCCCATATTGCTAGACACGTGAAAGATCTCTTGAGCGCGTCGTTTGATGATGATCGTGTGCTCAGCCGCCACTTTCGTCATGCTTGGCCTCCCAGGTCCCCAGACCTCAGTCCGTGCGATTATTGGCTTTTGGGTTACCTGAAGTCGCAAGTGTATCGTGATCGACCGACATCTCTAGGGATGCTGGAAGACAACATCCGACGCCAATGCCTCACCATAACTCCGGACATGCTTTACAGTGCTGTTCACAACATTATTTCTCGACTACAGCTATTGTTGAGGAATGATGGTGAACATATTGAGCATTTCATGTAAACAACGTCATCTTTGCTTTGTCTTAATTTGTTATGTTAATTATTCCTTTTCTGATCAAATGAAGCGCCATCTGTCGGAAATTTTTTGAACTTTTTTGTTTTTTTTTTTTTTTGTTTTAATAAAACCCCATGTCATTCAAGGCATGTGTGTCAATTTTTACATTGCTATCTACATTATTCCACGATTTATTAAGTTTTCAAATTTATACTGACTTTTTGATCACCTGCTACGTACCGCAAGAAACTGTCTAAAACCTCGACGCGATAAAAGGGTAAGCTTGACACAAAGGGTTACGATTTTTAAAAAAGCCAGTATCATGAACCTAATACATAAAAACAACCTAAAACATTTCATAAATTGCATTTTCACTTCGCAAAAAGGAAAAGTCGTCCTTGTTTACAAAGATATGCTAAATTTTATACTAAGTAAAACAACTTTTTTATATACATGGTGTTTCACTAAGTGTGTTTGCCTCTGTAACTTATTAAGTAATAGGTGAAGGGAAATTTTAATGCGGTAGGTCAACACAAGAAATGTTACACTTTCTGCGGAGCTATGAACATAGTTTATTGTATCATTTTCCAAAGAGTTACACCCCAAAGATAGAAAAAACTATTGTTCCATTTAAAAAATTATATCTTTGTGATGTAACTCTTTGGAAAATGATACAATAAACTATGTTCATAGCTCCGCAGAAAGTGTAACATTTCTTGTGTTGACCTACCGCATTAAAATTTCCCTTCACCTATTATTTAATAAGTTACAGAGGCAAACACACTTAGTGAAACACCCTGTACATAAAAAAAGTACTTTTACTTAGTATAAAATTTAGCATATCTTTGTAAACAATTCATGAAATGTTTTAGGTTGTTCTTATGTATTAGGTTCATGATACTGGCTTTTTTAAAAATCGTAACCCTTTGTGTCAAACTTACCCTTTTATCACGTCTAGGTTTTAGACAGTTTCTTGTAAAATTCGTTGCTGATCGGTTGAACGGTTCGTCTTAAAAACAGGCAACACGTTACGGACAGACATACATACATCCCAAAACAGCCGTTATTTTTGCAAATATCTTTGAAACGCTACGAGATATGAAAAAAAAAAAAACATAAGAGACCAAAGTTGTAGAGAATTTTCTCGTCTACAAATTAGGTTATTCAATTTTCGTGTCAGATGAATAGTTAAGCCGTTATTTTCATTTAAATTTCGAGTTGTCAAAAGACGATCGCAAAGGCCGACTTTTAGTTCAAATGTTTGTTAAGCTTATGGGACTTAACTACGGGGTCGTAAGTCCCTAAACCTACAAACTACTTATGAACTACCTTATACTAAGGACGGCAAAAATATCCATGCCCGAGGGGGGATTCGAACCCCCGACCGTAGTGTCCGTGCAGACCGTGACTGGAGCGCCTCAGTCCCCTCGGCCACCGCGGCCGGCCCACTTTTAGTGTTACTACCGTAACCCAAATTGGGCCAAAATAACTCGAAAAAGAGCTATTTCATTATTACGCACGGCTGTTGGTGACGATTAGTGGCGTATGTTCGCCCGTGCACGTCCGAAAGAGGATGACCCAGCTGATATAAATTGTGCAGTACAGTGCCACCGACTGCCCTGGCGGTGAGCTGTCGGGATCCACTGGAGTATGACGTCACCTGCACGCCCATAAACAACCCCCACCAGCCCCCACCCCCACTCGTTTTTCCGGCGGGCCGTTTTGCGGACAATGGCTGCACACACAGACAGAAAACGCTTCTGCCCCGAGCCGTAACTCCGCTTCGCATTATCACCTGGTTGGGCGGAAAATTTATTTTCTATTATTTCCACCCCTTCCCCTCCCCTTCACTCGAGCCCTCTCCCCTCCCCCGTCGCTTCCTACCCCCACCACCTACCGTTTCCGTATACCGCCAGCATCCCCACCACCGCCTACCTACGCCGGGCAGATGCAATTGGCGCGATAGCTGTTAAGTGTGTGTACACACGTTATAAAAACGGACAATTCCGCTGAGTGTTTTTGTGCGCTCTGCTCGTCCCTCCCCCCCCCCCTTCCCTCCTCCCCCTTCCCTCTCCCACCCTCCCATCCCCCTTCCATCACCTCCCCCCCTCCGTGTTCGGGTGTTTTGGCTCGCGCGAGCGATCAGATACGTTGCTGAGTTTGCCTTTTGTTTCTAAATTCACAGATGCGCTTTGTGATTCTGCTCTCTCTCTCTCTCTCTCTCTCTCTCTCTCTCTCTCTCTCTCTCTCTATCCGTGTATCTGTCTGTCCCTCCCGCCCCTACCTGCTATTTTTTTCTTTTTCTACTCGCTCGCGCGCGTGTGTATTTTTTTAATCCGTCTGTCGATTCGCACGTGATGTTTTTGCAATAGTGATTTAAGTTTTGTGCGCTGTAATTGGAATCACGCCCGGCCGCCATTGTGGCGTTCAGACGCGTCCATTTTGTTTCCCTCTGATTTATCGCTTTTTCACCGCGCGGCATTACCAATTGTGTGTTATTTTAAGCGACTTTTGTCGATTCATTAGTTACTGTATGTGTGTTACGTCGTCCGGCGATGTGCGGGGAATTTTCTGCCATTCTCTCTCCCAATTGTGCATGCGTGTGCAAGTATGAGTGTGTGTGTGTGTGTGTGTGTGTGTGTGTGTGTGTGTGTACGTGTGTGTTTAAATGCCGCAGGCAGTAGGTTACGCCGCTGTTCTTTAAATACTGGTCTCCGATCGCGAACGTGTCATTAATTGTGTCTTTTTCTCTTTGTTTCAGGTAAGTCGCGAGACTGAAGCTGAAACAGTGTGGTGTACGTCATGGCGGTAAGCAAGTGATATTGTAAGGCAAAAAATAGAGACGAATTTTCAGCTTCCACGCGCAACCAATAGCAGTTCTTGCATCATTACCTTTTTTTTTTTTTTCAAATTTTTATAGAGATGAGGTTCAACAGCCGTAAGATATTTGCGGAAATATTTTTCCAAACTTCTACCGGTTTCGGTTATAAACCATATTCACGGAAGAGAACCAGACAGACTGATTAAACAGGTGCATTGTATGCCTCCTTATGCACACTGGTATGCATGTCACACAATAAAAATAAATAAGACGTCACTAGGCATCAAGTCTTGGTTAAAAACGTAGAAGCAATGCCAGGCTGTGTGATGGTGAACCGACGTCTATTACAAGAAAAATAAATTTTGTGTGTTCAATAGTTGTGTTAGGTCCTCTTGTAATAGACCTTGGTTCACCATCACACCCGTGGAGGTTCGAGTCCTCCCTGGGGCATGGGTGTGTGTGTTTTGTACTTAGGTTAGTTTATCTAGGTTTAAGTAGTTTGTAAGCTACGGACTGATGACCACGCAGTTTGGTCCGATAGATTTACAGACATTTGAACATTTTCACCATCACACAGCCTGCCATTGCTTTTATGTTTTTAACCAAGACTTGATGCCTAGTGACGTCTTATTTATTTTTATTGTGTGTCGTGCATGCCAGTGTGCATAAGGAGGTATATAATGCTCCTGTTTAATCAGTTTGTCTAGTTCTCTTCCGTGAAGATGCTTTATAACCGAAACCGGTAGAAGTTTGGAAAAATAATAAACAGCTGATGGTTTACAGTATGCGTTTCCTCAAACTTTTTTTTTCTTTTTAATGCGATTGGGTTCACGATTTCCTATCAGAAAGGACACAGTTCGTTGTAATTGACGGTAAGTCATCGAGTAAAACAGAAGTGATATCTGGCGTTCCACAGGGAAGCGTTATTGGTCCCCTACTCTTCCTCGTGTTTATAAACGATTTAGGAGATAATCTGAATAGCTCCCTTAGACAGTTCGCGGATGATGCTGTCGTTTATCGGTTAGTGAAGTCAACAGAGGATCAAAAGCAACTGCAAAGCGATTTAGACAAAATTTCTACTTGGTGCGAAAATTGGCAATTGACACTAAATAAAGAAAAGTGTGAAGTAATACACATGACCACTAAAAGAAATCCGCTGAACTTCAATTACGCGATAAATCAGTCAAACCTTAAGGTCGTAAATTCTACCAAATACCTAGTAGTTACAATTACGAACAACTTTGACTGGAGAGAACACAGAAAATATTGTGGGGAAGGCGAACCAAAGGTTACGTTTCATTGACTACTTCACCTGTAAAGGAGACCGAGTATAAAACGCTTGTACGACCACGTCTTGAGTATTGCTCAAGTGTTTGGGACCCGCAGCAGATCGGTTTAAAGGAAGACATAGAGGCGGTTCAGAGGCGAGCAGCTAGATTTGTTACCGGTAGGTTTGACCAATGCGCGAGTGTCACGGAAATGCTGCTGCAACTCAATTGGGGATCGCTGGAAGAAAGACGACGTTCTTTTCGTGAATTTCTGTTAAGTAAATTTAGAGGGCCGGAATTTGAAGCTGAGTGTAGTACGATCTTGCTGCCGCCTACTTACATTTCGCGTAAAGATCACAAAGACAAGGTAAGAGAAATTAGGGCTCGTACGGAGGAATATAGGCATTCTTTTTTTCCTTCGTTCAATTTGGGAGTGGAATAGGAAAGGAAATGCCTAGTAGTGGTACAGTGTACCCTCCGCCACGCACCTTACGGTGAATTGCGGAGTATGTATGTAGATGTAGAAGAAGAAAGACTGAAACAGCTATATCCAACCAAGCTACAAGTTTGAGCATGATAAAATTTCTGATGAAACGTACTGCAGGTGAATTGGTCCATAGGTCTGTCTCTGACCAATCAGTCGCCAATGTTTCTGCAGTTGCTGAAACAGAACGGAGGGTCGAATGAATCTGTTACCCTTTCTGATACAGCATCAGAATTGGGCGAAACTGCTGTTATCCAATAGTCTAAGCTGAATAAGACTTAAGAAGTGAAAATATTTAAGATTCAGAAAATAAAGAAGACATCTCTATATATAAAAGGAAGTGTCCCGATTGACTGACTGACTGATTGACTGACTGACTGACTCATCATCGCCAAGCCAAAACCACTGAAGATAGAAACTTGAAATTTGTGGAGGGTGTTGATCTTACTCTGTACGCGACATTTAAGAAGCGATTCTTCGATATTCCGTCCGTAAGGGGGTGAAATAGGGGATGAAAAGTTTTTTTTTAAATACGTAGCTATTTAGGCAATTTTGAAGCTAGAACTACAAAATTTCGGTTTTTAATTCAGGGTTCGAATTTAAAAGACACGTGTTTCGGCATTTTTTGTAATTCGACAAATAAGGGGGTAAAACAGATGACGCAAAAAATTGATTTTCAAAAATATGTTGCTGTTAACTCAAATTTTAAGCTACAAAGACAAGATAAGAGAAATTAGGGCTCGCACGGAGGCATATAGGCATTCCTTTTTTCCCTCGTTCAATTTGGGAGTGGAATAGGAAAGGCAATGCCTAGTAGTGGTACAGTGTACCCTCCGCCACGCACCTTATGGTGGATTGCGGAGTATGTATGTAGACGTAGATGTAGAATTCCACAGGAACCGCAGTGGTGGCTTCATCAGCAGCGAGAACATAGCGCTGGGGTGTCATGTAAGACGCACCTGTCACCGCAACGGTCTCTCTATTCCCTCTCGGCTCGGCGACTGTCTGCAAAAGAAATGATATCTTTTGTCTTAAGCTTTTCCCGGGGGAAAAAAAGGACAAAAGACTGGCGGGAGGTGTTCCTCATTAGTAGCCATGCGGCCCGCGGGCGTGACGTCATCTTCCGCTGGAGGTAACGAGGCCCCCTACTAGCACAGTGGGATGACGTCTCTGCCGGCGGACTGGTCCATCCGGAGTCATCACAGAGCATCCGAGCACACGTGTCCGGGGAAGAAAGGCGGAGGGGGAGGAGTTAAGAATGGCGGAAATGCGCGCCAGGGGGGGGAGGGGGTTGGAGTCCCGTTGCGGTCGCCAACTCCGTCTGTTTGTGGAGCCGCAAGGACGGCGTCCTCTTACGCCGGCGGGGGAGGAGGGAGGGGGTGACGCGCCGAAAATTGGACGTCAGTTTAAGCCGCGGCCCCGGGGGTGGAAATACGCCAGAAGAAGCCACGGCGCGGAGGGGTTGGCGGGGGTTGCTCGCGCTGATACCGCCGCCGTACCACCTAGCCGGCGCCATTTGCAATCCGTCTTCCGGAATGACAGCTCCTTGTTCTTTCGCTGATGAAGGCGGAAGCGAGCCTACTGGAAACGGGGGTCCCTGATGAGGGGGCAGGTTATCGTGTCGCCGGGGACACCTTTTGGGGTGTCACTGACGGGAGTCACACGAATCGGAAAGAAGTTTTGTATCATTTGCTGCCAAGGTTACGTGAACACTGACGTCGATTTGTTGTTGTGTTGTTGTTGTTGTTGTTGTTGTGGTCATCACTCCGCAGACTGGTTTGATGCAGCTCTCTACGCTACCCTGTACTGTATTGTGCATGCCTCTTCATCTGAGCGGCCGCGGTGGCCGAGGAGACTGAGGCGCTCCAGTCACGGTCTGCACGGCCGCTGCGGTCGGGGGTTCGAATCCCCACCTCGGGCATGGATGTTTGTGCCGTCCTTAGTCTTAGTTAGTTCATAAGTAGTTTGTAAGCTTAGGGACTGATGACCCCGTAGTTAAGTCCCATAAGTTCTACAAACATTTGAACATTTCTTCATCTGAGAATACGCACGGCAAGGTACTTCCTTTTGAATCTGCTTACTTGCATTCGTCCCGATTGGGGGGAAAAAAATTAAAATGTTCAAATGTTTGTTAAGCTTATGGGACTTAACGACGGGGTCACCAGTCCCTAAACTTACCAACTACTTATCAGCTACCTTATACTAAAGATGGCACAAATACCCAAGCCCGAGACGGGATTCGAACCCCCGACCGTAGTGGCCGTGCACACCGTGATTGGAGCGCCTCAGTCTCCTCGGCCACGTCGGCCGGCGGGAAAAAAATTATTTTGCACCCTTGATGAGGGGGTAGGTTATCGTGTCGCCAGGGACACCTTTCAGAGTATCACTAACAGACGTCACACAAATCGAAAAGAAGTTTTGTATCATTTGCTGCCAAGGTTTCGTGAACACTGACGTCGATTTGCATGTTGTTGTTGTTTTTGTTGTTGTTGTTGTGGACATCAGTCCGCAGACTGGTTGGATGCAGCTCTCCACGCTACCCTGTCCTGTGCATGCCTCTTCATCTGAGAATACGCACGGCAAGCTACTTCCTTTTGAATCTGCTTACTGTATTTGTCCCAATAGGAAAAAAATTACTTTGCACCCCTGATGAGGGGGTAGGTTATCGTGTCGCCGGGGACACCTTTCAGGGTGTCACTGACGGACGTCACACAACTCGAAAAGAAGTTATGTATCATTTGCTGCCAATGTTTCATGAACACTGACGTCGATTTGCGTGTTGTTGTTGTTGTTGTTGTTGTTGTTGTTGTTGTTGTGGACATCAGTCCGTAGACTGGTTTGATGCAGGTCTCCACGCTACCCTGTCCTGTGCAAGTCTCTTCATCTGAGAATACGCACGGCAAGGTACTTCCTTTTGAATCTGCTTACTTGCATTCGTACCAATGGGAAAAAAATTATTTTGCACCCCTGAGCCGGCCGCGGTGGCCGAGGGGACTGAGGCGCTTCGGTGACGGTCTGCACGACCACTACGGTCGGGGGTTCGAATCCCCCCTCGGGCAAGGATATTTGTGCCGTCCTAGTTCGTAAGTAGTTCATAAGTAGTTTGTAAGTTTAGTCCCATAAGCTTAACAAACATTTTTTTGCATCCCTGATGAGGGGGCAGGTTATCGTGTCACCGGGGACACCTCTTGGGGTATCACCGACGGGAGTCACGCGAATCGGAAAGAAGTTTTGCATCATTTGCTGGCAAGGTTTCGTGAACACGACGTCCATTTGCGTTTTGTTGTTGTGGACATCAGTCCGCAGACTGGTTTGATGTAGCTCTCCACGCTACCCTGTACTGTGCAATAGACTTGCGCATAATAGTTCGAGATCGGGAGCACTCACTTTAGTTCGCGGCTGAGCCGCGAACTATTTCGTTCTTTTAGTTCGTCTGCTCCCGCCTGTTTACTCAGACACAGTGGTTTTAGAGGGGCGGGGCGGCGGCTCAGCGTCAACAAATGGGTCACGGCTCCTGCGCAGTGCGGGCGGCGTTCTCCACTGTGCGTCACACGCCGGTCAGGTCACAGCAAAGTGGCGGCAACGGAAAGGGACCTACACGCTGACGTGTCGTTGAAAGCCTGAGGTTGACAAGGAGAGGACTACACTTGCACATAATAGTTCGTGGTCAGGAGCGTTCACTTTAGTTCGCAGCTCTGCAAACTAGTTCCTTCTTTTAGTTCGCGGCTCTGCGAACTAGTTCGTTCTTTTAGTTCGCAGATCTACGAACTAGTTCGTTCTTTTAGTTCGCGGCTCTGTCGGGAACTAGTTCGGTCTTTTAGTTCGTCCGCTCCCAGTGACGGCTGAGCGGCGTGGTCTGCGCGTGCAGGTGGAGGGAGAAGTTCCCCCACCTAGCTGCTTCATGCGCTTGCTGCTTGAGCCGCTAAGGATATCACTGGACCAAAAGAAACAGTTTGTGGATAATTTCTCGCGTTTAAGTTTAGAGTTATCTCTATATCTTGGCATTATGGAATTTATTAGTCAGATATTGCAGAGTGCAGAATACTTCAGAGCAGAAATTCTGTAGTAAGCTAGCAGGAAGACGATCACCTCGAAATGGCTCTCATCAGCAGAAGGAAACACATGATTTTCAATTCTGCTGCGCGCCCTCTCGCTATTGCCAGTCGGTCTTCGGAAAAGAATCCAACGAACTAAGAAGCGAGATACGTTTGGCATATTAGTTCGCGACCGATCGCTCCTATTTTAGTTCGCGACCGATCGCGAATATTTTATAATGATAAATCTGAAGCATAGAATTGAAATTTGTGATGCGACCGGGAATCGAAACCGGACCTCCATGCGTACTAGGCAGATGTCTTACCATTAGACCACCACACCACTGCCTAGTAATGGTGGAGGTCCGGGTTCGATTCCCGGCTGCATCACAAATTTTAATTCTATGCTTCAGATTTATCATTATTGTCTTTGACATATTCGAGACGAAAATCCGTCTCAGGGATAGTTTATTTGCATTAAATTAATATTTGCGCATATTTTAGTTGTTGACCGGTAGCTCTCCTTTTAGTTCGCCGCTCGGCCGCGAAGTAGGTCGCTCTTTTTAGTTCGTCCGCTCTTTTGCCTTTTGCTACCGCTACTAAAAGAGCTCTTTCTTTTGTTATGACACTGCTGAATACCTTAGAAAAGAAAATTTGTGGCAGTGAACTATCAAACTACAGCTGAGCTGCATCTCAGCTCGAAATGGCGATAACTGACAAAAGGGAATCACGCATTTCTGCGCGCTCTCGCGTCCTCTCGCTGTTCCCCGTCAGTCTTCGGAAAAGGAGCGGACGAACTAAGATGCGAGGGATCTGCGAACTAGTTCGCGTAATTCGCTTGTGGGAACGCTCTTCCGAACTAGTTCGTTCGCGAACTACACAAGACTCTTAATTTGAGAATACGTACGGCAAGCTACTTCCTTTTGAATCTGTTTACTTGCATTCGTCCCTCGGTCTCCCCCTACGATTTTTACCGCACACCTTTACTTCTGATCCTAAGTTGACGATTCCTTGATGTCTCAGAATGTGTCCTACCAACCTATCCCTTTTTTAGGATACACCAGAAACTCCGTTTTTCACGAATTGTGTTGAGCACCTCCTCATTAGTTACATGATCCACCCATCTAATCTTCATCATTCGCCTGTAGCACCACATTTCGAAAGATTGTATCATCTTTTTGTCTGAAGTCATTGTCGTCCACGTTTAAATCCCATATATACTACACTACAGACCAATGCTTTCAGAAAGGATTTCCTAACAACTAATATTGGATGTCAAAAAAATTTAGCTTCTTCAGAAACACATTTCTTTCCATTCTCACTCTACATTTTATATCTTTTCGTTCATTAGAAGTTATCTCCCAACCCAAATAACTAAACTCATCTACTAATTTTATTGGTTTGGCTCGGTAGCACAGTGGTCGAGAGTCATAGTGTCGAATCTGAAGGTCGCGGGTTCGATATCCGCCAAGTCGTAGGATTATTCTTTGTCACTTTCGAACTTTTTTTAACCTCTGACAATGTTGCTGGTGTGAAGAATGTCCATCAGCGCTGTGTTTCAGGACACACGTTAAACTGTAGGCCTCCCAATAACTGGGGCCCTATTCTGTATCTTTTCGGTGCGCCAAAGTTCGGTTCGGTGAGTTATCGAAGCAGTGGCTCCATTTAAAAAAACTACTGACAGCATTCGCTCTTACATGTACACACCAAAGATTTCTCTTAAACGAATAGGAAAGTGTTCCAAACACGATGATGGGAAAAAAATTATTTTGCACCAGGCAGGATTCGAATCTGTAACATGTGTTGTTGTTATGGTCTTCAGTCCGGGGACTGGTTTGATGCAGCTCTCCACCCTACTCTATCCTGAGCAAGCCTTTTCATCTCCTCATAAGAACGGCAACCCACATCCACTTGAATCTGCTTACTATACGCGTCTCTTGGTCTCCCTCTGCGATTTTTACCCCACACACTTCCCTCCAATGCTAAATTTACGATTCCTCGATGTCTAATAATGTGTCCTACCAAGCGATCCCTTCTTTTAGTCAGGGTATACCAAAAATTCCTTTTCTCGCCAATTTTGTTCAGTACCTTTTCATTAGTTATGCGATCTACCCACCTAATCTTCAGCATTCTTCTGTAGCACCACATTTCAAAAGCCTCTATTCTCTTCCTGTCCGCACTGCTTATCGTCCATGTTTCACTCCCGTACAAGGCAACACTCCACACAAATGCCTTCAGAAAAGACTTCCTTACCCTTAAATTAATATTTGATGTTAGCAAATTTCTCTTTTTCAAAAATGCTTTTCTTCCCATTGCCAC
The DNA here is from genome assembly GCA_026315105.1 of Locusta migratoria. Taxonomy (NCBI): domain Eukaryota; kingdom Metazoa; phylum Arthropoda; class Insecta; order Orthoptera; family Acrididae; genus Locusta; species Locusta migratoria. The sequence continues at coordinate 16,527,872 of CM048754.1, forward strand.
TCTGCATTTTATATCCTCTGTACTGCGACCATCGCATGTTATTTTACTACCCAAGTAACAAAACTCATCTACCACCTTCACTGTCTCATTACCTAATCTAATTCCTTCGGCATCGCCTGATTTTCTAAGACTACATTCCATTATTTTTGTTTTGCTCTTGTTAATGTTCATTTTATACGCTCTCTTCAACACACTGTCCATTCCATTCAACTGCTCTTCCAGGTCCTTTGCTGTCTCTGATAGAATTACAATGTCATCAGCAAAACGCAATGTTTTTATTTCTTCCCCCTGTACTTTAATCCCTATTCCAAATTTTTCCTTGCTTTCCTTCACCGCCTGCTCGATGTACAAATTGAATAACATCGGAGAAAGGCTACAACCCTGTCTTACTCCCTTCCCAACTGATGCTTCCCTTTCATGCCCTTCGAGTCTAATAACTGCGGTCTGGCTTTTGTACAAGTTGTAAATAACTCTCCTTTCCCTGTATTTTACCCCTGCTGACTTCAGAATTTGAAAGAGTGTAGTCCAGTCAACATTGTCAAATGCTTTCTCCAAAGCTACAAAAGCTAAAAATGTAGGTTTGCCTTTCCTTAATCTATCTTCTAAGATAAGACCTAAAGTGAGTATTGCCTCCCGGGTTCCTACGTTCCTCCTGAATCCAAACTGATCTTCCCCGAGGTCAGCTTCTACCAGCTTTTCCATTCTCTTGTAGATAATTCTTGTTAAAATTTTGCAACCATGACTTATCAAACTAATGGTTCTGTAATTATCTGTAACATATCCGATTATAATTTGTGGCTTAAACCTCTTTATCCCCGCCCCCCCCTTCTGGTAGTTTTGTTTATTGTGGTCGCTTATCGTGTTTGTTCGTTGTTGTTCCACGTGTTCTTGGCTCAGCTTTTTTCTTAGAGGGAACGTTCAGCCCTCTGAGCAGGCGCGCTGAGCCACGGTAAACAACCCGGTAAACAACCCGGTAAACAACTCGACCAAATCAACTTCACAGAACACTGTTCTTTGCTTCCATTGACTTCTTTGCGGAATGATTATAGGATACTTGTTGTGCTATTAATTTGCATGATTTCCACAGTCTCACTTCACAAAATGCTTGTGGGAACTATAGGACTTAAGATAGTGGTAAAAATGGATGATTTCATGAAGATCTTTAATGCGGTGTAGTATCTGGAGTGCATGTTTGAGTAACTTTGAAGTATAATACGAAAATTTGACAAATACGACGCGGCAGCTTTCCGAACCGTGAAAACGAAGTGACGCCGTTATTGATGGATTTCGTAATCACACTTTCGTAATATGAGAGTTTGCATGGTAAATGATACGGTGCTATAAAGACATTTCCGAGACGCGTATTTTAAGGTAATTTTTTTTGAAGTAGTTGATAAAACTCTTCTGGGTTCACCGCAGTGGCCGAGCGGCGCGCCAGTCACTGTCTGCACTGCCGCTGCCGTCGGGGGTTCGAATCCTCCCTCGGGCATGGGTGTTTGTGTTGTACTTAGCGTAAGTTAGTTAGGTAATTAGTGTGTAAGGTAAAAGTCGATCACTGTAGGACACAAGAGCCTTGTTTTATCACTAAAATTAGCAAATAAGGTCCGTGTGAACTACTGGCTACTCCCTTCTACAAAGCCTTGTTTCCTGGACCAAACTGAGAACTGACTCGTTTCAAATTACTTCATTAACAGGAAGTTAATACTACAGTGGTCAATACACATAGTAGCTCACACTTTATTACACACAGACATTAATAAGCAAGCCTCCACAAGGCTAGAAAGTATTTACACAGAGTTAATACACTGCCACATGATCACAAAACGCTTTAACATAGCAGGTCGATATCAAACTGCAACTAGAATCACAATCACCGCGTTTATCTATTGGAAATCACTGAATTGAAAAACTAGAACACATTTCCGCACAAGATCGGAGAAAATATTTTTAAAAAATGATTCTTAGTCCACGAATCTAAGTTAAACGTGCTAGTCAATGAATCACTACCATCTCCAAAAACCAAAGGAAGACCCAACCTTACCTCACCAGACAAGCAGCTCAGAATGACCAGACCGAGCGGCCACAAGACGCGGGAAGCCACCGGAAGCCGGAAAATCCGAGAAACAGCGGTGGTGGGGACGGACAGTGAGACTCGTGCTGGAGGGAAGTCTCACCAACTAGCTCGCAACCAAAGGGTGTGTAAACCTCTTTGCTAGTATCAGCAGCTATCGACTCTGAGCCAGAGAGAATAATGAAAAGCGAGCTATCACTCTCCACATTCAAACAGCCATAGATTCTTGCACATCCACTTAATAGTAAAACAACTGCACATTCACACAGGGACAGTGGCGTAGCAGAGAAGCCATATTTATGCCACATTAATTAATATAATAATCAATTATTAACATAACAAAATAGGAAAAACTTAGCAATATTAACTAATATTTTAACCCATGAATTAAAAATGCTATTTCTCAAGCCTTGAAAAGAGTGGGGTTCATGTTTTAACAAAATGATAATCTAGTGACATTAAATAAATTAAAACTTTACAGAAATATATATAAATTATATGGAAGACGAGAGACGATCGTTTTTCAAAGTCTAGCGACTGATGACCACGAAGTCTGGTCACATAAGACCTCACACACAATTGAACAAACTCTTTTGGGGATTGGACCGTATCATCAATCTATCAAATGTTTCACCATTTCGGCCACTATTGCAACCGGCTTCCTTCTGGGTCTCAGAACGGTGCGGAAGAAACAGAATAGGGCCCGTGGTTGGGTACGTGAATTTGAAGGCTGGAGGGAGACAACGGCGTACAACTTCCAAACAGGACCATGCCTAGTAAATCACTAAGGTGTTCAAACAATTTGTTGACTGCTTTGTCTTTTTCGTCTGCAGTTCGGCGAGGCCCATGAAGCCCCTGGTTGGGTACGTGAATTGGAAGGCCGGACTTTTGTGTCCCAGCCTCGTCGCCGCTTTTGTGTCTCGTTTCTGTTGTAGGTGTCGGTGGCCGAATAGGAAGACCGACACAGGAATAAAGGAAGCACGCTTGTGCAGGTACGGAGGTGAACAGCCAGTGGGACAGCAGAAACTAGAAACACTAGAGTAAATTAGAATGAGATATATATTGCACAGAATTTATACAATACTTAACTTTTACATAGCTCAGTACTGCAGAATGCTGATACATAGTTGAGCTAGAGGCCTGCCTAGTGCCTATGCGATAGCCAAGTATTCACTGGTGCCTATCTGATTCCCAAGTGTTAACTGGTTCCTATCTCAGTCCCAAGTGAACGATGTCGTTCAGTGGTGGCCACGAGCGGAGTTGCAGCAGAGGGCGCTCGTGGCTGACGTCGTAACAACGCCGCGCCGTGCGTGCATGGCGGCGCGCGGCGAAAGTAGGTGGCGCTCACTTTAGACTTGTGCGACACCACACGGAGGAAAACAACGGCATACCGTCTCCAAACAGGACCATGCCTAGTAAAGCACTGTGCTGTTCAAACCAGTTGCTGACTGCTTTACCTCGTTCATCGGCAGTTCGGCGAAACCCTCGCGCATCGCACTGTGGGGTGCCGGCTGGGTTCTGCTGGCTGGTTGGGGTGCGTGGCAAAGAGGCGGCGGTTTTCATTAGCAGCTGGGCGGGGGCGGGGGCGGCAGAGCCCGGGGGCGGCGTCAGTCAGCGCGACACCTCGGCGCCGCCCCCGCGCCGCCCCCGGCGGCTGTCAATCACGGCGACACCTCTCGCGCCGCCACAATCGGACGCCGCCCCCGGGCACCGCGCAGCCGCGAAACTTCACACCTCGGCCGGCGGCGAGCCTCTAATCTCGGCGCTAGCCGCGGGCAGACGTGGCGGAGACACACGCGAGGCCCGGGGCCTCCCTGTGCCGGTAATCAAAGCGCCGGCTGTCAATTAGCGACGCCTTCAAAGGCAGCCGCGCGCTTTGTTAGGCGCACTCACTCGGCTCACATCCGATCCGAGACGGCCCTACTGCCAGCGAGCGGGATCTCAGCATCGTGCGTCATGTCGGAGCTCAGAACGCGACGGAACTGGACCATTCCGACAGGCGGCATTGTACACTGTTGTCGTGTAAGGTCAGCGCCACACGCCAGACGTAAGAGAACGATCGTGGAGAAGGCAGCGGACGACCGGCAGCCAATCGCATGATGCGCCGCGCGTACTGGAGGGATCATCCTAGCAGCACGCCCTCTATGAGCTGCTATATCTAGGCCGACATGCATCTGGATGCCCCATCGGTTACTAGCGAGATAGGAAGTCAGATGTAGGACAGTAATAAGTCAGAATGCGGATACTGTATCTAGGCCGACATGCGTCTGGATGCCCCGTCAGTTGCTAGTCAGTTAGGAAGTTTGAAGTAGGACATTACTAAGTCAGAATTCGGATACTGTATCTAGGCCTGGCATGCGTCTGGATTACCCATCAGTTACTAGTCAGATAGGAAGTCAGAAGTAGGACAGTACTAAGTCAGAACACGGATACTGTATCTAGGACGACATGCGTTTGGATGCCCTGTCAGTTGCTAGTCAGTTGCGAAGTCTGAAGTAGGACAGTACTAAGTCAGAATTCGGATACTGTATCTAGGCTGACATGCGTCTGGATTACCCATCAGTTACTAGTCAGTTAGGAAGTCAGAAGTAGGACAGTACTAAGTCAGAACACGGATACTGTATCTAGGACGACATGCGTCTGGATGCCCTGTCAGTTGCTAGTCAGTTGCGAAGTCTGAAGTAGGACAGTACTAAGTCAGAACGCGAATACTGTATCTAGGCCGATATGCGTCTGGATTACCCATCAGTTACTAGTCAGTTAGGAAGTCAGAAGTAGGACAGTACTAAGGCAGAACACGGATACTGTAACTAGGCCAACATGTATCTGGATGCGCCGTCAATTACTAGTCAGTTACGAAATCAGAAGTAGGACAGAACTAAGTCAGAACGCGGATACTGTATCTAGGCCGACATGCATCTCGATGCCCCGTGACTTACTAGTCAGTTATGAAGTCAGAAGTAGGACAGTACTAAGTCAGAACGTGGATACTGTATCTAGGCCGACATGCGTCTCCATGCCCCGTCAGTTACTAGTCAGTTAGGAAGTCAGAAGTAGGACAGTACTAAGTCAGAATGCGGATACTGTATCTAGACCGACATGCGTCTGGATGCCCCGTGACTTACTAGTCAGTTACGAAGTCAGAAGTAGGACAGTACTAAGTCAGGGTGTGGATACTATATCTAGGCCGACATACGTCAGGATGCCCTGTCAGTTGCTAGTCAGTTAGGAAGTCTGAAGTAGGACAGTACTAAGTCAGAATGCGGATACTTAATCTAGGCCGACATGCGTCTGGATGCCCCGTCAGTTACTAGTCAGTTAGGAAGTCAGAATTAGGACAGTACTAAGTCAGGATGTGGATACTATATCTAGGCTGACATACGTCTGGATGCCCAGTCAGTTGCTAGTCAGTTAGGAAGTCAGATGTAGGACAGTACTAAGTCAGAACGCAGATACGAACTTAGCAATCACCAGGTCTCAGCGCAGCTAGCATCATACGGACGACGCCACGGGAAGCGAGAAGAAACACACATACAGGGTGTTACAAAAAGGTATGTCCAAAGTGTCAGGAAATATTCCTCACACGCAAAGAAAGAAAATATGTTATGTGGACATGTGTCCAGAAACACTTAATTTCCATGTTAGAGTTCACTTTATTACTTCTCTTCAAATCACATTAATCGTGGAATGGAAACTCGCAGCAACAGAACGTTACAGGAAATGTTCAAAATGTCCTCCGTTAGCAAGGATACATGTATCCACCTTCCGTCGCACGGAATCCCTGATGCACTGATGCAGCCCTGGAGATTGGCGTATTGTATCACAGCCGTCCACAATACGAGCATGAAGAGTCTCTACATTTGGTGCTGGGGTTATGTAGAGAAAGAGCTTTCAAATGCCCCCATAAATGAAAGTCAAGAGGGTTCAGGTCAGGAGAGCGTGGAGGCCATGGAATTGGTCCGCCTTTCTGGTCTCTGATGCTGACATTAGGGTTATCGTCGACTGCACAAAGAATTGCCTCATCCATTGTAGGTTACTTCAGCCTTCAGCCATGCTTTTATTAATACTAGCTTTCTTCTGTACAAAATCTCGCGTTTGCTTTACTTGCTCATTCTAAATTAATCTCTGTTTGTAAATGATATGTGTTTTGGCATGGTTGCTTATGACGTGGTAGTTAAAAACAGTATACCACTGCCTCCCCACACATGAGTTCGTTTGGTGCATAGTGTTGTTAAAGTTGTGATCAATACACCCACCATCTCGTCAAAACGCCACCTACGCTTCGTTTCGCGGCTGCTATCAAGTGTTCCCGTGTTGTAACGTACCACAAGCATTATGCACGTGTCTGTGAATGAATGAATGTGCTTTAAGCTACGCATTCTGTGTTTGCAAATTTCTTCCCATGTTACCTCCATATTCATACAGGGCAGAAACAATTTTATTACAGGCAATAATTTTATGATTTAATCCACTTTTGTACAAGGAATGTGCTTAATTTGGTCTCCCCATATTTATTTGCTTGTTAATCTTACTGAATAGATTATGATTTTAAAGTATCAAACCTCTGCTTTATGATTCCATGCTCCCTGTCCCATGTTTAATTATCTATTCATTCATTTGTTATCATTAATTTTGTGTTTGTTAAAACGTTTGCTGCTTGCATAGGAGTGAGCAGTCAGATAAATTTCAGTTGCGCAAGTACTGTGGCCATTCGTAAAGTAATTTAGAGCAGCAGTGAGCGTTTTAACTTACATTTGCAGATCTCAACTGCCCGAGACCTTGCTTAGAAAACATAACAAGCTACTTTCACCATATTCGTGGTCGACCTCTACCTAATGGTGTATCGGTCTCTTGCACGGGTGTGTTCACCTACTGTGTCGTCTTTCGCCCATAGCCGTTCAATGCTTCATCCGTATGCAACGCTCTCATTTTTTTTCCTGGACGGCTTTTTGAAGCTTATGAAGCGGTTTAACAAATGTGTCAAATACTTGGAAATTATATAGAAAAATAAAGATATGCCTTATCTTTCAATGTCTCATTCTACTTTTTTTCCTTTCATACACAATTCTGCCCCCAATCGACCAGGGAAACTTATTTTACAAGGTATATCCACAAAGTAAGTTCCGTTTGCTTATATAAAACAAACGTGTACAGGTAGAGAAAAAATATTTATCGTACAAAAATATACAACTATTACACTACTTTTCTACATAGCTTCCGAAATTTTTTAGGCATTTGTCATAGCGTGTCAGAAGTCTTTGTATGCCTTCTTCGCAGAAGGTTGCCGACTGTGTATTCAACCATGTGGTAACATGTTCTTTCAGCTCGTCATCATCGCTGAAGAGTTGACCACCATGGACAGGTTTTAGGTGTAAGAAGAAAGTCGCTAGGAGCGAGACTGTACGGAGGATGATCAAACACGTCCCAGTGAAATTCCCGTAAGAGTTTTTTGGTCACATTCGCCTAGTGAGATCCGGCGTTAACGTGAAGGGGAAAAAATCCCTCCTTTCATCTCTTCTTACACCTAAAATCTGTCCTTGGTGGTCAGCACTTCAACGATGATGAGCAGAAAATGTTCAAATGCTTGTTAAGCTTAAGGGACTTAACTATGGGGTCATCAGTCCCTAAACTAACAAACTACACATGAACTAGGACGGCAAAAATATCCATGCCCGAGGGGGGATTCGAACCCCCGACCGTAGTGGCCGTGCAGACCGTGACTGGAGCGCCTCAGTCCCCTCGGCCACCGCGGCCGGCGATGATGAGCAGAAAGAACATGTTACCACACAGTTGAATACACAGGCGGCAACCTTCTATGAAGAAGGCACACAAAAACTTGTTCCACGGTATGACAAGTGCCTACAAAATTTCAGAAGATATGTAGAAAAGTAGTTGAAAAGTTGCAGATTTTTATACAATAAATGTTTTTTTTCCGTATCTGTTCACATTTGGTTTATATGTTGTTATGGTCTTCAGTCCGGAGACTGGTTTGATGCAGCTCTCCACCCTACCCTATCCTGAGCAAGCCTTTTCATCTCCTCATAAGAACGGCAACCCACATCCACTTGAATCTGCTTACTATACGCGTCTCTTGGTCTCCCTCTGCGATTTTTACCCCACACACTTCCCTCCAATGCTAAATTTACGATTCCCCGATGTCTAAGAATGTGTCCTACCAAGCGATCCCTTCTTTTATTCAGGGTATGCCAAAAATTCCTTTTCTCATTAATTCTGTTCAGTACCTCTTCATTAGTTATGCGATCTACCCACCTAATCTTCAGCATTCTTCTGTAGCACGACATTTCAAAAGCCTCTATCCTCTTTCTGTCCACACTGTTTATCGTCCATGTTTCACTCCCATACAAGGCAACACTCCATACAAATGCCTTCAGAAAGGACTTCCTTACGTTAACAAATTTCTCTTTTTCAAGAACGCCTTTCAACCCATTGCCATTCTGCATTTTATGTCCTCTGTACTGTGACCATCATTCGTTATTTTACTGCCCAAGTAACAAAACTCATCCACCTCCTTTATTGTTTCATTACCTAATCTAATTCCTTCAGCATCACCTGATTTTCTTACACTGCACTCCATTACCTTAGTTTTACTCTAGTTAATGTTCATCTTATATGCACCTTTCAGCACACTGTCCATTCCGTTCAATAGCTCTTCCAGGTCCTTTGCTGTATCTGACAGAATTACTATGTCGTCGGCGATACGCAATGTTTTTAATTCTTCACCCTGAACTTTAATTCCTTCTCCAAATTTCTCATTGGTGTACCAATTAGGTTATTCAATTTTCGTGTCAGATGAACGGTTAGTTTGCAATTACAATTATATTACAAACGGTTTTTTTCGTATTACTACCGTATTTTTTGTCAGACAAATTTGAAAAAGGGGAGGTTCTGGTCTCTGGCTGGCTATAATTATGTGTGAAAAATTTGGTGCTGATCGGTTGAACGGTTCGTCTTAGAAACTGGGAACACGTTACGGACAGACAGACCGACATCCCAGAATCGCCGTTATTTTTGCCAATATCTCTGAAGCGAAGCGAGATATGAAAAAAAACATACGAGAGCAAAGTTGTAGAGAATTTTATCCTCTACAAATTAGGTTATTCAATTTTCGTGTCAGATGAACAGTTAAGCCGTTATTTTCATTTAAATTTCGAGCTGTCAAAAGACGATCGCAAAGGCCCACTTTTAGTGTTACTACCGTAACCTAAAGTGGGCCTATAAAGACATGCCTTGTCTTTTAATGTTTCATTCTACTTTTTATCCTTTGATACACAATTCTGCCCACAGTCGAACGTGGAAACTTATTTTCCCTTCTTCCCCTCGTATATTGTGAATAAAGATGGTTATGCCGAAAATTGGAAAGGGGGGAGGGGGTAGAGTCTTTCGCACAAGGTGGCAAAATCCCCTGATCCGGCCACAGTAGGTGTATCATGACATTTTGGTGAGGGTCCTAGCGCGGCAGTACAGTGCCCGCAGAACCTCGGCAAGTAGCCTGGCTGCTTCGCACTTCGCCGTCGCCGGCGCCAGCGCAGACACTCTCTTTGTTCCGCCCCCGCACCCACCGCCTTTGTTCCGCCTCCCCCGCTCGCTCTGTTGTGTAATTACCTCCCGCGGCCGGCGCTAAACAATAAGTTATTCTTCCAGACTCTGCGCGCGTTGACAGCCAGGCAGCGGATCCACAAAGAGGTGTCGATTGCGCAGACGTGTGGCTGTGGTGACCGCCGCATATTCAGTGCGCCTTTGCCGTCCGCCGCCGACGTGAAAGGCGCGGCGCCATTGCAAAAGAGGGAAAATGCGACAATGGCGCAACAATGCGCCGGACACGAGGGCCCATCGATACGGCCGCGGCGCTCTCCATTAGACTCGTATCGGCTGCGCTCTTGAGACCCGCGGCGTTGACAATCGGGCGAATGGGGCCTGCTGCATTCCTGCATCCAAAGACGCGTCCAGTACCACCACCCCCTATCACAGAATAAGGAGTATACAGAAAGGAAACTCCCGCCAGAGTTGCCAGGTTTTTCCAGTGCTCTGTCGCCAAATTTTAAACCAAAAGTAGCCAAAATATCGCCATCTTTTCATCAATAAAATGCCAAAATATAACCATCTTTTCATCAGTAAAAATAGACAAATATCGTAACCTTTAATCTGTTAACATTATTATGCTGTGTTAAGTATGGCTAGTTACTCGACAATAATAATCCTGAAATTCAGGGAGTAAGCTGGTTACTCAGTAAAAAGTAACACAAACTGTGGCACTCTCACATTCGCAGACATCAGACTGAACTTTCCAAGGAAACTCGTATTTCACAGAAACATTTATCTGAGTCCATCCAAGAACTGAACCCAGACACACCACCAATGAGGCCAGTTAAAATATTGTCACATTGTAAATATAACAGAGTTACATTTAACTATCACATTTATTAATTTCATAACTTACAAAAATTACAACACAAAACTTGTGGTGTCGCACAAGTACAAAGTGCGCGCCACTTACTTTCGCCGCGCGCCGCCATGCACGCACGGCGCGGCGTTCTCACGACGACAGCCACGAGCGCCCTCTGCGACAACTCCGCTCGTGGCCACCACTGAAGGACATCGGGCACTTCGGACGGAGATAGCAACCAGTTAGGACCTTCGTAATCAGATAGGCACCACTGAAGACTTTGCTATCGTACAGGCACTAGGCAGGCCTCTAACAACTATGTATCAACATTCTGCAGTACTATGTAAAAGTTAAGTATTGTTACATTCTGTGCAATATATATCTCTTTCTAATTTACTCGAGTGTTTATAGTTTCTGGCTGCTCCCCTCCGTACCTGCACCAGCGTGCTATTTTTGTTACTGTGTCGGTGTCGTTCCACTCGGCCACCGACACCTACGACGAGGCTGGGACACCAAAAGCGGCGATGAAGTTGGGACACAAAAAAACTGTTCAAGAATCATTCTATCACACTTAAACAAGGGATGTTCTCATGCATAGTTTCCATTACCAATCACTTTCATCTTCTTAAAAACAAATATTTACAGATGTTAAACAGAGTTATTGAATATTTCAAACATTTCTTTAATACACGCAAAATCATTACAACATTTTGAGCTGAGGTATTTTATAATAATGCACTAAGCATCCATACTTTGATGTGAGATGGACTTTAATTCGTAATAAAGCGTCATGACACACTGAAAAATCAGCCATCAGAACGACAGGGAAATCACCGCGAGTTGTCCATCGACATTTATACTCTGTAAACCATTGTTAACCACTGAAGTGCGGGAACGCGGAAAAAATTACTGCTTAAATGCCTCCTTGCGTGCTGTAATTTATATAATATTATCCTCATGTTCTCATCGGGAGCCATACATACGGTGTTGTAGTATACTTCGAGATATCATTTAAAGTGTGTTCTCGAACCATCGTAAGTAGGGTACATGAGGTAGTTTACGTCTATCTTCAAGAGTCTGTAAGCTGAGTTTTACATCTCTGTGACACTCTCCGACACACCTGTGATACTTGAAAACATTTGTGCTAACTCGTGTTTGTTGATTACATTTCCCCAGCATTCTACCGAAGTTTAGCCGGTATCATTGACGCAATGTCTAAACAGTGATTGCTTTACATTCGTTGTATTTGAAGTAAAGTAAAATAGCCACTAAGTCGCCAACCAATTCCTTTAATAGCCAAATTTAATCGCCAGTCGCCAAACTGCTAGAATGGCTACTATTATAGGAAAAAATAGCCAAGAATGCGAAAAATCGCCACACCTGGCAACCCTGACTCCCGTTGCAGTCTGTCGTCCAAAATTTAGTGCGCATGCGCGGAATCGGCCATCTTGAAAAGCAGTAAACGCGTGATCACTCCCTACTCCGTGGCGTGGTAATGCGCCGTCTTTGTTTGTTAATTCTGTATTTTAACTGCCTGACTCGCATAAAAGTAAACAAGTATTTGGTGCAGTGAAAAGAAAGAACTGTGTGTCAGTAGTTGGAGCTGATCCGTTTTTATTATGAGCAGCAATAAAAGAAAAGGCGGCCGATGGTGTTCAGCACCTAATTGCCGCAATAATTCGAATACAAATAAGGGTATAAGTTTCTTCACCTTCCCAAAAGATGCTGAGCAGTAAGTGAACGTCACTACACGTGTAGTGCAAGTTAAATGTTATCACTTTCGAATGAGGGCAATATGTGTGTAATTATTCAAATGTTCAAATGTTTGTTAAGCTTATGGGACTTAACTACTGGGGTCATCAGTCCCTAAACTTACAAAACTACTTATCAACTACCCGGCACAAATATCCATGCCCAAGGGGGGATTCGAACCCCCGACCGTAGTGGCCGTGCAGACCGTGACTGGAGCGCCTCAGTCTCCTCGGCCACCGCGGCCGGCACGTAATTATTAAAAGTAGCCTCGCTTCTTCTCTTGACGGTAACTCCCGCTCTTGCTGTTGCTGCAGCAGTTCAACTGCATCGAAATGTTGAAGTACATTTATATTTTATAAGTTTAACGTTGCAGGGAATAATATAAAATGAATGACAAAGAATAGCGCGTAAGTAGCCAGGTAAAATTTTACTTGCGGCATCGGAGGCGTAGCGTGCTAATGTTGGCAACGAATGCTCTTCTGATACTCAAACAAATAGATTAAGGGGAATAATTATTTTATGCTGTTTCTGCTCTGTGGTTGACAGATTCCTCTATATGCCCTTCTCCGATCACTAAATTAATGATACTTCTAAAGCAAATACAACTTTTATATATGCCCAGACGTCACTAGTTCTGTGTAATCACATTGTACTGCTAAGTCTGACTCAATGTTTTGTGCGAATTTATTCGTGTCAAAGAAAACCTGGCAGTTGTAAAGTCACTTTCTTGTTTATAACTAATTACCCACACATAACTCCACGTTATTTGGATTTTTTCTAGAGATAAGCACCAAATAAAACGATCTTTGATTCCACTGTACATTTTCGTAGTTGTATTAAAATTTAGGCCTATTTTTTTCGTTGGATTACAATTAGGTGCAAGAAGATGGCGCAAAATAGATGAAAGCCGCTTCCTTTCGTAAAAGTCGGTGAGATTAGCTGCAGTTCGTAAAAAGTCCATTTCCAGCCAAAGTACTAAGTGGCTATAGTTTCGCGTTTACTGCTTTTCAATATGGCGTAGAGCGCAACGCTTGGTAACACACAGATCAAAGGTGCCGCTCCCAGCTTGCCCTTCTGTATGCTCCCTATTCTGTGCCCCTATAGAAGGAAGCCTGCGCACGACGTCACAACATGGCGGCGGTGAGAGGCTTAGAGTCCTCTGAAAGATCGTAAACATTAGCAGTGCACGCTGTTTATAGGGTTGCCAGATTGAACTCGAGGCTAATGACTCACCCCCCCCCCCCCCAAATGCCACCAACTCCCCCCCTCCCCCAACCAGGAAGTTTCGGCAAGAAATTAAGAAGCGACTGATTCTTCTTTTGTGTGGTAATATTCGCTTTGTGTCTTTCTGATTGTAAATGTTTATTCACAGCTTTCACTCCGTCGTACTTAACAGTAAATGAGATATTGCATATTCTGCACTTACACATACACTCATCAGTATCGACTTTTTGTAGCCACTCATTATAATTTTCTTCCTGCAACCATTCTTCGCGGAACGAACTCAGATATCGTCTCTTCATTTCACTGTTATTACTCACTAATCTGAGTTAATGTAAGCTTGTCTGTTCACACACGATCCGAGTATTCCAAAACTTGCCGATAAACTGATAACAAACAATGAATGAACGAACACAAATAATAGACGTCGCCAGTTGACACGTTGCCGCAACAGTGTTTGCTTAATAATGCGCTATCTGATTACTACCGACGCAACAATGAAAAGTTTTCAGAGGAAGAATAGAAAAGTAGCGTTTTGTTGCAATAAGAAATTGACATTTATATATTTATATTAATTATCATAATTACTAGAGGAGCCGTCCGGGAATGGCCGAGCGCACTGAGGCGTCTTGCCACGGTGCGCGAGGCTCCTCCCGCCAGAGGTTCGAATGCCCCCCTAGGGCATGGATGTTGTGTTCGTCCTTAGTTTAAGTTACGTTAAGTTCGATGTATATCGTCGCTACATGAGCATAGTACTTAAAAAGCGTCGTAAAAAAGAATGAAGGTTACATTCAAGCCCGGAGATGAGAGTGATTGGCCCGTAGACCCGGAGAATTCATTCCAAACCCGGGCACTCCGGGCGGCGCCCGGAGATCTGGCAACCCTAGCTGTTTATAGTGCATTCTTTCCTTCAGGAGTGTATTTATTACGTAAATTGTTTTTGTGTACGGTGTGATCGCTACGCTGGACGATTTGTGTGTGTGAGAACAACGTGTGATCCCTTTTTTACTGACAAAATGCCGTTTTGCTGTTCTGTGCCGAAATGCAGAGGAAATTACGACTGTGGCCCAAACGTTACCGTCTTTAAACGTCCGGAGAAGAATAAGCTAATGGGGGTGGTTACGTATATAAAATGAATCGCAATATCCAACGGTAAACAGTCATGACTTAACCCTCGCACCGTACACTTGTTTCCATTACCTTCCACTGCACACTGGGGTCTACTGGACCCCAAAATTTTTGTATCATACATCAAGTGTTCCAAGCTCATTAATATATACATTGGAATGTCTTATATATCTGGAAGCCGGCCGCGGTGGCCGAGGTGACTGAGGCGCTCCAGTCACGGTCAGCACGGCCACTACGGTCGGGGGTTCGAATCCCCCCTCGGGCATGGATATTTGTGCCGTCCTAGTTCGTAAGTAGTTCATAAGTAGTTTGTAAGTTTAGGGACTGATAGCCTCGTAGTTAAGTCCCATAGACTTTACAAACATTTGAACATTTGAATGGTCTACAGCCTGGTGCCCAGTCCGCGAGAGGAAGCATCTGTCAGCTTCTCGGTCCAGGAATAACGCGCCTGTCGCAAGCACCTAGCTTTTCCCTTCCCGTTGGACGTCCGGTGGGTCCCTCGTATCGCGGTGTCTCTCCGCCGATGGTCCACACGGCCCGAGATACCGGCTGGTCGGTGGCTATCTGGCGGTCTTCCTTCCTGGACGCCCGCCAATGGATTCGCGCGCCTGGGTGCCCGCGGTTGCAGCCTCTGGGCCGCAGATGCGGGAAATTCCCCGTCCGGTGTCGAAACGCGTCTGCCAGTTTGGCGGCACCGTTTGTGTCGCCAGCACAGCAAGCCGCTATCAGCGGACGCAAGTCGAAGCTCAGTCCAGGCGTAAAAGGAAACGCATTTCTCTGCTGCCAGACGGTTTGGGAAGTTCCTTGATGGGCTGCTCTCTGGAGGACTATTGACACACTGAAGAGCCAGACAAACTGGTACACCTCTGTAATACTGTGTAGGGCCAGGCGGAACTGTCGCGTGGTCTACTTTGACCAATGTCTGAAGTAGTGCTGGAGGAAATGACACCATGCCCCTGTAGGACTCTGCATTCTGTACGACTACGAGAGGGTGGTGATCTCTTCTGAACAGCACGTTGCAAGGCAGCCCAATAGCTCCGTACTTAGCTATAATTTACAACCGATCACTCAGCGAAAGATCCGTACCCAAAGACTGGAAAGTTGCCCAAGTTACTCCAATATTCAAGAAATGCAATAGGAGTGATCCCCAAAATTACAGGCCTATTCATTGACGTCGATTTGCAGAAGGATTTTGGAACATATACTTTGTTCGAATATTATGAACTACCACGAAGAGAACGAACTATTAACCAGTAGTCAACACGGATTCAGAAAGTATCACTCTTGCGAAACACAGCTTGCCCTTTATTCACATCAAGTGTTAAGTGCCATCGACAAGATATCTCAAATCGATTCCATATTTCTGGATTTCAGGAAGGCTTTTGACACTATACCCCACAAGCGGCTTCTTATGAAATTGCGTGCTTATGGAATATCTCCCCAATTGTGCAATTGGGTTCACGATTTCCTATCAGAAAGAACACAGTTCGTTGTAATTGACGGTAAGTCATCGAGTAAAACAGAAGTGATATCTGGCGTTCCACAGGGAAGCGTTATAGGTCTCCTACTCTTCCTCGTGTTATAAACGATTTAGGAGACAATCTGAATAGCTCCCTTAGACTGTTCGCGGATGATGCTGACGTTTATCGGTTAATGAAATCAACTGAGGATCAAAAGTAACTGCAAAGCGATTAAGACAAAATTTGCAATTGACACTAAATAAAGAAAAGTGTGAAGTAATACACATGACCACTAAAAGAAATCCGCTGAACTTCAATTACGCGATAAATCAGTCAAACCTTAAGGTCGTAGATTCTACGAAATACCTAGGAGTTACAATTACGAACAACTTTGACTGGAGAGAACACATAGAAAATATTGTGGGGAAGGCGAACCAAAGGTTACGTTTCATTGGCAGAACGCTTAGACGATGCACCAGCTCCACCAAAGAGACTGCCTACATCACACTTGTGCGTCCTCTCCTGGAGTACTGTTGCCCCTTGTGGGTCCCTCACCAGGTGGGACTGACGGAAGACATTGAGAAGGTTCAGAGAAGGGCAGCTCGTTTTATCACGTTACGGGGGGGAAAGCGTCACGGAAATGTCGCACGAATTGGGGTGGAAATCACTAAAAGAAAGACGTTATTCATTGCGGCGCGATCTGTTTGCGAAGATTCCATCACCAACATTTAGTTCTGAATGTGAAAATATTTTGCTAGCACCCAACTACGTAGGGAGACATGACCATCCTAATAAAATAGGAGAAATCAGATCGAAAACGGAACGATTTATGTGTTCTTTCTTCCCGCGCGCTATTAGAGAATGGAACGGTAGAGAAAAGTTATGAAGGTGGTTAATGAACCCTCTGCCAGGCACTTAAATGTGATTTGCAGAGTGTCTATGTAGATGTAGATGTAGTATGCTCAATAATGCTAGGCAGTTAGGTGGCCAGCCGAGGTGTTTGAACACAGACGAGTGTTCCTGGAGAATACTGGACGTGTGGGGTGTTGTATTGTCCTGCTGGAATTGCCCAAGTCTGTCGGAGCGCACAGTGGACATGAATGGATGCAGCTGATCAGCAAGTATTCGTATGGTACGTTTCACCTGTCATAGTCGTGTCCAGACGTATCAGGGCTCCCACATAACTCCAACTGGAAATGAGCGTATGGTTTTCTTGGCCGGGAGATCCCTTGCAGGATTGTTCGGACGCCTTAGTGTAAGTCTTTTTTGTTGACGCCGCGTGGGCGACTTACGTCTCAATGATGATGAGATGATGATGATTACGGCAACACACACATCCAGTCCCCTGCCGGGAATCGAACCCGGGCCTGACATCGCTGGTTGTGTGTCGATCTGATAGATTAATATTCTTCAAAAGTGAAAAGCCAAGATCACAAAATATTTACCTATATAATGAAAACTGTGGGCCATACAAAAGGCCCGCATGGTCTACTTCGACTGATGAGAGAGGAAGCAGTGTTTGAGGGAACTGACACTATGCCCCCTGTAGGACTCTGCATTCTGTACGACTACGAGAGGGTGACGATCTCTTCTGAACAGCACGTAGCAAGGCAGCCCAAGTATGCTCAATAATATTCATGTATAGGCAGTTAAATGGGCATCGGAGGTGTTTAAACACATAAGAGTGTTCCTGGAGACACTCTGTACTAAATCTGAGCGTGTAGGGTGTCGCATTGTCCTGCTGGAATTGCCCAAGTCTGTCGGAGCGCACAGTGGACTGAATGGATGCAACTGATCAGCAAGTATTCGTACGTATGTGCTAGTTGTCAGTGTCGTGTCTAGGCGTATTAGGGCTCCCACAGCACTCCAACTACATACGGCCCACACCATTACAGAGCCTCCACCAGTTTGAACAGTTTTCAGCTGACACGCACAGTTCAAGGGGTCATGAGGATGTCTACAAAAAAAAAAAAAAAAAAAAAAAAAAAAAAAAAAAAATGTTTGTATACCTCATGGGACTTAACTACGGGGTCATCAGGTCATCAGTTTTGTGTCCCAGCCTCGTCGCCGCTTTGGTGTCTCGTTTCCGTCGTAGGTGTCGGTGGCCGAGTAGGAAGACCGACACAGGAATAAAGGATGCACGCTTGTGCAGGTAGGAGGTGAGCAGCCAGTGGGACAGCAGAAACTAGAAACACTAGAGTAAATTAGAACGAGATATATATTGCACTGAATTGATACAATACTTAACTTTTACATTGTTGTGCACTGCAGATTGCTGATACATAGTTGAGATAGAGGCCTGCCTAGTGCCTATCCGATAAAAATGTTCAAATGTTTGTAGAACTTATGGGACTTAACTACGGGGTTACCAGTCCCTAAGCTTACAAACTACTTATGAACTAGCTAAGACTAAGGACGGCACAAATATCCATGCCCGAGGGGGGAGTCGATCCCCCGACCGTAGTGGCCGTGCAGACCGCGACTGGAGCGCCTCAGTCCCCTCGGCCACCCCTCAGTCCCCTCGTCCCATCAGCTATACAAACATTTGAACATTTTTGATAATCTGTCTTCACTGACATCTTAATTAAAAATGAGAAACTTCGTTATCTAATTCATAATAAATAATCCTTACGTTGCTTCCATTAATCAGATATTTAAAAATGTAAAATAATCTAATATATAAAGCAGAGTGTCCGTATGTTTGTACGTGTCGCATACAAATCTACAGTTCTGTTCCAATCTTTATGAAATTTTGTACACGTAAGCTTCAATCCACGAGGACTGTCGCCGTAAGTGTAAGAATCACATATGTTACATAGTTCACGAGATATGACGTCATAAACAATGAGATGCGTGAAAAACTGCTGCATTTTGCGACAATGCTGCTCATTTTCTCCTAAACCATTTGACCGATTTCAACCAAATTTGGTATACACGTTCCTTACCGTGAGGTAACTATTGCTGCATACTTAAGAATTACATACGGCAAATGTTTCAAAAGATTTCCAATAGAAATCGGAAAAAATGCCATATAATGCGGCGACACTTTCGAAATACACTGTATGAGAATGACAGTACTTAGCGACTTGCAACAAACTTTAAACATAATTTCAAACCTTTATTAAACCTTTTTTCACTGGAAACCATACTAAAATGATGAAAGGAAGAAAGTTTCTCGCTTACTACTTTTCCGCTGTTTATGGAGTAAAACTACCGCTCTCGGTATGACGTTACAATTTATAATTTGAACACTACAAATTGTAGCAACAGGAAATTTTACAGACAGTATACACGCATATTGATGAGTATACCATCTAAATTGTATGACAGTACGACACGTAATTCATGAGATATGAGCACGTAAACAGTAACGTTCATGGAAAACCGCCCCATCACGCACCAAGTTTTAATCTATTACTTCTTTACTACTAATTGTATTCCCAAGAGATTTTACAGACATACAGCCCTTATACAAATGAATATAAACCTGAAAAATGGCAGGAAAGAATAAATAAATCAATAAATACCCGGGCAACGCCTGGTTTTCAGCTAGTACAATCATAAAAGTGCTTTATTTAAGTCCAATCACGAAATAAAACCATTGATAATGAGGATAAGGAAGTTTCATATCCGCGCACACTCCACTGCAGAGTGAATGTTTCTTATACACCACTTGTCGGCCGCAGCGCCGTCCTGTGAGTGTGGTTTGCAATCTGATGGGTTGGGTTGGGTTGGGTTGGGTTGGGTTGGGTTGGGTTGGGTTGTTTGGTTGGTGTAGGGGGACTAAACTACTGAGGTTATCAGTCCCCCGGTGGGGAGGGGAAGGAGTGAGGATAGGAAAGGAGGGGAGGGGGTGGAAGGAAATGCAGTCTGGGAAGTAAGGAAGGAAGGAAGACTGCATTAGCTCGGGGCCCCCGTGCTCGCCACGCACGTACTCACCAAAGAACCGTGAGCCATGGGGACGGGGGAGGGCAGTCTCATGAAAAAGCAGTTTGTTTGGGTCGTCGGTGTGATTCTGACTGTCAAGAGGAGTAGCCCCCAGCTACAACTACATCCTCCAACATGCAGACACTGCGTCGTGTCCTACATAGGAAAGAGGGAAGAGGTAGCAAGGTCAGTCTGCATATCCCGAGCGGAAAGGAGTGATTGTAGAGAGACAGTACAGGCATCTACTAGAGATGCGGATTTTGGGACTCGAGAGGATACTTGTTAGGAAACTTTATGGAACTCCTAGGTACCTTGCATTGAATTTATTGCCTCCCATACTAAGTCTACTACACTGGGGTTAGTTATTTTAAAAAACAAGAAGTAGAAATCTTTTGCCACAACCAACAGAAGTCAGTAATTACGTTCCCTAGCAGCATTCCCTAGACAGACGCACTCCCCGCGAGAAACAGACTGTCGTGGACCACCCCGAGGCCGACGGCGATAGTCACGGGCTGGCGCCCGACTCGTCTGACTGAGAACTCCGCTCTTGATCCAGAAACCGGGGGTTTTAACGGCCGGTGTGGGCGCACCTCTTTTCCCCACTTTCCGACAGTTAACAATTTCCTATTGGCCGCTGCTCGGTTCAACCAATCTAAATTGTGACATGCCCTCTCTCTGAGTCCTCTAGCGAACCACGTTTCAGCCGTGTCCTTTCTGCCATTCCCCGGGTGGGGAGGTGGCTTGTTTGTGCACTAACAAAATCCATACTCGGTAGCAACGTTGTTCAGCTGAAAGTAAAATGTCACAACGCTACCCTATATGGGCAACATCAACAATGTTTTACGTCAGTTGGCCACGCCTCAGGGGAGCTGCTAACTTGCAGTTTTTCTTCTTTACCCTCTCACTCTAGCCTCGTGGAACCACTGACGTTGCTGTTCCCAAGTGACTGGTATCAACTTTGCTACGTACATTAAAACGTGCCTGTTGGCCACCAAGTACTAATGTAACGCCTTACAACAGCGTCTAGACGCTATATGAAGTTACGCCCATCTTCTCAGAAAGGTAACCTCCACCCTGGGACGGTGGCCGAGGGCATCAGCAGTTCGCTAGGAGATTCCTTTAGTGCCTACATCCCGTAAGATATACGTGTCTGTTTTAGCCTGTTATCTGCGATGGTCTCTATATCTCAGCCTGGAGTGCGTCTCTGTGGCTCACACAGCCTGTCAACAAGTCCAGCAGTAAAATCAATATATGACAACTGCCCTCCCGTAAGCCGCGTCGATACCGGCAGAGCGAAGTAGCTTGTGACGGTCTCGCTGTGCAGGACCACCCAGCTCTGGAGACTTGGATCCTCCGCCTGGCCCTGAGACGTCCCGGCTTCAGCCGTTGCTCAGGTCAGGTCTGGTCTGATCCCCGCGACAAGACCGCCACCTCCAGATCCCTGGATTAGCACCGCTACCCCAGCTACAGCACCGGCCGCTTACAGCTCCAGTTGCTTCCCAGACCTGGGGGTTGCCCGCCCCCTCCCACCACCCCTATCAGCCATCCCTGTCTGTGCCTCCACGCCCAACTACACCACTTCCGCCTCGTCCAGTATCTGGGCCGTCGTAAGGACTCCGATTCGGAGACTGGTTTCCTGTCTCTGATGTCAGGCAAATGACAGTCGCCAATGGTAGCCAAACAGAAGCAACTACATATACCAGGTCTGTTCAAAAGCGTCCGTAATTCCGTTCAGAAATTTGTGGTACACTAACTTCGAAATAGTTTCGTCCCAACGCCTTTTCTACTTTTGGAAGCAGTCACAGTACGCCTCTTGTTAGATCGCATGACGGGCCGTCTAAGAATCTTGTTCATCCCGTCTGTAGTTCAAAGTCCTCGTCCCTGCTACGGTATTATAACATTACAAAACAAACAAAAACGAGCACAGGTCCAGGTCTGCAGAGTGACGCATCAACAGACATGAATTTAATTATATCCATAATGGATGTGAGGTCGCGGTTGTATAGGTACTTAATTATTTTGTCAAGTAGGCTCAACCACAGAGATCGTGTAAAAACACTAAAGTATGACGCGTTTCAAGGGTCAAGCCCTCATCATCAGATAGACTATACAAGAATCTCAAAAACCTGAGACAATAAAAATCTAAAACGTAATAAAAGAAAACGTGGTTACTTCCCTTGTAACCGCGTCTACGAAGAAAGGTCCTCAGTATATTGTGCTTCGTCAAGTTTCAAGATAGACCCCAGCACTTACGTTTTTAATACGCTTTAGATAATTATTGTGTCAGGTTTTAAGATTCTTGTACAGTTTATCTGATGATGAGGGCTTGACCCTAGAAACGCGTCATACTTTAGTGTTTTTACACGATCTGTATGGTTGAGCCTACTTGACAAAATAATTAGACATGAATTTGCGGGCGCATTATCGTGACGGAAATGCCAGGAATTGTACGCCACATTTCAGACCGTTTCCTCCTCACATATTCTCCCTGGCCTTGCAACACGTCCCTATACTAACATCGATTTACTCTTTCTGCCTGTGGCATGAATTCATGCTCAATTAATCCTTCAAAGTCAGTGAAAACTTCCAGCATGGCCTTGATATTTCATTTAACCTGACGACATTCTTGTCTAGCATTGGAGAATCTTGCCCAAACAATTTTGAAGAAAGAAGCTTCATCTTTTAGTTCGCGACCTATCGCGCATCTGTTAGTTCGGTACCTATTGCGCATCTTTTAGTTCGGTACCTATCGCGCATCTTTTAGTTCGCGACCTATCGCGCGTATTTTAGTTCGCGACCTATCGCGCGTATTTTAGTTCGCGACCTATCGCGCGTATTTTAGTTCGCAGCCTATTGTGCATCTTTTACTTCCCGACCCATCGCGCATCTTTTAGTTCGCGACCCATCACGCATCTTTTAGTTCGCGACCTACCGCGCATGTTTTAGTTCGCGACCGGTAGCTCTCCGTTTAGCTCGCAGCTCGGCGACGAAGTAGGTCGCTCTTTCTAGTTCGTCCGCTCGTTTTGTCTTTTGCTACCGCTACTAAAACTACAGCTGAGCTGCGTCTCAGCTCGAAATGACGGCAACTGGCAGAAGGGAATCACGCGATTCTGCGCGCTCTCGCGTCCTCTCGCTGTTACCCGCCAGCCTTCGGAAAAGGAGGGGACGAACTAAGAGGCGAGGGTCTGCGAACTAGTTCGCCTGTGTCAGCGCTCTTCCGAACTAGTTCGCTCGTGAACTACACAAGACTAGTGTACGCTGGCGAATTTGGCTTGTCGGCATGGGTACCGTCACCTCCAAATGTTCAAATGTTTGTATAGCTTATGGGACTTAACTACGGGGTCATCAGTCCCTAAACTTAGAAACTACTTATTATCTAGCTAACACTAAGGACGGCACAAATATCCATGCCCGAGGGGGGATTCGAACCCCTGACCGTTGTGGCTGTGCAGACCGTGACTGGAGCGCCTCAGTCCCCTCGGCCACCGCGGCCGGTATCTCGCTGTTCCCCGTCAGTCTTCGGGAAAGGAGCGGACGAACTAAGAGGCGAGGGATCTGCAAACTAGTTCGCGTAGTTCGCCTGTGGAAGCGCTCTTCCTAACTAGTTCGTTTGCGAACTACACAAGACTAGTGTACGCTGGCTAGTTTGGCTTGTCGGCACAGCACCGCCTGCTCCTCATCGTAACACCCCTGCTCGGTGTACTGCTCGGGCAGTTTTTCCGTGTGTCCCCGGCTAGGCCGCCGCTATCCGCTGTGAGTGCGATGCTCGGATAGCTCAGGTCAGCTCAGCTCGGCTCGGCTGGGCTGGGCCCTTGTGGGGGGTGGAACCGACCGACCGTAGCCCCAGACCGCAGGCCCGTATATTTCACGGGGCCCGCCGAGGAGGTGCCCGCCGTTTCATTAACCCAGATACGTAGAGGGGCGAGGGGGAAGGGGCGCGATTAATTTGCAGCGCACCGGCCCAGCTGCCTCGTGTGGGGGCGGGGGGCGGAGGGCGCCGGCCGCAGGCTGCGGTCTCGGGGGCGGGGGGCGGAGCGCCGGCGGGAACAGGTGGCCGAGCCGCCTCTGCACGGAGAGCGGGCCTCCTAGGCAGGTGGCAGCGGTACAGCGCAGTTTCTTCCACTGGCTGCATTCAGCTGAATCTGCATCGTGGGCATAGATAGACTGTACTTCTGGGAGGGGCTTCAGGTACTCTTTAATCTTGTTGTTCTCCTTTTTTATTAATTAATTAATTAATATTCATAGAATATATGACATCAACTGCGATTGGGCAAAGCTGAAAATGTGTACCCAGCCGGGATTCGAACCCGGGTCTCCCGCTTTCTAGGCAGTTGCGCTGACCCCTACACCACTGGGGACACAGTGATCACCGCATCTACAGGGCGAAGCTGGGAATTTGTATCTGACGGGAGGCGTGCTTAGGAAGTCCTTGCAGGTGCGGTGATCACTGTGTCCCCAGTGGTGTAGGGGTCAGCGCAACTGCCTAGAAAGCAGGAGACCCGGGTTCGAATCCCGGCTGGGTACACATTTTCAGCTTTGCCCAATCGCAGTTGATGTTATATATTCTGCGAATATTAAATAATAACAACTGCAGGATCAGAAGTGACGTCTGTTCTCTTGGAACAGACGCCATATATATATATATATATATATATATATATATATATATATATATATATATATATATATATATATATATAATTAATTATTTGTGTGTGTGTGTGTGTGTGTGTGTGTGTGTCTGATACGTATAGAGCACTAGCTTAAACCCGCGGCTCCGCTCGTGTGTTGGTTCATTATGACAGATAAGCAATCTTTCAGTAGGTGTGCTATGAGACTGGTTTTGAAGGATGAAATGATATACAATACCTTATTTAGAAACAAACATTTTTGATTAACATTATCAGGAAAGTAAGTAGTGTAGATGAAATCACACGTAAAAATGCACTCCTTTCGAAGAATCCAATCACGAAATTCAACAATAATGATTGTAATAATATCACAGATCGATCACTTGATGTTATGCGCGAAACGTCAAAACGATTTTTTTTAAAGAGATATACTAAAATTTCTTTTTTACTGATTTATTTATTTATTCTTATATTTTCTTATTCGTATGCTTATCCTCAAAGAGAAAGAGCTGAAGACATTGTAGCACGCATAGACCAAAGATATGGTCTGTGGCATCACGTTTCGCTGTAAGTAACCTCCTTGCTATAGAGTCGAAAACGTCATCGCTTGCCTTCAGTCCGAATTTCTTTTTATAATTTGACGACTTTCAACCACCATATCTTCCACCCTCTTATAGCTATCGGCATGGAACTGCTATGGTGTACAACGGGAGACTTCGGATAACAATTACACACAGACCATTCGTTTGCGTTCTGTAGTTTTCGCTGCAGAACGAAATATTAGCACACACACACACGTAAAATGTTATATGCACTGATAACTTCCCATCCCAATATACTCCACCCTTTTATCATTATCAACAGTCAGGCAACAACGCAACCAATAAAACCATTAGAAAAGAGTAATTATTGTTCCGTAGTTAGCGTCATATTCTTCTATCAGATTGCTATAAAACCGTGCCTAAAACCTTCCTCAGGTATAAATTAGTAACTGTACGGATATTCAAGTCTCTGCGTCTTGTCGTTCGGACGTTATGAGCTACACCAAACAGACATTCACATAATTAGCTATCCGATCGCCACAAGGGGCAACAGTACTCCAGGAGAGGACGCACAAGTGTGATGTAGCCAGTCTCTTTGGTGGAGCTGGTGCATCTTCGAAGCGTTCTGCCAATGAAACGTAACCTTTGATTCGCCTTCCCCACAATATTTTCTATGTGTTCTCTCCAGTCAAAGTTGTTCGTAATTGTAACTCCTAGGTATTTGGTAGAATTTACGACCTTAAGGTTTGACTGATTTATCGCGTAATTGAAGTTCAGCGGATTTCTTTTAGTGGTCATGTGTATTACTTCACACTTTTCTTTATTTAGTGTCTATTGTCAATTTTCGCACCAAGTAGAAATTTTGTTTAAATCGCTTTGCAGTTGCTTTTGATCCTCCGTTGACTTCACTAGCCGATAAACGACAGCATCATCCGCGAACAGTCTAAGGGAGGTAATAAGAGTACACATTGAAGTATATAGATAAATATCTATCCGATCGCCATAAAACCGTGCCTAAAGCCTTCCCCGGGTGGACATTAGTAACTGTACAAATTTTTAGCTCTTTATCTCTTGTGGTTCAGACGTGATAAACGTACACCGAACAGTCATTCACATTTATAGATGTAGATTATTTTTTTTTCGATCGCGGCAGAAGCACTTGCCAGTGCCCGTGGCAGGCCTGGTGGAGACGCATTTTCCATCTGTCAGCGGCTGCTGTCTGGCAGAAATTGGCGGAGCCCGAGGCACCACAAAAGGTGACGGGGGGCCGAAGGTCGGCTATTGGCACCGAGGTGACGGTGCTGCCAATTGCTCAGCAGTAGGGGGCCGTGGCAAGCTGGGCAGGGCCTCTGCTCCGTGTTACATGTCATCATACGATGTGTCCTGTTATACTACATCACGATACGTATCGTGTTACATTACACAACCACGAATATCCGAAATAAATAAAAAAATAAAGAGATCAAAGTTTAACTAAGGGAGAAAAATGGCAAGGTTATCGGTCCATAGACTGACAAACTACCTAAAGTAACTTACGCTACATCTACATCTATATACATACTCCGCAATCCACCGTAAGGTGCATGGCGGAGGGTACGCTGTACCACTACTAGGCATTTCCTTTCCTATTCCACTCCCAAATTGAACGAAGAGAAAAAAAAGAATGCCTATATGCCTCCGTACGAGCCCAAATTTCTCTTATCTTGTCTTTGTGATCTTTACGCGAAATGTACGTAGGCGGCAGCAAGATCGTACTACACTAAGCTTCAAATTCCGGCCCTCTAAATTTCCTCCACAGAAATTCACGATAAGAACGTCGTCTTTCTTCCAGCGATCCCCAATTGAGTTGCCGGAGCATTTCCGTGATACTCGCGCATTGCTCGAACCTACCAGTAACGAACCTAGCTGCTCGCCTCTGAACTGCTTCTATGTCTTCCTTTAATCTGATCTGCTGCGGGTCCCAAACACTTGAGCAATACTCGAGACGTGGTCGTACAAGCGTTTTATACGCGGTCTCCTTTATAGGTGAAGTACATCTTCCCAAAATTCTCCCAATAAACCGAAGTCGGCTGTCCGCCTTACTCACAACTGTCCTTACATGCTCGTTCCATTTCATATCGCTCTGCAATGTTACGCCTAGATATTTGAACGACGCGACAGCATCAAGAAGCTCACTACTAATGCTGTATTCGAACATTGTGGGATTGTTTTTCCTACTCATGCGCATCACCTTACATTTTTCTTCATTGTGAGCTAGCTGCCATTCTTCGCACCAACTGGAAATTTCGTCTACGTCGTCATGTATGCTATTACAGTCAGTTACAGACGACACCCTCTCATACACCACAGCATCATCAGCAAACAGCCGCAAATTACAACTTACTCTGTCCATCAGATCATTTATATAGATAGAAAATAATAGCGGTCCTATCACACTCCCCTGGGGCATGCCTGACGATACACTCGTCTCTGATGAACACTCGCCGTCGAGAACAACGCACTGCGGTCTATTACTTAGGAAGTCTTGCAGCCAGTCACAAATCTGTGAACCTATTCCATAAGCTCGTATCTTCGTTAGCAGTCTGCAGTGTGACACCGCGTCGAACGCCTTTTTGAAGTTTCACAGTTTGCTAGCTGCATCACCTAGTGACTGCTCGGTTCGTAGGCGAGTTCTGACCGAGTAACTGTCCTATTCCTGAGTAGTAACTGTCTGAATTCTCACTAGTAACTGTCGGGCTGTCCAGACGTATGTCGGCCCAGACACAGCCGCTTGTAGAGGGTTCGCATCTTGGGTTACTCCCTCCAGGATGCGCGGCGCTTATTTGATAAATCCCAGTATATACAGTTTCATACAGTAAATGGCATGACACAATTAATTCTCACGCTATGGTCTGCTTAGAACTGACGCCTACCATCGAAACAGTAAAGTACGTTGTTATATTGATGTTGAGACTGCGCAGAGAACCTTAATTCCGTACGCTTCGCTGCCATGTGAAAAAGTAGTATTGCAGTCGTTCTTTCAGATGTATGTAATAAATTTTTTTCTTGTACTTAGTTTTGTAATACCAAAACGTTCCCTACTTTCTCGTACATGCAACAATCGTAAAACTACAGAAAAATCCCTTATGGTCCGAAAAACACCGAAGTGCAATTTTTTTGTTCCCTGGAATTGCAGCTGGAATGTTGAAATTTAACGACGTTATAGTGAGGATGTAAAAAAAAAAAAGAACAATATGAACACCATGCAGTAGAGAAGCAAAAATATAACTAATTTACTGGCTGATCAAAAAGTCAGTATAAATTTGAAAACTTAATAAATCACGGAATAATCTAGATAGAGAGGTAAAAATTGACACACGTGCTTGGAATGACATAGGGTTTTATTAGAACAAAAAAAAAAGTTCAAAAAAGTCCGAGAGATGGCGCTTCATCTGATCAGAAAAGCAAGAATTACCAAAACAAATTAATACAAAGCAAAGATGATGTTGTTTACAGGAAATGCTCAAAATGTTGACCATCATTCCTGAAAAATAGCTGTAGTCGAGGAATAATGTAGTGAACAGCACTGTAAAACATGTCCGGAGTAATGGTGAGGCATTGGAAGTAGAAGTCAATTGGATTGAAATACAAATATAAATTAGAATAATTTGTAAAATTGACTAGCAGACTTGTTGCATTTTTGTTATATAAATGGAAATTGTGAATACAATGAATAGTTTGTGGGATATCGTCTTCTAAAATCGTCACTTTTCGCAACAGATGACACAAACCATTTCTGCATGCACCAAGTACAACTTTATTTTGCAAATTTTACAGAAGTATTTCGTTTTGCTGTCCTTCCACTTATAGCATCTTCCCCTTCATCCCCGCATATTTCATTATTGCTGTCATGAGCACTGTTTATTTCGAAGTCTGGGTCCGCGTCAGAATCGTCAATTTCATTATCATCGTCGTATAAAATGTTGCAAATTTCAGAGTATGAAACACTTTCCTCTTGAAATTTTATATTTTAAATTATTGACATCAGAAATAGTTGACAAAGTAATTTCAAACTGGATTAAACACCAAATAAAAATAGACCCCCACTGGTAGAAATCAATAACCTAGACGGTCGGGCTGGGTCTGACAGACAGTCCCGATTTTTGGAGAACTACAGAACATTATCTAAACAATTTAAAATCTTATTCATGATGTGAACGCTTACTCTTGCATGTTTCAGGAAGCTAGCAGAGCGCTCGAGTCAGATCAGCGACTAAAAGCATATAAATTGATTGAAATAGAAACTAGTGGTCTCACAGACCCAGCCCGACCGTTCTAGGGTTAAGTTAGTTATGGTCTCCAGTCCGGAGACTGGTTTGATGCAGCTCTCCACCCTACTTTGTCCTGAGCAAGCCTTTTCATCTCCTCATAAGAACGGCAACCCACATCCACTTCAATCTGCTTACTATACGCATCTCTTAGTCTCCCTCTGCGATTTTTACCCCACACACTTCCCTCCAATGCTAAATTTACGATTCCTCGATGTCTAAGAACGTGTCCTAATAAGCGATCCCTTCTTTTGGTCAGGGTATGCCAAAAATTCCTTTTCTCACCAATTCTGTTCAGTACCTCTTCATTAGTTATGCGATCTACCCATCTAATCTTCAGCATTCTTCTGTAGCACCACATTTCAAAAGCCTCTATTCTCTTCCTGTCCGCACTACTTATCGTCCATGTTTCACTCCCGTACAAGGCAACACTCCACACAAATGCCTTCAGAAAAGACTTCCTTACACTTAAATCTATATTCGATGTTAGCAAATTTCTCTTTTTCAAAAATGCTTTTCTTCCCATTGCCATTCTGCATTTTATTTCCTCTGTACTGCGATCATCACATGTTATTTTACTACCCAAGTAACAAAACTCATCTACCACCTTCATTGTTTCGTTACCTAATCGAATTCCTTCAGCATCGCCTGATTTTCGAAGACCGCATTCCATTATTTTTGTTTTGCTCTTGTTAATGTTCATTTTATATGCTCTCTTCAACACACTGTCCATTCCAGTCAACTGCTCTTCCAGGTCCTTTGCTGTCTCTGACAGAATTACAATGTCATCAGCAAAACGCAATGTTTTTATTTCTTCCCCCTGAACTTTAATCCCTACTCCAAATTTTTCCTTGCTTTCCTCCCCGCCTGCTCGATGTACAAATTGAATAACACCGGAGAAAGACTGCAACCCTGTCTTACTCCCTTCCCAACTGATGCTTCCCTTTCATGCCTTTCGAGTCTAATAACTGCTGTCTGGTTTTTGTACAAGTTGTAAATAACTCTCCTTTCCCTATATTTTACCCCTACAGACTTCAGAATTTGAAAGAGTATATTCCAGTCAACATTGTCAAATGCTTTCTCCGAATCTACAAAAGCTAAAAATGTAGGTTTGCCTTTCCTTAATCTATCTTCTAAGATAAGACGTAAAGTGAGTATTGCCTCCCGGGTTCCTACGTTCCTCCTGAACCCAAACTGATCTTCCCCAAGGTGAGCTTCTACCAGCTTTTCCATTCTCCTGTAGATAATTCGTGTTAAAATTTTGCAACCATGACTTATCAAACTGAAACTGATGGTTCTGTAATTTTCACACCTGTCTGCTCCCGATTTCTTTGGAATGGGGATTATTACATTTTTCTTAAAGTCTGAGGGTATTTCGCCTGTCTCATACATCCTACACACCAGTTCAAATAGTCTTGTCATGGCTGGCTCTCCCAGAGACTTTAGTAGCTCTGAGGGTATGTCATCTACTCCTGGGGCCTTGTTCTGACCTAGGTTTTTCAAGGCTCTGTCAAATTCATCTCTCAGTATAGAATCTCCTATTTCATCTTGATCTACTTCCTCTTCCCTTCCTACAACATCGTCTATAAGTTCATTTCCTTTGTAGAGCTGCTCTATGTACTCTTTCCACCTTTCAGCTTTCCCTTCTTTGCTGAGTACTGGTTTCCCATCTGAGTTCTTGATATTCGTGGAGTTGCTTTTCTTGTCTCCAAATGTCTCTTTTATTTTCCTGTAGGCGGAATCTACTTTTCCCCTTCTTATACATTCTTCTACAGATTTGCATTTGGCCTCTAGCCACTCCTGCTTAGCCATTTTGCACTTCCTGTCAATCTCATTTCTTAGTCGTCGGTACTCCATTTTGCCTGTTTCATTTACTGCATTCTTATATTTTCTCCTTTCATCAATTAAATTTAGTATTTCCTGTGATATCCAAGGATTTTTTGTAGGTCTTGCCTTTCTACCTATTTTGTCCTCTGCTGCCTTCACTATTTCATCTCTCAATGCTACCCATTCCTCTTCTACTGTTTTATTTCCCCCTGTTTCCGTTAATTTATGCCTAAATCTCCCTCTGAAATTCTCCAGAACTTCACGTTCCTTCAATTTATCTAGGTCCCATCTCCTTATTTTCCTACCTTTCTGCAGTTTTTTTCAGTTTCAGCCTACAGTTCATGACTAACAAGTTATGCTCAGTCTATATCTGCCCCTGGGTATCTCTTACAGTTTATAACTTGGTTCCGGAATCTATGTCTTACCATTATCAAATCTATCTGATACCTTCCGGTGTCTCCTGGTCTCTTCCACGTATACAACCTTCTTTTGTGATTCTTGAACCAGGTGTTTGTTATAACTAAATTATGTTCTGTCCAAAATTCTACCAGGCGGCTTCCTCTTTCATTCCTTTTGCCCAGACCATATTCACCCACTATCTTCCCTTCCCTTCCTTGTCCTACTACCGAATTCCAGTCTCCCATAACAATTAAAGTTCTAGGGTTAAGTTAGTTAAATAGTTAGTGTGTAAGTAGAGCCACTGATCACCACGATGTTTCGTCGCATAAGACATCACACACATTTGAACATTTTTGAACATTTGGACTTCTTTAGAATACGCCGCTGTGTGGTTCCAGACGGGCTGTGATTTGCAGCCCCGAGGCGTGCCCCTTCTGTCCCTTCGCAGACCGCCCATTGGCCACCTGCCCATTCAGCCCCTGCGGATAATTAAGGGTGCGGCCTCGCCACTTGAGATTACGGCCGGGGGCACTCCGTGTCCGGCCGTTACGGCCTCCAGGGGGCGCCGCCGCCCCCGCAGGTAGCCGGGGGCGCGGGGGTGGAGGGCTGCTAATCAGCGCCGCTTGTCCGCCGCCTGTCGGCTGTTTAACCCGGCCCGGAGGCGGGGGGCGGAGGGACGGCGAGCCGGCCGCGGCACCGGGGGGCGGGGGGTGTAGGGACGGGCGGCCGGCCGCGGCACCTGGGGGCGGGGGGCGGAGGGAAAGGCAGCCGGCCCTGGGACCGGGGGGCGGGGGGCGGAGGGACAGGCGGCCGGCCGCGGCACCTAGGGGCGGGGGGCGGAGGGAAAGGCAGCCGGCCACGGGACCGGGGGCGGAGGGACAGCGAGCCAGCCGCAGCACCTGGGGGCGGGGGGCGGGGGAAAAGGCAGCCGGCCGCGGCACGGGGGGCGGGGGGCAGGATTAATTTCGCAGGAGCCGGACCGCCTCTCAACTGCCTCCGAATTGAATCCAATGAGACATTTACACCCCTCGCCGCTGCGCGCCGCTCCACTCGGCATAAAGTAAGGTCCGTTCCTCCCCCCCTCCCGCCCCCCTTTCCGGCTCTGTTCCGTTGCCACCTCCCGCGCGGTGCGTCCGTTCTTCCTCCTCTGCCCATCCGGACGGAAACTGCTCGCTAGTGGATCATCCGTTGAAGCAGTCCGCAGTCAGGCGTCTGCCACCGCTTCTGCAGCGACAATTCCACAAAGTGTCTCATATGACTGCAGGATGTAGCATTGCACACAAACAGGGGAAAATTTCCTGTAGTGCCACACAGGCGACCAGGTGAATATCAGGAAGATTGCAATTTGGAAACTAATTGGTGCATATTTATCCGGTCACAGAAAGGCAACGAAGCTGAGAGAGCTAAATACGAAAAAGTCTGCTGGTCCAGATGGAATACGAGTTCGGTTTTACAAATACTATTCTGCGGCGTTGGCCCCCTTCTTAGCTTGCATTTATCGCGAATCTTTAGTTCAGCACAAAGTTCCTAGTGATTGGAAAAAAAAGTGTTTGGGACCCGCAGCAGTTCAGTTCAAAGAAAGACATACAAGCAGTTCAGAGGCGAGCAGCTAGATTTGTTACCGGTAGGTTCGACCAATGCGCGAGTGTCACAGAAACGCTCCGGCAACTCAATTGGGTATCGCTGGAGGAAAGACGGCGTTCTTTTCGTGAATTTCTATTGGGGAAATTTAGAGGGCCGGAGTTTGAAGGTGAGTGTAGTACGATCTTCCTGTCGCCTACTTACATTTCGCGTAAAGATCACAAAGACAAGATAAGAGAAATTAGGGCTCCTACGGAGGCATATAGGCATTATTTTTTTCCTCGTTCTATTTCGGAATGGAATAGGAAAGGAAATGCCTAGTAGTTCAAATGTTTGTTAAGCTTATGGGACTTAACTACGGGGTCATCAGTCCCTAAAATTACAAACTACTTATGAACTACTTACGAACTAGGACGGCACAAATATCCATGCCCGAGGGGGTATTCGAACCCCCGACCGTAGTGGCCGTGCAGACCGTGACTGGAGCGCCTCAGTTCCCTCGGCCACCGCGGCCGGCATGCCTAGTAGTAGTACAGTGTACCCTCCGCCAAGCACCTTACGGTGGATTGCAGATCATGTATGTAGATGTAGATGTAGAAGTCTGAAACCTTTGGGAAAACTCTCCAAGATTATGATATGTAACTTTCATTGTTGTCCGAGCACAAGTATTTACGTAAAAATGAAATTAATCAAATTATGTTGCGGAATCTGCCCCATAAAGTCATGACTGAGTTTAAACTCCAACTGAACGAGGTAGAAATGTTAAACTTTTTATCTAATTGAATGAAAACTCTCCAAGTTTATGTTAATTAATTTTCATTGTTTTGAGCGTCAAAGTAGAAATGCAACAATGAAATGAAGCTAATTACGTTGCTGCGGTGGGTCTGTAAAGTGACGTAGATTTCATCACTGACGGAGAGTCAACGAAACAAGGTGGAAAACTGTGCAAGTTTACGTTACCTAATTTGCATTGTTGTGTGTGTCCTAGTATAAACACTGCAGTGAACTGAATCGAATGTCGTAGCGGCAGTGTGCCTTTAAATTTATGGCGTAGTTTCAACCGCACACAGAAAGTCGAACGCCTTTTTGAAATCGACAAAAACACAATCTGCCTGTTGCCCTTTATCGATGGCTCGCAAGATGTGAGAAAAGGGCACGCTGAGTTTCACATGAACGATGTTTCCTAAACCCGTACTTATTCGTAGAAACGAGATTGTCCGTATCAAGGAAATTTACTATATTCAAGCTGAGAATATGGTCCATAATTCTACAGGAAATTGTTGCCAACTATCTTGGCCTGTAATTGTATGGGTCAGTTCTCTTTCCTTTCTTATACACGGGAGTCACCTACGCGTTTTTCCAGTCACTAGGAACTTTGCGCTGAATTAAAGATTCGCGATAAATGCAAGATAAGCAAGGGGCCAATGCCGCAGAATACTCTCTGTAATACCGAACTGGTACTCCATCCGAACCACGAGAGGTTATTATTATTTTTTTTTTTTTTTATTCAGCTCTCTCAGCTGCTTCTCTTCACTGGAAATACCCGTTACTAATTTCTTCCATTTGGGAGTTAGTGCGTTGATCAAATGATCATTCATGACTGATTTTCCTTCTGCTATTGCTTTTTGTATGTGAGAGTTTTCTTCTATTGTGAGTTTGTGGTATAGGTTTCGGCTTGATTTTAATATATTTAAGTCGGTTTCTATTTTGATCAAAATATCCACGGGTGTACTGCCGGTCTATAGTGTCCAACGGGCACAATATTTCGGCGATCATACATGTCGCCATCATCAGGTGAACTGACGGACTGAGCTCCTGGAAACGCGCCGGCACGGAGATCCGCACGCTACGGCTGCTCGAAGGGAACTGGGTTCTAGCCCGGTAGCGGGCCATTTAAATACCCTCGGCCCGCGGAGCGTCCCCTCCGCGGTCCGCGCCCCGCGCCGCGGCCGCGCAGTGGAACCGATTGCGCCGGCGTCTGAGATGACGTCGATGTGAGGGCTCTGTCCGCCGTGGTCGTCACTTCGTTACGTTTGCTAGATTTACTCTTAATTAACCCAATCGCTGGTTCCCAAGCTTTGCTAAGATTATAGCCAGAGTCACGGTTTATGAGGTCGTCACTTGTGCGAATTTCAATGGCCTCTCTAACGACGCAATCCCAGTATCTCGACGTCTGTACCAGAATCCTAGTGTGTTCCTACTCCATGGTGTGATTCTCCGACAAACAATGTTCAGCGACCGCCGACTTGCTCGGATACATCAATCGTGTGTGCCTCTGGTGTTCAACGCATCGATCCTCGACGGTACGCATCGTCTGTCCAATATATGACTTTCCACACTGACACGGAATCTGGTACACGCCCGCCTTCCTCAAACCGAGATCATCTTTAGCGCTCCCCACCAGTGCACGAATTTTATTCGGCGGACAAAAAACAGTTACAACCTGGTGTTTTCTCAAAATGCGGGCGATCTTCCCTGAGAGTGCGCCGGTATATGGAACGAACGCAGTGCCTACATCCTATTTTGGTTGGGTGATGGTTGTGGCCTATTAGGTGGTCTGAAAATGTGCTATGGGAAGTGCGACTTTTTGGGGGAGATATCTGGCATCATGGTGAGGGGAGCCATATCTTACACAGGCAGGTCTCCTCTGGTGATCGTCTAGAGAACACTGAACAGTGCACGCTACAGCCGAATCATCATTCGACCAGTTTTACCACCGTTCATGCACCAACAAGGAGATGTGCTTTTCCAACACGACAATGCACGTCCACACGTATCCCGTACAACACAACGTGCTCTCCAAAATGTACGTCAACTACCTTGCCCATCACTATCCCCAGATCTGTCCCCCATCGAGCAGGTTTGGGACCGCATGAAACGTCACGTAGCGCGGTCTCCATGAGAGGCTAGAAATCTGGTCCTACTGAGGCACCAGGTGGAAATTGCATGGCTGGGCATTCCATCTACATCTACATGGGATACTCTGCAAATATTTAAGTGCCTGGCAGAGGGTTCATCGAACCTTTATACTATTTATATCCCATTCCAGCCATGACAACACTATTTGAACTGGTGTGTAGGATGTATGAGAGAGGCGAAATGCCCTCAGACTTTAAGAAAAACGTAATAATCCCCATTGCAAAGAAATCAGGTGCAGACAGGTGTGAAAATTACAGAACCATTAGTTTGATAAGTCATGGTTGCAAAATTTTAACACGAATAATCTACAGGAGAATGGAAAAGCTGGTAGAAACTAACCTCGGGGAAGATCAGTTTGGGTTCAGGAGGAACGTAGGAACCCGGAAGGGCAATACTCACTTTACGTCTTATCTTAGAAGATAGATTAAGGAAAGGCAAACCTACATTTTTAGCTTTTGTAGATTTGGAGAAAGCATTTGACAATGTTGACAGGAATACACTCTTTCAAATTCTGAAGTCAGCAGGAGTAAAATATAGGGAAAGGAGAGTTATTTACAACTTGTACAAAAGCCAGACTGCAGTTATTAGACTAGAAGGGCATGAAAAGGAAGCATCAGTTGGGAAGGGAGTAAGACAGTGTTGTAGCCTTTCTCCGATGTTATTCAATTTGTACATCGAGCAGGCGGTGAAGGAAAGCAAGGAAAAATTTGGAATAGGGATTAAAGTTCAGGGGGAAGAAATAAAAACATTGCGTTTTGCTGATGACATTGTAATTCTATCAGAGACAGCACAGGACCTGGAAGAGCAGTTAAATGGAATGGACAGGGTATTGAAGAGAGCGTATAAAATGAACATTAACAAGAGCAAAACAAAAATAATGGAATGCGGTCTTAGAAAATCAGGTGATGCTGAAGGAATTAGATTAGGTAACGAAACAATGAAGGTGGTAGATGAGTTTTGTTACTTGGGTAGTAAAATAACATGCGATGGTCACAGTACAGAGGATATAAAATGCTGAATGGCAATGGGAAGAAAAGCATTTTTGAAAAAGAGAAATTTGCTAACATCGAATATTAATTTAAGTGTAAGGAAGTCTTTTGTGAAGGCTTTTGTGTGGAGTGTTGCCCTGTACGGGAGTGAAACATGGACGATAAGCAGTGCGGACAGGAAGAGAATAGAGGCTTTTGAAATGTGGTGCTACAGAAGAATGCTGAAGATTAGGTGGGTAGATCACATAACTAATGAACAGGTACTGAACAGAATTGGTGAGAAAAGGAATTTCTGGCATACCCTGACTAAAAGAAGGGATCGCTTGGTAGGACACATTCTTAGACATCGGGGAATCGTAAATTTAGCATTGGAGGGAAGTGTGTGGGGTAAAAATCGCAGAGGGAGACCAAGAGACGCGTATAGTAAGCAGATTCAAGTGGATGTGGGTTGCCGTTCTTATGTGGAGATGAAGAGGCTTGCTCAGGATAGAGTAGGGTGGAGAGCTGCATCAAACCAGTCTCCGGACTGAAGACCATAACAACAACATCCCATTGCATTCTCGAATAGCGCGCGGGAAGAAATAACACCCGACTCTCCCCGTTCGAGTTCTGATTTCTCGTATTTTATTCTGATGGTCATTTCTACCTATGTAAGTGGGAGTCAACAATATATTTTCGCATTCGGAGGAGAATGTTGGCGATTGGAGTTTCGTAAGTAGCCCACGCCGTATCGATAAGCGCCGTTGTTGTAATGATTCCCATCCCAGATCCTGTACCATTTCCGTAACGCTATCTCCCCTGTCTTGTGACAGTACAAAACGAGCTGCTCTCTTTTGGACTCTTTCGATGTCCTC
Source organism: Locusta migratoria (assembly GCA_026315105.1). Lineage (NCBI taxonomy): Eukaryota > Metazoa > Arthropoda > Insecta > Orthoptera > Acrididae > Locusta > Locusta migratoria. The sequence goes on from CM048754.1 coordinate 16,565,884, forward strand.
CGTCAAACCCACATGATAAGGATCCCACACTGGACAGCAACACTCAAAGAAAAAAAGGACGGACAAGTGTAGTGTATGCAGTTTCTTTATTAGTTCTGTTGCACCTTTTAAGGGTTCTGCCAATGAAAAGCAGTCTCTGGTTCGCCTTTCCCACTACATTATCTACGTGTTCTTTCCATTTTGCCGGCCGCGGTGGCCGAGTGGACCGAGGCGCTCCAGTCACGGTCTGCACGGCCACTACGGTCGGGGGTTCGAATCCCCCCTCTGGCATGGATATTTGTGCCGTTCTTAGTATTAGCTAGTTCATAAGTACTTTGTAAGTTTAAGGACTGATGACCCTATAGTTAAGTCCCATACGCTATAAAACATTTGATTTCTACACAGATGTGAGCGAGCTGGTGTTATTGACAGGACTGACGAGTTCATTCAGGGCCAGAAACGCCTTGGGGCGAACCGTCCTGCTACCTGCGAGCTGAAGTTGCCCAATTCAAGTGTGGGATTAATTGTTCTTTCCAGAGTACCCTTCTGATGTCTACTAAAAGTTGACCAGTGGGGGCACTCATGAAGAATCCCTCATTTCTGAAGAGTTACTTGATAGACCCCGTAACATGCTCAGTGATCCCGCAACGCAATTAATAGACTGGACGACAGTCCGGAACTGCCTCCAGCAAGCCGCCCAACACCAAACTGAAAAACAAAACCAAACACTATGTGATTCTACAAAGATGTGAGCGAGCTGGTGTTATTGACATGACTGACCAGTTCAGTTCTACATCTACATAGATACTCCGCAAATCACATTCAAGTGCCTGGCAGAGGGTTCATTAACCACTTTCATAACTTTTCTCTACCGTTCCATTCTCTGATAGCGCGCGGGAAGAAAGAACACCTAAATCGTTCCGTTATCGATCTGATTTCTCTTATTTTATTGGAATGGTCATGTCTCCCTAAGAAGGTGGGTGCTAGCAAAATATTTTCACATTCAGAACTAAAAGTCGGTGATTGAAACTTCGCATACAGATCACGCCGCAACGTCTTTCTTTCAGTGATTTCCACCCCAATTTGTGCAACATTTCCGTGACGCTTTCCCCCCCGTAACGTGATAGAACAAAACGAGCTGCCCTTCTCTGAACCTTCTCAATGTCTTCCGTCAGTCCCACCTGGTGAGGGGTCCCACAAGGGGCAACAGTACTCCAGGAGAGGACGCACAAGTATGCTGTAGCCAGTCTCTTTGGTGGAGCTGGTGCATCTTCGAAGCGTTCTGCCAATGAAACGTAACATTTGGTTCGCCTTCCCCACAATATTTTCTGTGTGTTCTCTCCAGTCAAAGTTGTTCGTAATTGTAACTCCTAGGTATTTGGTAGAATCTACGACCTTAAGGTTTGACTGATTTATCGCGTAATTGAAGTTCACCGGATTTCTTTTAGTGGTCATGTGTATTACTTCACACTTTTCTTTATTTAGTGTCTATTGCCAATTTTCGCACCATGCAGCAATTTTGTCTAAATCGCTTTGCAGTTGCTTTTGATCCTCAAATGACTTCACTAACTGATAAACGACAGCATCATCCGCGAACAATCTAAGGGAGCTATTCAAATTGTCTCCTAAATCATTTATAAACACGAGGGATAGTAGGGGACCTATAACGCTTCCCTGTGGAACACTAGATATCACTTCTATTTTACTCGATGACTTACCGTCAATTACAACGAACTGTGTCCTTTCTGATAAGAAATCGTGAATCCAATCGCACAATTGGGGAGATATTCCATAAGCACGCAATTTCATTAGAAGCCGCTTGTGGGGTACAGTGTCAAAAGCCTTCCTGAAATTCAGGAACGCCTTGGGTCGAACCGTCCTCCTACCTGCGAGCGGAAGTTGCCCCTTTCCAGAGCACCCTTCTAAAGGCCACTAAAAGTTGCCCAGTTCGGGTCTGCCACCATGGGGCACTCATCTCTGAACAGTCACGTGACAGACCCCTTAACATGCTCGGTGATCCCGCAACGCAATTAGTCGACTGGACGACACAGTACAGAACTGCCTCAAGCAAGCCGGCCAACACTCCAGGAAGCTGGTCTGCAGGGCGGATAATCCACTGTGCGAAGTGTCGCTCCGTCCCCCGCCGTGTAGCATGGAGAGGCGGCCGCGGTGTGAATAGCGCTGCTCCGCTCCGAGGTTATTACCGGGCCCGGCGCTCCTGGGAGACGCCCGCCCTCAGGGAGGGAGGGAGGGAGGGAGGGAGGGAGAGGGGGAAGGTCCTCGGAGGGCGGGGTCGCCGACCCGCCGCCACCTGCCACCGGCAGACAGCGCTAAATTCCGCAACCTGCCGTTTCCTGGCCTCCTGTGTGCCGTGTCCGCGGGAATTACCCCAGCCACATAAGAGCGCCCAGATGGGACAATCCACCCTCCGCCGCGCGCATCTGAATTTCAGACTGCCTTCCCTCTCCCTCTCCCTCTCCTCATCCCCCTTCCTCTACCCCGCCCCCTTAGCCTTCGCCTCCCACGGTAATGGCTGCAGAATCCTGCCAATGACCGGGTAATGGAACGACGACTGTCTCCAGACAGACGCCTCTGCAAACGTTTCCACCTCTCACTCACCGTCAGGTGTTTCTTTTGTGTCCCAGCCTCGTCGCCGCTTTTGGGTCTCGTTTCCGTCGTAGGTGTCGGTGGCCGAGTAGAAAGACCGACACAGGAATAAAGGATGCACGCTTGTGCAGGTACGGAGGTGACCAGCCAGTGGGACAGCAGAAACTAGAATCACTAGAGTAAATTAGAACGAAATATATATATTTCATAGAGACTTAGTACTACTTAACATTTACATATATACATGTGGCGTCTGTTCCGAAAGCACAGACGTCACTTCTGATCCTGCAGTTCTTATTATTTAATATTCACAGAATATATGACATCAACAGTAACTGTGAATATTAAATAATAACAACTGCAGGATCATAAGTGACGTCTGTTCTTTCGGAATATATATATATATATATATATATATATATATATATATATATATATATATATATATATATATATATATATGCCGGTGACGGGCAATGATCCTATCGTTAGTGGGGAGGGGTGGGCAAAGTTTGAAGCCCTTACTCTCACGGTAATTAGTTTCATAACTACGAGTTTGAGTACTGTCGGTAGGGCGAAGCTGGGAATTTGTATCTGACGGGAGGCGTCCTAGGTAGTCCTTGCAGGGGCGGTGATCACTGTGTCCCCAGTGGTGTAGGGGTCAGCGCAACTGCCTAGAAAGCAGGAGACCCGGGTTCGAATCCAGGCTGGGTACACATTTTCAGCTTTGCCCGATCACAGTTGATGTCATATATTCTGTGAATAACATTTACATAGCTCAGTACTGCAGAATGCTGATACATAGTTGAGCTAGAGGCCTGCCTAGTGCCTATCCGATAGCCAAGTCTTCACTGGTGCCTATCTGAATACGAAGTGTTAGCTGGTTCCTATCTCAGTCCCAAGTGAACGATGTCGTTCAGTGGTGGCCACGAGCGGAGTTGCAGCAGAGGGCGCTCGTGGCTGACGTCGTAAGAACGCCGCGCCGTGCGTGCATGGCGGCGCGCGGCGAAAGTAGGTGGCGCTCACTTTAAACTTGTGCGACACCACAGGTTCCGTCGTTTCTTCCACTCCTGACTCATTACCACTACGCGTCGATACCGATACAATCATGTCTCGATACAGCAGGGAACCCGGTCGACGTTTCGGCCTTTTCTACTCGTCATCACTGTCCAGACTGGTGGTCTCGAGGTAAAGCGGTTGATTGGAAACCGAAATACTGGTCTCCAATGGAGACGTGTCCTATGTAGTCACTGGTTCATTGAACCCCCAGAAAAAAAAGCTCGTCGTGAAAAAAAAGTAAATAAAATAAAAAGTGTTCTTAAAACATCATTCTTCGTTTCTTTCTTGTATCAGATCATTTTATATGCACACTAGCTGGAATTGCCCAGATAGTTATTTATTTATCTCTGCGACTTTCAGGTATATATTCATTTGTATAATGCCTGTATGTCTGTAAAATCTCTTGGGAATATAATTAGTAGTAAAGAAGTAACAGATAAAAATTGGTGCGTGATGGGGCGGCGTTCCATGAACGTTACTGTTAATGTCCTCATATCTCATGAGCTACATGTCGGAGTGTCTTCCAATTTAGAAGCTACATTCAACTATATATGTGTATACTGTCCGTAAAATTTCCTGTCGCTACAATTTGTAGTGTTCAAATAAATTGTAACGTCATACCTAAAGCCGTAGTTTTACTCCATAAACAGCGGTTCTGCTTCCAAAAGCTCGAGTGAATTACTGTGCTGTGTTTCTACACCCAAATTCTTCTTGCTGGTTGTGTCTCAGGAACAGCCTGTACGGCTAGCCATTGTATATTCTGCCACATTAAGCCCTGCTACAGACCTGTGAAGCTTTGCCGTCGGCGCTTGCCTTCTTGTCAAGACAGTTTGGTTCCTGAAAGCTCAAGTGAATTACTGTGCTCTGTATCTACGCCACTTTCCCTACCATTGGTGTTGTCCAGGTGACGGCATGTTCAGTTGGAAAGTGTATACGCTGCCACACTAAGCCCTCCGACACACATGTGCACCTTGCTCTTCAATGCTTGCCTCCTTATGAAGAATATTCTGTTTCTGAAAGCTTGAGAGAATTACTGTGCTGTGTTTCTACATCCCTACCCGTCCCTCTGGTGCCTTCAACGCTTATATCAATATGAAGAAGGTTCTGTTTCCAATAGCTCGACAGAATTACTGTGTTGTGTCGCTGCGTCCCTATCCGTCTCGCTGGTTGTAGTGATGGGCAGTTTTCCCTGCCACTGACCAGCGCACCTTCGCTTTCAGTGCTTGCCTCTTTATGAAGAAGGTTTTGTTTCTGAAAGCTCGAGTGAAATGCTTGTCTGTGTCTTGCGTGCCTAGCCCTCCCACTGGTGGTGTCCCAGTGATGGCCTGTTCAGCTGGCCAGTATAGTCTATATGCTGCCACATTTACACCCTGCATCAGACCAGTGCACCTTGGCATTCAATGCTTGCCTCCTTATGAAGTAGATTCTATTCCGAAAGCTTGAGTCAATTACTGTGCTGTGTTTCTACATCCCAAAGACTCCTGTAGGCTTTGACCTGGTGATGCTCTGTTCAGCTGACCACTATATATGCTGCCACATTAAGCCATGCCACAGACCTGTGCACATTTGTCTTCAATATTTCCCTCCTGATGAGAAAGGTTCTGTTTCCAAAACCTAGACTGAATTACTTTGGTGTGTTTCTACATACCTAGCCCTCCTGTTGGCTGTGTCGTGGTGATGGCCTGTTCAGCTGACCACTGTGTATGCTGCCACATTAAGCTTTGTCGCAGACCTGTGCACATTCGCCTTCACTCCTTCCTTCTTATGAGGAATGTCCTTTTTCCAAAAGCTGACTGAATTACTATGCTGTGTTTCTACATACCTAGCCCTCCTGATGGCGATGGGCTGTTAAGCTGACCATTGTATATGCTGCCACATTAAGCCATGCCACAGACCTGTGCACATTAGTCTCCAATATTTCCCTCCTGATGAGAACGGTTCTGTTTCCAAAACCTCGACTGAATTACTTTGGTGCCTTTCTACATACCTAGCCCTCCTGTTGGCTGTGCCCTGGTGATAACCCACTGCATATGCTGCCACATTAAGCTTTGTCACAGACCTGTGCATATTCGCCTTCTGTCCTTCCTTCTTATGAGGAATGTTCTGTTTCCAAAAGCTGACTGAATTACTATTCTGTGTTTCTACATCTCTAGCCCTCCTGATGGCAATGTGTTGGTGATGGGCTGTTCAGCTGACCATTGTATATGCTGCCACATTAAGCCATGCCACAGACCTGTGCACATTAGTCTCCAATATTTCCCTCCTGATGAGAACGGTTCTGTTTCCAAAACCTCGACTGAATTACTTTGTTGTGTTTCTACATACCTAGCCCTCCTGTTGGCTGTGCCCTGGTGATAACCCACTGCATATGCTGCCACATTAAGCTTTGTCACATACCTGTGCATATTCGCCTTCTGTCCTTCCTTCTTATGAGGAATGTTCTGTTTCCAAAAGCTGACTGAATTACTATTCTGTGTTTCTACATCTCTAGCCCTCCTGTTGGCAATGTGCTGGTGATGGGCTGTTAAGCTGACCATTGTATATGCTGCCACATTAAGCCATGCCACAGACCTGTGCACATTAGTCTCCAATATTTCCCTCCTGATGAGAACGGTTCTGTTTCCAAAACCTCGACTGAATTACTTTGTTGTGTTTCTACATACCTAGCCCTCCTGTTGGCTGTGCCCTGGTGATAACCCACTGCATATGCTGCCACATTAAGCTTTGTCACAGACCTGTGCACATTCTCCTTCAGTCCTTCCTTCTTATGAGGTATGTTCTGTTTCCAAAAGCTGACTGACTTATTATTCTGTGTTTCTACATCCCTAACTCTCCTGATGGCAATGTGCTGGTGATGGGCTGTTCAGCTGACCATTGTATATGCTGCCACATTAAGCCATGCCACAGACCTGTGCACATTAGTCTCCAATATTTCCCTCCTGATGAGAACGGTTCTGTTTCCAAAACCTCGACTGAATTACTTTGTTGTGTTTCTACATACCTAGCCCTCCTGTTGGCTGTGCCCTGGTGATAACCCACTGCATATGCTGCCACATTAAGCTTTGTCACAGACCTGTGCACATTCTCCTTCAGTCCTTCCTTCTTATGAGGTATGTTCTGTTTCCAAAAGCTGACTGACTTATTATTCTGTGTTTCTACATCCCTAACTCTCCTGATGGCAATGTGCTGGTGATGGGCTGTTCAGCTGACCATTGTATATGCTGCCACATTAAGCCATGCCACAGACCTGTGCACATTAGTCTCCAATATTTCCCTCCTGATGAGAACGGTTCTGTTTCCAAAACCTCGACTGAATTACTTTGTTGTGTTTCTACATACCTAGCCCTCCTGTTGGCTGTGCCCTGGTGATAACCCACTGCATATGCTGCCACATTAAGCTTTGTCACAGACCTGTGCACATTCTCCTTCAGTCCTTCCTTCTTATGAGGTATGTTCTGTTTCCAAAAGCTGACTGACTTATTATTCTGTGTTTCTACATCCCTAACTCTCCTGATGGCAATGTGCTGGTGATGGGCTGTTCAGCTGACCATTGTATATGCTGCCACATTAAGCCATGCCACAGACCTGTGCACATTAGTCTCCAATATTTCCCTCCTGATGAGAACGGTTCTGTTTCCAAAACCTCGACTGAATTACTTTGTTGTGTTTCTACATACCTAGCCCTCCTGTTGGCTGTGCCCTGGTGATAACCCACTGCATATGCTGCCACATTAAGCTTTGTCACAGACCTGTGCACATTCTCCTTCAGTCCTTCCTTCTTATGAGGTATGTTCTGTTTCCAAAAGCTGACTGACTTATTATTCTGTGTTTCTACATCCCTAACTCTCCTGATGGCAATGTGCTGGTGATGGGCTGTTCAGCTGACCATTGTATATGCTGCCACATTAAGCCATGCCACAGACCTGTGCACATTAGTCTCCAATATTTCCCTCCTGATGAGAACGGTTCTGTTTCCAAAACCTCGACTGAATTACTTTGTTGTGTTTCTACATACCTAGCCCTCCTGTTGGCTGTGCCCTGGTGATAACCCACTGCATATGCTGCCACATTAAGCTTTGTCACAGACCTGTGCACATTCTCCTTCAGTCCTTCCTTCTTATGAGGTATGTTCTGTTTCCAAAAGCTGACTGACTTATTATTCTGTGTTTCTACATCCCTAACTCTCCTGATGGCAATGTGCTGGTGATGGGCTGTTCAGCTGACCATTGTATATGCTGCCACATTAAGCCATGCCACAGACCTGTGCACATTAGTCTCCAATATTTCCCTCCTGATGAGAACGGTTCTGTTTCCAAAACCTCGACTGAATTACTTTGTTGTGTTTCTACATACCTAGCCCTCCTGTTGGCTGTGCCCTGGTGATAACCCACTGCATATGCTGCCACATTAAGCTTTGTCACAGACCTGTGCACATTCTCCTTCAGTCCTTCCTTCTTATGAGGTATGTTCTGTTTCCAAAAGCTGACTGACTTATTATTCTGTGTTTCTACATCCCTAACTCTCCTGATGGCAATGTGCTGGTGATGGGCTGTTCAGCTGACCATTGTATATGCTGCCACATTAAGCCATGCCACAGACCTGTGCACATTAGTCTCCAATATTTCCCTCCTGATGAGAACGGTTCTGTTTCCAAAACCTCGACTGAATTACTTTGTTGTGTTTCTACATACCTAGCCCTCCTGTTGGCTGTGCCCTGGTGATAACCCACTGCATATGCTGCCACATTAAGCTTTGTCACAGACCTGTGCACATTCTCCTTCAGTCCTTCCTTCTTATGAGGAATGTTCTGTTTCCAAAAGCTGACTGAATTACTATTCTGTGTTTCTACATCTCTAGCCCTCCTGTTGGCAATGTGCTGGTGATGGGCTGTTAAGCTGACCATTGTATATGCTGCCACATTAAGCCATGCCACAGACCTGTGCACATTAGTCTCCAATATTTCCCTCCTGATGAGAACGGTTCTGTTTCCAAAACCTCGACTGAATTACTTTGTTGTGTTTCTACATACCTAGCCCTCCTGTTGGCTGTGCCCTGGTGATAACCCACTGCATATGCTGCCACATTAAGCTTTGTCACATACCTGTGCATATTCGCCTTCTGTCCTTCCTTCTTATGAGGAATGTTCTGTTTCCAAAAGCTGACTGAATTACTATTCTGTGTTTCTACATCTCTAGCCCTCCTGTTGGCAATGTGTTGGTGATGGGCTGTTAAGCTGACCATTGTATATGCTGCCACATTAAGCCATGTCACAGACCTGTGCACATTAGTCTCCAATATTTCCCTCCTGATGAGAACGGTTCTGTTTCCAAAACCTCGACTGAATTACTTTGGTGCCTTTCTACATACCTAGCCCTCCTGTTGGCTGTGCCCTGGTGATAACCCACTGCATATGCTGCCACATTAAGCTTTGTCACAGACCTGTGCATATTCGCCTTCTGTCCTTCCTTCTTATGAGGAATGTTCTGTTTCCAAAAGCTGACTGAATTACTATTCTGTGTTTCTACATCTCTAGCCCTCCTGTTGGCAATGTGCTGGTGATGGGCTGTTAAGCTGACCATTGTATATGCTGCCACATTAAGCCATGCCACAGACCTGTGCACATTAGTCTCCAATATTTCCCTCCTGATGAGAACGGTTCTGTTTCCAAAACCTCGACTGAATTACTTTGTTGTGTTTCTACATACCTAGCCCTCCTGTTGGCTGTGCCCTGGTGATAACCCACTGCATATGCTGCCACATTAAGCTTTGTCACATACCTGTGCATATTCGCCTTCTGTCCTTCCTTCTTATGAGGAATGTTCTGTTTCCAAAAGCTGACTGACTTATTATTCTGTGTTTCTACATCCCTAACTCTCCTGATGGCAATGTGCTGGTGATGGGCTGTTCAGCTGACCATTGTATATGCTGCCACATTAAGCCATGCCACAGACCTGTGCACATTAGTCTCCAATATTTCCCTCCTGATGAGAACGGTTCTGTTTCCAAAACCTCGACTGAATTACTTTGGTGCCTTTCTACATACCTAGCCCTCCTGTTGGCTGTGCCCTGGTGATAACCCACTGCATATGCTGCCACATTAAGCTTTGTCACAGACCTGTGCACATTCTCCTTCAGTCCTTCCTTCTTATGAGGTATGTTCTGTTTCCAAAAGCTGACTGACTTATTATTCTGTGTTTCTACATCCCTAACTCTCCTGATGGCAATGTGCTGGTGATGGGCTGTTCAGCTGACCATTGTATATGCTGCCACATTAAGCCATGCCACAGACCTGTGCACATTAGTCTCCAATATTTCCCTCCTGATGAGAACGGTTCTGTTTCCAAAACCTCGACTGAATTACTTTGTTGTGTTTCTACATACCTAGCCCTCCTGTTGGCTGTGCCCTGGTGATAACCCACTGCATATGCTGCCACATTAAGCTTTGTCACAGACCTGTGCACATTCTCCTTCAGTCCTTCCTTCTTATGAGGTATGTTCTGTTTCCAAAAGCTGACTGACTTATTATTCTGTGTTTCTACATCCCTAAGTCTCCTGATGGCAATGTGCTGGTGATGGGCTGTTCAGCTGACCATTGTATATGCTGCCACATTAAGCCATGCCACAGACCTGTGCACATTAGTCTCCAATATTTCCCTCCTGATGAGAACGGTTCTGTTTCCAAAACCTCGACTGAATTACTTTGTTGTGTTTCTACATACCTAGCCCTCCTGTTGGCTGTGCCTTGGTGATAACCCACTGCATATGCTGCCACATTAAGCTTTGTCACATACCTGTGCATATTCGCCTTCTGTCCTTCCTTCTTATGAGGAATGTTCTGTTTCCAAAAGCTGACTGAATTACTATTCTGTGTTTCTACATCCCTAACTCTCCTGATGGCAATGTGCTGGTGATGGGCTGTTCAGCTGACCATTGTATATGCTGCCACATTAAGCCATGTCACAGACCTGTACACATTAGTCTTCAATATTTCCCTCCTGATGAGAACGGTTCTGTTTCCAAAACTTCGACTGAATTACTTTTTTTGTGTTTCTACATACCTAGCCCTCCTGTTGGCTGTGCCTTGGTGATAACCCACTGCATATGCTGCCACATTAAGCTTTGTCACATACCTGTGCATATTCGCCTTCTGTCCTTCCTTCTTATGAGGAATGTTCTGTTTCCAAAAGCTGACTGAATTACTATCCTGTGTTTCTACATCTCTAGCCCTCCTGTTGGCAATGTGCTGGTGATGGGCTGTTAAGCTGACCATTGTATATGCTGCCACATTAAGCCATGTCACAGACCTGTGCACATTAGTCTCCAATATTTCCCTCCTGATGAGAACGGTTCTGTTTCCAAAACCTCGACTGAATTACTTTGTTGTGTTTCTACATACCTAGCCCTCCTGTTGGCTGTGCCCTGGTGATAACCCACTGCATATGCTGCCACATTAAGCTTTGTCACAGACCTGTGCACATTCTCCTTCAGTCCTTCCTTCTTATGAGGTATGTTCTGTTTCCAAAAGCTGACTGACTTATTATTCTGTGTTTCTACATCCCTAACTCTCCTGATGGCAATGTGCTGGTGATGGGCTGTTCAGCTGACCATTGTATATGCTGCCACATTAAGCCATGTCACAGACCTGTGCACATTAGTCTCCAATATTTCCCTCCTGATGAGAACGGTTCTGTTTCCAAAACCTCGACTGAATTACTTTGTTGTGTTTCTACATACCTAGCCCTCCTGTTGGCTGTGCCCTGGTGATAACCCACTGCATATGCTGCCACATTAAGCTTTGTCACATACCTGTGCATATTCGCCTTCTGTCCTTCCTTCTTATGAGGAATGTTCTGTTTCCAAAAGCTGACTGAATTACTATTCTGTGTTTCTACATCTCTAGCCCTCCTGTTGGCAATGTGTTGGTGATGGGCTGTTAAGCTGACCATTGTATATGCTGCCACATTAAGCCATGCCACAGACCTGTGCACATTAGTCTCCAATATTTCCCTCCTGATGAGAACGGTTCTGTTTCCAAAACCTCGACTGAATTACTTTGTTGTGTTTCTACATACCTAGCCCTCCTGTTGGCTGTGCCCTGGTGATAACCCACTGCATATGCTGCCACATTAAGCTTTGTCACATACCTGTGCATATTCGCCTTCTGTCCTTCCTTCTTATGAGGAATGTTCTGTTTCCTAAAGCTGACTGAATTACTATTCTGTGTTTCTACATCTCTAGCCCTCCTGTTGGCAATGTGCTGGTGATGGGCTGTTAAGCTGACCACTGCATATGCTGCCACATTAAGCTTTGTCACAGACCTGTGCACATTCTCCTTCAGTCCTTCCTTCTTATGAGGAATGTTCTGTTTCCAAAAGCTGACTGAATTACTATTCTGTGTTTCTACATCTCTAGCCCTCCTGTTGGCAATGTGCTGGTGATGGGCTGTTAAGCTGACCATTGTATATGCTGCCACATTAAGCCATGTCACAGACCTGTGCACATTAGTCTCCAATATTTCCCTCCTGATGAGAACGGTTCTGTTTCCAAAACCTCGACTGAATTACTTTGTTGTGTTTCTACATACCTAGCCCTTCTGTTGGCTGTGTCCTGGTGATAACCCACTGCATATGCTGCCACATTAAGCTTTGTCACATACCTGTGCATATTCGCCTTCTGTCCTTCCTTCTGATGAGGAATGTTCTGTTTCCAAAAGCTGACTGAATTACTATTCTGTGTTTCTACATCCCTAACTCTCCTGATGGCAATGTGCTGGTGATGGGCTGTTCAGCTGACCATTGTATATGCTGCCACATTAAGCCATGTCACAGACCTGTGCACATTAGTCTTCAATATTTCCCTCCTGATGAGAACGGTTCTGTTTCCAAAACCTTGACTGAATTACTTTGTTGTGTTTCTACATACCTAGCCCTCCTGTTGGCTGTGCCTTGGTGATAACCCATTGCATATGCTGCCACATTAAGCTTTGTCACATACCTGTGCATATTCGCCTTCTGTCCTTCCTTCTTATGAGGAATGTTCTGTTTCCAAAAGCTGACTGAATTACTATTCTGTGTTTCTACATCTCTAGCCCTCCTGTTGGCAATGTGCTGGTGATGGGCTGTTAAGCTGACCATTGTATATGCTGCCACATTAAGCCATGTCACAGACCTGTGCACATTAGTCTCCAATATTTCCCTCCTGATGAGAACGGTTCTGTTTCCAAAACCTCGACTGAATTACTTTGTTGTGTTTCTACATACCTAGCCCTTCTGTTGGCTGTGCCCTGGTGATAACCCACTGCATATGCTGCCACATTAAGCTTTGTCACAGACCTGTGCACATTCTCCTTCAGTCCTTCCTTCTTATGAGGAATGTTCTGTTTCCAAAAGCTGACTGACTTATTATTCTGTGTTTCTACATCCCTACCTCTCCTGATGGCAATGTGCTGGTGATGGGCTGTTCAGCTGACCATTGTATATGCTGCCACATTAAGCCATGTCACAGACCTGTGCACATTAGTCTCCAATATTTCCCTCCTGATGAGAACGGTTCTGTTTCCAAAACCTCGACTGAATTACTTTGTTGTGTTTCTACATACCTAGCCCTTCTGTTGGCTGTGCCCTGGTGATAACCCACTGCATATGCTGCCACATTAAGCTTTGTCACATACCTGTGCATATTCGCCTTCTGTCCTTCCTTCTTATGAGGAATGTTCTGTTTCCAAAAGCTGACTGAATTACTATTCTGTGTTTCTACATCTCTAGCCCTCCTGTTGGCAATGTGCTGGTGATGGGCTGTTAAGCTGACCATTGTATATGCTGCCACATTAAGCCATGCCACAGACCTGTGCACATTAGTCTCCAATATTTCCCTCCTGATGAGAACGGTTCTGATTCCAAAACCTCGACTGAATTACTTTGTTGTGTTTCTACATACCTAGCCCTCCTGTTGGCTGTGCCCTGGTGATAACCCACTGCATATGCTGCCACATTAAGCTTTGTCACATACCTGTGCATATTCGCCTTCTGTCCTTCCTTCTTATGAGGAATTTTCTGTTTCCAAAAGCTGACTGAATTACTATTCTGTGTTTCTACATCTCTAGCCCTCCTGTTGGCAATGTGTTGGTGATGGGCTGTTAAGCTGACCATTGTATATGCTGCCACATTAGGCCATGCCACAGACCTGTGCACATTAGTCTCCAATATTTCCCTCCTGATGAGAACGGTTCTGTTTCCAAAACCTCGACTGAATTACTTTGTTGTGTTTCTACATACCTAGCCCTCCTGTTGGCTGTGCCCTGGTGATAACCCACTGCATATGCTGCCACATTAAGCTTTGTCACATACCTGTGCATATTCGCCTTCTGTCCTTCCTTCTTATGAGGAATGTTCTGTTTCCAAAAGCTGACTGAATTACTATTCTGTGTTTCTACATCTCTAGCCCTCCTGTTGGCAATGTGCTGGTGATGGGCTGTTAAGCTGACCATTGTATATGCTGCCACATTAAGCCATGTCACAGACCTGTGCACATTAGTCTCCAATATTTCCCTCCTGATGAGAACGGTTCTGTTTCCAAAACCTCGACTGAATTACTTTGTTGTGTTTCTACATACCTAGCCCTTCTGTTGGCTGTGCCCTGGTGATAACCCACTGCATATGCTGCCACATTAAGCTTTGTCACAGACCTGTGCACATTCTCCTTCAGTCCTTCCTTCTTATGAGGAATGTTCTGTTTCCAAAAGCTGACTGAATTACTATTCTGTGTTTCTACATCCCTACCTCTCCTGATGGCAATGTGCTGGTGATGGGCTGTTCAGCTGACCATTGTATATGCTGCCACATTAAGCCATGTCACAGACCTGTGCACATTAGTCTCCAATATTTCCCTCCTGATGAGAACGGTTCTGTTTCCAAAACCTCGACTGAATTACTTTGTTGTGTTTCTACATACCTAGCCCTCCTGTTGGCTGTGCCCTGGTGATAACCCACTGCATATGCTGCCACATTAAGCTTTGTCACATACCTGTGCATATTCGCCTTCTGTCCTTCCTTCTTATGAGGAATGTTCTGTTTCCAAAAGCTGACTGAATTACTATTCTGTGTTTCTACATCTCTAGCCCTCCTGTTGGCAATGTGCTGGTGATGGGCTGTTCAGCTGACCATTGTATATGCTGCCACATTAAGCCATGTCACAGACCTGTGCACATTAGTCTCCAATATTTCCCTCCTGATGAGAACGGTTCTGTTTCCAAAACCTCGACTGAATTACTTTGTTGTGTTTCTACATACCTAGCCCTTCTGTTGGCTGTGCCCTGGTGATAACCCACTGCATATGCTGCCACATTAAGCTTTGTCACAGACCTGTGCACATTCTCCTTCAGTCCTTCCTTCTTATGAGGAATGTTCTGTTTCCAAAAGCTGACTGAATTACTATTCTGTGTTTCTACATCTCTAGCCCTCCTGTTGGCAATGTGCTGGTGATGGGCTGTTAAGCTGACCATTGTATATGCTGCCACATTAAGCCATGTCACAGACCTGTGCACATTAGTCTCCAATATTTCCCTCCTGATGAGAACGGTTCTGTTTCCAAAACCTCGACTGAATTACTTTGTTGTGTTTCTACATACCTAGCCCTTCTGTTGGCTGTGCCCTGGTGATAACCCACTGCATATGCTGCCACATTAAGCTTTGTCACAGACCTGTGCACATTCTCCTTCAGTCCTTCCTTCTTATGAGGAATGTTCTGTTTCCAAAAGCTGACTGAATTACTATTCTGTGTTTCTACATCCCTACCTCTCCTGATGGCAATGTGCTGGTGATGGGCTGTTCAGCTGACCATTGTATATGCTGCCACATTAAGCCATGTCACAGACCTGTGCACATTAGTCTCCAATATTTCCCTCCTGATGAGAACGGTTCTGTTTCCAAAACCTCGACTGAATTACTTTGTTGTGTTTCTACATACCTAGCCCTTCTGTTGGCTGTGCCCTGGTGATAACCCACTGCATATGCTGCCACATTAAGCTTTGTCACAGACCTGTGCACATTCTCCTTCAGTCCTTCCTTCTTATGAGGAATGTTCTGTTTCCAAAAGCTGACTGAATTACTATTCTGTGTTTCTACATCTCTAGCCCTCCTGTTGGCAATGTGCTGGTGATGGGCTGTTAAGCTGACCATTGTATATGCTGCCACATTAAGCCATGTCACAGACCTGTGCACATTAGTCTCCAATATTTCCCTCCTGATGAGAACGGTTCTGTTTCCAAAACCTCGACTGAATTACTTTGTTGTGTTTCTACATACCTAGCCCTTCTGTTGGCTGTGCCCTGGTGATAACCCACTGCATATGCTGCCACATTAAGCTTTGTCACAGACCTGTGCACATTCTCCTTCAGTCCTTCCTTCTTATGAGGAATGTTCTGTTTCCAAAAGCTGACTGACTTATTATTCTGTGTTTCTACATCCCTACCTCTCCTGATGGCAATGTGCTGGTGATGGGCTGTTCAGCTGACCATTGTATATGCTGCCACATTAAGCCATGTCACAGACCTGTGCACATTAGTCTCCAATATTTCCCTCCTGATGAGAACGGTTCTGTTTCCAAAACCTCGACTGAATTACTTTGTTGTGTTTCTACATACCTAGCCCTCCTGTTGGCTGTGCCCTGGTGATAACCCACTGCATATGCTGCCACATTAAGCTTTGTCACATACCTGTGCATATTCGCCTTCTGTCCTTCCTTCTTATGAGGAATGTTCTGTTTCCAAAAGCTGACTGAATTACTATTCTGTGTTTCTACATCTCTAGCCCTCCTGTTGGCAATGTGCTGGTGATGGGCTGTTAAGCTGACCATTGTATATGCTGCCACATTAAGCCATGTCACAGACCTGTGCACATTAGTCTCCAATATTTCCCTCCTGATGAGAACGGTTCTGTTTCCAAAACCTCGACTGAATTACTTTGTTGTGTTTCTACATACCTAGCCCTTCTGTTGGCTGTGCCCTGGTGATAACCCACTGCATATGCTGCCACATTAAGCTTTGTCACAGACCTGTGCACATTCTCCTTCAGTCCTTCCTTCTTATGAGGAATGTTCTGTTTCCAAAAGCTGACTGACTTATTATTCTGTGTTTCTACATCCCTACCTCTCCTGATGGCAATGTGCTGGTGATGGGCTGTTCAGCTGACCATTGTATATGCTGCCACATTAAGCCATGTCACAGACCTGTGCACATTAGTCTCCAATATTTCCCTCCTGATGAGAACGGTTCTGTTTCCAAAACCTCGACTGAATTACTTTGTTGTGTTTCTACATACCTAGCCCTCCTGTTGGCTGTGCCCTGGTGATAACCCACTGCATATGCTGCCACATTAAGCTTTGTCACATACCTGTGCATATTCGCCTTCTGTCCTTCCTTCTTATGAGGAATGTTCTGTTTCCAAAAGCTGACTGAATTACTATTCTGTGTTTCTACATCTCTAGCCCTCCTGTTGGCAATGTGCTGGTGATGGGCTGTTAAGCTGACCATTGTATATGCTGCCACATTAAGCCATGTCACAGACCTGTGCACATTAGTCTCCAATATTTCCCTCCTGATGAGAACGGTTCTGTTTCCAAAACCTCGACTGAATTACTTTGTTGTGTTTCTACATACCTAGCCCTTCTGTTGGCTGTGCCCTGGTGATAACCCACTGCATATGCTGCCACATTAAGCTTTGTCACAGACCTGTGCACATTCTCCTTCAGTCCTTCCTTCTTATGAGGAATGTTCTGTTTCCAAAAGCTGACTGACTTATTATTCTGTGTTTCTACATCCCTACCTCTCCTGATGGCAATGTGCTGGTGATGGGCTGTTCAGCTGACCATTGTATATGCTGCCACATTAAGCCATGTCACAGACCTGTGCACATTAGTCTCCAATATTTCCCTCCTGATGAGAACGGTTCTGTTTCCAAAACCTCGACTGAATTACTTTGTTGTGTTTCTACATACCTAGCCCTCCTGTTGGCTGTGCCCTGGTGATAACCCACTGCATATGCTGCCACATTAAGCTTTGTCACATACCTGTGCATATTCGCCTTCTGTCCTTCCTTCTTATGAGGAATGTTCTGTTTCCAAAAGCTGACTGAATTACTATTCTGTGTTTCTACATCTCTAGCCCTCCTGTTGGCAATGTGCTGGTGATGGGCTGTTAAGCTGACCATTGTATATGCTGCCACATTAAGCCATGTCACAGACCTGTGCACATTAGTCTCCAATATTTCCCTCCTGATGAGAACGGTTCTGTTTCCAAAACCTCGACTGAATTACTTTCTTGTGTTTCTACATACCTAGCCCTTCTGTTGGCTGTGCCCTGGTGATAACCCACTGCATATGCTGCCACGTTAAGCTTTGTCACATACCTGTGCATATTCGCCTTCTGTCCTTCCTTCTTATGAGGAATGTTCTGTTTCCAAAAGCTGACTGAATTACAATTCTGTGTTTCTACATCTCTAGCCCTCCTGTTGGCAATGTGCTGGTGATGGGCTGTTAAGCTGACCATTGTATATGCTGCCACATTAAGCCATGTCACAGACCTGTGCACATTAGTCTCCAATATTTCCCTCCTGATGAGAACGGTTCTGTTTCCAAAACCTCGACTGAATTACTTTGTTGTGTTTCTACATACCTAGCCCTCCTGTTGGCTGTGCCCTGGTGATAACCCACTGCATATGCTGCCACATTAAGCTTTGTCACATACCTGTGCATATTCGCCTTCTGTCCTTCCTTCTTATGAGGAATGTTCTGTTTCCAAAAGCTGACTGAATTACTATTCTGTGTTTCTACATCTCTAGCCCTCCTGTTGGCAATGTGCTGGTGATGGGCTGTTAAGCTGACCACTGCATATGCTGCCACATTAAGCTTTGTCACAGACCTGTGCACATTCTCCTTCAGTCCTTCCTTCTTATGAGGAATGTTCTTTTTCCAAAAGCTGACTGAATTACTATTCTGTGTTTCTACATACCTACCTCTCCTGATGGCAATGTGCTGGTGATGGGCTGTTAAGCTGACCATTGTATATGCTGCCACATTAAGCCATGCCACAGACCTGTGCACATTAGTCTCCAATATTTCCCTCCTGATGAGAACGGTTCTGTTTCCAAAACCTCGACTGAATTACTTTCTTGTGTTTCTACATACCTAGCCCTGCTGTTGGCTGTGCCCTGGTGATAACCCACTGCATATGCTGCCACGTTAAGCTTTGTCACATACCTGTGCATATTCGCCTTCTGTCCTTCCTTCTTATGAGGAATGTTCTGTTTCCAAAAGCTGACTGAATTACTATTCTGTGTTTCTACATCTCTAGCCCTCCTGTTGGCAATGTGCTGGTGATGGGCTGTTAAGCTGACCATTGTATATGCTGCCACATTAAGCCATGTCACAGACCTGTGCACATTAGTCTCCAATATTTCCCTCCTGATGAGAACGGTTCTGTTTCCAAAACCTCGACTGAATTACTTTCTTGTGTTTCTACATACCTAGCCCTGCTGTTGGCTGTGCCCTGGTGATAACCCACTGCATATGCTGCCACGTTAAGCTTTGTCACATACCTGTGCATATTCGCCTTCAGTCCTTCCTTCTTATGAGGAATGTTCTGTTTCCAAAAGCTGACTGAATTACTATTCTGTGTTTCTACATCTCTAGCCCTCCTGTTGGCAATGTGCTGGTGATGGGCTGTTAAGCTGACCACTGCATATGCTGCCACATTAAGCTTTGTCACAGACCTGTGCACATTCTCCTTCAGTCCTTCCTTCTTATGAGGAATGTTCTTTTTCCAAAAGCTGACTGAATTAATATTCTGTGTTTCTACATACCTACCTCTCCTGATGGCAATGTGCTGGTGATGGGCTGTTAAGCTGACCATTGTATATGCTGCCACATTAAGCCATGCCACAGACCTGTGCACATTAGTCTCCAATATTTCCCTCCTGATGAGAACGGTTCTGTTTCCAAAACCTCGACTGAATTACTTTGTTGTGTTTCTACATACCTAGCCCTTCTGTTGGCTGTGCCCTGGTGATAACCTACTGCATATGCTGCCACATTAAGCTTTGTCACATACCTGTGCATATTCGCCTTCTGTCCTTCCTTCTTATGAGGAATGTTCTGTTTCCAAAAGCTGACTGAATTACTATTCTGTGTTTCTGCATCTCTAGCCCTCCTGTTGGCAATGTGCTGGTGATGGGCTGTTAAGCTGACCATTGTATATGCTGCCACATTAAGCCATGCCACAGACCTGTGCACATTAGTCTCCAATATTTCCCTCCTGATGAGAACGGTTCTGTTTCCAAAACC
This sequence comes from Locusta migratoria, assembly GCA_026315105.1. Classification (NCBI taxonomy): domain Eukaryota; kingdom Metazoa; phylum Arthropoda; class Insecta; order Orthoptera; family Acrididae; genus Locusta; species Locusta migratoria. Next base: position 16,585,864 of record CM048754.1, read on the forward strand.
TCGACTGAATTACTTTGGTGCCTTTCTACATACCTAGCCCTCCTGTTGGCTGTGCCCTGGTGATAACCCACTGCATATGCTGCCACATTAAGCTTTGTCACATACCTGTGCATATTCGCCTTCTGTCCTTCCTTCTTATGAGGAATGTTCTGTTTCCAAAAGCTGACTGAATTACTATTCTGTGTTTCTACATCTCTAGCCCTCCTGTTGGCAATGTGCTGGTGATGGGCTGTTAAGCTGACCATTGTCTATGCTGCCACATTAAGCCATGTCACAGACCTGTGCACATTAGTCTCCAATATTTCCCTCCTGATGAGAACGGTTCTGTTTCCAAAACCTCGACTGAATTACTTTGTTGTGTTTCTACATACCTAGCCCTTCTGTTGGCTGTGCCCTGGTGATAACCCACTGCATATGCTGCCACATTAAGCTTTGTCACATACCTGTGCATATTTGCCTTCTGTCCTTCCTTCTTATGAGGAATGTTCTGTTTCCAAAAGCTGACTGAATTACTATTCTGTGTTTCTACATCTCTAGCCCTCCTGTTGGCAATGTGCTGGTGATGGGCTGTTAAGCTAACCATTGTATATGCTGCCACATTAAGCCATGTCACAGACCTGTGCACATTAGTCTCCAATATTTCCCTCCTGATGAGAACGGTTCTGTTTCCAAAACCTCGACTGAATTACTTTGTTGTGTTTCTACATACCTAGCCCTTCTGTTGGCTGTGCCCTGGTGATAACCCACTGCATATGCTGCCACGTTAAGCTTTGTCACATACCTGTGCATATTCGCCTTCTGTCCTTCCTTCTTATGAGGAATGTTCTTTTTCCAAAAGCTGACTGAATTACAATTCTGTGTTTCTACATCTCTAGCCCTCCTGTTGGCAATGTGCTGGTGATGGGCTGTTAAGCTGACCATTGTATATGCTGCCACATTAAGCCATGTCACAGACCTGTGCACATTAGTCTCCAATATTTCCCTCCTGATGAGAACGGTTCTGTTTCCAAAACCTCGACTGAATTACTTTCTTGTGTTTCTACATACCTAGCCCTGCTGTTGGCTGTGCCCTGGTGATAACCCACTGCATATGCTGCCACGTTAAGCTTTGTCACATACCTGTGCATATTCGCCTTCTGTCCTTCCTTCTTATGAGGAATGTTCTGTTTCCAAAAGCTGACTGAATTACTATTCTGTGTTTCTACATCTCTAGCCCTCCTGTTGGCAATGTGCTGGTGATGGGCTGTTAAGCTGACCATTGTATATGCTGCCACATTAAGCCATGTCACAGACCTGTGCACATTAGTCTCCAATATTTCCCTCCTGATGAGAACGGTTCTGTTTCCAAAACCTCGACTGAATTACTTTCTTGTGTTTCTACATACCTAGCCCTGCTGTTGGCTGTGCCCTGGTGATAACCCACTGCATATGCTGCCACGTTAAGCTTTGTCACATACCTGTGCATATTCGCCTTCAGTCCTTCCTTCTTATGAGGAATGTTCTGTTTCCAAAAGCTGACTGAATTACTATTCTGTGTTTCTACATCTCTAGCCCTCCTGTTGGCAATGTGCTGGTGATGGGCTGTTAAGCTGACCACTGCATATGCTGCCACATTAAGCTTTGTCACAGACCTGTGCACATTCTCCTTCAGTCCTTCCTTCTTATGAGGAATGTTCTTTTTCCAAAAGCTGACTGAATTAATATTCTGTGTTTCTACATACCTACCTCTCCTGATGGCAATGTGCTGGTGATGGGCTGTTAAGCTGACCATTGTATATGCTGCCACATTAAGCCATGCCACAGACCTGTGCACATTAGTCTCCAATATTTCCCTCCTGATGAGAACGGTTCTGTTTCCAAAACCTCGACTGAATTACTTTGGTGCCTTTCTACATACCTAGCCCTCCTGTTGGCTGTGCCCTGGTGATAACCCACTGCATATGCTGCCACATTAAGCTTTGTCACATACCTGTGCATATTCGCCTTCTGTCCTTCCTTCTTATGAGGAATGTTCTGTTTCCAAAAGCTGACTGAATTACTATTCTGTGTTTCTACATCTCTAGCCCTCCTGTTGGCAATGTGCTGGTGATGGGCTGTTAAGCTGACCATTGTATATGCTGCCACATTAAGCCATGTCACAGACCTGTGCACATTAGTCTCCAATATTTCCCTCCTGATGAGAACGGTTCTGTTTCCAAAACCTCGACTGAATTACTTTGTTGTGTTTCTACATACCTAGCCCTTCTGTTGGCTGTGCCCTGGTGATAACCCACTGCATATGCTGCCACATTAAGCTTTGTCACATACCTGTGCATATTTGCCTTCTGTCCTTCCTTCTTATGAGGAATGTTCTGTTTCCAAAAGCTGACTGAATTACTATTCTGTGTTTCTACATCTCTAGCCCTCCTGTTGGCAATGTGCTGGTGATGGGCTGTTAAGCTAACCATTGTATATGCTGCCACATTCAGCCATGTCACAGACCTGTGCACATTAGTCTCCAATATTTCCCTCCTGATGAGAACGGTTCTGTTTCCAAAACCTCGACTGAATTACTTTGTTGTGTTTCTACATACCTAGCCCTTCTGTTGGCTGTGCCCTGGTGATAACCCACTGCATATGCTGCCACATTAAGCTTTGTCACATACCTGTGCATATTCGCCTTCTGTCCTTCCTTCTTATGAGGAATGTTCTGTTTCCAAAAGCTGACTGAATTACTATTCTGTGTTTCTACATCTCTAGCCCTCCTGTTGGCAATGTGCTGGTGATGGGCTGTTAAGCTGACCATTGTATATGCTGCCACATTAAGCCATGTCACAGACCTGTGCACATTAGTCTCCAATATTTCCCTCCTGATGAGAACGGTTCTGTTTCCAAAACCTCGACTGAATTACTTTGTTGTGTTTCTACATACCTAGCCCTTCTGTTGGCTGTGCCCTGGTGATAACCCACTGCATATGCTGCCACATTAAGCTTTGTCACATACCTGTGCATATTCGCCTTCTGTCCTTCCTTCTTATGAGGAATGTTCTGTTTCCAAAAGCTGACTGAATTACTATTCTGTGTTTCTACATCTCTAGCCCTCCTGTTGGCAATGTGCTGGTGATGGGCTGTTAAGCTGACCATTGTATATGCTGCCACATTAAGCCATGTCACAGACCTGTGCACATTAGTCTCCAATATTTCCCTCCTGATGAGAACGGTTCTGTTTCCAAAACCTCGACTGAATTACTTTGTTGTGTTTCTACATACCTAGCCCTCCTGTTGGCTGTGCCCTGGTGATAACCCACTGCATATGCTGCCACATTAAGCTTTGTCACATACCTGTGCATATTCGCCTTCTGTCCTTCCTTCTTATGAGGAATGTTCTGTTTCCAAAAGCTGACTGAATTACTATTCTGTGTTTCTACATCTCTAGCCCTCCTGTTGGCAATGTGCTGGTGATGGGCTGTTAAGCTGACCATTGTATATGCTGCCACATTAAGCCATGTCACAGACCTGTGCACATTAGTCTCCAATATTTCCCTCCTGATGAGAACGGTTCTGTTTCCAAAACCTCGACTGAATTACTTTGTTGTGTTTCTACATACCTAGCCCTTCTGTTGGCTGTGCCCTGGTGATAACCCACTGCATATGCTGCCACATTAAGCTTTGTCACATACCTGTGCATATTCGCCTTCTGTCCTTCCTTCTTATGAGGAATGTTCTGTTTCCAAAAGCTGACTGAATTACTATTCTGTGTTTCTACACCTCTAGCCCTCCTGTTGGCAATGTGCTGGTGATGGGCTGTTAAGCTGACCATTGTATATGCTGCCACATTAAGCCATGTCACAGACCTGTGCACATTAGTCTCCAATATTTCCCTCCTGATGAGAACGGTTCTGTTTCCAAAACCTCGACTGAATTACTTTGTTGTGTTTCTACATACCTAGCCCTCCTGTTGGCTGTGCCCTGGTGATAACCCACTGCATATGCTGCCACATTAAGCTTTGTCACATACCTGTGCATATTCGCCTTCTGTCCTTCCTTCTTATGAGGAATGTTCTGTTTCCAAAAGCTGACTGAATTACTATTCTGTGTTTCTACATCTCTAGCCCTCCTGTTGGCAATGTGCTGGTGATGGGCTGTTAAGCTGACCATTGTATATGCTGCCACATTAAGCCATGTCACAGACCTGTGCACATTAGTCTCCAATATTTCCCTCCTGATGAGAACGGTTCTGTTTCCAAAACCTCGACTGAATTACTTTGTTGTGTTTCTACATACCTAGCCCTTCTGTTGGCTGTGCCCTGGTGATAACCCACTGCATATGCTGCCACATTAAGCTTTGTCACATACCTGTGCATATTCGCCTTCTGTCCTTCCTTCTTATGAGGAATGTTCTGTTTCCAAAAGCTGACTGAATTACTATTCTGTGTTTCTACATCCCTAACTCTCCTGATGGCAATGTGCTGGTGATGGGCTGTTCAGCTGACCATTGTATATGCTGCCACATTAAGCCATGTCACAGACCTGTGCACATTAGTCTTCAATATTTCCCTCCTGATGAGAACGGTTCTGTTTCCAAAACCTCGACTGAATTACTTTGTTGTGTTTCTACATACCTAGCCCTCCTGTTGGCTGTGCCTTGGTGATAACCCACTGCATATGCTGCCACATTAAGCTTTGTCACATACCTGTGCATATTCGCCTTCTGTCCTTCCTTCTTATGAGGAATGTTCTGTTTCCAAAAGCTGACTGAATTACTATTCTGTGTTTCTACATCTCTAGCCCTCCTGTTGGCAATGTGCTGGTGATGGGCTGTTAAGCTGACCATTGTATATGCTGCCACATTAAGCCATGTCACAGACCTGTGCACATTAGTCTCCAATATTTCCCTCCTGATGAGAACGGTTCTGTTTCCAAAACCTCGACTGAATTACTTTGTTGTGTTTCTACATACCTAGCCCTCCTGTTGGCTGTGCCCTGGTGATAACCCACTGCATATGCTGCCACATTAAGCTTTGTCACATACCTGTGCATATTCGCCTTCTGTCCTTCCTTCTTATGAGGAATGTTCTGTTTCCAAAAGCTGACTGAATTACTATTCTGTGTTTCTACATCTCTAGCCCTCCTGTTGGCAATGTGCTGGTGATGGGCTGTTAAGCTAACCATTGTATATGCTGCCACATTAAGCCATGTCACAGACCTGTGCACATTAGTCTCCAATATTTCCCTCCTGATGAGAACGGTTCTGTTTCCAAAACCTCGACTGAATTACTTTGTTGTGTTTCTACATACCTAGCCCTTCTGTTGGCTGTGCCCTGGTGATAACCCACTGCATATGCTGCCACATTAAGCTTTGTCACATACCTGTGCATATTCGCCTTCTGTCCTTCCTTCGTATGAGGAATGTTCTGTTTCCAAAAGCTGACTGAATTACTATTCTGTGTTTCTACATCTCTAGCCCTCCTGTTGGCAATGTGCTGGTGATGGGCTGTTAAGCTGACCATTGTATATGCTGCCACATTAAGCCATGTCACAGACCTGTGCACATTAGTCTCCAATATTTCCCTCCTGATGAGAACGGTTCTGTTTCCAAAACCTCGACTGAATTACTTTGTTGTGTTTCTACATACCTAGCCCTCCTGTTGGCTGTGCCCTGGTGATAACCCACTGCATATGCTGCCACATTAAGCTTTGTCACATACCTGTGCATATTCGCCTTCTGTCCTTCCTTCTTATGAGGAATGTTCTGTTTCCAAAAGCTGACTGAATTACTATTCTGTGTTTCTACATCTCTAGCCCTCCTGTTGGCAATGTGCTGGTGATGGGCTGTTAAGCTGACCATTGTATATGCTGCCACATTAAGCCATGTCACAGACCTGTGCACATTAGTCTCCAATATTTCCCTCCTGATGAGAACGGTTCTGTTTCCAAAACCTCGACTGAATTACTTTGTTGTGTTTCTACATACCTAGCCCTTCTGTTGGCTGTGCCCTGGTGATAACCCACTGCATATGCTGCCACATTAAGCTTCGTCACATACCTGTGCATATTCGCCTTCTGTCCTTCCTTCTTATGAGGAATGTTCTGTTTCCAAAAGCTGACTGAATTACTATTCTGTGTTTCTACATCCCTAACTCTCCTGATGGCAATGTGCTGGTGATGGGCTGTTCAGCTGACCATTGTATATGCTGCCACATTAAGCCATGTCACAGACCTGTGCACATTAGTCTTCAATATTTCCCTCCTGATGAGAACGGTTCTGTTTCCAAAACCTCGACTGAATTACTTTGTTGTGTTTCTACATACCTAGCCCTCCTGTTGGCTGTGCCTTGGTGAAAACCCACTGCATATGCTGCCACATTAAGCTTTGTCACATACCTGTGCATATTCGCCTTCTGTCCTTCCTTCTTATGAGGAATGTTCTGTTTCCAAAAGCTGACTGAATTACTATTCTGTGTTTCTACATCTCTAGCCCTCCTGTTGGCAATGTGCTGGTGATGGGCTGTTAAGCTGACCATTGTATATGCTGCCACATTAAGCCATGCCACAGACCTGTGCACATTAGTCTCCAATATTTCCCTCCTGATGAGAACGGTTCTGTTTCCAAAACCTCGACTGAATTACTTTGTTGTGTTTCTACATACCTAGCCCTCCTGTTGGCTGTGCCTTGGTGATAACCCACTGCATATGCTGCCACATTAAGCTTTGTCACATACCTGTGCATATTCGCCTTCTGTCCTTCCTTCTTATGAGGAATGTTCTGTTTCCAAAAGCTGACTGAATTACTATTCTGTGTTTCTACATCTCTAGCCCTCCTGTTGGCAATGTGCTGGTGATGGGCTGTTCAGCTGACCATTGTATACGCTGCCACATTAAGCCATGTCACAGACCTGTGCACATTAGTCTCCAATATTTCCCTCCTGATGAGAACGGTTCTGTTTCCAAAACCTCGACTGAATTACTTTGTTGTGTTTCTACATACCTAGCCCTCCTGTTGGCTGTGCCCTGGTGATAACCCACTGCATATGCTGCCACATTAAGCTTTGTCACATACCTGTGCATATTCGCCTTCTGTCCTTCCTTCTTATGAGGAATGTTCTGTTTCCAAAAGCTGACTGAATTACTATTCTGTGTTTCTACATCTCTAGCCCTCCTGTTGGCAATGTGCTGGTGATGGGCTGTTAAGCTGACCATTGTATATGCTGCCACATTAAGCCATGTCACAGACCTGTGCACATTAGTCTCCAATATTTCCCTCCTGATGAGAACGGTTCTGTTTCCAAAACCTCGACTGAATTACTTTGTTGTGTTTCTACATACCTAGCCCTTCTGTTGGCTGTGCCCTGGTGATAACCCACTGCATATGCTGCCACATTAAGCTTCGTCACATACCTGTGCATATTCGCCTTCTGTCCTTCCTTCTTATGAGGAATGTTCTGTTTCCAAAAGCTGACTGAATTACTATTCTGTGTTTCTACATCCCTAACTCTCCTGATGGCAATGTGCTGGTGATGGGCTGTTCAGCTGACCATTGTATATGCTGCCACATTAAGCCATGTCACAGACCTGTGCACATTAGTCTTCAATATTTCCCTCCTGATGAGAACGGTTCTGTTTCCAAAACCTCGACTGAATTACTTTGTTGTGTTTCTACATACCTAGCCCTCCTGTTGGCTGTGCCTTGGTGATAACCCACTGCATATGCTGCCACATTAAGCTTTGTCACATACCTGTGCATATTCGCCTTCTGTCCTTCCTTCTTATGAGGAATGTTCTGTTTCCAAAAGCTGACTGAATTACTATTCTGTGTTTCTACATCTCTAGCCCTCCTGTTGGCAATGTGCTGGTGATGGGCTGTTAAGCTGACCATTGTATATGCTGCCACATTAAGCCATGTCACAGACCTGTGCACATTAGTCTCCAATATTTCCCTCCTGATGAGAACGGTTCTGTTTCCAAAACCTCGACTGAATTACTTTGTTGTGTTTCTACATACCTAGCCCTCCTGTTGGCTGTGCCTTGGTGATAACCCACTGCATATGCTGCCACATTAAGCTTTGTCACATACCTGTGCATATTCGCCTTCTGTCCTTCCTTCTTATGAGGAATGTTCTGTTTCCAAAAGCTGACTGAATTACTATTCTGTGTTTCTACATCTCTAGCCCTCCTGTTGGCAATGTGCTGGTGATGGGCTGTTAAGCTGACCATTGTATATGCTGCCACATTAAGCTTTGTCACATACCTGTGCATATTCGCCTTCTGTCCTTCCTTCGTATGAGGAATGTTCTGTTTCCAAAAGCTGACTGACTTATTATTCTGTGTTTCTACATCCCTACCTCTCCTGATGGCAATGTGCTGGTGATGGGCTGTTCAGCTGACCATTGTATATGCTGCCACATTAAGCCATGTCACAGACCTGTGCACATTAGTCTCCAATATTTCCCTCCTGATGAGAACGGTTCTGTTTCCAAAACCTCGACTGAATTACTTTGTTGTGTTTCTACATACCTAGCCCTCCTGTTGGCTGTGCCCTGGTGATAACCCACTGCATATGCTGCCACATTAAGCTTTGTCACATACCTGTGCATATTCGCCTTCTGTCCTTCCTTCTTATGAGGAATGTTCTGTTTCCAAAAGCTGACTGAATTACTATTCTGTGTTTCTACATCTCTAGCCCTCCTGTTGGCAATGTGCTGGTGATGGGCTGTTAAGCTGACCATTGTATATGCTGCCACATTAAGCCATGTCACAGACCTGTGCACATTAGTCTCCAATATTTCCCTCCTGATGAGAACGGTTCTGTTTCCAAAACCTCGACTGAATTACTTTGTTGTGTTTCTACATACCTAGCCCTTCTGTTGGCTGTGCCCTGGTGATAACCCACTGCATATGCTGCCACATTAAGCTTCGTCACATACCTGTGCATATTCGCCTTCTGTCCTTCCTTCTTATGAGGAATGTTCTGTTTCCAAAAGCTGACTGAATTACTATTCTGTGTTTCTACATCCCTAACTCTCCTGATGGCAATGTGCTGGTGATGGGCTGTTCAGCTGACCATTGTATATGCTGCCACATTAAGCCATGTCACAGACCTGTGCACATTAGTCTTCAATATTTCCCTCCTGATGAGAACGGTTCTGTTTCCAAAACCTCGACTGAATTACTTTGTTGTGTTTCTACATACCTAGCCCTCCTGTTGGCTGTGCCTTGGTGATAACCCACTGCATATGCTGCCACATTAAGCTTTGTCACATACCTGTGCATATTCGCCTTCTGTCCTTCCTTCTTATGAGGAATGTTCTGTTTCCAAAAGCTGACTGAATTACTATTCTGTGTTTCTACATCTCTAGCCCTCCTGTTGGCAATGTGCTGGTGATGGGCTGTTAAGCTGACCATTGTATATGCTGCCACATTAAGCCATGTCACAGACCTGTGCACATTAGTCTCCAATATTTCCCTCCTGATGAGAACGGTTCTGTTTCCAAAACCTCTACTGAATTACTTTGTTGTGTTTCTACATACCTAGCCCTTCTGTTGGCTGTGCCCTGGTGATAACCCACTGCATATGCTGCCACATTAAGCTTTGTCACAGACCTGTGCACATTCTCCTTCAGTCCTTCCTTCTTGTAAGGAATGTTCTGTTTCCAAAAGCTGACTGACTTATTATTCTGTGTTTCTACATCCCTACCTCTCCTGATGGCAATGTGCTGGTGATGGGCTGTTCAGCTGACCATTGTATACGCTGCCACATTAAGCCATGTCACAGACCTGTGCACATTAGTCTCCAATATTTCCCTCCTGATGAGAACGGTTCTGTTTCCAAAACCTCGACTGAATTACTTTGTTGTGTTTCTACATACCTAGCCCTCCTGTTGGCTGTGCCCTGGTGATAACCCACTGCATATGCTGCCACATTAAGCTTTGTCACATACCTGTGCATATTCGCCTTCTGTCCTTCCTTCTTATGAGGAATGTTCTGTTTCCAAAAGCTGACTGAATTACTATTCTGTGTTTCTACATCTCTAGCCCTCCTGTTGGCAATGTGCTGGTGATGGGCTGTTAAGCTGACCATTGTATATGCTGCCACATTAAGCCATGTCACAGACCTGTGCACATTAGTCTCCAATATTTCCCTCCTGATGAGAACGGTTCTGTTTCCAAAACCTCGACTGAATTACTTTGTTGTGTTTCTACATACCTAGCCCTTCTGTTGGCTGTGCCCTGGTGATAACCCACTGCATATGCTGCCACATTAAGCTTTGTCACATACCTGTGCATATTGGCCTTCTGTCCTTCCTTCGTATGAGGAATGTTCTGTTTCCAAAAGCTGACTGAATTACTATTCTGTGTTTCTACATCTCTAGCCCTCCTGTTGGCAATGTGCTGGTGATGGGCTGTTCAGCTGACCATTGTATATGCTGCCACATTAAGCCATGTCACAGACCTGTGCACATTAGTCTCCAATATTTCCCTCCTGATGAGAACGGTTCTGTTTCCAAAACCTCGACTGAATTACTTTGTTGTGTTTCTACATACCTAGCCCTCCTGTTGGCTGTGCCCTGGTGATAACCCACTGCATATGCTGCCACATTAAGCTTTGTCACATACCTGTGCATATTCGCCTTCTGTCCTTCCTTCTTATGAGGAATGTTCTGTTTCCAAAAGCTGACTGAATTACTATTCTGTGTTTCTACATCTCTAGCCCTCCTGTTGGCAATGTGCTGGTGATGGGCTGTTAAGCTAACCATTGTATATGCTGCCACATTAAGCCATGTCACAGACCTGTGCACATTAGTCTCCAATATTTCCCTCCTGATGAGAACGGTTCTGTTTCCAAAACCTCGACTGAATTACTTTGTTGTGTTTCTACATACCTAGCCCTTCTGTTGGCTGTGCCCTGGTGATAACCCACTGCATATGCTGCCACATTAAGCTTTGTCACATACCTGTGCATATTCGCCTTCTGTCCTTCCTTCGTATGAGGAATGTTCTGTTTCCAAAAGCTGACTGAATTACTATTCTGTGTTTCTACATCTCTAGCCCTCCTGTTGGCAATGTGCTGGTGATGGGCTGTTAAGCTGACCATTGTATATGCTGCCACATTAAGCCATGTCACAGACCTGTGCACATTAGTCTCCAATATTTCCCTCCTGATGAGAACGGTTCTGTTTCCAAAACCTCGACTGAATTACTTTGTTGTGTTTCTACATACCTAGCCCTCCTGTTGGCTGTGCCCTGGTGATAACCCACTGCATATGCTGCCACATTAAGCTTTGTCACATGCCTGTGCATATTCGCCTTCTGTCCTTCCTTCTTATGAGGAATGTTCTGTTTCCAAAAGCTGACTGAATTACTATTCTGTGTTTCTACATCTCTAGCCCTCCTGTTGGCAATGTGCTGGTGATGGGCTGTTAAGCTAACCATTGTATATGCTGCCACATTAAGCCATGTCACAGACCTGTGCACATTAGTCTCCAATATTTCCCTCCTGATGAGAACGGTTCTGTTTCCAAAACCTCGACTGAATTACTTTGTTGTGTTTCTACATACCTAGCCCTTCTGTTGGCTGTGCCCTGGTGATAACCCACTGCATATGCTGCCACATTAAGCTTTGTCACATACCTGTGCATATTCGCCTTCTGTCCTTCCTTCGTATGAGGAATGTTCTGTTTCCAAAAGCTGACTGAATTACTATTCTGTGTTTCTACATCTCTAGCCCTCCTGTTGGCAATGTGCTGGTGATGGGCTGTTAAGCTGACCATTGTATATGCTGCCACATTAAGCCATGTCACAGACCTGTGCACATTAGTCTCCAATATTTCCCTCCTGATGAGAACGGTTCTGTTTCCAAAACCTCGACTGAATTACTTTGTTGTGTTTCTACATACCTAGCCCTCCTGTTGGCTGTGCCCTGGTGATAACCCACTGCATATGCTGCCACATTAAGCTTTGTCACATACCTGTGCATATTCGCCTTCTGTCCTTCCTTCTTATGAGGAATGTTCTGTTTCCAAAAGCTGACTGAATTACTATTCTGTGTTTCTACATCTCTAGCCCTCCTGTTGGCAATGTGCTGGTGATGGGCTGTTAAGCTAACCATTGTATATGCTGCCACATTAAGCCATGTCACAGACCTGTGCACATTAGTCTCCAATATTTCCCTCCTGATGAGAACGGTTCTGTTTCCAAAACCTCGACTGAATTACTTTGTTGTGTTTCTACATACCTAGCCCTTCTGTTGGCTGTGCCCTGGTGATAACCCACTGCATATGCTGCCACATTAAGCTTTGTCACATACCTGTGCATATTCGCCTTCTGTCCTTCCTTCGTATGAGGAATGTTCTGTTTCCAAAAGCTGACTGAATTACAATTCTGTGTTTCTACATCTCTAGCCCTCCTGTTGGCAATGTGCTGGTGATGGGCTGTTAAGCTGACCATTGTATATGCTGCCACATTAAGCCATGTCACAGACCTGTGCACATTAGTCTCCAATATTTCCCTCCTGATGAGAACGGTTCTGTTTCCAAAACCTCGACTGAATTACTTTGTTGTGTTTCTACATACCTAGCCCTCCTGTTGGCTGTGCCCTGGTGATAACCCACTGCATATGCTGCCACATTAAGCTTTGTCACATGCCTGTGCATATTCGCCTTCTGTCCTTCCTTCTTATGAGGAATGTTCTGTTTCCAAAAGCTGACTGAATTACAATTCTGTGTTTCTACATCTCTAGCCCTCCTGTTGGCAATGTGCTGGTGATGGGCTGTTAAGCTGACCATTGTATATGCTGCCACATTAAGCCATGTCACAGACCTGTGCACATTAGTCTCCAATATTTCCCTCCTGATGAGAACGGTTCTGTTTCCAAAACCTCGACTGAATTACTTTGTTGTGTTTCTACATACCTAGCCCTTCTGTTGGCTGTGCCCTGGTGATAACCCACTGCATATGCTGCCACATTAAGCTTTGTCACATACCTGTGCATATTCGCCTTCTGTCCTTCCTTCGTATGAGGAATGTTCTGTTTCCAAAAGCTGACTGAATTACTATTCTGTGTTTCTACATCTCTAGCCCTCCTGTTGGCAATGTGCTGGTGATGGGCTGTTAAGCTGACCATTGTATATGCTGCCACATTAAGCCATGTCACAGACCTGTGCACATTAGTCTCCAATATTTCCCTCCTGATGAGAACGGTTCTGTTTCCAAAACCTCGACTGAATTACTTTGTTGTGTTTCTACATACCTAGCCCTTCTGTTGGCTGTGCCCTGGTGATAACCCACTGCATATGCTGCCACATTAAGCTTTGTCACATACCTGTGCATATTCGCCTTCTGTCCTTCCTTCGTATGAGGAATGTTCTGTTTCCAAAAGCTGACTGAATTACTATTCTGTGTTTCTACATCTCTAGCCCTCCTGTTGGCAATGTGCTGGTGATGGGCTGTTAAGCTGACCATTGTATATGCTGCCACATTAAGCCATGTCACAGACCTGTGCACATTAGTCTCCAATATTTCCCTCCTGATGAGAACGGTTCTGTTTCCAAAACCTCGACTGAATTACTTTGTTGTGTTTCTACATACCTAGCCCTCCTGTTGGCTGTGCCCTGGTGATAACCCACTGCATATGCTGCCACATTAAGCTTTGTCACATACCTGTGCATATTCGCCTTCTGTCCTTCCTTCTTATGAGGAATGTTCTGTTTCCAAAAGCTGACTGAATTACTATTCTGTGTTTCTACATCTCTAGCCCTCCTGTTGGCAATGTGCTGGTGATGGGCTGTTAAGCTAACCATTGTATATGCTGCCACATTAAGCCATGTCACAGACCTGTGCACATTAGTCTCCAATATTTCCCTCCTGATGAGAACGGTTCTGTTTCCAAAACCTCGACTGAATTACTTTGTTGTGTTTCTACATACCTAGCCCTCCTGTTGGCTGTGCCCTGGTGATAACCCACTGCATATGCTGCCACATTAAGCTTTGTCACAGACCTGTGCACATTCCCCTTCAGTCCTTCCTTCTTGTAAGGAATGTTCTGTTTCCAAAAGCTGACTGACTTATTATTCTGTGTTTCTACATCCCTACCTCTCCTGATGGCAATGTGCTGGTGATGGGCTGTTCAGCTGACCATTGTATACGCTGCCACATTAAGCCATGTCACAGACCTGTGCACATTAGTCTCCAATATTTCCCTCCTGATGAGAACGGTTCTGTTTCCAAAACCTCGACTGAATTACTTTGTTGTGTTTCTACATACCTAGCCCTTCTGTTGGCTGTGCCCTGGTGATAACCCACTGCATATGCTGCCACATTAAGCTTTGTCACATACCTGTGCATATTCGCCTTCTGTCCTTCCTTCTTATGAGGAATGTTCTGTTTCCAAAAGCTGACTGAATTACTATTCTGTGTTTCTACACCTCTAGCCCTCCTGTTGGCAATGTGCTGGTGATGGGCTGTTAAGCTGACCATTGTCTATGCTGCCACATTAAGCCATGTCACAGACCTGTGCACATTAGTCTCCAATATTTCCCTCCTGATGAGAACGGTTCTGTTTCCAAAACCTCGACTGAATTACTTTGTTGTGTTTCTACATACCTAGCCCTCCTGTTGGCTGTGCCCTGGTGATAACCCACTGCATATGCTGCCACATTAAGCTTTGTCACATACCTGTGCATATTCGCCTTCTGTCCTTACTTCTTATGAGGAATGTTCTGTTTCCAAAAGCTGACTGAATTACTATTCTGTGTTTCTACATCTCTAGCCCTCCTGTTGGCAATGTGCTGGTGATGGGCTGTTAAGCTGACCATTGTCTATGCTGCCACATTAAGCCATGTCACAGACCTGTGCACATTAGTCTCCAATATTTCCCTCCTGATGAGAACGGTTCTGTTTCCAAAACCTCGACTGAATTACTTTGTTGTGTTTCTACATACCTAGCCCTCCTGTTGGCTGTGCCCTGGTGATAACCCACTGCATATGCTGCCACATTAAGCTTTGTCACATACCTGTGCATATTCGCCTTCTGTCCTTACTTCTTATGAGGAATGTTCTGTTTCCAAAAGCTGACTGAATTACTATTCTGTGTTTCTACATCTCTAGCCCTCCTGTTGGCAATGTGCTGGTGATGGGCTGTTAAGCTGACCATTGTCTATGCTGCCACATTAAGCCATGTCACAGACCTGTGCACATTAGTCTCCAATATTTCCCTCCTGATGAGAACGGTTCTGTTTCCAAAACCTCGACTGAATTACTTTGTTGTGTTTCTACATACCTAGCCCTCCTGTTGGCTGTGCCCTGGTGATAACCCACTGCATATGCTGCCACATTAAGCTTTGTCACATACCTGTGCATATTCGCCTTCTGTCCTTCCTTCTTATGAGGAATGTTCTGTTTCCAAAAGCTGACTGAATTACTATTCTGTGTTTCTACATCTCTAGCCCTCCTGTTGGCAATGTGCTGGTGATGGGCTGTTAAGCTGACCATTGTCTATGCTGCCACATTAAGCCATGTCACAGACCTGTGCACATTAGTCTCCAATATTTCCCTCCTGATGAGAACGGTTCTGTTTCCAAAACCTCGACTGAATTACTTTGTTGTGTTTCTACATACCTAGCCCTCCTGTTGGCTGTGCCCTGGTGATAACCCACTGCATATGCTGCCACATTAAGCTTTGTCACATACCTGTGCATATTCGCCTTCTGTCCTTACTTCTTATGAGGAATGTTCTGTTTCCAAAAGCTGACTGAATTACTATTCTGTGTTTCTACATCTCTAGCCCTCCTGTTGGCAATGTGCTGGTGATGGGCTGTTAAGCTGACCATTGTATATGCTGCCACATTAAGCCATGTCACAGACCTGTGCACATTAGTCTCCAATATTTCCCTCCTGATGAGAACGGTTCTGTTTCCAAAACCTCGACTGAATTACTTTGTTGTGTTTCTACATACCTAGCCCTTCTGTTGGCTGTGCCCTGGTGATAACCCACTGCATATGCTGCCACATTAAGCTTTGTCACATACCTGTGCATATTCGCCTTCTGTCCTTCCTTCTTATGAGGAATGTTCTGTTTCCAAAAGCTGACTGAATTACTATTCTGTGTTTCTACATCTCTAGCCCTCCTGTTGGCAATGTGCTGGTGATGGGCTGTTAAGCTGACCATTGTATATGCTGCCACATTAAGCCATGTCACAGACCTGTGCACATTAGTCTCCAATATTTCCCTCCTGATGAGAACGGTTCTGTTTCCAAAACCTCGACTGAATTACTTTGTTGTGTTTCTACATACCTAGCCCTCCTGTTGGCTGTGCCCTGGTGATAACCCACTGCATATGCTGCCACATTAAGCTTTGTCACAGACCTGTGCACATTCTCCTTCAGTCCTTCCTTCTTATGAGGTATGTTCTGTTTCCAAAAGCTGACTGACTTATTATTCTGTGTTTCTACATCCCTAACTCTCCTGATGGCAATGTGCTGGTGATGGGCTGTTCAGCTGACCATTGTATATGCTGCCACATTAAGCCATGTCACAGACCTGTGCACATTAGTCTCCAATATTTCCCTCCTGATGAGAACGGTTCTGTTTCCAAAACCTCGACTGAATTACTTTGTTGTGTTTCTACATACCTAGCCCTCCTGTTGGCTGTGCCCTGGTGATAACCCACTGCATATGCTGCCACATTAAGCTTTGTCACAGACCTGTGCACATTCTCCTTCAGTCCTTCCTTCTTGTAAGGAATGTTCTGTTTCCAAAAGCTGACTGACTTATTATTCTGTGTTTCTACATCCCTACCTCTCCTGATGGCAATGTGCTGGTGATGGGCTGTTCAGCTGACCATTGTATACGCTGCCACATTAAGCCATGTCACAGACCTGTGCACATTAGTCTCCAATATTTCCCTCCTGATGAGAACGGTTCTGTTTCCAAAACCTCGACTGAATTACTTTGTTGTGTTTCTACATACCTAGCCCTCCTGTTGGCTGTGCCCTGGTGATAACCCACTGCATATGCTGCCACATTAAGCTTTGTCACATACCTGTGCATATTCGCCTTCTGTCCTTACTTCTTATGAGGAATGTTCTGTTTCCAAAAGCTGACTGAATTACTATTCTGTGTTTCTACATCTCTAGCCCTCCTGTTGGCAATGTGCTGGTGATGGGCTGTTAAGCTGACCATTGTATATGCTGCCACATTAAGCCATGTCACAGACCTGTGCACATTAGTCTCCAATATTTCCCTCCTGATGAGAACGGTTCTGTTTCCAAAACCTCGACTGAATTACTTTGTTGTGTTTCTACATACCTAGCCCTCCTGTTGGCTGTGCCCTGGTGATAACCCACTGCATATGCTGCCACATTAAGCTTTGTCACATACCTGTGCATATTCGCCTTCTGTCCTTACTTCTTATGAGGAATGTTCTGTTTCCAAAAGCTGACTGAATTACTATTCTGTGTTTCTACATCTCTAGCCCTCCTGTTGGCAATGTGCTGGTGATGGGCTGTTAAGCTGACCATTGTATATGCTGCCACATTAAGCCATGTCACAGACCTGTGCACATTAGTCTCCAATATTTCCCTCCTGATGAGAACGGTTCTGTTTCCAAAACCTCGACTGAATTACTTTGTTGTGTTTCTACATACCTAGCCCTTCTGTTGGCTGTGCCCTGGTGATAACCCACTGCATATGCTGCCACATTAAGCTTTGTCACATACCTGTGCATATTCGCCTTCTGTCCTTCCTTCTTATGAGGAATGTTCTGTTTCCAAAAGCTGACTGAATTACTATTCTGTGTTTCTACACCTCTAGCCCTCCTGTTGGCAATGTGCTGGTGATGGGCTGTTAAGCTGACCATTGTCTATGCTGCCACATTAAGCCATGTCACAGACCTGTGCACATTAGTCTCCAATATTTCCCTCCTGATGAGAACGGTTCTGTTTCCAAAACCTCGACTGAATTACTTTGTTGTGTTTCTACATACCTAGCCCTCCTGTTGGCTGTGCCCTGGTGATAACCCACTGCATATGCTGCCACATTAAGCTTTGTCACATACCTGTGCATATTCGCCTTCTGTCCTTACTTCTTATGAGGAATGTTCTGTTTCCAAAAGCTGACTGAATTACTATTCTGTGTTTCTACATCTCTAGCCCTCCTGTTGGCAATGTGCTGGTGATGGGCTGTTAAGCTGACCATTGTCTATGCTGCCACATTAAGCCATGTCACAGACCTGTGCACATTAGTCTCCAATATTTCCCTCCTGATGAGAACGGTTCTGTTTCCAAAACCTCGACTGAATTACTTTGTTGTGTTTCTACATACCTAGCCCTCCTGTTGGCTGTGCCCTGGTGATAACCCACTGCATATGCTGCCACATTAAGCTTTGTCACATACCTGTGCATATTCGCCTTCTGTCCTTACTTCTTATGAGGAATGTTCTGTTTCCAAAAGCTGACTGAATTACTATTCTGTGTTTCTACATCTCTAGCCCTCCTGTTGGCAATGTGCTGGTGATGGGCTGTTAAGCTGACCATTGTCTATGCTGCCACATTAAGCCATGTCACAGACCTGTGCACATTAGTCTCCAATATTTCCCTCCTGATGAGAACGGTTCTGTTTCCAAAACCTCGACTGAATTACTTTGTTGTGTTTCTACATACCTAGCCCTCCTGTTGGCTGTGCCCTGGTGATAACCCACTGCATATGCTGCCACATTAAGCTTTGTCACATACCTGTGCATATTCGCCTTCTGTCCTTACTTCTTATGAGGAATGTTCTGTTTCCAAAAGCTGACTGAATTACTATTCTGTGTTTCTACATCTCTAGCCCTCCTGTTGGCAATGTGCTGGTGATGGGCTGTTAAGCTGACCATTGTCTATGCTGCCACATTAAGCCATGTCACAGACCTGTGCACATTAGTCTCCAATATTTCCCTCCTGATGAGAACGGTTCTGTTTCCAAAACCTCGACTGAATTACTTTGTTGTGTTTCTACATACCTAGCCCTCCTGTTGGCTGTGCCCTGGTGATAACCCACTGCATATGCTGCCACATTAAGCTTTGTCACATACCTGTGCATATTCGCCTTCTGTCCTTACTTCTTATGAGGAATGTTCTGTTTCCAAAAGCTGACTGAATTACTATTCTGTGTTTCTACATCTCTAGCCCTCCTGTTGGCAATGTGCTGGTGATGGGCTGTTAAGCTGACCATTGTATATGCTGCCACATTAAGCCATGTCACAGACCTGTGCACATTAGTCTCCAATATTTCCCTCCTGATGAGAACGGTTCTGTTTCCAAAACCTCGACTGAATTACTTTGTTGTGTTTCTACATACCTAGCCCTTCTGTTGGCTGTGCCCTGGTGATAACCCACTGCATATGCTGCCACATTAAGCTTTGTCACATACCTGTGCATATTCGCCTTCTGTCCTTCCTTCTTATGAGGAATGTTCTGTTTCCAAAAGCTGACTGAATTACTATTCTGTGTTTCTACATCTCTAGCCCTCCTGTTGGCAATGTGCTGGTGATGGGCTGTTAAGCTGACCATTGTATATGCTGCCACATTAAGCCATGTCACAGACCTGTGCACATTAGTCTCCAATATTTCCCTCCTGATGAGAACGGTTCTGTTTCCAAAACCTCGACTGAATTACTTTGTTGTGTTTCTACATACCTAGCCCTTCTGTTGGCTGTGCCCTGGTGATAACCCACTGCATATGCTGCCACATTAAGCTTTGTCACATACCTGTGCATATTCGCCTTCTGTCCTTCCTTCTTATGAGGAATGTTCTGTTTCCAAAAGCTGACTGAATTACTATTCTGTGTTTCTACATCTCTAGCCCTCCTGTTGGCAATGTGCTGGTGATGGGCTGTTAAGCTGACCATTGTATATGCTGCCACATTAAGCCATGCCACAGACCTGTGCACATTAGTCTCCAATATTTCCCTCCTGATGAGAACGGTTCTGTTTCCAAAACCTCGACTGAATTACTTTGTTGTGTTTCTACATACCTAGCCCTCCTGTTGGCTGTGCCCTGGTGATAACCCACTGCATATGCTGCCACATTAAGCTTTGTCACATACCTGTGCATATTCGCCTTCTGTCCTTCCTTCTTATGAGGAATGTTCTGTTTCCAAAAGCTGACTGAATTACTATTCTGTGTTTCTACATCTCTAGCCCTCCTGTTGGCAATGTGCTGGTGATGGGCTGTTAAGCTGACCATTGTATATGCTGCCACATTAAGCCATGCCACAGACCTGTGCACATTAGTCTCCAATATTTCCCTCCTGATGAGAACGGTTCTGTTTCCAAAACCTCGACTGAATTACTTTGTTGTGTTTCTACATACCTAGCCCTCCTGTTGGCTGTGCCCTGGTGATAACCCACTGCATATGCTGCCACATTAAGC
Source organism: Locusta migratoria (assembly GCA_026315105.1). Lineage (NCBI taxonomy): Eukaryota > Metazoa > Arthropoda > Insecta > Orthoptera > Acrididae > Locusta > Locusta migratoria. The sequence goes on from CM048754.1 coordinate 16,606,247, forward strand.
TTTGTCACATACCTGTGCATATTCGCCTTCTGTCCTTCCTTCTTATGAGGAATGTTCTGTTTCCAAAAGCTGACTGAATTACTATTCTGTGTTTCTACATCTCTAGCCCTCCTGTTGGCAATGTGCTGGTGATGGGCTGTTAAGCTGACCATTGTATATGCTGCCACATTAAGCCATGCCACAGACCTGTGCACATTAGTCTCCAATATTTCCCTCCTGATGAGAACGGTTCTGTTTCCAAAACCTCGACTGAATTACTTTGTTGTGTTTCTACATACCTAGCCCTCCTGTTGGCTGTGCCCTGGTGATAACCCACTGCATATGCTGCCACATTAAGCTTTGTCACATACCTGTGCATATTCGCCTTCTGTCCTTCCTTCTTATGAGGAATGTTCTGTTTCCAAAAGCTGACTGAATTACTATTCTGTGTTTCTACACCTCTAGCCCTCCTGTTGGCAATGTGCTGGTGATGGGCTGTTAAGCTGACCATTGTCTATGCTGCCACATTAAGCCATGTCACAGACCTGTGCACATTAGTCTCCAATATTTCCCTCCTGATGAGAACGGTTCTGTTTCCAAAACCTCGACTGAATTACTTTGTTGTGTTTCTACATACCTAGCCCTCCTGTTGGCTGTGCCCTGGTGATAACCCACTGCATATGCTGCCACATTAAGCTTTGTCACATACCTGTGCATATTCGCCTTCTGTCCTTACTTCTTATGAGGAATGTTCTGTTTCCAAAAGCTGACTGAATTACTATTCTGTGTTTCTACATCTCTAGCCCTCCTGTTGGCAATGTGCTGGTGATGGGCTGTTAAGCTGACCATTGTATATGCTGCCACATTAAGCCATGTCACAGACCTGTGCACATTAGTCTCCAATATTTCCCTCCTGATGAGAACGGTTCTGTTTCCAAAACCTCGACTGAATTACTTTGTTGTGTTTCTACATACCTAGCCCTTCTGTTGGCTGTGCCCTGGTGATAACCCACTGCATATGCTGCCACATTAAGCTTTGTCACATACCTGTGCATATTCGCCTTCTGTCCTTCCTTCTTATGAGGAATGTTCTGTTTCCAAAAGCTGACTGAATTACTATTCTGTGTTTCTACATCTCTAGCCCTCCTGTTGGCAATGTGCTGGTGATGGGCTGTTAAGCTGACCATTGTATATGCTGCCACATTAAGCCATGTCACAGACCTGTGCACATTAGTCTCCAATATTTCCCTCCTGATGAGAACGGTTCTGTTTCCAAAACCTCGACTGAATTACTTTGTTGTGTTTCTACATACCTAGCCCTTCTGTTGGCTGTGCCCTGGTGATAACCCACTGCATATGCTGCCACATTAAGCTTTGTCACATACCTGTGCATATTCGCCTTCTGTCCTTCCTTCTTATGAGGAATGTTCTGTTTCCAAAAGCTGACTGAATTACTATTCTGTGTTTCTACATCTCTAGCCCTCCTGTTGGCAATGTGCTGGTGATGGGCTGTTAAGCTGACCATTGTATATGCTGCCACATTAAGCCATGCCACAGACCTGTGCACATTAGTCTCCAATATTTCCCTCCTGATGAGAACGGTTCTGTTTCCAAAACCTCGACTGAATTACTTTGTTGTGTTTCTACATACCTAGCCCTCCTGTTGGCTGTGCCCTGGTGATAACCCACTGCATATGCTGCCACATTAAGCTTTGTCACATACCTGTGCATATTCGCCTTCTGTCCTTCCTTCTTATGAGGAATGTTCTGTTTCCAAAAGCTGACTGAATTACTATTCTGTGTTTCTACATCTCTAGCCCTCCTGTTGGCAATGTGCTGGTGATGGGCTGTTAAGCTGACCATTGTATATGCTGCCACATTAAGCCATGCCACAGACCTGTGCACATTAGTCTCCAATATTTCCCTCCTGATGAGAACGGTTCTGTTTCCAAAACCTCGACTGAATTACTTTGTTGTGTTTCTACATACCTAGCCCTCCTGTTGGCTGTGCCCTGGTGATAACCCACTGCATATGCTGCCACATTAAGCTTTGTCACATACCTGTGCATATTCGCCTTCTGTCCTTCCTTCTTATGAGGAATGTTCTGTTTCCAAAAGCTGACTGAATTACTATTCTGTGTTTCTACATCTCTAGCCCTCCTGTTGGCAATGTGCTGGTGATGGGCTGTTAAGCTGACCATTGTATATGCTGCCACATTAAGCCATGCCACAGACCTGTGCACATTAGTCTCCAATATTTCCCTCCTGATGAGAACGGTTCTGTTTCCAAAACCTCGACTGAATTACTTTGTTGTGTTTCTACATACCTAGCCCTCCTGTTGGCTGTGCCCTGGTGATAACCCACTGCATATGCTGCCACATTAAGCTTTGTCACATACCTGTGCATATTCGCCTTCTGTCCTTCCTTCTTATGAGGAATGTTCTGTTTCCAAAAGCTGACTGAATTACTATTCTGTGTTTCTACATCTCTAGCCCTCCTGTTGGCAATGTGCTGGTGATGGGCTGTTAAGCTGACCATTGTATATGCTGCCACATTAAGCCATGCCACAGACCTGTGCACATTAGTCTCCAATATTTCCCTCCTGATGAGAACGGTTCTGTTTCCAAAACCTCGACTGAATTACTTTCTTGTGTTTCTACATACCTAGCCCTCCTGTTGGCTGTGCCCTGGTGATAACCCACCGCATATGCTGCCACATTAAGCTTTGTCACAGACCTGTGCACATTTGCCTTCTGTCCTTCCTTCTTATGAGGAATGTTCTGTTTCCAAAAGCTGACTGAATCACTATTCTGTGTTACTACATCCCTATCTCTCCTGATGGCAATGTGCTGGTGATGGGCTGTTAAGCTTACCCATGTATAAGCTGCCACGTTAAGCCATGCCACATATCCGTGCATATTTGCTTTCAATCATTCCCTTCTTATGAAGAAGGTTCTGTTTCCGAAAGCTCGACTGAATTACTGTGCTGTTTCTACATCTCTAGCCCTCCCACTAGTTTTGTCGCAGTGATAGCCTGTTCATCTTACCAGTGTGTGTGCTACCACATTAGACCTTGCAACAGACCTTTGCACCTTGACTTGAGTACTGCCTCCCGCTGATCAAGTTTCTGTTTCAGAAAGCTCGAGCAAATTACAGTGCTTTGTTTCTACATCCATGTCCCTTCCGTTGGTAGTGTCCCAGTGACTACGTGTTGAGATGGCCAGTATACGAGGCGTGTCCAGAAAGTAAGTTCCGTTTGGTAATAAAATGAAATTGTACACTGATACAGAAGAAATTTTCATTGCACAAAATTCTGCAACTCTTCAACTACTTTTCCACATAACTGCTGAAATTTTGCAGGCATTTGTCATATCGTGGCTCCAGGTTTTTGTATACCTTCTTCATAGAAATCTGCCGCCTGTGTCTTCAACCAGTTGGAAACAGTTTCTTTCAGCTCGTCATCATTGGTGAAGACCGCCAAGGAAAGACTTGAGATGTCCTGGATCTTGTCATCAACCGCGTGAACCAGATCTTCTGTAACCAAAGGTGGACGCCCACTTCGTTCTTCATCGTGCACATCACTACGCCCGCCATTGAACTGTCGGACCCATCTTCTCACCATCGATCACTCATCGCATTTGGTCCGTAAACGTCGCAAATTTGCCGATAAATTTCACTCGGTTTCACTTTCCTCGCAGTCAGAAACCGAATCACCGACCTGATTTCAAAGGCGGCGGGATTTTCAATCGACGCCGACATTTCAAACGAGCACAACAAAGCCTACGTAACTGACAGCGATCTCCAAATGGCGCACGTTCTTCTCCTTGATACACGTCGTCTACAGCGCATGTGCGGAACTGCAATCGCAGCGCTGCAGTGGTGATGAATTGAAACGAAACTTACTTTCTGGACTTTCTGGACGCGCCTCGTATACAGGGTGTTTCACTAAGTGTGTTTGCCTCTGTAACTTATAAAATAATAGGCGACGGGAAAGTTTAATGCGATAGGTCAAGACAAGAAATATTACACTTTCTGCGGAGTTATGAACATAGTTTATTGTATCATTTTCCAAAGAGTTACAGCACAAAGATATAATTTTTTTAAATGGAATAATAGTTTTTTTCTATCCTGTATTGGATTCGTTGAAACCAGCTGCGTCCAAATCAATTTAAACTAAATACCTATCAATGTTAGTTTGGGAGCTACAACCCTTCAAAAATTTAGGGGACGGAGGCTACGCCAGCGTATCTGACTGGCTGGTGGTCATGGGACAGTGGGCCGTGGCCCAGGGGATAGCCACTCGGCCAGTCAGCTACGCTGTCGTGGCCTCCGCCTCCTAAACTTTGAAGGGTTGTAGTTCCAAAACTAACAGTGATAGGAATGTAGTTTAAATTGATTTGGACGCAGCTGGTTTCAACGAATCCAATACACGATAGAAAAAACTATTGTTCCATTTAAAAAATTATATCTTTGTGGTGTAACTCTTTGGAAAATGATACAATAAACTATGTTCATAGCTCCGCAGACAGTGTAACATTTCTTGTGTGCCGGCCACGGTGGCCAAGGTGACTGATTCGCTGCAGTCACGGTCTGCACGGCCACTACGGTCGGGGGTTCGAATCCCCCCTCGGGCAAGGATATTTGTGCCGTCCTTAGATGTAAGTAGTTCATAAGTAGTTTGTAAGTTTACGGACTGATGACCCCGTAGTTAAGCCCCGTAGACTCTACAAACATTTGACCATTTCTTGTGTTGACCTACCGCATTAAAATTTCCCGTCACCTATTATTTTATAAGTTACAGAGGCAAACAAACTTAGTGAAACACCCTGTATGCTGCCATCTTGACTCCCCCCCCCCCCCCACTGAAGAAGGCTCTGTTTCCGAAAGCTCGAGTGAACCACTGTGCTGTGTGTCTACATTGGTACCCCTCCCATCGGCAGTGTCCCAGTGACGCCTGTTGGGCTGTCCAGTGAATCCACCGCCAGCTAGGCCCTCGTGCGGCCGGCAGCAGGTGTTCGCCTCGTCTAGATTCAAACTGTTAACTGGCAGGCTGGGGAACCCAACAGCCTGGCAAAACCCGCCTTTCTCATGGAAACAATCAGCTTCCCCCTGTATCTGTAATATCACGAGCCTGTTCAGATGGCCAGTATGTTTACTACCACATGAAGCCTTGTCACAGACCTGTGCACCTTGACTTCAGTACTGCCTCCCCTGAAGAAGGCTCTATTTCAGAAAGCTCGAGTGAACTACCGCGCCATGTCTCTACATCGGAACCCCTCCCATCGGCAGTGTCCCAGTGACGCCTGTTGGGCTGTCCAATGTATACGCTGCCCCTAAGCTCCTGTGCAGTCGGCAGCAGGTGTTCGCCTCGTCTAGAACTGGTTCAGCCTGCCGCCCGTTCGCTGCTCTCCGCCCATAAATTAATTTGCGGGCCGCGGCGGCGCTGTTAGCGTATTTCGGCCTCGCTCCCACCCCCGGCGCATATATTCGCGTTATGTTTATCGCTCGCTCGCTCGCTTTCCATCCCATGTAATCTCTTGTATGGCTGCCGCCCGCGAGAATCAGGTGTGTGGGCGCCGCGCGCTCTGTATACGAATTAATGTATCGGAATTAAACCACTCAGCGGCGATGATATCGCCGGCCGCGGTTACCGCCCCCCCTCCCCCCCTCCCTCCCCCCTCTACCTCGCGCATATACACGCACGTACACACACATGCGTAGTCGCACGCACTGCGGGCCGCAGTCGAGTGCAGACGTGCGGGTCTGAGCAGCCACGCTTGTCTGGTCCTGAATCTGCATTAGCGCACCCTAATACCTGCTCACTTACATCCGCTGAGGACCGCCTGTGACGTCATCATTGTACCACAGTCTAACATATACAGTCGCGACACTCACTGCTGTGAAAGTTGTTACCAAAATAACAGTTCGACGACACTAGCGCTCCTAGCGGTGGGTAAGCCGCCGAAAGAGTGCTGTTTGTTTGTAATTATTTGTGTCCGTAATTAACGAAATAGTTAATATAATTTTAGTGTTACAAGCATTAGTAATAGATCAAGAGACATACTTAATACGGAAATTAATGTAAAAACAGTCCAACTTAACTGATTCAGTGGTATAACGAAGAACTTCATCATAAACCAATTCTTACGAATATGTGTATATTTGCAGCTTATTCCGCTGAAAGTAAGTAGAATATAAACCTAATAGAAACCTAAATTTCTATTTTGGTCTGTTCTTACTATGACAAAGAGTTTTTGGACACTATCAGTGTGGTATGGGGTCTAATGATTCGCACATTTTTAGGCTTCACTCGTCTTTATTGTAAACGCATATTCTTTTGAGTGTGATTACTTTAGCTTAAGAAGACGATGTCTTGAAGATTCTTGCCGTTTGTGGTTCAGCTGCAGCAACAATTATGGATTTGGGTTCTTCTTTGTTGAATACAGTTTGATTGCTTTTTCAATTTTCTTGTCACGTTTCTGATGTTTTCCTTCAGCTGAACTTGTGTTGGCTGATTTGGTGTGTTAAATGCTGTAGTTATTGCATTCTACATTCGTTTCCTACGTTCTAACCTCACTGATTTCTTTGGAATTGGGATGGAGAAACGTTAACGTTCTTGAGAAGAAGAAACACGTCTTTCTGCCAAAGGGTGGGTATTCGGTGTTTCCTAGCCATTTTTCTATTTTTAATAGTAAACTTAATTACTCAGTATAACCCTGTAGGTTACAAGATAACAGTAAATAAACTGTGCCGCAATGTACCGTTTCCAACCTTGTCAGGGATCTTAGGAAATCTAAGAAACACAAAGGTGGAGCTATTTTTAAGTTTACTTATTTTATGATATTACATTTCCTAATGTAAAAAAATGTGTTAAAATCGATATAAACGATACTATTCGCACTCATCCACTATCGTATTCATAAAAGTAGCTTGCCCTCCGCTTGGAGCGCTGCTGTCGCAGTGTATAACAAAAATCTGCGGAAGTGTCGTGACTGTATATGTTAGACTGTGATTGTACTAAGGCTCCTATAAACCGAGTCGGGCGTCAAAGAGCTGAATAAATATTGTCTAAAATGGGCGTTTTCAAGTGTCGACGTACGCAGCACAAAAAAAAAAAAAAAAAAAAAAAAAAAAAAAAAAAAAAAAAAAAAAAAAGTTCAAATGTTTCTTAACCTTATGGGACTTAACTACGAGGTCATCAGTCCCTAAACTTACAAACTACTTATCAACTACCTTATACTAAGGACGGCACAAATATCCATTCGCGCGTATTTCAGAACAAACAGCAAACTACTGTCAGGAGGGAAAAATTTACACTGACGTGTCTTATGGCCCATTTTACATTTGTTGTTTTATGAGTTTTTGCCAACATTTTGGACCAAAATGTAAATAATAAAAAAATTAATTAATAACAGTGTCTGAAACTCTTTTAGGAAAGAGAAAGATAAGCAGTGGTGCGTTCCGAGCCACTGACCTTCAGCAACACAGTCGAACGCCTTGCCCACTACACTATGGTTACGAATCAAAAATTGCGTTCTTTAACCCTGTTAGGAAAAAAAATTGTAGGTAGTGGCGGGTTCCGAACCACTGACCTTCAGCGTCACAGTCCAACTCATTGTCCACTACCCTATTTTTTTGTTCTATGGGTAGTTCTGTGCGCTGCGGACGCTGATCGTGTTTGTTCGTTTTGGTTCTACGAGTTCTTTGGCTCAGCTTTTTTTATTACAGAGGGCGTTCAGCCCTCTACCGGGCGCGCTGAGCCACGACGCCCAGCTAAGCTCTGGGTAACAGTTGGGAGATCTGTTCTACAATTTCATACTATTGATGACCGATGTTAACTGATGCTAATATGGCATTTGTAGACACTAGATTATCATTTATCGTACAAAGAACGAAGTGTTTTTGTTAATTCTTCAGTGCGCCATTGCTTTCTAATGAAAACGTGTACGTTAAAATAAGAAAATCATCAAATACGCAACGCAAGATGGCGTATGCCTGAGTGTTTTCTGGGCGAGGAATGTCACGTGACATCTGCGAACGGCTGGTTTTCGTTAATTCAATGGAGGGAGTCAAATCTCCGTTATTTTCGCACATATCTCTCAAACGATACGAGATATAAGGGAAAAACATAAGGAAACAAAGTTATGGAGAATTTTCTCCTCTATAAATTCGGTTACTCAATTTTCGTGTCGGATGACCCGTTTATTTGCAATTAAAATTACATTACAAATGGCCTTTTTGTTATTACTAACGTATTTCTTGTCCGAAATATTTGAAAAAGCGAGGTTCTGGTCTCTCGTAGCCAACAATTATGTCTCTAAAATTTGGTGCCGTTCGGTCGAACAGTTCGACCTAAAAAGTGGGAACACGTTACAGCCAGACGTCGTCAAATCGAAACGGCTTCTTTTGGTATTATTACCGTATTTTTTGGTCCGAAAAATTTGAAAAAGGAAGGTTCTGGTCTCTGGCGGCCTACAATCATGTCAGTAAAATTTGGTGCTGCTCGGTTGAACGGTTCGTCTTAAAAACAAGGAACACGGTACGTACAGACATCCCAAAATCGCCGTTATTTTTGCAAATATCTCTGAAACGATACGAGATTCGAAAAAAAAAACCATAAGAGGGCAAAGTTGTAGAGAATTTTCTCCTCTACAAATTTCGTGTCAGATGAATATTTAAGCTGTTGCCGCGGTGGAGTATCCGAGCGGTCTAAAGCGTCTCGCTGCGGAGCGCGCGGTTGCTCGCCGTGGAGGTTCGAGTCCTCCCTGGGGCATGGCTGTGTGTGTTTGTCCTTAGGTTAGTTTACCAAGGTTTAAGTAGTTTGTAAGCTACGGAATGATGAGCACGCAGTTTGGTTCTATAGATTTACAAACATTTTTTTCTAAGCCGTTATTTTCAAGCAAGATGGCGTATGACAGAGAGAGTTCTGGGCGAGGAATATCACGTGACATCTGCGAACGGCTGGTTTTCGTTAATTCAATGGAGGATGTCGAAACTCTGTTTTTGCAAATATATCTGAAACGATACGAGATATGGAAAAAAAAAGAGCAAAGTTGTAGAGAACTTTGTCCTCTACAAATTGAGTTATTCGATTTTCGTGTCAGATGAATAGTTAAGCCGTTATTTTCATATAAATTTCGAGCTGTTAAAAGACGATCGCAGGGGCCTACTTTCAGTGTTACTACCGTAGCCTAAAGTGGGCGAAAAAGGAAAAAAATGGATCTCGTACGGGTTCATTAAAGACTGTTCCCGTCTCTAGAAGTGGCAACCTCACGTGTGTTCCCCCTTCCCGTAGCCCGGCACTTCGCGCCCGTCGAGATCTCCATCAACACTTGCTGTCAGTAATTGGCGAGAGAGGGGGATGTAAAAAAAAAAAAAATGTCTGACACTTCCGGACGCGTCTCTTTCGAGGCGGCCGCGCAATTCATTCCGGGCAAGCACTCTCTCCGACATCGGAAGTGCGGCGGTGGGGGCCAGGGAGGGAGAGAGAGAGAGAGACAGATAGATGGGGAGGGGGATGGAGGGGAGAGAGAGGGGGTGGGCTGTCTGGGTTAGCGCCGCTCGACGCTTATCGCTGGCCGCAATGAGCGATCAATTTTTACGAGTTGCTCGGTCGCCTCCGCGCTGCCTAACCTCCATATTTTGCCTCGAGTGGCCCTCTGCTCTTAACTCTTCTTTTATTCGCGCCCCTGCCCCTCTCACCTCGCGGCCGCGTCCATCTCGCACCTCTTTTTTTTCCGTCGTTTTTTTTTTTATGCTCGGCTATCATGACGTAACGTTTTCTGTTCTCCGCTCCATCCCGTAAGGGTGTCGCCAGTTTGACGGATTGGCAACGACCGCCGTATTCGGTGTATTTTATGCGTTACTGTGTGAGGGCAGTCCTTTGCGAACGACGGCGGAGGGAGGGGGAGAGAGAGAGAAAGAGAGAGGTGGGAGGGGAGGGAGGGGGGAGACCTGTGACGGAATGGATGTATGGGCGGGTAGGGGCGCGTGGTCCCGAGTGTTGGCGACGAAACGACGAGTGTAAAAAAAGAGTGTGGAAGGGGTAGATGAGCGGACCGCACCTTTATGAATGTGTTTGTCGCGTTTAATCTTCGACAAGGAGACGGCGGGGCTGGCCGCGCGGTTATGGGCTCGCGCCAGAAATATGATCGCGCCGGTGCTAAACGCCGAGATGGCCACTCGGCCGCGGCGCCGAGCCGACCAGATAAGGCCAGCACGACCTGGTCGTGACATCATCGCCAGCTGCCAGGGCGTGGCCTGCGGGCGTATCAAAAACCAGCGCATCTGCTTGTAAATAAATTTAAAAAACACAATTTTGTGTGTGTTCTTTTGTGTCCCAACTTCGTCGCCGCTTTTGTGTCCCAGCCTCGTCGTAGGTGTCGGTGGCCGAGTGGAATGAGCCCGACACAGGAACAAAAATAGCACGCTGGTGCAGGTACGGAGGGGAGCAGCCAGAAACTATAAACACTAGAGTAAATTAGAAAGAGATATATATTGCACAGAATGTAACAATACTTAACTTTTACATAGTACTGCAGAATGTTGATACATAGTTGTTAGAGGCCTGCCTAGTGTCTGTACGATAGCAAAGTCTTCACTGGTGCCTATCTGATTACGATGGTCCTTACTGGTCGCTATCGCAGACCAAAGTGCCCGATGTCTTTCCGTGGTGGCCACGAGCGGGGTTGTCGCAGAGGGCGCTCGTGGCTGTCGTCGTGAGAACGCCGCGCCGTGCGTGCATGGCGGCGCGCGGCGAAAGTAGGTGGCGCGCACTTTGTACTTGTGCGACACCACATGTTCTACAAGTTTATTTTTCAAACAACGTACGGGTATGCTCTGATTGTTGCCAGCATGATATCGAAGTACCTGGGAAGCAGGTTGCTAGCCTTACTTGCCCAGGGCCCCACTGGGTTTTCCCGCTAACGGTTGAGGGACTAATCGGTGGATTTAGTAGTCTTTGCCGTCCGAGCACAAAGGTGGCCACGACTCAGAATATATGTATCTATGTTACATAGATCTAGAAAAGGCTTATCTTTTGGTTATACAAATAAATAAAAGGCTAGGTCTAAATTTAGGTGTTTTTTATATTGGAGGAATGGAACAGCTAGTGTGAGACTTGATGGAAAACTTAGGTAATTGATTGTACTATAAGGAAATGTATGAAGAGACTGGAACTGACAGGGTATGAGGTAATGCAGCTCAGGGATGAATTAAGTGAAATCCAATATGAGTGAACTGTTTAGTTGTGTTTGATCATTTAATACTAAATCAGGGCTATGGGCTAGGTGTTTATTGTGTATCTTGAGCCCGAAATATGATAGTTGTTTATTGATTTCAAGAGCTTCTAATAGGTTAAGTTTTTGGTCCTTGTTTGCTAAGTGACGGACTTGAAACAGTGGCTGGTAGCTATGGATCTCACTCATTACATACTCAGCGAATGTGGACTCCTGATTCTGTAGTCTCCAGCTCCGTTTATGTTCAGCATCTGCTTGTGTTTGTTTTCACTGTCACTGTACGCCCTCTTAAAATGTTCAAATGTTTGTAAAGCTTAAGGGACTTAACTGCGGGGTCATCAGTCCCTAAACTTACAAACTACTTATCAACTACCTTATACTAAAGACGGCACAAACATCAATGCCCGAGGAGGGATTCGAACGCCCTCTTAGACTCTTCCTATTCGCTAGAGGTTTGTTATTGAAACTGTACCTATGGAGTAGATGAAATGATTACATTTACAGGATCAAGATCCAGAACTTCTTGATTGAAGAAATACGATGTGAAATCAGAGAGTTGCTGACACATAACTGGCTGGTGCATTTCGAATGGTTTAAAGAACATCGAGAGATATTAGGAAATGAACTAGCTGACAATCTCGATGAAAGAGCGGTTCGATCACGACAGTCGATACGCTACAGCAAAATACCTACAAGTGCAGTGAAAGATAAACTTCGAGAGGAGTTTAGGAATAAATGAGACATTGAGTGGCAAAGAACAAAAAAACGGGGAAACCACTAAACCGTATTTTCCTACGATCCGACAACGTTTAATGGTTAAACTTCCAATATCTCCGAATTTTACAGCAATGTTAACGGGTCATGGGAAACAGAAAGCCTATCATCTTCGGTCCAGAATAATTGAAGACGGTATGTGCACATGTAACAGAGATACTCAAACTGTTCACCACCTCCTATTCGACTTATGCAATGAAGGGAGGGATCGGTAAAACTTTACGACGCTTTTCGCCGGGCTCCAGTGCTTACGTTGACAACAGATAAACGATGAAGTGTACAACTGCGTCAATATTTTTGACGAGCTACGGAGTAAGTGTTATTAATACTGTACCTCCTCTATGGTTGACAGGTTCTTGTATGCACCCTTGTCCGTTCAAAAAAAATATTCATTTTAATTGAAGTTGTGAAGACAAAACATTTATTCGTCATGTGAGCTGCTGCCATTAACCATTGGTGCCAACATAACCACTAGAGCCCGGCGAAAAGCGTCGTACAATTTAACCGAGGGACCAGCTCAGGAAAAGAAATAGCTGACAAAGGAGAAGGATGGCCCGTCAGTAAATAAATTCAGTACAGACTTTTCCAACTTCTGTAATTCAATAAGATTTCCTGATGTGTAAAATCGTTTGGTTTCTTTATACAAAGCGATACATAATGTATAGCTAAAATTCTTTGATTTGTAAATCCTTTTATCTTCTGTACTGTATTTGTGTTTGCAATATTACTATGTAATGTAGCATGTCAAATAAATGACACTAATAACTCAAGCGGTCAATCCATGGCGAAACACATCTACATCTACATGGATACTCTGCAAGTCACATGGAAGTGCATGGCAGAGAGTTTATCGAACCACTTTCCTGATGTTTCTCTGCAGTTCATTCTTTAATAGCTCGCGCGAAAAAGGAACACCTATATCTTCCCGTGTTCGATCTGATTTCTCTTATTTCATTATGATGATAATGTCTCGCTATGTCAGTGGGTACTAACAAAATGTGTTCTCATTCGGAAGAGAAATTTGGTGAAAGAAATTTCGCAAATAGATCTCGTCGCAACAAATAACGCCTTTCTTTTAATGATTTCCACCACAACTCGTGCGTCATTTCCGTGACTCTCTCCCCCTCATATTGCGATAATACAAAACGGGCTGCCCTTCTCTGAACTTTCTCTTAATCGACTGTCACTCCCACCTGGCGTGGATCCCAAAATACGTGACAATACTCCAAAATAGGACGCACAAGTGTGGTATAGGCAGTTTCTTTAGTAGAACTGTTGCATCATCTAAGTGCTCTACCATTGAAACTTATTCTTTGGTTCGCCTTCCCTACAATGTTTTCTGTGTATTCTTTCCAATTTAAGTTATTTGTAATCGTTGCTCCTAGGTATCTGGGTGACTTGACGGCCTGTAGATTTGACTGGTTTATCGTGTAGTTGATATTTTACGGATTTCTTTTAGTCGTCATATGGATTACTTTCACTTACCATTATTAAAGGTCAATTGCCAATTTTTGCACCATGCAGATATTTTATCAAAATGATTTTGCATTTGCTTTTGGTCGTCTGGTGACTTTACCGACCGATAAATGACAGCATCAGACCACAGGTTTGGCGTTTTGGGACGCTAGGCAGGTTTCCTCCCACAGCCCATAGACAGGTCTATGCCTGTGCCACAGATTTGATTGCAAACTTTCTTATCAAAGTAAAAGCAGTTGTCTGTAAGGATAAAGTTGGTGAGGGTTATGAGGAATGGGATATCGGATTTATATTCAGATGGTGTTTGGGAGAGGTAGTGTTCGAGAGCATGAGGGATGTTGGTGTACAGGGAGGTGGCGTCAACTGTGACAAGTGAGGATTCTGGAGGTAAAAGGTTGGGGATGGTGGAGAGTCGGTGAGGAAAATGCTTGCTATCGTTGATATGGGAGGATAGATTTTGGACAATCTGTTAAAGGTGTCGGTCAATGATGACTGAATTTATTACGGTAACAGCACAGTACAATTGGGCGTTCAGGATTATTCGGTTTGTGGATTTTTGGGGAGCACGTAAAAGGTGGGTATGTGGCACGCCGTTGGGATGAGAGGGAGATGGATTCAGGAGAGAACTTCTCGGACACAAGTAAGGATTGAAGAAGTAAATGTGTGGGGAAGGTGAAGAGGCAGGGAAGGAAGTAGTTTGTAAACTTTATTCAAAAGTGTTGGTTTTGGACAATTGGTTCGAGATGTAGGTCAATGAGGGCCAAAATTATTTAGGTAGCAGAATAGTATCCAGCTACAATTGGGCGTACTGGATTATTTGCTTCGTGTTTTTTTGGGGAGCATGTAGAAGGTGGGTGTGCGGCGTGCTGTTGGGATGAGGAGGGAGATGGATTCAGGAGACAAGTAAGGATCGAAGAGGTAAAAAATAAAACCATTGGATGGCACTTTTGGCCGGGAGATCCCATGTGGGATTGTTCGGCCACCTAGAGCAAGTCTTTTTAACTGAAGTCACCTCAGCGACTTATAAGTCGATGATGATGAATTTGATGATTAGGCCAACACAGAAGACCCAGTCCCCTGCCGGGAATCGAACCCGGGCCCTTTGTGTGGTAGTCAGCGACACTGCTACGGGGGCAGACATTGAAGAGGTGAATGTGTGGGGATGGTGGAAAGGCAGGGAAGGAAGTGGTTGGTATCCTTGATTTGGGAGGATTGATTCTGGACAATCGGTTGAAGGTGTAGGTCAATGATGTCGAAAATTATTTCGGTAGCAGCACAGTAAACAGGTACAATTAGGCGTCCAGGATTATTTGGTTTGTGAAGCTAGTAGATGGGCGTCCGTGGTTCTATTGGGGCAAGGAGGAGGATGGATTCTGAGAGGGCTTTTGGGAGGAGTCGTATGGCTTCGACATGGATTGAAGATCTTGATGGACTTTTGTGGATGGGGTCATTCAGGCGCAACTTGTTGGTGGAAGTTCGGCGTTTCATGCCAACTGTGACAAGTGAGGATTCTGGAGGTAAAAGGTTGGGGATGGTCGAGAGTTGGTGAGGAAAGTGCTTGCTATCATTGATATGGGAGGATAGATTTTGGACAATCGGTTAAAGGGTTTGGTCAATCATGACTGATATTATTACGGTAACAGCACAGTAACCAGCTACAATTGGGCGTTCAGGATTATTCCGTTTGTGGATTTTTGGGGAGCATGTAGAAGTTGAGTGGCCAGTGTCCTGTTGTGATGAGGAGTGAGATAGAGTCAGGAGAGAGCTTCTGGGAGACAAATAAGGATCGAAGAGGTAAATGTGTGGGGATGGTGAAGAGGCATTGAGGGAAGTGGTTGGTATCCTTGATTTAGGAGGATTGATTCTGGACAATTGGTTCAAGGTAGGTCAATGAGGGCCCGAAATAATTAGGTAGCAGAACAGTAACCAGCTACAAGTGGGCATCCTGGATTATTTGCTTTGTGGATATTTGGGGAGCATGTAGAAAGTGGGTGTGTGGCGTGCTGTTGGGATGAGGAGGGAGATGGATTCAGGAGAGAGCTTATGGGTGACAAGTAATGATCGAAGAGGTAAAAAATAAAATCATGGGATGGTACTTTTGGCCGGAAGATACCATTTGGGATTGTTCGGCCACCTACAGCAAGTCTTTTTAACTGAAGCCACCTCACCGACTTGTAAGTCGATGATGATGAATATGATGATTAGGCCAACACAGAACAACCAGTCCCCTGCCGGGAATCGAAACCGGGCCCTTTGTGTTGTAGTCGGCGACACTGCCATCTGAGCTACGGGGGCAGACACCGAAGAGGTAAATGTGTGGGGATGGTGGAAAGGCAGGGAAGGAAGTGGTTGGTATTCTTGATTTGGGAGGATTGATTCTGGACAATCGGTTGAAGGTGTAGGTCAACGATGGCGAAAATTATTTCCGTAGCAGCACAGTAACCAGCTACAATTAGGCGTCCAGGATTATTTGATTTGTGAAGCTAGTAGAAGATGGGCGTCCGTGGTTCTATTGGGGCAAGGAGGAGGATGGATTCTGAGAGGGCTTTTGGGAGGAGTTGTATGACTTCAACATGGATTGGAGATCTTGTTGGACTTTTGTGGACGGGGTCATTCAGGCGCAACTTGTTGGTGGAAGTTTGGCGTTTCATGCCAACTGTGACAAGTGAGGATTCGGGAGGTAAAAGGTTGGGGATGGTGGAGAGTCGGTGAGGAAAGTGCTTGCTATCATTGATATGGGAGGATAGATTTTGGACAATCAGTTAAAGGTGTTGGTCAGTGATGACTCAAATTATTTCGGTAACAGCACAGTAACCAGCTACAATTGGGCGTTCAGGATTATTCGGTTTGTGGATTTTTGGGGGGCATGTAGAAGTTGAGTGGCCAGTGTCCTGTTGTGATGAGGAGGGAGATAGTCAGGAGAGAGCTTCTGGGAGACAAGTAAGGATCGAAGAGGTAAAAAATAAAATCATTGGATGGTACTTTTGGCCAGGAGACACCATGTGGGTTGTTCGGCCACCTAGAGCAAGTCTTTTTAACCGAAGCCACCTCAGCAATTTGTAAGCCGATGATGATGAATATGTTTATTAGGCGAACACAGAACACCCAGTCCCCTGCCGGGAATCGAACCCAGGCCCTTTGTGTGGTAGTCAGCGACACTGCCATCTGAGCTACAGGGGCAGACATCAAAGAGGTAAATGTGTGGGAATAGTGGATATTCAGGGAAGGAAGTGGTTGGAATCCTTGATTTGGGAGGACTGATTCTGGACAATCGGTTGAAGGTGTAGGTCAGCTACAGTTAGGCGTCCAGGATTATTTGGTTTGCGAAGCTTGTAGAAGATGGGCGTCCGTGGTTGTATTGGGTCAAGGAGGAGAATGGATTCTGAGAGATCTTCTGGGAGGAGTCGTATGACTTCAACATGGATTGGAGATCTTCTTGGACTTTTGTGGACGGGGTCATTCAGGCACAAATTGTTGGTGGAAGTTTGACGAAATACACAAGTAGCTGAATATTTTTCCTCCAGAAGAACTACGTCAAAACCGCAATCCTGTGACTTTCGCCGCCGTTTGTGCTGTATTACATGTATCTGTGACTGTCTCGTTCACGTTCCTGAAACCGAAACTGGCGCCGGAAGACGGCGTGTTTGTGCCACACCGCAGATGTAAAACCTCGGTTATCGCCGATAACCGCCTCCTATTTCACCCCCGAGGGCACGACAAAAAGGCAGCCCGGCCGTCGCTGATATATTTTTTTAGACCGCCCACCATTTCAATATTAATGGCGCATACGTTACGATTCCACCCCTGCGATCTGTGCCACCCTCCCTGCGGGGGTGGGGGGTTGCTGCTGTCGTAAGTCTGGCCTCGGTACTTCCTTTCCGCGCCCCCACCCCCGCTAACCCCTGCTGCTACACTTTGAGGGGTCTCAGAGAGGTGACACACTAAGTCTTTTTTTTTCTTTTACTTTTTTTTAAGCCGTGCGCAGTAAAAGTGGTGTCAGAGGCCGCAGCTTATGGCCAGTACGTGTCGTAATTATACAGGCGACGGATATATCGCACGCGTTTTGAGGGTTGTAAAAAAATAAAATCCAGGGGGTGTTTGGCGCGGGAGTGTTTTGGGGTGGAGGGGTGGTGAGTGGACCCCCTCCTACATCAGACGTGTCCGGCCCATCGGCGTCAAGTACGTGTAGATACGGCGGGAGAGATCTAAAAAAATTACGACTTGCAAACGGTGGGATTTTACGCCGTGAGGGATGCAGCCCCGTGATGCGTTAGCCTCTGACCGAGCGGAGCGTAAAATTGGACGTTTTGTGGAGGCAGTTCGCGCTTGAAAATGCCTTGGACGGTGTGGTATACTCTAACTAGGTGCTTCAGGCTCTCGGTGCAACACTGTACTGGTATGTTGGAAGGCAAGATAGTGAGATTACCTTTTTCTTCGTAGTGTTCTAGTCGGATTTCCCCTCGGAGCTGTTCGAATCTACATCTACATACATACTCCGAAATTCACAGTAAGGTGCGTGGCGGAGGGTACACTGTACCACTACTAGGCATTTCCTTTCCTATTCCACTCCCAAATAGAACGAGGAAAAAAAAGAATGCCTATATGCCTCCGTACGAGGCCTAATTTCTCTTATCTTGTCTTTGTGATCACCACGTGAAATGTAAGTAGGCGGAAGCAATATCGTACTACACTCAGCTTCAAATTCCTGCCCTCTAAATTTCCTCAACAGAAATTCACGAAAAGAACGTCGTCTTTCCTCCAGCGATCCCCAATGTGTGGTCTCACATCGGTATCCTTCTACATAACTAAACAGAACGATCTGGCGATATATTTCACATTCGGAAGGCCCACCTGAATCGAGATTTCCTTGAAATTTCTCAAACTGTCCCAGGCACATGCCGGAATGATTCTTTGAAACGACAGTCTATTTCGAAAACAATAATCCGAATTTTTGCTCCGACATTACTGACCTCGCATTAAGACAGTCTGTGTCCATCGTCGTATACATTTACGGTGCTCTGGCTTAGTGGGTATAACGCTAGCCTAGTAAGCAGGAGGTCCTTGGTTCGAATCCTGGCGATGGCCCAAATTTTAATTCAGTGCTTATCTTTTAATTCAGTATTTGTCATATATATCTATGAAGTGCGGCTCCGTAGCACAGTGGTAGAGTGCCAGACTACAAATCGAAAGGTCGCGGGTTCGATCCCCGTCAGGTCCTAGGATTTTTATCTGTCACTTTCCACTTCTTTCACTTCTGGCAGTGTTGCTGATTTCAAAAATACCGAGTAGCACCGTGGTTCGGAACCCACGTTAAACTGTAGGTCCCCCTATAACTGGCTGGGTAGGTCAGTTCGAAAGTTGCAGGAAGGCAATGGCATACCACTTCCTAACAGGACCATGCCTAGTAAAGCTCTGAGGTGTTCAAACCAATCTTCGGATTGTTGACTGCTATATATTATCACTTCATAATGTGTTTCTAATTGTCAAGACAAAGTTTATATGAATGAAATATTTAGAGGTTTACCTAAAATATTGAACATTAAGGAAAAACTTATGGGATTTTTGTATTTTCTCGGTCAAACTATAAGGATGACTAAGCATGATTCTCGATTTTTTAACTATTAGCGCTGTAAAAGTCGGAAAATTTCGACAAACTGAAAACTGGTTTGCCCGACAGAAGCTTTCCCACATTCGCTTGGAATGTGATATACTTCCGATTTCTGGAGTCGTAGATCGTCCTTCACTATCCCTTGAAGAGATTTCCATGCGAATTTGGGAAGCCTTATGTCGCGCAAACCATGGGCACAATTGAAGAAAGGTGCCCAGAACATAAACCAGACACCGACACCCAAGAGCCCACGAAATCAGCAGTTGCTGAACATTGCTTGGAAACCAAACACAAGATAAAGTTTCATTCTCCACTCCGAGGAGTGAAGCGGGCTGTGTGAGATCCGGCCCATAAAGAGTCTCGGTTCTATTCAGCCAATTATCAGACAAGCTGATAGTTGGGCATCCCAACTGGGAATAGGTGGGATGTGCTTACCAGTTCCGGCATACGCCTTACAACCAAGGAAAACCTCCGACGAAGACGTTGGTCGGAACCGGGGAACTGGGACCAATTTAATTTATCTCCGGGACGTTGCCCTGGACTAAAAATGGATTATCGAGGGAACACGAGTGCATCCACGACAATCAAGGATCGGACGCCCGAGTTACTCTCGTATACTCGCGGAGATCAGCTCGACCAACAGTGGACAAGCATCCACCTAGAGCAACCGCACCCGTGAGCACGGTATCCTCTACGTCGAAAAACACATCTCGCTGCAGGGGCTGTGTATACAAGGCGGCCATCGATATCCGGCTACGAGAGAATCTCATAAACAAGGACAGTGGATTTCAGCTGAGTCGAGCGTGGAATCCGGCACTAAAATTTCTTCGAAAAGCGTAAGCAGGACATCGAACACGACGTAGGCAGAGCGCAGACTGAGTTCAGAGCAAGAGTCACCCCCACGACTGCAACAACTCACTGGACATGAGCTTAAATCCTGCGAAAATCATCCGCTTAGTTCCCGCCCACTGGACTCTGAGGCAAGGTGGCACGGGTTGAACCAAACCACAAGGAACTCCAGAACGTCAAATACAAGAACAGTTTATAATGCACAGTTTCAGTTTTCGAGTATAATGTTTTTACAGATTCTGTGCATTAGACGAAATAGAAGCATCTATGTTCTAAAACTTACATAGTTCAGTGCTACAAAATTTCTGCTTTGAAGTATTCTGCACTCTGCAATATCTGACTAATAAATTCCATAATGCCAGGATATAGAGATAACTGTAAACTTAAACGCGAGAAATTATCCACAAACTGTTTCTTTTTGTTTGTGAGATATCGTTAGCGGCTCAAGCAGCAAGCATATGAAGCAGCTAGGTGGAGGAACTTCTCCCTCTATGTTACGCCGCTCAGCCGTCACTGGGAGCGGACGAACTAAAAGAACGAACTACTTTGCACATACAGGTGGAGGGATAGGGGAAGCGTGGAGGGGTGGCGAGGAGCTACGGCCGAGAACCAATAGTGGGGCCTGCGGGAGAAACACTGCGTAGCTCGCGGTCAGCCGCGCGCCTAGAGAATGAATATTATTGGCTGTCAGCACTGTAATGGAGGGGGAACTGGGGCGCCCTCCTTCGTGATGCCGACTATGCTGTGACTCTCGCCACGCCGGCATTACGCGTGAAGGGCGCTTTCTGCCATCATCGGTCGGCGCCGAGCATTACGATCGCAGAGCGCAGTATCGGCGTGTTTACTGGCCGTTAACGAGGCGCCGGTCTTTTTTAATTCGGCGGGGTGGGCAAGGTGAGGTGACGTCACAGCACACGTCGCTTTTATCGCGTGCAAATACTTCTGTCCATCTGTGTAGAAACAGTATGGCTCGGTAGACTTGCGGAGGACTGCCAACAGCTTGTAGAATCCACGCGAAATCGAGTCATTGCACGTCCCCCGGACAAAAGGAGACCCTACGCGATACTATAGTTGTCATCATGTAGGAAGTCGCATCCGCACATACAGGCGGAGGGATAGGGGAGGAGCTACAGCCGAGAACCAAAAGTGGAGCCTGCGGGAGAAACAATATGTAGCTCGCGGTCAGCCACGCGCCTAGAGAATGAATATTATTGGCTGCCAGCGCGGTAGTGGTGGGGGAATTGGGCCGCCTTCCTTCGTGACGCCGACTATAGTGCGGTGTTGCTGTGACTCTCGCCGCCCCGGCATTACGCGTGAAGGGCGCTTTCTGCCCTTGGCGGTCGGCGCCGAGCATTACGATCGCAGAGCGCAGTATCGGCGTGTTTACTGGCCGTTAACGAGGCGCCGGCCTTTTTTAGCGCGGCGGGGCGGGCAAGGTGCGGTGACGTCACAGAACACGTCGCTTTTATCGCGCCATCGCGCGCGGCCGGCGCGATAGCCGGGCGATAAAAGTCGGCGAGGCCAGGCGTGGCCTGCAGGTTATGGCAGAGGGCCTCTGATTGATCGGGGGTGGGGATGGCGTCAAGGGCACAGCGGTCGGTCGCCCGTGTCCAGTGGACGGTCGTCGCTGCAGGTAGCGGCTGCTTCAGCACTGCATGTGATTCTTAAATATTGGTCAACTATCGATTCATCGATAGTGCTTGCACTACCGTCACTATAGGTAGTCTGTTTTAACCATGGATAGTCCTATCATTTATATTGCAATTCTAATTGGCACTTGAAAAATTGTCAGATCATATTAGCCTACGTCCCTAGTGTGTACAGTAAAAAAAATGTTCAAATGTTTGTATAGCTTATGGGACTTAACAACGGGGTCATCAGTCCCTAAGCTTACAAACTACTTATGAACTAGGTAAGACTAAAGACGGCACAAATATCCATGCCCGAATGGGGGATTCGAACCCCCGACCGTAGTGGCCGTGCAGACCGTGACTGGAGCGCCTCAGTTCCCTCGGCCACCGCAGCCGGCTCTCAGGGAAGAGTATAAGTGATATGCACACGTACGTGGTTCCAGATTTCCGCGTTTGCATTACCAGCTACGAGCCACACACGCTTACATGATGTCATGATAGAATTATTGGATTCTTATGCAACCAAACATCGCTTATGGGGGAATTACGATCAGAGCGGTGTTTTGGAACTCTTTGTATCACATTTTGAATTATACATTTGATATTTCACGTCTCTGATTCAAGTACTTACACTAAAAAAAGGCAGTCCACAATCCGAAGATTGGTTTGAACGCCACTGTGCTTTACTAAGCATGGTCCTGTTTGGAGGTGGTATGCCGTTGCCTTCCTCCGACCTCCGAACTCACATACCCAGCCAGTTATAGGGGGACCGACAGTTTAACGTGGGTTCCGAACCACGGTGCTACTCGGTAATTTTCACATGAGCAATACTGCCACAGGTGAAAGAAGTGGAAAGTGACAGAGCCGGCCGCGGTGGCCGAGGGGACTGAGGCGCTCCAGTCACGGTCCGCACGGCCACTACGGTCGGAGGTTCGAATCCCCCCTCGAGCATGGATATTTGTGCCGTCCTTAGTATTAGCTAGTTCGTAAGTAGTTTGTAAGTTTAGGGACTGATGACCCCGTAGTTAAGTCCCATAAGCTTAACAAACATTTAAACATTTGAAAGTTACAGATAAAAATCATAGGACCTGGCGGGGATCGAACCCGCGACCTTTGGATTTGTAGTCTGACACTCTACCATTTTTTTTTTTTTTTTTTTTTTTTTTTTTTTTGTCTTTTTTTTGGGCCTCCAACCTCCCCTTACAGCCCCTCCTTTCGCTCTCCAAATGTCGCCTTCATCGGCGTATTTTTTTTAATTTATGTATTTTTTCCTTCCTCGTTTTCTGTGGTATCGATGCTGGACGGGAATTTGCACATTTGCACTGCGGCTTTGAGTTTGTCTTCTCGAAAATAATGCACTTCTGCTGTATTCCATAATCGTTCGATTGTTCTATCGTCTAATACTCTCCTTCTGTGCGTCTTCTCGTAACTCAGAGCGCGGCACTGCTTGATGCTACACACCCGTCGACGTCGTTCCAGCTGACAAGGACGATACCAACCACTTATTTCTTTGTCACTCCCTCTCTTCCAGGTAAGGAAAATGGAGTAGTGTTGTGCATCTATCATAACCATAAAACTAAATGATAATTTGCTCTTCATACTACAAAAAATAGCAGCACTTCTGGGCTTCTATTAGAAACAAATAATATGAAACTCAACAGTTGATTCTCAACAGTCTCCTTGATAGTATGTCAACAAAATCCACCCTCCTGTGGAATACTAGAAAGAATATATGCTTCTTTTTCATAGTTAATCTGTAATATAATCTTCACTATCTCTATGGTCAGTTTAAATCAAGAACAGCAGGTAAATAACCACCCATCATTACTTTCCATTTCCCGTGCTTCGAGCATTTCGCGTACTCCTGCATGATGTCATGCTGTAATTCCAGAAGGGACTTTCTCTCATTTGCCAAACAATACTCAATGAACTTGCCCATTAACCAATATGTGGACATTCTCTTTTGGTCTGGATACGGCCAGCTCGTTGGAGCTAACAGTTCCTCCACAGTTATATTACTGACTGACGTGCGGTTCATAATAGCAAGCTTGCGCCTTACCCATTGCCATATCTCATTAGCTGCACCGCAAGTGAATCGATGAAGTAGAGTGTCTGTCTGCTGACAGTCCATGCATTTGTCCGTGTTTGATATGCCGATCCTGAAGAGACGCTCATTTGTGCTTACGATGTTGTTTACTGCACAGTACCACGTAGCTCTTACATTAGATGCTGAGGTCTTCAAATGAATATTTTTCCACACTCTGCTCCAGTCGATTGTGGGGTTGTTCTTCTGAACTTTACTTAAGCCATTATCTTCTGTCAGCACTTTATAAATTTCCTTTGTTGTGTAGTTTCTTACTTTATGATGAATATAGCTGTTTTCAATTACGTATCCTTTAATGTGTCGAAGCTTATAATTAATATGACCGACCATAATTGGCACCCTGCTGTCTGGTGGAGTCACCGATTTTAAAATGTACGCTGTGAGATTTCCGTCTCCAGCTTCTAGAGCCTTAGCCGTCCTAGATATTAGCAGCGCTTTACATTTCGCTTTGACGTTGGTGAGTCCTAGACCTCCTTTTGTTTCAGGTAATGTCGTCGTGAGGTAGTCAACCCGAAGGACACTCCCCCTCCATATAAACCACGCAAGTGCTGATTCAATACGGTGTCCGATTGTTTCAGGCAGGGGAAAGACACTCGCAAGGTAGTACACTTTTGGTAAAATGACTAGATTTATCAAAATGATTTTCTGTATGATATTTAAGGAGCGAGTGGAATTCTCTCTTAATATCGCTCGTAGGCTGTTGAGTTTCATTTTCCAATTCCAGGCTGCTGTCTTGACAGGACATTTATTGTAACGAATACCAAGTAGTTTGGTGTGATCTGTCACTTCGAATGGGCCAGTTCCGATGAATCTTATCCCTTTCCCTAGCTGTAGAATGCGAGATTTGCGGAGGTTGATTTTAGCTCCAGAGCAGTAACTATATGTGTGAATCACATCTTCTATTCTGGTGAGATCAGAGGGGTCAGTTATGTACACAGCCAGGTCGTCGGCATATCCTCTACAGACGTATTTCTGTCCCCCAATTTCAAGTCCTGGTAACTGAACATACAATGTTCGTAGGAAAGGCTCAATTGATATGGAGAAAAGCATCATTGAAAGGGGGCAACCTTGCCTGATCGACGTTAGTATGGGTACTTTTGCTGTGCATTGGCCATTTACAAGAATTCTTGATGTGGCACCAGTATATAGTCGCTGGATAATATTTATGAAAAACGGTCTCATACCCATTTTTGACATCACACGAAACAGGTACCTATGTCGAACCCTATCAAATGCTTTGTCCATATCTAATGACATGATGGCCGCTTTGCAGTTGGAGGCTGCAGTGACAGCAGTGACATCGCGGTATTCCTCCAGAGCTTGCTGTATTGTTCTCCTGGGCACGGCGCACGATTGATATTGACCGATGATGCGAGCAGCAATGGCGTTCAACCTTTGGAGCAGTACCCTAGCAACTATCTTAAAATCTGCATTGAGCAGCGATATAGGACGCATGTTTTCCAAATAGTTTGTTCTGCCCTTTTTGGGGACCAACACTATGATGCCCTCTAAAAACTCGCAGGGAATCGTGTCAATCGTGCGTATTTCATTAAAAACTTCTGTCAGTGTGCTGCCAAATATGGACCAGTATTTTAAGTAAAATTCGACAGGCAACCCGTCGGGTCCAGGGGATTTGTTCCGTGGACTTCCTTTCACAGCATTGTAAAATTCGTCTTCTGTGATTTGTGCCTCAAGGTCTGCATTTTCTTCGTCCGTCACGGTCGGGTGAATGCAATTTAAAAATGATTCAGAAGCGATATTGTCATACGTGTCACCTGAAGCATACAATTTAGTGTAATAATCTTGTGCCAACGTCATGATGCCCCGTTGACAAGTAATCTGTGCGCCGTCATCGGTACGAAGGACACTGATGTGCTGGCGGCGTCCTCTTCTCAGTTCTGCCAGGAGATGGAAGAGTGCTGGCCTTTCTTCCGAAATGCCACTATGATCTCTCGATCGTATTTTAATACCTTCCAGTTGTTGGCGTTTCAAAGCGGTTATTTTCGCCTTGATTCTATTGATTTTCACGATGTGGCGTGACACATTGATGTGATCGGCATGCAGTTCTCGTAAACACTGGAAGTAAAATTCCATTGTGTGTCTTTCCCACTGTTTCTTCTCAAACGCATAGCTTTTGAGGAAGGATCGGATTTTGGGTTTTGCGTGTGAGACCCACCATTCGAGTTTGGACCTATAACGATGTGAATTTCTCAGACACATTTCCCAGGCACGCTTCAATCCCGGTTCTAAGGAATTGTCCATTAAGTGTGCAGTGTTAAATTTCCACATGCCTCGACCCCTATAGGTCTTCTGTTTAGCCATGTTAATGTTAGCTAAAACTGCCAGATGGTTGGAAAAACTGACCGGAGAGGTTTCGACACTGAGTACACTCTTCTTCAAACTAGTAGAAGTGTATATTCTATCTATACGGCTCTTAGAGTGGCTGGTGATAAACGTAAACCCTGGGTTCCCTCGTGGACGGTTGTGCCAGATGTCAGTGAGGTGCAATCCATTCACTAAATCTCCCAGCTGGATACAAATGTTAGGATTCGGTGTTTGATCGGTTGCAGAAGTGACGCAGTTAAAGTCACCGGCCAGTATGGTGTTTTCCGTCGCGGGATTTATTAACTCGAGTATACTTTCTTGGAAAAAAGTTACTCTGGCCTGTCTGGCATGGGAGCCCGATGGCGCGTAGATATTAATGATCTGGGCTGTGTCTGTTTCCACCGATATTCCCCTTCCACTCGCTAACTGTTTCACATTTCTCGGTATAATGCCGTCTTTCAATAACGTGGCAGTGCCGCTTTCCGTGCCTCGGTTGAGAATTGCATTGTACCCCGCGATGTGTTGTACCCTGTCTGTACACACTTCTTGTAGCATGACAATATCAATGTCGAAAGCGTAAATAAAATCGCGTAGGCACTCTACTTTGGCCTGGCTTACAATTCTGTTAATATTAATGGTGGCTATACTATATGACTGCAAGGTAGTAATAGCTGTCATAACATTAATAAGTGGTTTCTCTATTAATAAAAGTTGTCCTCCATGTCTTCATCACGCCTGTCGACCTCCATGGCGCCACGTCGTATCGCCGACGAATGACTAACTTCCATGTCGTCGTGACGAGACTTTCTAGAAGATGAGGATGCAGTTTTATTCACGCTGCTGGCAGGAGGCTCTAAATAAAGTCCAACATCGTGTTGTACACCATCCATCGGAGATTCTTGTCTGCGAAGGTTAGTGTAGTCCCTTCCTTCAAACGTGGACGTCTCTATATTTACATCTGGTGCTGCATGTTGTTGTGGTTTCTGGGTTGGATTTTCTCTTTGTGGTTGTCCCTTTTCGTCTTGAGATTTCGGCATTTCGTGATCTGAGGCGCTGCTGTCTTCTTCATCGCCCCAAGCTGGCATTTGGATGGTTTTTTGTGTGCCTTTTGTCCCTTTCGATACTTCTGCAGGTTGCTTGCCTGTCACTCCTTCTACTTGGAACATTTCGGCGGCATTTGCCTTCTGCCCTGTTTGTTCCGTCACGTCTGCTGTCATTTCTGTAGTTCGTGATTTTTTTGATGTTTGCAGGTTGGCTTCTTGGGTTGCGGTTGGCTCGTACTGTAATTTTTGTCGTACATTTTTGGCCTTTTCCCGCAACGTGGGGGCCGTATTTTCCGCACCTTGATGGGCGATACGTCGTTTTTTGGTGTCCTTTAGGGAGTTATCTGGCACATCATGAACCGTTAGCGTTGACAAAAAGTCATTTGAAGACAGTGGTTCAGTGTGTTGTGCGGGGGGCGGGTTCTCAGTCCGTGGGCGGTTCTGTACTGGCTCTGTACTGCTGCTCTGTTGTTGTGCATTAGAATGTCCGGGAACTGCGTCTACTATGGGTTCCTCTACATTAACAGTTTCCATGCGCCGCGTGTCTTCCCCAATTTTACTAATATCTTCGGGGAGAGCCTCTTCTATCGTAGGTATCGTAGTCCCGCGAGCTGCCGCTGCATAGGTTATCGGGAGCTGCGTCATGTTAGGTTGTGCTACCGTCTCACCTCTCGGCAGTTGCGTCACTCGGCGCTGCACACACTGAGCGCGCACGTGGCCAGTGGCACCGCATCCTGAACACGTTCTCGGCTGTCCTTCATAAATTACAATTGCCCTGTATCCACAGACAGTTATGTATGAAGGAATGTGTTTGGTCATTTCAAGTTTTACCTGTCTTACGCCATTTAATACTTGAAATTTATGAGCGGAAGACCATTTTTCGGCTGTATTACTAAGAACCGTACCGTACGGTTTCAGAACAGCATTAATTTCCTCTGAAGTGATTTCAAATGGCAGTTCAAAAATTCGAATAGTCCTCGTGCCAAGACCTGCGTGAGTGACTTGAACGTCGCCAATACTACCGTCGGGATGTGTGAACTTTAATTTGTTCCCATATAATTCAACAATTTGATCACATTTTGTAGGGCTACTTAACTTCAAATAAACTGTACTGCTACTAATCGAGAGATGTATTCCAATAATGTCGTCATCAGTTAACTGCAATTTTTCGAACAAAAAGTCTTCTACATCAAACGATTTCGGTCGCGGAAGAGTATTGTCAAACGTTATCTTCAGTGTGTCTTTCCTTTTAGGTTCCATTATGTGTTCGTCAACTCTGTGTTCGTTACAAAACAGGAGTGCAACGCGCTACGGCGTTAAACTCACCAACAGCGCTCGGCCGCCGACCGCGAAGACGTAAACACCACACTTCCGCTCGCTACGGCCTTTCGGCCGCGACTGCCATTGTGCAACCGAGGCGCACTAGTAGTTACACTATATCCTACTAATTTCCTTGCCAGCTCTCAGAAAGTATGGAGTGTAAACTATTTTCCGATTTCAGTCTTTGACTATCACGTATACTGCAAGGTTGCAGATGCTTTATATTCAGCAGAAGAAATACGTGCAATACACTTATTTTTTTGGTGAAACTATGGCAAATAAAGATGAAACTGCGCCTGCCCTGTCAGGCATGTCGGGTAGCCGAAAAAGAAAGTGTTGGGAAGACAAGAAAAAACTAACGGATGAAGATATAAACACAAATGCAAATAAAAAGGACCATATCAAAAAAACTGAAAACTAAAACCAAAACATTCAGTGGCTCAAAACTATGAAAAGACAGTGCCAAAATACGATCACGCGCCAGAGCGTGAAGTGGCACCTAGCATCATCGCGTCAGAGCGTGAACGGCAGCGAACGTGTTAACAGATGGGACGCTAGGGGGAAGGGGATATGGGAGAAAAAAAAAGTTCAAATGTTTGTAAACCTATCGGACCAAACTGCTTGGTTAATAGTTACTAGCCTTACAAACCACTTAAACTAAGGTAAACTTACCTAAGGACAACACACACACACACACACACACACACACACACATGCCACAGGGAGGACTCGAACCTCCGCCGGAGAGCAAAATCGCGCTCCGCAGCGAGGCGCCTTAGACCGCTCGGCTAATCCACCGCGGTAGTTGTTGTAATGATTCCCATCCCAGGTCCTGCATCATTTCCGTAACGCTGTCTCCCATGTGTCGTAAAAACACAAAACGAGCTGCCCTTCTCTGGACAGACCCACCTAATAAGGATCCCACTCTGGGCAGAAATACTCCAAAAAATTATATATTCTGACGACGTTACAGCGTTCAAAGTGTCAAATAAATCGCAATTTGCTATCAGTTATGGCTTCACTGTACCACGTTTAGATGGAATACCAAAGTGCGGCGAATGAAAATTTGTGCCCGGCCGGGAGATTTGTGTGTGGCGGGAGACGTGCAGGGAAGAGTCCTCTGCAGTCGGGCTGGTCACTGTGTCCTCGGTGGCGGAGTGGTCAACGCGTCTGCCTAGTAAGCAGGAGATCGCGGGTTCGAATCCCGGCCGGGAACAAATTTTCATTCGATGCACTTCGGTATTCCATATAAACCTAGTACAGTGAAGCCATAACAGATCGCAAATTGCGATTTATTTCATACTCCAAAACAGGACGGACAAGCTTAGTGTATGCAGTTTCTTCAGTAGTTCTGTTGCATCTTTTACAGATTCTATCAATAGAACGCAGTCTCTTGTTCGCCTTTCGCACGACATTTTCTACGTATTCTTTCCTAGGTCTTTAGTGGAGTTTACAGCCTTCACTTTTGATTGATTTAGTCGTAGTGGAGCAGCGGAGCGCATTGAGGCGCTATGCTACGATGCACGAATCCGCTCCCTGTCGGGGGTTCGTATCCCCCCTCGGGCATGGATGTTTGTGCCGTCTTTAGCATAAGTTAGTTCATAAGTAGTTAGTTAGTTTAGGGACTGATGACCACGCAGTTAAGTCCAAATTTAAATGTACTAATGTTTTTTAGAGCTTATGTGAGTTACTACTGGGTCATCAGTCCCTAAACTTACAAACTACTTACGAACTAGCTACCACTAAGGACGGCACAAATATCCATGCCCGAGGGGGGATTCGATCCCCCGACCGTAGTAGCCGTGCAGACCGTGACTGAAGCGCCTCAGTCCCCTCGGCCACCGCGGCCGGCGAACAAAGTTTAACGGATTTCATTTGGTAATCCTCTCTGCGGCACTGATGACGTGACTTAGATGTTGTAATGACGTAATGCGCAGTCTGCGTTGTCTTTGGTCACTATATCAGCTACATAAAGCTACCAACTAGATGCACTGAGATATCCCAGGAATCACTACTGGGAATGTGACAGACTTGTGCAGAAACTGAGGGGGAGACTCCATTGCGCTCTCATATGACGGATCGTCCGTGCGTCGGCCTTTTGTGAGATTGGCCAGTGTGGGAGGGGAGACAATACACACTGACAAATATAAAGGAATTAGTCGCGTGCGCTTGCCCCTCCCCTCCCCCTGTGGCATGTCTTACGTCCTATTGGATGAGAGAAGCTGTCAGAATGCCCCTGTCAGCTGACGCGGAAATGCGAGGCATTCGGGGGAAGCCGTAGCAGGGCAGCGGCTAGGGAAGCGAAGAGATTGGATGGCGCGTCTGTTACCGCGAGACCGTCTGCAGCCCAAGCCGACCACGCTACCACTGTAAGCGGTGTACGACCGCTGTTCCAAAAAATTTCTGCAACTTTCTAAACATATACACATGTGGCGTCTGTTCCGTTGCGAAAGAGCAAACGTCACTTCTGATCCTGCAGTTGTTATTATTTAATATTCACAGAATATATGACAGCAACTGCGATTGGGCAAAGCTGAAAATGTGTACCCAGCCGGGATTCGAACCCGGGTCTCCTGCTTTCTAGGCAGTTGCGCTGACTCCTACACCACTGGGGACACAGTGATCACCGCCCCTGCAAGGACTACCTAAGCACGCCTCCCGTCAGATACAAATTCCCAGCTTCGCCCTGCCCACAGTACTCAAACTCGTAGTTTAACTAATTCCCGTAAGAGTAAGGGCTTCAAACTTTCCCACCCCTCCCCACTAACGATAGGATCATTGCCCGTCACCGGCATATTATATATATACATGTGGCGTCTGTTCCGAAAGAACAGACGTCACTTCTGATCCTGCAGTTGTTATTATTATGTAATATTCATAGAATATATGACATCAACTGCGATTGGGCAAAGCTGAAAATGTGTATCCAGACAGGATTCGAACCCGGGTCTCCGGCTTTCTAGGCAGTTGCGCTGACCCCTACACCACTGGGGACACAGTCATCACCGCACCTGCAAGGACTACCTAAGCACGCCCCCTGTCAGATACAAATTCCCAGCTTCGCCCTGCCCACAGTACTCAAACTCTTACGGGAATTAGTTAAACTACAATTCCCGTAAGAGTAAGGGCTTCAAACTTGCCCACCCCTCCCCACTAACGATAGGATCATTGCCCGTCACCGGCATATTATATATATACATGTGGCGTCTGTTCCTAAAAAACAGACGTCACTTATGATCCTGCAGTTGTTATTATTTAATATTCACAGAATATATGACATCAACTGCGATTGGGCAAAGCTGAAAAATATGTACCCAGCCGGGATTCGAACCCGGGTCTCCTACTTTCTAGGCAGTTGCGCTGACCCCTACACCACTGGGGACACGGTGATCACCGCACCTGCAAGGACTACCTAAGCACGCCTCCCGTCAGACACAAATTCCCAGCTTTGCCCTGCCCACAGTACTGTGGAGAGGGGTGGGCAAGTTTGAAGCCCTTACTCTTACGGGAATTAGTTTCATAACTACAAGTTTGAGTACTGTGCGCAGGGCGAAGCTGGGAATTTGTATCTGACGGGAGGCATGCTTAGGTAGTCCTTGCAGGTGCGGTGATCACTGTGTCCCCAGTGGTGTAGGGGTCAGCGCAACTGCCTATAAAGCAGGAGACCCGGGTTCGAACAACACACCGAACAAGAACGAACAAAAACGATCAGCGTCCGCAGCGAAGAGAACTACCCATAAACAAAAAAAAAAAAAAAAAAAAAAAAAAAAATCCCGGCTGGGTACACATTTTCAGCTTTTCCCAATGGCAGTTGATGTCGTATATTCTGTGAATATTTCTAAACATACTTTCCCTGTTATCGTTTTGGTCTTCAGTCCGCAGACTGGTTTGATGCAGCTCTCCACGCTACCCTGTCCAGTGCAAGTCTCTTCATCTGCGAATACGTTCGGCAGTCTATATCCTTTTGAGTCTGCTTACTGTATTCGTCCCTCTGTCACCTCTACGATTTTTACACCACACACTCCCTTCTAATGCTAAGTTGACAATTCCTTGATGTCTCAGAATGCGTCCAACCAATCAATCCCTTCTCTTGGTCAGGATATGCCAGAAACTCCTTTTCTCTCCAATTCTGTTAAGCACCTCCTCAATTGTTACGTGATTTACCCATCTAATTTTCATCATTCGTCTGTAGCAACACATTTCAAAAGCTTCTATCATCTTTTTATCTGAAGTCCTTACCGTCCACGTTTCAGTCCCATACAATGCTACACTCCAGACAAATCCTTTCAGAAAGGACTTCCTAGCATTTAAATTAATATTGGATGTTAACTAGTTTCGCTTTTTTAGAAATGCTTTTCTTCCCAAAGCCATTCTGCATTTTATATCTTCTTTATCTCGGCTATCAGAAATTATCTTGCAACCTAAATAACAAAATTCATCTTCTACTTTTGTTGTCTCATTACCTAATCTAATACCTTCAGCATCGCCTGATTTTCTGACATTGCATTCCATTACCTTCGTTTTACTCTTGTTAATGTTCATCTTATATCTTCCTTTCAGGAAACTGTCCATTCCATCAAATTCTCCTTCCATTCCTTCACTGTCTGCTCAACGTACAGATTTAACAACATTGAGGAAAAGCTACAACTCTGTCTTACTCCCTTCCCAACCTCACCATCCATTCTTGCCCTTCGACTCTAACAACCGCTGTCTGGTTTTTGTATAGGTTCAGTATAACTCTTCGCTCCCTATATTTTACCGCTGATAACTTAAGAATTTGGAAGAGTGTATTCCAGTCGACATTGTCAAAAGGTTTCTCCGAATCGACAAAAACTAAAAACGTAGGTTTCCTTTCCTTAGCCTATCTTCTAAGATAATTCGAAATGTGAGTATTGCCTTTAGTGTTCCTACACTTTTCCTAAATCCAAACTGATCTTCCCCGAGGCTGGATTCCACAAGTTTTTCCATTCGTCTGTAAATAATTCGTGTTAGTATTTTGCACCCATGACTTATTAAACTGATAGTTCTGTAATTTTCACACTTGTCTGCACTTACTTTGTTTGGAATTGGAATTACAATATTCTTGTTGAGGTCAGAGGGTATTTCCACTGTCTCATCTTGCATACGAGGTGATACAATTTTTTCATGGCTGGCTCTCCTAACGACATCAGCAGTTCAGACGAATTATCATCTACCACATGGGCCTTGTTTCGACTCAAGTCCTTCAGTGCTCCGTCAAATTCTTTTCGCATTATCATATCTCCTATACTTACTATACATTAATCGTGTTAGTTTTTATAGCTTCATATAAAAAGCATGCATTAAGGGGTTGACGATTGTATGCTTATATAGCAGTGGAAAAGCGTTTGTGG
Organism: Locusta migratoria; assembly: GCA_026315105.1. Classification (NCBI taxonomy): domain Eukaryota; kingdom Metazoa; phylum Arthropoda; class Insecta; order Orthoptera; family Acrididae; genus Locusta; species Locusta migratoria. Next base: position 16,639,966 of record CM048754.1, read on the forward strand.
TCCTTATGCAAAATGAAAAAGATGGCAGTACAGTGAATAATGAAAATACGCCATAAAAATGATACATATATGTTACAAGGTACCTAGAACAACCAGTACCAGTATTCTGCACCCAAAACTGAATTAAAAAAACTGCACCCACTCCTAAAAATTGGAGTGTGTTATTCGTCGTTAACTAGAAGAAACCACACTTGCACGAATGTAGAGCCCCCTATAAGGGGGATGCTTTTTTATTTTAAATTTCGGCATTTGCAGCCCTGGTCCGGCCTTCCAGCTACAGTGCCTGACTGCGCGCTGTCCTTCATTTAAGCCTGCAGACACGGCCGTGTGTTTAGCCTGGCAGGCGACAGCACGGGAAGGGATTTACGGCAAAAGCGAGAAAACACGGCGCACTTGTCCCGCCACCGCCACTGCCGGCAGTCCTTAATCCCGAGTCCTGCCTGCGGAACAGGTGGACGCCGGCGCTAATTGCAAACTCCTGCTTGGCCGCTCCTAATTCCCTGGCTACGCTTCCCAACCCCCGCTGCTCCTACCTCAACCCGCTGGCCGCACACCCTCAAATCCTCCTCCCCACCGCCGAGAGTTTAAACTGCTCGCAAAACCGGCCGCCACCACCCCCGCGCACTTCTCCCGCCCCCACCGCGAAGGACTCCAGAGAGAGAGAGAGAGCGACAGAGAGAGAGACACCGAGCGAGAGAGAGATAGGGATAGTGGAGGGAGAGAAAGAGGGATAGTGGAGGAGTCGGAGGGAACCGCAGGACTTCGGCAGCCGACCGCAGCAAAGTGTTTGGAAAGTGGAGAGGGGCCTCTTCCCCCGCAAGCTCTTTGAAACACCGAAAGTGAATTAAAAGTGTGGAGCAAGACAGAGGGATGGATAGATACCTCCAACTGTTTTCCGCCCCCCCCCCCTCTCCAGCCACCAGCCACCGTGGAGGACTCTCTCTTTTTTTTCCCCGGCAGCCATCTCTGTGCCGACAGACGGGACTTCCCCGGCCAGACTGGCAACTGTCTCCGCGGGGGAACCCCCGGACCCCCCTCCGTGGCGCGGCGACAATAAAAACTTGTAATCCGTAAAGTGGCTGCGACGCTGTTTCGTAATGGAAGGGAGATTAGGGCCTCCTGGCCGTGATTGGACAGCGGTTTAGCGCTCGCTGTTTAAACGGACCACCGCGACGCCGACGCCCGCTCAGATTTTAATGGCGTCGCACGCGCAGCGGATCGCCACACGACTGCCAGATGTCGCCTTCTTTGGGCAATGAAACACAGTGATGTGTCACGTGACGAGGTCAGTTCTGCCCTGTCGAGTCATTTCTTCTTCACTCTACCTATTTTGGCCCACTTTAGGTTATGGTACTAACACTAAAAGTGGGCCTTTGCGATCGGCTGCCGGCCGTGGTGGCCGAGGGGAGTGAGGCGCTCCAGTCACGGTCTGCAGGGCCACTACGGTCGGGGATTCGAATCCCCCCTCGGGCATGGATATTTGTGCCGTCCTTAGTAGTAGCTAGTTCATAAGTAGTTTGTAAGTTTACGGACTGATGACCCCGCAGTTAAGTCCCATAGACTATACAAACATTTGAACATTTCCGATCGTCTTTTGTTAGCTCGAAATTTAAATGAAAATAACGGCTTAACTATTCATCTGACACGAAAATTGAACAACCTGATTTTGTAGAGGAGAAAATTCTCTACAACTTTGCTATCTTATGGTTTTTTTTTTCATATCTCGTAGCGTTTCAAAGATATTTCCAAAAATAACTGCGATTTTGATATGTCTGTCTGTCTGTCCGTAAAGTGTTGCCTGTTTTTAAGACGAACCGTTCAACCGATCAGCACCAAATTTTACAGACATGATTTTAGGCCGCAAGAGACCAGAACATCCTTTTTCCAAATTTTTCGGACAAAAAATACGGCAGTAATACCAAAAAAGCCGTTTGTAATATAATTGTAATTCCAATCGAACCTTTTATCTGACACGAAAATTGAATAACCCAATTGGTGGAGGAGAAAATTGTCTACAACGTAGCTCCCTTACGTTTTTCTTTTTTTTTTCATATCTCGTATCGTTTGAGACATATTTGGAAAAAAACCACGGACATTTGACACCCTCCAGATGTCACGTGACATTCCTCGCGCAGAACTCTCTCTGGCATACGCCATCTTGCGCGTATTTGATGATTTTCTTATTGTAACTTTCGCGTTGTCATTTCAAAGCAATGGCGCACTGAGGAATTAACATAAACACATCGTTCTTCGTACGATAAATGATAATCTAGTGTTTAAGTGGGTAAGAGAATTCAAAGATGACTGCGACAACGTCCATGATTAGGATCGCTCCGGTCGCCCATCTTCGATTACAGACGATTTGGAGGTTTCAGCTGAAGCGAGGATTCGCGAGGACAGGAGCTCCTCCATAATAGGTCTCTCAAACGAATTTCCTGACGTGTCGAGATCAGTGCTTTATGAAACTCCTGTGTATCGGAACAGGCGGCAAGATTGTATGAAGAGGGTATTTTAACATTGGTTGAGAGGCGTTATAAGTGTTTGAACAATCAGGGCAACTATGTCAAAAAATTAAATATGTACTTTCTGAAAATGTTTACCTTTTTGAAATAACCTATCGCTGTGTATAAAACATTCACTTTAGAAACAGCTTTTCGGTTGCAGAAATTTTGGTAAAATATTAACTTTACCATGGTTTCGACTTCAGTAGTGGATCCTTCAACAGAAGTAAAACAGTTTTTTATATATGAATGTATAGTCGGCAAAAGATTTCGAGCGATAGGGCTCACGTTAAATAAAAATAATACATAAAAAACTGTTTTACTTCTGATGAAGGCTCCCCTACTGAAGTCGAAACCATGGTAAAGTTAATATTTTACCAAAACTTCTGCAACCGAAGAGCTGTTTCTCAAGTGAATATTTTATACGCAACGAAAGGTTGCTGTCTGTAAAAGCCATGTTTAAAACTGTAGTCTTTCGTTGTGTACGTCTGTTAAACCGGAATTTACTTTAAAAACTCGCCTCGTATATTTAACCACTTTCTTTTGCTTTTTGGTAAGGGGCTTGGCGGTACCCACCATCTTAATTTTAAAAAAATTGGTGTATATAGGTCATTTTTAATTTGAAACCCTATATTTACGAGGAGCGTCCAGAAAGTAAGTTCCGTTTCAATGTATCTCCGCTGCAGCGCTGCGATTGCAGTTCCGCACATGCGCTGTAGACGATGTGTATCAAGGAGAAGAACGTGCGCCATTTGGAGATCGCTGTCAGTTACGTACGCTTTGTTGTGCTCGTTTGAAATGTCGGCGTCGATTGAAAATCCCGCCGCCTGTGAAATCAGGTCGGTGATTCGGTTTCTGAATGCGAGGAAAGTGAAACCGAGTGAAATTTATCGGCAAATTTGCGATGTTTACGGACCAAATGCGATGAGTGATTCGATGGTGGGAAGATGGGTCCGACAGTTCAATGGCGGGCGTAGTGATGTGCACGATGAAGAACGAAGTGGGCGTCCACCTTTGGTTACAGAAGAACTGGTTCACGCGTTTGATGACAAGATCCAGGACATCTCAAGTCTTTCCTTGGCGGTCATCACTTCACCAATGACGACGAGCTGAAAGAAACTGTTTGCAACTGGTTGAAGACACAGGCGGCAGATTTCTATGAAGAAGGTATACAAAACCTGGTGCCACGCTATGACAAATGCCTGCAAAATTTCGGCAGTTATGTTGAAGAGAGCGTATAAAATGAACATTAACAAGAGCAAAACAAAAATAATGGAATGCGGTCTTAGAAAACCAGGCGAAGCTGAAGGAATTAGATTAGGTGACGAAACAATGAAGGTGGTAGATGAGTTCTGTTACTTGGGTAGTAAAATAACATGCGATGGTCGCGGTACAGAGGATATATAAAATGCAGAATGGCAATGGGAAGAAAAGCATTTTTGAAAACTAGAAATTTGCTAAAATCGAATATTAATTTAAGTGTAAGAAAGTCTTTTCTGAAGGCATTTGTGTGGAGTGTTGCCTTGTACGGGAGTGAAACATGGACGATAAGGAGTGCGGACAGGAAGAGAATAGAGGCTTTTGAAATGTGGTGTTACAGAAGAATGCTGAAGATTAGCTGGGTAGATCGCATAACTAATGAAGAGGTACTGAACAGAATTGGTAAGAAAAGGAATTTTTTGCATACCCTGACCAAAAGAAGGGATCGCTTGGTAGGACATATTCTTAGACATCGAGGAATGATAAATTTAGCATTGGTGGGAAGTGTGTGGGGTAAAAATCGCAGAGGGAGACCAAGAGACGCGTATAGTAAGCAGTTTCAAGTGGATGTGGGTTGCTGTTGTTATGAGGAGATGAAAAGGCTTGCTCAGAATAGAGTAGGGTGGAGAGCTGCATCAACCCAGTCTCCGGATTGAATACCATAACACAGAACATATGTGGAAAAGTAGTTTGAGTTGTAGAATTTTGTGCAATAAAAATTTCTTCTGTATCTGTGTACAATTTCATTTTATTACCAAATGGAACTTACTTTCTGGACGAGCCTCGTAGATATCAATATAATCAGTAAAAACTGCAGAATTTAATAAAGTTATTAAAAAAATTCGATTTTTCCGCCATTTACAAGTACGCTGTACACATAATGTCAGTTTTATTGGCCAGATGGTGAGGTTGGTAGGCCTGGCGCGCCCCCTCGGCGGCGGCTTCTTTGCTTTTCCACCCCCTGCCCCTCCCCCTCCCCCTCCCCCTTGCTGCTCCTTTTCAATTCTCGGGGGCTGAAGTCAGGTGAACAGCGAGAGCACCCGTCACCGGGACGACACTTGTGACAAACTCCCCTGTCCCGGCGACGCACGACGGATGTTTTCCATTCCGCTCCCCCGCGGAAGAGATTTTTATTCATCCCTTGCAGCGACGTGACAAACACGCGCCCGTTTCCCCTGCACCCTGTAGCCGGCTGCCCCCCGCAGAAATAAAATACTCCCGCAGTGTGGGAACGCCTTGTCTGACGCCGCAACATCTTGGTGCCCGCAAGGATCGATTCTCGGTCCCTTTTTATTTTTCTATCCTCCGTTATTTTTGCCTACTGTGATTCAAGAGTTGCATCTGCTTTACCTTAGGCGCTAACGAAGACAATTTTTATTTTATTTCACTGTAATGTTTTTTAAGTAAACTCCTTTTGCTACTGCGAATGGTTTTATTTTTATATTTTTAAGTCACCCATGAGTAAATTGAGAGGGCGGGAATTTGAAGCTGAGTGTAGTGCGATCTTGCTGCCGCCTACTTACATTTCGCGTGGCGATCACAAAGACAAGATATGAGAAATTAGGGCTCGTACGGAGGCATAGGCATTATTTTTTTCCTCGTACTACCGCCACGCACCCTACGATGAATTGTGGAGTATGCATGTAGATGTAGATGCACTCGTCTGCAAGAATCCACCGGCCGCGTGTGCAACTGATGACTTTCACAGCAGTCTCACTAGCTACCGCTGAGTCATCAGTTGCACACGCGGCCGGTGGATTCTTGCAGACGAGTGCATCTACATCTACATGCATACTCCACAATTCATCGTAGGCTGCGTGGCGGAGGGTACACTGTACCACTACTAGGCATTTCCTTTCCTGTTCCACTCCCAAATAGTACGAGGAAAAAAATAATGCCTATGCCTCCGTACGAGCCCTAATTTCTCATATCTTGTCTTTGTGATCGCCACGCGAAATGTAAGTAGGCGGCAGCAAGATCGCACTACACTCAGCTTCAAATTCCGGCCCTCTAAATTTACTTAACAGAAATTCACGAAAAGAACGTCGTCTTTCTTCCAGCGATCCCCAATTGAGTTGCCGGAGCATTTCCGTGACACTCGCGCATTGGTCGAACCTACCGGTAACAAATCTAGCTGCTCGCCTCTCAACCGCCTCTATGTCTTCCTTTAAAGTGATCTGCTGCGGGTCAAACACTTGAGCAATACTCAAGACGTGGTCGTACAAGCGTTTTATACGCGGTCTCCTTTACAGGAGAAGTACATCTGCCAAAATTCTCCCAATAAACTGAAGTCGGCTGTCCGTCTTACTCACAAGTGTCCTTACATGTTCGTTCCATTTCATATCGCTCTGCAATGTTACGCCTAGATATTTGAACGACGCGACAGCATCAAGAAGCTCACTACTAATGCTGTATTCGAACATTATGGGATTGTTTTTCCTACTCATGCGCATCACCTAACATTTTTCTACATTGAGAGCTAGCGGCCATTCTTAGCACCAACTAGAAATTTTGTCTAAGTCAACCTGTATGCTATTACAGTCAGTTTGAGACGACACACTCCGGTAGTGTAAATAGGAAACTGAAGGGAAAGAAGGCAATACAACGTGTGTGCCGGCCGCGGTGGCCGAGGGGACTGCGGCGCGCCAGTCAGTCTGCACGGCCGCTACGGTCGGGGTTCGAATCCCCCCTCTGGCATGGATATTTGTGCCGTCCTTAGTGATAGCTAGTTCATAAGTAGTTTGTAAGCTTAGGGACTGATGACCCCGTAGTTAAGTTCCATAAGCTATACGAACATATGGACATTTGAACAACGTGTGTGGTCTGACAAATCGGACGGCATCTTTCGTAAACAAACCGTATCGGAATGCTACCTAAGCGGGAACACCGATATATAGACCGCTTGCTGGCGCTTACGGGACGAACAATGGCGGGCAAGATGGGCACTGCTGCGGTCGCGTTGCTATGGGAACCGACCGGCGGCGCGTTAACAATGCAGCAGGCGGCGCAGGCGGGGAATCCCCGCCAGGGCTGCCAACGCGACGCGCCCAAAATCTGCCGGAGCGCCGCAGCCCACCACGCCACCGCGCACTTTAATCGCCTCGTGTTAACCGAAACACAACAGAAGAGCATTTAACGGCGAGAGTGGCCCGCCACGCACCCACGCACCATCGCACGCACTCGCGCACACACGCACCGCGCGCGCGGCGGTGACTTCGTTATGCAAACGTTGGCGACGGCTGACCCGCTTTCCCACGCTTACGCACCGGCAAACAGCAAGCACCGCACCGCAACGCAACCGACCTGTATTTATACTGTCACAACAATCGGCGCAGACAGACTTGTATAAACGGCTAGGCCAGGCCCGGCGTAAGCGCGTTGACACTAGCAATATGGCCGCGGCCTCTCTCCTGGCGCTCGGCAAATATTTATTTTCCGAGTGAATATAAATATATGTATAGATGCGTGTATCGGCCGGGCCGTCACGGACGCGAATGTGTGCGCTGCCCGCCTCACCGCAAACATTTATTTTCGCCGCCGGTTTCCACCCCCGCAATCAGACCTGCTACTTCATCCCCCACCCCTCACCCCGGGCTAAACTACCCCCTGGCGGAGCGATCATCGCTGCGGTATGCCGACTGCGGTTGCGTCCGCCACCCACACTGTTTGCCGGGGGTTAACTGGGATGCGTATGTGTGGGTTGACGCAAACGCAAATGTTGCGGTGAAAACTGTGCAGTTCGTGGCCATCAAAAAACGTAATTGTGCTGTTATAGAATGATTATTTACAAAAAAAATTGAAAATATGTGGTCACCAGTGACTCCCAATACAGATTGGGTTCGGAAAAGTCACTGGCCTTATACGTCTTCATAGTAGACTTGCGCATAATAGTTCGCGATCGGGAGCGCTCACTTTAGTTCCGCCGCGAACTATTTCGTTCTTTTAGTTCGTCCGCTCCCAGTGACAGTTGAGATTCATGCACTTGCTGCTAACGATATCACGCAAACCAAACCAAAAGGGACAGTTTGTGGATAATTCTCGCGTTGAAGATGGGTTCGAAAAATTCACTGGCCTTATACGTCTTCATAGTAGACTTGCGCATAATAGTTCGCGATCGGGGGCGCTCACTTTAGTTCTGCCATGAACTATTTCGTTCTTTTAGTTCGTCCGCTCCCAGGGACGGCTGAGCTTCATGCACTTGCTGCTAACGATATCACGCAAACCAAACCAAAAGGGACAGTTTGTGGATAATTCTCGCGTTGAAGTTATCTCTATATATCTTGGCATAATGGAATTTATTAGTCAGATATCTTGGCATTATAGGTCTTCACGGGAAAGTGTCGGGAGGGGGGGGTTTAACTGGGATGCGTTTCTGCGGGTTGACGCAAACGCAAATGTTGCGGTGAAAACTGTGCAGTTCGCGGTCATTAAAAAACGAAATTGTCCTGTTATAGAATGATTATTTACAAACAAACAAAAAAAAAATTAAATATGTGGTTACCATTGACTCCCAATACAGATTGGGTTCGGAAAAGTCACTGGCCTTATACGTCATGGTAGACTTGCACATAATAGTTCGCGATCGGGAGCGCTCACTTTAGTTCAAAATCTTCAAATGTTTGTAGAGTCTACGGGACTTAACTACGGGGTCATCAGTCCCTAAACTTACAAACTACTTATGAACTAGCTACAACTAAGGATGGCACAAATATCCTTGCCCGAGAGAGGGATTCGAACCCCCGACCGTAGTGGCCGTGCAGACCGTGACTGGAGCGCCTCAGTCCCCTCGGCCACCGCGGCCGGCTCACTTTAGTTCTGCCGTGAACTATTTCGTTCTTTTAGTTCGTCCGCTCCCAGGGACGGCTGAGCTTCATGCACTTGCTGCTAACGATATCACGCAAACCAAACCAAGAGAAACAGTTTGTGGATAAATCTCGCGTTGAAGTTATCTCTATATATCTTGGCGTTATGGAGCCGGCCGCGGTGGCCGAGGGGGCTGAGGCGCTCCAGTCACGGTCTGCACGGCCACTTCGGTCGGGGGTTTGAATCCCCCCTCGGGCATGGATATTTGTGCCGTCTTTAGTATTAGGTAGTTCATAAGTAGTTTGTAAGTTTAGGGACTGATGACCCCGTAGTTAAGTCTCATAAGCTTAACAAACATTTTTGGCATTATGGAATTTATTAGTCAGATATCTTGGCATTATAGGTCTTCACAGTGGCGTCACCACGGAAAAGAGTATGGGGGGGGGGGGGGGGGAAGCTGAAGCTAAAGCCCCCACAGGCACCTTCCAAAGTTTTTTTGCCCACTTTAGGTTACGGTAGTAACACTAAAAGTGGGCCTTTGTGACACTAAAATTGATTAACCGAATTTGTAGAGGAGAAAAGTCTCTACAACTTTGCTCTCTTATATTTTTTTCATATCTCGTAGCGTTTCAAAGATATTTGCAAAAATAACGGCGATTTTGGGATGTATGTCTCTCTGTCCGTAACGTATTCCCTGTTTTTAAGACGAACCGTTCAACCGATCAGCACCAAATTTTACAGACGTGATTGTAGGCCGCCAGAGACCAGAACGTCCCTTTTTCAATTTTTTCGGACAAAAATACAATAGTAAAACCAAAAAAAGCCGTTTGTAATATAATTGTAACTGCAAACGAACCGTTCATCTGACACGAAAATTGAACAATTGAATTTGTAGAGGAGAAAAGTCACTACAAATATGCCCCCTTATGATTTTTTTCATATCTCGTATCGTTTGAGACATATTTGAAAAATAACGGAGATTTGACACCCTCCACTGAATTAACGAAAACCAGCCGTTAGATGTCACGTGACATGCCTCTCGTATTTGACGATTTTCTTATTGTAACTTACAAGTTGTCATTTCAAAGCAACGGCACATTGAGGAATTAACAAAACACATCTTTCTTCGTACGATAAATGATACTCTAATGTCTACAAATGCCATATTAACAACAGTTAACAACGGCCATCAACAGTATGAGATTAAAGAACTCCTGTTTTGATTTATAGTCGTAGCGTAGTGGGCAAGGTGCTGGTTCGAAACCCGACACTACCTATTTTTTTCCTAAAAGTTTATCAGACACTCTTATTAATTAATTTATTATTATTTTGGTCCAAAATGTTTGCAAAAACTTATAAAACTACAAATCTAAAGTGGGCCGTAAAACACGTCAGTGCGATTTTTTAATTGTAACAAACTAGCTGAATACCTGGCGTTGCCCAGATAATTATTTATTTATTCCTAGAGTTTTCAGGTATGTATTCACTTTTATAAGGGCAGTATGCATGGAAAATCTCTTAAGAATACATTCAGTAGTAAAGAAGTAATATATTAATACTCGGTGCGGGATGGGGCAGTTCTCTATGAACGTTACTGTTTATGTGCTCATATCACATGAACTACGTGTCGGAATATGATGCAATTTGGAAGGCACATTCAACTATACGTGTTTATACTGTCTGTAAGACTACCTGCGCGTACAATTTGTAGTGTACAAATTATAAATTGTAACGTCATACCAAATGCCGTACTTTTACTCCATAAACAGCGGAAAAGTAGTAAGCGAGAAACTTTTTTCCTTCTATCATTCTGCTATAGTTGTCAGCGAGAAAAACTTTAATAAAGGTTCGAAATTACGTTTAAAGTTTGTTGCAAGTCGCTAAGTACTGTAATTCTCCTACAGTGTGTTTCGAAAGTCTCGTCGCATTGTATGGCATTTTTTTTTTTTTTTTTCGATTTCTATTCGTTATGACGTAATATCTTTTGAAGCATGTGCCGTATGTGATTCTTAATCATGCATCAATTGTTACCTCATGGTAAGGAATGTGTGTACAAAATTTGGTTGAAATCGGTACAGTGGTTTAGGAGAACATGAGCAGCATTGTCGCAAAACGCAGCAGTTTTTCGCGCATCTCATTGTTTATGACGTCATAACTCGTCAACTATGTATCGTACGTGATTCTTACAGTTAAGGCGACCGTTGTCATGGATTGAAGCTTAGTTGTATAAAATTTGAGAAAGATTGGATCAAAACTGTAGATTTGTATGCAACACGTACACACATACGGACACTCTGCTTTATATATGAGAAATCAAATGTTTGTAAATCTATCGGACCAAACTGCGTGGTCATCAGTCCGTAGCTTACAAACTACTTAAACCTAGCTAAACTAACCCAAGGACAACACACACACCCATGCCCCAGGGAGGACTCGAACCTCCACGGCGAGGAAACGCGCGCTCCGCAGCGAGACGCTTTAGACCGCTCGGCTACTCCACCGCGGCTATATATTAGAAGATTTGAAATAGTACACATGTAATAAAACACACTTCCACCTGGTACCTTACTACCACTTGAGTTATTGATCATTCATGTAATCTTTTATTGTACACTCATATGCAGTGCTTAAACTATAAATTTTGAGAAAAATGCAAAACTCTAAGAGGCGTTTACTGATTTTTACTTCTGACAGTAGGACTATATCAGGACCGTTGGAGGGCACTGAAATCAATTCAATGGCGAAGTTGACAATTTGTGATGGACCATGATTTGAAACACATTTTCCGCTTCGGAAACATCAATAATTGGTTGGTTGGTTGAGTTGTTTGGTTGGGATACGGAGACTAAACTACTGAGGTTATCAGTCCCCCGGTGCGGAGGGGAAGGAGTGAGGATAGGAAAGGAGGGGAGGGGGTGGAAGGAAATGCAGTTCGGGAAGTAAAGAAGGAAAGAAGACTGCATTAGCTCGGGGCCCCGTGCTCGCCACGCACGTACTCACCAAAGAACCGAGAGCCCCCTGGGGGAATCAATAATTATAATAACTTTTTACTTGCGGAATGACGATACAAAATTGGAAAAATGTTAGAGGCCTCTACTGATTTTTATTTTTACCAGTAGGCCTATACCTCATTTCGTTCACGTGATATTGCTGTTTAGGAATTCGAAAGATACTGGCATCTCGACTGTAGGGGAGTACTGAAATAAATTCAGTGGTGAATTGGACCAGGATTCGAACCGAAATTTCCCGCTTTAGGAACCATATCAATACGTGGATATTATTTTTTATTTACGGTATGAAAGTGTAGGAGTGGAGAACTCAAAGAGGCCTCTAATGATTTTTACTTCTGATAGTAGGTCAAAGTGAGTTTGGCTCTGGCAAAAGAAGCTTTCCAGAAGCAAAGAAGACTCCTAACTAGTGGGTTAAACAAAGAATTAAGGAAGAGACTGGCGAAGTGTGTAATATGCAGTGTGGCCTTGTATGGAGCAGAAACGTGGACAATGAGAAAGCAAGATGGGAAGAAAATTGAAGCTTGTGAAATGTGGATATGGCGTAGGGTGGAGAAGATCAGCTGGCTCGATAAATTCAGAAATGAAGAAGTACTGAGTAGAGTTGGAGAGGAACAGAACAGAAAACTGAACTGGCTAGGCCACAGTTTAAGACGAGATTGCCTTCTGGTAGAGGCGATTGAGGGTTGCGTTCCGGGAAAGAGAGGGAGGGGCAGAAGAAGGTACCAGATGCTAGATGACGTCAGCAAGCCACTAGGAGGGTACCAAAGAACGAAGATGATCGCAACAGACAGAGAAGCGTGCAGTCTAAAGCGTGCAGTCTAAACCTGCCGTGCGGCAGACAACCAAGTGATGATGATGTGGTAGGTCTCTAGTCTCTATCTCATGTCGTTCTCGAAGAAAAGCTGTTTACGAGTTCGAAAGATTTTAACATTTTGATTGTAGGAGGGCACTGAAATAAATTCATTGGCGAAGTTGACTATTTCTGTTGAACTAGGGTTCGAAGCGAGATTTCCCGCTTCAGGAACCATATCAATAATTATACATTACTTTTTTATTTACGGTACAACAGTGCAGAACTCTAAGAGGCCTGAACCGATTTTTACATCTTACAGTAGGTTTTTATCTCATTTCACTCATTTTCTTCCTTCGGGACATCCACAACCGTCAATCTTTATTTTAAATAATGGGAGTGGCTATCCCCTGGGGCACGGCCCACTGTCTCATGACCACCAGACAGTCAGCTACGCTATCGTAGCCTCCGTCCCCTAAAGTTTGAAGGGTTGAAGCTCCCAAACTAACAGTGATAAAAAGTAGTTTAAATTGAATTGGACGCAGCTGGTTTCAACGAATCCAATTCACGATAGAAAAAATTATTGTTCCATTTAAAAAATTATTTTTTTGTGGTGTAACTCTTTGGAAAAAGGTACTATAAACTATGTTCATAGCACCGCAGAAAATGTAACATTTCTTGTGTTGACCTATCGCATTAAAATTTCCCGTCACCTATTATTTTATAAGTTACAGAGGCAAACACACTTAGTGAAACACCATATATGCCGGTGACAGGCAATGAGCCTTTCGTTAGTGGGGAGGGATGGGACAGTTTTTGGCACTTACTCTTACGGGAATTGGTTTCAAAACTACGAGTTTGAGTACTGTGGGCAGGGCGAAGCTGGGAATTTGTATCTGACGGGAGGCGTGCTTAGGTAGACCTTATACGTGTGGAGATCACTGTGTCCCCAGAGTTTTAGTTGTCAGCGCAACAGCCTAGAAAGTAGACTTGTGCATAATAGTTCGCGATCAGGAGCGCTCACTTTAGTTCGCGGCAGATCCGCGAACTAGTTCGTTCTTTTAGTTCGCCCGCTCCCAGTGACGGCAGATCGGCGTGGACTACGCATGCAAGCGGAGGGGGAAGTTCCCCCACCTAGCTGCTTCATGCGCTTGCTGCTTGAGCCGCTAACGATATCACGCAAACCAAAAGAAACAGTTTGTGGATAATTTCTCGCGTTTAAGTTTAGAGTAATCTCTATATCTTGACAATATGGAATTTATTAGTCAGATATTGCAGAGTGCAGAATACTTCAAAGCAGAAATTTTGTAGCACTAAACTATGTAATCTAGCAGGTAGACGCTCACCTCGAAATGGCTCTCATCAACAGTAGGCAAACACGTGATTTTTAATTCTGTTCGCGATCTATCGTGCACATTTTAGTTCGCCACCTATCGCGCATATTTTAGTTCGCGACCTATCGCGCATATTTTAGTTCGTGAACTATCGCAAATGTTTTCGTTCGCGACCGGTAGCTCTCCTCTTAGTTCGCAACTCGGCCTCAAAGTAGGTCGCTCTTTTTAGTTCGTCTGCTTGTCTTGGCTTTTGCCACCGCTACTAAAACTACAGCTGAGCTGCATCTCAGCTCGAAATGACGGCAACTGGCAGAAGGGAATCATGCGATTCTACGCGCTCTCGCTGTTACCTGCCAGTCTTCGGAAAAGGAGCGGACGAACTAAGACGCGAGCGATGTGTGAACTACTTCACGTAGTTTGCCTGTGGGAGCGCTCTTCCGAACTAGTTCGTTCGATAACTACACAAGACTACTAGACAGCGGGTGACTCGGGTTCGAATCCTGGCAGGGTACATTTCAGCTTTTCCCACTCGCCGTTGATGTCATATATCCTGTGAAGATTGACAATTTCTCTTGTCCATGATTCTAACCCGTATTTCCCGCTTTGGGATGCACATCAGTGCTTGTATACTGGTGTTTATTTACAGTACAGGGGTGCACACACAGACAGAGAGAGAGCAGTGCCGCAGCCCCAGTGTCGCGCGCCTGGCTGGCTGCTGCCCCCGCGCCGTTGTGGTATAGGTGGGCGCCGCCGCGGCTGACAGCGGAATTCGATTGCCCGCGCCCGCGGCGCTGACACGTATTAAACAGCGCGGTGGCTGCTAGGTGGCGCTGCGCTGTCGCCGCCTCGTTGGCGGGCGGTGGCGTTTGAGAGCCGCAGAGCGCGGCGCGGTCTGTCGCCGACACCGAAATTGCGGCCTCTGCCTCTGCCTCTGCCACTGCCTGTGCTCTGCCGGTGCCTCTGCCTCCCCCAGCGCGGGGGCGGTGACAGGTGGCGCCACCACGCCGGTGCGCTATGCGCCGCGCCTGCCACCGCGCGGCTAGGCAACCCGCGACGCGCAGCGCATCGCAGCCCCTGCAGGCTCGCTACACGCGACACACACTCTGTAGCAAAGCGCGCGCCGCTTTCGAGTCTGCTTGTAAAGGCCGGTTTACCCGAGCTAGTATTCTTTACTATATGTTAAATTTAACCGGTCGCGGTGGCCGAGGGGACTGAGGCGCTCCAGTCACAGTCTGCACGGCCACTACGGTCGGGGGTTCCAATCCCCCCTCGGGCATCGATATTTGTGCCATCCTTAGGATTAGATAGTTCATAAGTAGTTTGTAAGTTTAGGGACTGATGACCCCGTAGTTAAGTCCCATAGAATCTACAAACATTTGAATTTTTGAATTTTGTTAAATTTACATGATTTTCCGTTTTCAATCTCATTATAATTTTGCTCGTTATTCCCTCTCGTTGTTTGTGCACATTAATTATGTTTATTTTGTATTTTTTTGTATAGCTTATCTATGAAGGTGGTCTATTGACCGAAACCGGTTGATATATATGCTTTTTAATAAACAGCCTGCCAGCCGCGGAGGCCGAGGGGACTGAGGCGCTTCAGTCACGGTCTGCACGGCCACTACGGTCGAGGCTTCGAATCCCCCCTCGGGCATGGATATTTGTATATACATGTTGCGTCTGTTCCGAAAGAACATACGTCACTTCTGATCCTGCAGCTCTTATTATTTAATATTCATAGAATATATGACATCAACTGGATATTTGTGCCGTCCTTAGTGTTAGCTAGTTCATAAGTAGTTTAGGGACTGATGACCCCATCCTTAAGTCCCATAAGCTATACAAACATCTGAACATTTGAATAACAGCCGATGGTTTTAAAAATACAATTTATGAAATATATGACGGCTGTTAACACTCTGCTCATCAAAGCATTAATATTTTTGTATTATTATTACATTATAGTCGTTGCGAATTGATAAACATAATGTCTTTGTTGGCATCTCCTGTTTACACAAGTGGCGTATATGAAATTGTCTTGCATTATATACACACAGTTTTCTTGTCACAAATTAATCAAGACGGAAGGACATTACAATGCGTGAGAACGTCGGTCTATTTGACTGATGAAAACAAAGTGATTTGAGTTTCACCAACTGTCGTCCGAAGTCTGTAGATTCGGTCGATGAGGTCGGCTACACTTTGTTCGTGCCCATAGTGGAGTAGGCTTCTGGTCTGAAACGATCGGCCGTTTTTCGCCGATGTCTGTCGTCGGTAAAACCCTCCGACGTCGACCCTCTGGTATCTCAGCCTCAGACAGTAGGTGTCTGGTGTCTGGCGAATGAGTCATATCAGTTACCGTTGCTACAATGGACAACTTTCCAAGATGAGTGAGTTTCAACATGATGTTACAGTCGGCGCCTGAGACATGGTACTCACTTTTCTTCCAGGTTTAGAGCTGAGAAAATTTTTTTCTAAAAGATACTGGGCGTTGTTCATTTTTCTTTGATAATAAACACCAAGAACCAGTGGCGGACTCAGGCTGTCAGAGGCCCGGGGCTGTGTCAGAACAAAAAGAGGTTTCCGGCCACTCAGAAATACATGTATTACTGTAAACAAAGTAACTTTCAGAGATTTGGAGGACCCTCCCAGGAAGAGTGGAACGGGACAATCTAAGAAAAATAGCTTCCGAGATTTAGAGTCCCCATAATGAGAGGTCAAGGCTGCTCCAAAAAAAAAAAAAAGTACTTCCGAGTTAATTGGAGCCCCCCTCCCCCCCCCCAAGACGAGAGTCCCGGGAGGGGGGGTCCGCCCCCTTCGCCTCCCCCCTCAGCCCGCCGCTGCCAAGTTCACATAAATATGCACAAAATCACTAAAACACACTTAGGTAACTGATTACACCGTTAAGTGACTACAACAAAATGAATCCGTTACAATGAAGAGACAAGGTCTCCAATAAACTCTAATATCAGTCAATAGATTCCGAACTATATCCCAACTGTGATATTTATCGTCTTCTGTGTACCACAATTTCTTGCTTTCTTTCACTATACATATCAGTTTCTGAAATAAATCGCAATTTGCGATCAGGTATGGCTTCACTATAGTAGGTTTAGATAGAATACCAAAGTGTGGCGAATGAAAATTTGTGCCTGGCCGCGATTTGAACCCGGAATCTCGAAGCGTTGACCACTCCGCCACCGAGGACATAGTGACCAGCCCGACTGCAGAGGACTCTTCCCTGCACGTCTCCCGCCACACACAAAT
The DNA here is from genome assembly GCA_026315105.1 of Locusta migratoria. NCBI lineage: Eukaryota > Metazoa > Arthropoda > Insecta > Orthoptera > Acrididae > Locusta > Locusta migratoria. The sequence continues at coordinate 16,656,932 of CM048754.1, forward strand.
CTCCATTCGCCACGCTGTCTCTTTCCTATAAGCATGTTGGTATTTCATCTAAATCTAGTACAGTGAAGCCATAACTGATCGCAAATTGCGATTTATTTCATTAATTGGAACCCTGTAATGTTGTCAAAATATATAATTATATCAGTGTCTCATAGTCCATATCTACTGTGTCCGTCGATTTGACTGAAGAAAACAAACGCATTTGAATTTCAGCAACTGTCGCCCGAAGTCTGTACGTTCGGCCGATTAGTTCGGCTACACTGTGACTGTACCCATAGTGCAGTAGGCTACTGGTCAGAAACGATCGGCCGTCTTCCGCCGATGGCGGTCGTCGGTAAAACCCATCGACGGCGGAGCCTTTGTAACCCGGGCCTAACACAATAGGTGTCTGGTGACTGGCGAATGAGTCACATTGGTTACCGTTGCTACAATGGACAACTTTCCACAATGAGTGAGTTTTAAGGTGATGTTACAGTCGGTGCCTGAGACATGGTACACACTTTTCTTCCAGGGTTCCAGGCTGTTAAGAAATATCTCTGGAATCGTTAGGTAATATCTCTGGAATTGGGTAGTAATATCTCTGTAATCAGGTATAATATCTCTGGAATTCGGTAGTAATATCTCTGGAATCGGGTAGTAATATCTCTGTAATCAGGTAGTAATATCTCTGGAATTGGGTAGTAATATCTCTGGAATTGGGTAGTAATACTCTGGAATCACAGCCTAACACAATAGGTGTCTGGTGTCTGGCGAATGAGTCACATCAGTTACCGTTGCTACAATGGACAACTACGTGATGTTACAGTTGGATCCTGAGACATGGTACACACTTTTCTTCCAGGCAAAGAAAACAAACTGATTTGAATTTCACCGACTGTCATCCGAAGTTTGTACGTTCGGGCGATGAGTTCGGCTACACTGAGACCGTGCCCATAGTGGAGTAGCCTAATGGTCTGAAACGATAGGCCGTCTTCTGCCGACGTCGGTCGTCGGTAGAACCCACCGACGTCGGAGCCTGTGTAACCACAGCCTAAGACAATAGGTGTCTGGTGAATGAGTCACATCACTTACTGATGCTACAATGGACAACTTTCCCAGATGAGTGAGTTTGAATGTGATGTTACAGTCGGATCTTGAGACAAGGTACACACTTTTCTTCCAGGCTTCTAGGCGAAGTAATAAACTGATTTGAATTGCACCAACTGTCACACGAAATTTGTACGTTCGGGCGATGAGTTCGGCTACACTGTGACTGTGCCCATAGTGGAGTAGGCTACTGGTCTGAAACGATCGGCCGTCTTCCACCGATGGCAGTCTATGGTAAAACCCATCGACGACGGAGCCTTTGTAACCCGGGCCTAACACAATAGGTGTCTGGTGACTGGCGAATGAGTCACATCGGTTACCGTTGCTACAATGGACAACTTTCCACAATGAGTGAGTTTTAAGGTGATGTTACAGTCGGTGCCTGAGACATGGTACACAGTTTTCTTCCAGGTTTAGAGCTGAGAAAGTTTTTTTTTTTTCTAAAAGATACTGGGCGTTGTTCATTTTCCTTTGATAATAAACAGCAAGAACCAGTGGCGGACTAAGGCTGTCAGATGCCCGGGGCTGTGTCAGTACAAAATGAGGTCCCTGTCCACTTGAAAATACATGTATTATTGTAAAATAGTAACTTTTGGAGGTTTGGAGGCCCCTCCAGGACGAGAGGAACGGGACAATCTAACAAAAATAGCTTCCGAGATTTTGAGGCCCTATAATGAGAGGTCAAGGCTGCTCAAAAAAAAAAAAAAAAAAAAAAAAAAAAAAAAAAAAAAAACCAAAAAAACCTTCAGAGTTATTTGGAGCCCCCACTTAGCCTACCGCTGCCAAGTTCATATAAATATGCGCAAGATCACTAAAACACACTTAAGTAACTGATTACACTGTTAAGTGACTACAACAAAATAAATCCATTACGATGAAGACACAAGGTCTCCAATAATCCAATAAACTCTAATATCAGTGGATAGATTCCGAACTATATCCCGATTGTGATACTTATCGTCTTCTGCGTACCACAATCTCTTTCTTTCTTTCACTAAACATACCAGTTTCTGTAGGCGATATTTACTGTGTGAAAACATCGGTCGAATTGACCGAAGAAAACAAGCTGATTTGAATTTCACCGACTGTCGTCCGAAGTCTGTACTTTCGGGCGATGAGTTCGGGCCAGCTGTGGTGGCCAAGGAGACTGAGGCACTCCAGTCACGGCCTGCACGGCCACTACGGTCGGGGGTTCGAATCCCCCCTCGGGCATGGATATTTGTGCCGTCCTTAGTATAAGGTAGTTCATAAGTACTTTGTAAGTTTAGGGACTGATGTCCCCGTAGTTATGTCCCATAAGCTTAACAAAATATTTGATGAGTTCGGCTACACTTTGACCATGCCCATAGTGGAGTAGCCTACTGGTCTGAAATGATTGGTTGCCTTTCGCCGATGGCAGTCGTCGGTAAAACCCATCGACGACGGAGCCTCTGTAACGACAGCCTAAAACAATGTTCAAATGTTTGTATAGCTTATGGGACTTAACTACGGGGTCATCAGTCCCTAAACTTACAAACTACTTATGAACTAGCTAATGCTAACGACGGTACAAATGTCCATGCCCGAGGGGGTATTCGAACTGCCGTCCGTAGTGGCTGTGCAGACTGTGACTGTAGCCCCTCAGTCCCCTCAGCCACCGCGGCTGGCCCACAACCTAAGACAATAGGTGTCTGGTGTCTGGCGAATGAGTCACATCATTTACTGTTGTACAATGGACAACTTTCCAAGATGAGTGAGTTGGATCCGGAGACATGGTACACACTTTTCTTCCAGGCTTCCAGGTGAAGAAAACATACTGATTTGAATTTCACCGACTGTCGTCCGAAATCTTGACATTCGGGTGATGAGTTCGGCTGCACGAGGCCGTGCCCATAGTGGAGTAGCCTACTGGTCTGAAACGATTGGCCGTCTTCCTTCGATGGCGGTCTACGGTAAAACCCATCGACGTCGCAGCCTCTGTGACCACAGCCTAACACAATAGGTGTCTGGTGTCTGGCGAATGAATCGCATTAGTTACTGTTGCTACAATGGACAACTTTCCACAATGAGTGAGTTTGAACATGATGTTATAGTCAGATCCTAAGAAATGGTACACACTTTTCTTCCAGGCTTCCAGGCTGTTAAGTAATATCTCTGGTAACATTAAGTAATATCTCTGGAATCGGGTAGTATTATTTCTGGAATTTGGTAGTAATATCTCTGGAATTTGGTAGTAATATCTCTGGCTTCGGGTAGTAATATCTCTGGCATCGGGTAGTAATATCACTGTTATAAGGTAGTAATATCTCTTTAATCACAGCCTAACACAATGGACAACTTTCCAAGATAACAGTGTTTGAACGTGATGTTACAGTCGGATGCTGAGACATGGTACACACATTTCTTCCAGGTTTCCAGGCGAAGAAAACAAACTGATTTGAATTTCTCTGACTATCGTCTGAAGTTTGTATGTTTGGGCGATGAGTTCGGCTACAATGAGACCGTGCCCATAGTGCAGTAGCCTACTGGTCTGAAACGATCGGCCGTCTTCAAATGTTCAAATGTTTGTATAGTCTATGGGACTTAACTACGGGATCAGTCCCTTACTTATGTACTAGCTAACACTAAGGACGGCACAAATATGCATGCCTGAGTGGGGATTCGAACCCCAGACCGTAGTGGCCGTGCAGACCGTGATTGAAGCGCCTCAGTCCCCTCGGCCACCACGGCCTCGGTCGTCTTTTGACGATGGCGGTCGTCGGTGAAACACACCGATACTGGAGTCACTGCGACCACAGCCTTAGGTTTCCAGGCGATTGCTGTGGCCGTCCAGACCGCTGGATCGGCCGAGCTAACCGACCGAGCGGTACGGAGGCCGATCGGAGCGCGCCGCGTCAGAACAAACGTGCCGGGGGAATAAATAGAGAAATAAAAAACACCGCCGGTGACGTCGGGGGGCCCTTTTAGCGGGCCGGGGACATAAATAAAACGGCAAAATGATGCATCGCCGACAGCCGCGAACGCCGAAGCCAGCGCCGAACAAAGGACTCAATAAATTCGGCAGCCCCTTTCACCGTCGCGTCGGGCCGACCTTTTGAAGTCCCGCATTTATGATGCCGACGCGCGGCGAACAAACAGTGCCGGGGAATCCACGGCCAATATCGCTGCGTGATTGGCGACCGCCACCGCGACCGGAAACGTCACGCGCGATGCAAATGGCCGCCGCGGGATTCCCCTGCCGCCACCTGGCGGCCAGGGCTGCCAACCCTCGCGGCGTCGCAGGCCCTCAGATTGCAAAGAGGGCAGTCGGGGCGAAATAGGTTTGTATGGAGGTAGATGTAATAAGGATGGCCCTAGCCCTAGACGGTGGCAGTAGATCCTGAACTGCACTGTGTGGTGTTGCACAAGTCCAAAGTGCGCGCCCCCTACTTTCGCTGCTCGCCGCCATGCACGCACGGCGCGGCATTCTTACGACGTCACCCACGAGCGCCGTCTGCTGCAACTCTGCTCGTGGCTACCACTGAACGACATCGTTCACTTGGGACTGAGATAGGAACCAGTTAACACTTCGGAATCAGATAGACACCAGTGAAGACCTGGCTATCGGATAGGCACAAGCCAGACCTCTAGCTCAACTATGTATCAGCATTCTGCCGTACTGAACTATGTAAAAGTTAAGTATTGTATAAATTCTGTGCAATATATACCTCGTTCTAATTTAATCTAGTGTTTCTAGTTTCTGCTGTCCCACTGGCTGCTCACCTCCGTACCTGCACAAGCGTGCTACCTTTATTCCTGTGTCGGTCTTCCTACTCGGCCACCGACACCCACGATGGAAATGAGACACAAAAGCGGCGACGAGGCAGGGACACAAAACACTGTGTTCTATAGACGGGTGGCACTAGACGGTGGTCCTAGATGCAGAATACTGAATGTTATGTTCGTACACCAAAGATATACACTTGCCTTGTTACGTTATCTGTGATTCCCGCAATCAGCTGTAGCTGCGAGGTGGGACAGGATTTTTGAGTTGTCTGTGGAAGTGTAAGGACGCAGGTCCATTCTGTGAATGTGTCCGCAGCGGTGGCAGATACTGCGCATGCGCAGAGTTGCTGCTGATACTCGATAACAGCTCTTTCCATGTGCAGTTTGCTGGAACTGCCAACTGCTTGAACTAACCTTTTGAAGTCCCGCATTTATGATGCTGACACGCTGCGAACAAACAGTGCTGGGGAATCCCCCGCCGCCGGCCAATATCGCTGCGTGATTGGCGACCGCCACCGCCACCATGACTGGAAACGTCACGCAGGATGCAAATGGCCGCCCGGGGCTTCCCCGCCGTCACCTGGCGGCCAGGGCCGCCAACATCGCGGCGCCGGTGGTCTCTCAGATTGCGAAGGTAGCACCCAGCGACGTCGTTAACCCTTTAAGTGGGTGTGGCGGATATCTCTGCTCTTTCACAGTGGGTTGGACGGATGTATCCGTCCGCCATGTTCTGTAGCTAATAGCTAGAGGGAAAGACGACATTTCGGCCTGACATTACATCTGTAGTACTAGACGGGCTTCGTCCACTGGATGGCAGCTCTCTTCAGTCAACACGGCGTATTCTGAAGTTATTTAGTGTTGGCTGGTGGTTTAGATGACTAGGGGTTCACTTCTTTGTTGTTCAAATGTTTAAATGTTTGTGTAGCTTAAGGGACTTAACTACAGGGTCATCAGTCCCTAAACTTACAAACTACTTATGAACTAGCTAACACTAAGAACGGCACAAATATCCACGCCCGAGGGAGGATTCGAACCCCCGACTGTAGTGGCCGAGCAGACCATGACTGAAGCGCCTCAGTCCCCTTGGCCACCGTGGCCGCCTCACTTGTTTGAGTGCCGGATCTTGATAATGGCGTCCATTCCCGCTCGGCGCGTTGATGTTTAGTGGGCGTATGGGTGACCTCTCACTTATCATTATTAACGGTCAATTGTATATGTTAATGTATAATGTTTGTTAAGCGTATGGGACTTAACTACGGGGTCATCAGTCCCTAAACTTACAAACTACTTATGAACTACTTAAGAACTAGGACGGCACAAATATCCATGCCCGAGGGGGGATTCGAACCCCCGACCGTAGTGGCCGTGCTGACCTTGACTGGACCGCCTCAGTCACCTCGGCCACCGCGGCCGGCGGTCAATTGTAAATTTTTGCACCATGCTGATATATAAATATTATTTTGTAGTTGCTTTTGATGCTCTGGTGATTCTACTAACCAATAAATGACAGCATCGTCCACATAGAGTCTAAGAGAGCTACTCAGTTTGTCTCCTAAATCTTCTTCTTCTCTATATGTAAAAGGAAGTGTCCCGATTGACTGACTGACTGACTCATAATCGCCCAGCCCAAACCACTGAAGATAGAAACTTGAAATTTGTGGAAGATGTTGATTTTACTCTCTAGGCGTCATTTAAGAAGCGATTTTTCGATATTCCGTCCGTAAGGGGGTGAAATAGGGGACGAAACGTTTTTTGAAAATACGTAGCTATTTAGGCAATTTTGAAGCTAGAACTACAAAATTTTGGATTTGGATTCGGGATTCGAATTTAAAAGACGCGTGTTTCGTCAATTTTTGAAATTCGACATATAAGAGGTAAAATAGGTGACGCAAAAAATTGATTTTCAAAAATATGTTGCTGTTAACTCAAATTTTAAGCTACAACTACGAAACTTCGGATATGGAATCTTGGTCAGGATTAAAAATCCATGATTTTTAGTATTTTTGAAAATTCAACAAGTAAGAGAGTTAAATAAAGGATCAAAAATTCTTTTTGAAAACACGTTGCTATTGGTACAATTTTGAAGCTAGAGCTACAAAAATTCGTATTTGTATTGTTAGTTATGATTTAAAAAATACGTGTTTCGGTATTTTTGGAAATTCAACCATCGAGGGGGTTAAATTGGAGAGGGGGGATGTTTTTCGAAAATCTGTTGCTATTTAGGCAATTTTGAAGTTAGAACTACAAATTTTCTGATTTGGATTCGGGGTTCGAATTTAAAAGACACGTGTTTCGGTATTTTTGGAATTTCGACCAATAAGAGGGTGAAATACGAGATGCAAAAATTGATTTTCAAAAATGTGTTGCTGTTAACTCAAATTTCAAGCTATAACTACGAAACATAAGATATGGATTCTTCGCCGGCCGCGTTGGCCGAGGGGACTGAGGCGCTTCAGTGACGGTCTGCACGGTCACTACGGTCGGGTGTTCGAATCCTCCCTCGGGCATGGATATTTGTGCCGTCCTTAGAATAAGGTAGTTGATAAGTAGTTTGTAAGTTTAGGGACTGATGACCCCGTAGTTAAGTCCCATAAGCTTAACAAACATTTGAACATTTTTGATTCTTCATCAGGATTAAAAAGAAACAACTGGTGCAGACCAACCAGTCTGCGCATGCGAAGCAGCGGGGGTTCAGCTAGTCGGTTATAAAAATAAGGATCAGTAGGGACCGTATAACACTTCGATGGATAACACCAGACATCACTTCCGTACCTCGCTGTGGAACGCGCGGTTGCTCGCCGTGGAGGTTCGAGTCCTCCCTGGGGCATGGGCGTGTGTGTTTGTCCGTAGGTTAGTTTACCTAGGTTTAAGTAGTTTGTAAGCTACGGACTGATGACCACGCAGTTTGGTCCAATAGATTTTACAGACATTTGAACATTTGAATTTGAATTTGATCACTTCTGCTCGATGACTTTGTGTTATTTATAACGTACTGTGTTCTTTCTTAAGGAAATCACGAGTCCAATTGCAGAGCTGTGGCGATATTCCATAAGCACGCAATTTGTTTAAGAGACGCATGTGTTGTACAGTGACGAAAGCCTTCCGGGAACCTTGAAATATGGACACGATTGTCGGTAGCAGTCTCCACTTGATGTGACTGAAGAGTTTGCTGTCTTTCATTGGAGCGATATGTTCTTAATCATTTAGCGCTTGTATTAACCAGTAGTCAACACGGATTCAGAAAGTATCGCTCTTGCGAAACAGAGCTTGCCCTTTATTCACATGAAGTGTTAAGTGCCATCGACAAGGGATCTCAAATCGATTCCATATTTCTGGATTTCAGGAAGGCTTTTGACACTGTACCCCACAAGCGGCTTCTCCTGAAATTGCATGCTTATGGAATATCTCCCCAGTTGTGCAATTGGGTTCACGATTTCCTATCAGAAAGAACACAGTTCGCTGTAATTGACGGTAAGTCATCGAGTAAAACAGAAGTGATATCTGGCGTTCCACAGGGAAGCGTTATAGGTTCCCTACTCTTCCTCGTGTTTATAAACGATTTAGGAGACAATCTGAATAGCCCCCTTAGACTGTTCGCGGATGATGCTGTCGTTTATCGGTTAGTGAAGTTAACAGAGGATCAAAAGCAACTGCAAAGCGATTTACACAAAATTTCTGCATGGTGCGAAAATTGGCAATTGACACTAAATAAAGAAAAGTGTGAAGTAATACACATGACCACTAAAAGAAATCCGCTGAACTTCAATTACGCGATAAATCAGTCAAACCTTAAGGTCGTCAATTCTACCAAATACCTAGGAGTTACAATTACGAACAACTTTGACTGGAGAGAACACATAGAAAATATTGTGGGGAAGGAGAACCAAAGGTTACGTTTCATCGGCAGAACGCTTAGAAGATGCACCAGCTCCACCGAAGAGACTGCCTACATCACACTTGTGCGTCCTCTCCTGGAGTACTGTTGCCCCTTGTGGGTCCCTCACCAGGTGGGACTGACGGAAGACATTGAGAAGGTTCAGAGAAGGGCAGCTCGTTTTGTTTTATCACGTTACGGGGGGGAAAGCGTCACGGAAATGTTGTACGAATTGGGGTGGAAATCATTAAAAGAAAAGCGTCATTCACTGTGGCGGTGTGATCTGTTTGCGAAGTTTCAATCACCGACTTTTAGTTCTGAATGTGAAAATATTTTGCTAGCACCCACTTACTTAGGGAGACATGACCATCCCAATAAAATAAGAGACATCAGATCGAAAACGGAACGATTTAGGTGTTCTTTCTTCCCGCGCGCTATTAGAGAATGGAACGGTAGAGAAAAGTTATGAAAGTGGTTAATGAACCCTCTGCCAGGATGTTGAATGTGATTTGCACAGTATCTATGTAGATGTAGATGTAGATACTCGACGTCGTCAGAAGAGAAGCCGTGCGCGACTAAAGCCCACATCCGCAGCGGAGGTGGTCCGCACCTCGTCACCCGGCTAATGATGTCGACCGGCGCGGCGTCGATATACGGCCGCGGTCGACTGCGGCTTATCTGCCGTATCGACTTTTCAATCGCGGCGGCGGCGTTAAAAGCGGCAGCCGTTCTGTGGCGGCGCGACCGCCAAACACCGCCCTGTGTGTGCGTGTATGCGTATTTGTGCGTGTGTGTGTGCGTGCGCGTGTTTGTGCGTGTGTGTGTGTGCGTTGGTAGCCGCAGATCGCGCGGCACTGGAGACCGCCCCAAACAAAACGCTGCGGCACCCAGCGGGACGCCCACTGGCTCTGTCAACAGCCCTATCGTCCTCTGTACAGCGCTCTACTAGCTACTATTTAAATAAATAAATAAATTGGATATCAACAAATTATACAATTCCTTGAGAGAACATTGTCTCGTTATACCAAAGGTATTAAACATAAGGAGAGGCATTGAATTAAAATTTTTGCTGTGGCCGGGATTCGAACCCGGGACCTCCTACTTACAAGGATATATATATATATATATATATATATATATATATATATATATATATATATATATATATATATGTATAGGAGTCTTTCCTGGTGGGAAAAATATGTATAAAATAAAGATTTTTGACTTACCTAAAGTACAGGCTCGTCGACAGAAACATAAAACACACACAAAAACACACAAACATTCGAGCTTTCGACCACCACTGGCAGCTTCTTCGGGAAAAGAGGAAGGAAGGAGAGGAGTAAGGGAAGGATACGGGTTTTAAGGAAGTGGAAAAGGAGCCATTCCAATCCCAGGAGTCGAAGGACTTACCTTGTCGTTGTTGTTGTTGTTGTGGTCTTCAGTCCGGAGACTGGTTTGATGCAGCTCTCCACAATACCCTATCCTGAGCAAGCCTCTTCATCTCCACATAAGAACGACAAGCTACATCTGTCTGAATCTGCTTACTGTATCCATCTCTTGGTTTTCCCCTGCGATTTTTTCCCCACACACTTCCCTCCAACGCTAAATTAACAATTCCTTGATGTCTAAGAATGTGTCCTACCAATCTATCCCTTCTTTTAGTCAAGGTATGCCAGAAATTCCTTTTCTCCCCAATTCTGTTCAGTACCTCCTCATTAGTTACGCGATCCACCCACCTAATCTTCAGCATTCTTCTGTAGCACCATATTTCAAAAGCCTACTCGATTAAGGGATCTAACATTCCACGCTCCGACCCGTAGAATGCCAGTATTGTCTTTCCTGATGATCACATTCTCCTGAGTAGTCCCCGCCCGGAGATCCGAATGGGGGACTATTTTACCTCCGGAATATTTTACCCGAGAGGATGCCATCATCATATGTTCATACAGTAGAGCTGCATGTCCTCGGGAAAGGTAACGGCTGTAGTTTCCCCTTGCTTTCAGCCGTTCGCAGTAGCTGTGTGGCAAAGCCACATTAGCTGATGTTACAAGGCCAGCTCAGTCAATCATGCAGACTGTTGCCCCTGTAACTACTGAAAAGGCTGCTGCCCCTCTTCAGGAACCACACGTTTGTCTGGCCTCTCCACAGATACCCCTACGCTGTGGTTGCACCTACGGTACGGCTATCTGTATCGTTGAGGCACGCAAGCCACCCCACCTCGGCAATGTCTGTGGTTCATGGGAGTGGGGACTTACCTTTACCTTAGGGGACAAAAATGAAGGTAAACAAATATATACACACACACACACACACACACACACACACACACACACACACACACACACATATCCACATGCAAACACACCGAGGCAGACATTTGTAGAAACCCAGTTACAGGGAGGAGAAAATCAAAGGAAAGTGTATTATAATGACTGATTAGTAGCTTGGCAGATTACGACTATGAGGTATACAATAATCTGAGGAAGGAATAATAGGGTTAAAAACCTATGAAAGTTACTGAAAAATGAACGGAAATGTGGAAAAACGGGAATCGGAAATAATAATAATAAGCTGGCGAAGGAATAAGGGGTTAAAACGTATAGGAAGTTATTGAAAAATGAACGGGAATGTCGGAATAATGAACGGAAGTAGACATTTGTAGACATCTACAAATGTCTGTCTAGGTGTGTTTGCATGTGGATATGTGTGTGTGTATTTGTTTACCTTCCTTTTTGTCCCCTAAGGTAAGTCCCTCCACTCCTGGGATTGCAATGGCTCCTTTTCCACTTCCTTAAAACCCGTATCCTTCCCTTTCTCCTCTCCTTCCTTCCTCTTTTTCCTGAAGAAGCTGCCAGTGGTGGCGAAAGCTCGAATGTTTGTGTGTTTTATGTTTGTGTCGACGAGCCTGTACTTTAGGTAAGTCAAAAATCATATATATATATATATATATATATATATATATATATATATATATATATATATACCGGTAGCTTCGACCCTTTTTCAAATTTATCTTTCTTTAAACAAATTAGGGACAAAAGGAAAAAAGAGAAAAAAATACAATATAATTAATACTGAAATGGTGGGGTCATGTTACACGCATGGGAGAAGCAAGGTTACCTAAGAGACTCATGAGCTCGGCAGGGGAGGGTAAGAGGAGTCGAGGTAGACCAAGAAGAAAGTACTTAGATTCGGTGCAGAATGATTTTGAAGTAAAAGGCATAACATCAGACGAGGCATCAATGTTAGCATTGGACAGGGGATCATGGAGGAATTTAATGGTACTATGCTCCAGACTGAACGCTGAAAGGCATAATCAGTCTCTGATGATGATGATGATGATTATGATGATTAAAACGAAGGAACTCTTCAAGCATAAACAAAAGAATATCTCTGACATCTTTGTAATAAAATTAATGATTCCGTCGGACCAGCACGTCCTCACAAGACTGGCGATCGCTTTGATTAGCAGCACGAGAATAAAAACCGCGCGGCGGCGATACATCAGTAGATCATCCACAGATGTCTTCTCGAAATTATTTGTAGATTACCGTTGTAATGATCAATCATAATCTGGTAATAGGGAACGCCGGCCGCGGTGGCCGAGGGGACTGAGGCGCTCCAGTCACGGTCTGCACGGCCACTACGGTCGGGGGTTCGATCCCCTCTCGGGCATGGATATTTGTGCCGTCCTTAGTCTTAGTTAGTTCATACGTAGTTCGTAAGTTTAGGGACTGATGACCCCGTAGTTAAATCCCATGAGTACTACAAACATTTAAACATTGTCTTGTTATACCAAAGGTATTAAACATAAGATGTGGCATTGAATTAAAATTTTCCTGTGACCGGGATTCGAACCCGGGACCTCCTACTTACTAGGTAGGTGTTTTAGACAGTTTTTTTTTTTGTTTTTTTTTTCGCCAAATTTGGCCTTTTCGTCCCGGCTTCTTCGCCTTTAAAATAATTTATTTCCTCTATGTAAAATAACATCGTTGTTCTCTACAGAAGAAGGTGCATAATATGTTTCCGCCAGTGAAGTCACTCCGTAGAAACTGACAATAACAGAGGAAACTTAAAATTTCTTCGGGGAAGAAGCTTGGAAACCTTTTTCCTCAATACCTTGTAATTTGTCTGATTTTGTGTTCCTTTAATTTCTCCATACTTCAACCTCAGCATATCGACAGCACTCAAGGCTCGTCTTCTCGAGGTGGTACAAATCTATCTCCGGCCATCCAGATTTAGGTCTTCCGTGATTTCCCTAAATGACTCCAGGCAAATGCCGGGATGGTTCCTTTCAAAAGGGCACGGCCGATTTCCTTCTCTCATCCTTAACCAAATACTCCGAGCGTTAGCTCCGTCTCTAATGACCAAGCTGTCGACGGGACGTTAAACTCCAAGCTTCCTTCCTTCCTTCGGGGGTTCGAATTCCCCCTCGGGCATGGATATTTGTGCCGTCCTAGTTCGTAAGTAGTTCATAAGTAGTTTGTACGTTTAGGGACTGATGATCCCGTAGTTAAGTCCCATAGACTATACAAACAAACATTTTCCTTCCTTCATCTTCGTTGTCCTGGTTTCCCATTTGTCACCGTGCGTTCTCTCAACTTTTCGTCTCCCAGCCCTGAGTGCGCCAGTCACCGAAGGTCGCACACGTCCAGGTGATGTGCAGGGATATGAAGTTCCTTTGTCTTTCCCTAAGTACTGGGAATCAATTTCTTTCGAAAATAAAATTGAAAATATAAAAAGAAAGGTAACGCAACCAATCTACGTCGAAGTGAGGTAATTTGAAACAAAACATCATCTTAAGTAATTGAAGGAAAATGATCTAAATGAAACAGTAATAGGAAAACGGCGACAAACCTTGAATATTGGATGCCGCACATCCTTTTATTTCTACATTCGTCTGTCCTCGTCTTTTGTTCGATTCTTATTTCTTTCTATTTGTTCTTTATCCCTTCATATCCTCGTTACTTGTCAGCTAACACAGCATTGCAGCCAAAGCGACTACACGGACTGTCTTAAGAGAACGACCTATTAACCAATAGTCAGCACGGATTCAGAAAGTATCGCTCTTGCGAAACACAGCTTGCCCTTTATTCACATGAAGTGATAAGTGCCATCGACAAGGGATCTCAAATCGATTCCATATTTCTGGATTTCCGGAAGGCTTTTGATACTGTACCGCACAAGCGGCTTCTAATGAAATTGCGTGCTTATGGAATATCTCCCCAATTGTGCGATTGGATTCACGATTTCCTATCAGAAAGGACACAGTTCGTTATAATTGAGGGTAAGTCATCGAGTAAAACAGAAGTGATATCTGGCGTTCCACAGGGAAGCGTTATTGGTCCCCTACTCATCCTTGTTTTTATAAACGATTTAGGAGACAATCTGAATAGCTCCCTTAGACTGTTCGCGGATGATGCTGTCGTTTATCGGTTAGTGAAGTCAACAGAGGATCAAAAGCAAATGCAAAGCGATTTAGACAAAATTTCTACTTGGTGCGAAAATTGGCAATTGACACTAAATAAAGAAAAGTGTGAAGTAATACACATGACCACTAAAAGAAATCCGCTGAATTTCAATTACGCGATAAATCAGTCAAACCTTAAGGTCGTAAATTCTACCAAATACCTAGGAGTTACAATTACGAACAACTTTGACTGGAGAGAACACACAGAAAATATTGTGGGGAAGGCGAACCAAAGGTTACGTTTCATTGGCAGAACGCTTAGACGATGCACCAGCTCCACCAAAGAGACTGCCTACATCACACTTGTGCGTCCTCTCTTGGAGTACTGTTGCCCCTTGTGGGACCCTCACCAGGTGGGACTGACGGAAGATATTGAGAAGGTTCAGAGAAGGGCAGCTCGTTTTGTTTTATCACGTTACGGGGGGGAAAGCGTCACGGAAATGTTGCACGAATTGGGGTGGAAATCATTAAAAGAAAGACGTTATTCATTGCGGCGTGATCTGTTTGCGAAGTTTCAATCACCGACTTTTAGTTCTGAATGTGAAAATATTTTGCTAGCACCCACCTACTTAGGGAGACATGACCATCCCAATAAAATAAGAGAAATCAGATCGAAAACGGAACGATTTAGGTGTTCTTTCTTCCCGCGCGCTATTAGAGAATGGAACGGTAGAGAAAAGTTATGAAGGTGGTTAATGAACCCTCTGCCAGGCACTTAAATGAGATTTGCAGAGTATCTATGTAGATGTAAAGCACGTCTCCCTCCACACCACATACTTTAATTCTGTCTCATGTTCCCTGTGGAATGCGTATCAAACTGCCAGGGTTCTCCTACATTGGAATAGCATCCCAGCAAAGAACGCGGATAGGAACTATCCCGCCTAGTTCCTCAGGCCGAGGTGATATGAATGTCAACAAATACATTCCCTTGAACAATTATGTTTAATACCCTTGGTATAACGAGGCAATATTGTCTCAAGGAAATGTATTATTTGTTGATATTTATATCACCTCGGCCTGAGGAACAAGGCGGGATAGTTCCCATTCTCGTTCTTTGCTGTGGTGCTATTCCAATGTAGGAGAGCCCTGGCAGTTTGATACGGATTTCACAGTGAACATGGAGGCAGAATTAAAGTATGTGGTGTGGAGGGAGACGTGCCTTAAGACAGTCTGTGTTGTCGCTTTGGCTGCAACGCTGTGTTGGCTGAGTGGAAACATATTTGGTAACTAATCATAGAAAAAAAAAAAAAAATAAAAAATAAAAAAAAAGTGGTGTAGGGGTCAGCGCAACTGCCTAGAAAGCAGGAGACCCGGGTTCGAATCCCGGCTGGGTGCACATTTTCGAAAAAAAAAAAAAAAAAAATAAAAATAAAAAGAAAAAAAGAAAAAAAAAGTGGTGTAGGGGTCAGCGCAACTGCCTAGAAAGCAGGAGACGCGGATTCGAATCCCGGCTGGGTACAAATTTTCAAAAAAAAAAAAAAAAAAAAAAATTAAAAAAAAAGTGGTCTAAAGCGACTACCTAGTAAGCAGGAGATCTCGGTTTCGAATCACGGCAACAGCACGAATTTTAATACATCTCTAGGGATGCTGAAAGACAACATCCGACGCCAATGCCTCACGATAACTCCGGACATGCTTTACAGTGCTGTTCACAACATTATTCCTCGACTACAGCTGTTGTTGAGGAATGAGCATTTCCTGTAAAGAACGTCGTCTTTGCTTTGTCTTAATTTGTTATGCTAATTATTGCTTTTCTGATTAGATGAAGCGCCATCTGTCGGACATATTTTTAACTATTTTTTTTAATAAAATCCCATGTCATCTCAACCAATTGTATCAATTTCTACTTCTCTATCTGGGTTGTAGCCTTTCTCCGATGTTATTCAATTTGTACATCGAGCAAGCGGTGAAGGAAAGCAAGGAAAAATTTGGAATAGGGATTAAAATTCAGGGCGAAGAAATAAAAACATTGCGTTTTGCTGATGACATTGTAATTCTATCAGAGACAGCAAAGGACCTGGAAGAGCAGTTGAATGGAATGGACAGTGTGTTGAAGAGAGCGTATAAAATGAATATTAACAAGTGCAAAACAAAAATAATGGAATGCGGTCTTAGAAAATCAGGCGATGCTGAAGGAATTAGATTAGGTAACGAAACAATGAAGGTGGTAGATGAGTTTTGTTACTTGGGTAGTAAAATAACATGCGATGGTCGTAGTACAGAGGATACAAAATGCAGAATGGCAATGGGAAGAAAAGCATTTCTGAAAAAGGGAAATTTGCTAACATCGAATATTAATTTAAGTGTAAGGAAGTCTCTTCTGAAGGCATTTGTGTGGAGTGTTGCCTTGTACGGGAGTGAAACATGGACGATAAGCGGTGCGGACAGGAAGAGAATAGAGGCTTTTGAAATGTGGTGCTACAGAAGAATGCTGAAGATTAGCTGGGTAGATCGCATAACTAATGAAGAGGTACTGAACAGAATTGGTGAGAAAAGGAATTTTTGGCATACCCTGACTAAAAGAAGGGATCGCTTGATAGGACACATTCTTAGACATCGGGGAATCGTAAATTTAGCATTGGAGGGAAGTGTGTGGGGTAAAAATCGCAGAGGGAGACCAAGATATGCGTATAGTAAGCAGATTCAAATAGATGTGGGTTGCCGTTCTTATGAGGAGATGAAAAGGCTTGCTCAGGATAGAGTAGGGTGGAGAGCTGCATCAAACCAGTCTCCGGACTGAAGACCATAACAACAACAACAATCTACATTATTCGGTGATTTATTAAGTTTTCAAATTTATACTGACGTTTTGATCACCTGGTGTATTTTATTGTATCATGATGACTTTTAGTATGTAAGTACATGTTTTGTTTCCGAGACGCGTTGACCACTCCGCCATCGAGGACACAGTGACCAGCCCGACTGCAGAGGACTCTTCCCTGCACGTCTCCCGCCACACTCAAATCTCCATTCGAAAATGTTCAGGTGACACAGATAGTGACACATGCGCCGTCAGTGAGAGCAAGCGGAAACATAATCGACAGTATGGGGTAGAAAAGACACTTGCACCAATAACAGCGACAGAATGTGCTTTAAAATAGATCGAGGGCGGGGGAAGATGGGAACTTGTGACAGAAAAGCAATAGGAGAATAATTTTTGTGTCCCAACTTCGACGCCGCTTTTGTGTCCCAGCCTCGTCGTAGGTGTCGGTGGCCGAGTGGAATGAGACCGACACAGGAATAAAGATAGCACGCTGGTGCAGGTACGGAGGGGAGCAGCCAGAAACTAGAAACACTAGAGTAAATTAGAACGAGATATATATTGCACAGAATGTAACAATACTTAACTTTTACATAGTATTGCAGAATGTTGATACATAGTTGTTAGAGGCCTGCTTAGTGCCTGTACGATAGCAAAGTCTTCACTGGTGCCTATCTGATTACGAAGGTCCTAACTCGTTGCTATCTCAGTCCGAAGTGGCCGATGTCCTTCAGTGGTGGCCACGAGCGGCGTTGTCGCAGAGGGCGCTCGTGGCTGTCGTCGTGAGAACGCCGCGCCGTGCGTGCATGGCGGCGCGCGGCGAAAGTAAGTGGCGCGCACTTTGTACTTGTGCGACACCACAATAATGACCACCGTAGATAAAATTAGAAGAGAGCAAAAAAAAAAAAAAAAAAAAAAAATGTATAGCTTATGGCACTTAACTACGCGGTCATCAATCCCTAAACTTACAAACCAGCTAATCCTACTAATCCTAAGGACGGCACAAATATCCATGCCCGAGGGGGGATTCGTACCCCCGACCGTAGTGGCCGTGCAGACCGTGACTGGAGCGCCTCACTCCCCTCGACCACCGCGGCCGGCAATCTCCATTCGCCACACTGTCTCTTTCCTGTTACCACAGCCTATTTGTTCTGTAATGCTCGCGGCCACAATACTGTATTCCCGCATCAGGGAGAACAGACCATGAGGTATCGAGACACAATTAATTGTCGTCAGGAGCCCAGCCTCGGCTTCTACACAATTATATATTTTTGACGGCGTTACAGCGTTCATGGTATTCCATCTAAACCTAGTACAGGGATGCCTTAAACGATCGGAAATTGCGATTTATTTCAATGGATGTGTGTGTCGTACTTAGTATTAGTTAGTTCAGTTAAGACCCTTAAGCTTAAGAAACGTTTGAACATTTTGTGCCTAGCACCTGCGCACACCGCCGGTAGACGGACGTGAGTCCCCTGGACGGACACCTCGCTCGCTAATGAGGACAGCGGCTGGCGGATAAAACACGCACCGGACACGCACCGGACACGCGCGTGCGTGGCCTCGTTAGCGCCGGGCTGGCGTCACGCCGCCCGCAAAACACACCGGCTGCTGCGGCTGCGGCTGATAAATTGATTTTCAAAACGCGCCGCTCGTCTGCTCTGCTCTGCTCTGCTCTGTGTGCGTGTGTGCGTGTTTGTGCGTGTGTGCGTGGCAGAAAACCGGCAGTCATTACTGGCATGGCGCTGCGGTCGCCGGCCGCCGAG
Organism: Locusta migratoria; assembly: GCA_026315105.1. Lineage (NCBI taxonomy): Eukaryota > Metazoa > Arthropoda > Insecta > Orthoptera > Acrididae > Locusta > Locusta migratoria. The sequence goes on from CM048754.1 coordinate 16,675,636, forward strand.
GCTGATGCCCGCGGTTCGAATCCCGGCAGCGGCAGTCCTCACATTCTGCAGCATGTCGGAGTTTACAAAATAAAAATCCCAAAGACTTGTTATACTGCTCGCTTTAGATTTGTAGTTTTATAATTTTTTGCAAACATTTCGGACAACAATAATAATGTATATACATGTGGCGTCTGTTCTGAGAGAACAGACGTCACTTCTGATCCTGCAGTTGTTATTATTTAATATTCATAGAATATATGACATCAACTGCGATTGGGCAAAGCTGAAAATGTGTACCCAGCCAGGATTGGAACCCAGCTCTCCTGCTTTCTAGGCAGTTGCGCTGACCCCTACACCACTGGGGACACAGTGATCACCGCACCTGCAAGGACTATCCAAGCACGCCTCCCGTCAGATACAAATTCCCAGCTTCGCCCTGCCCACAGTACTCAAACTCGTAGTTATGAAACTAATTCCCGTAAGAGTAAGGGCTTCAAACTTAGCCCACCCCTCCCCACTAACGATAGAATAATTGCCCGTCACCGGCATACTTGCATGATCAGAAGTCACGTCTCTTCTTTCGGAACAGACGCCACATATAATATGCCGGTGACGGGCAATGATCCTATCGTTAGTGGGGAGGGGTGGGCAAAGTTTGAAGCCCTTACTCTTACGGGAATTAGTTCATAACTACGAGTTTGAGTACTGTGAGCAGGGCGAAGCTGGGAATTTGTATCTGACGGGAGGCGTGCATGGGTAGTCCTTGCAGGTGCGGTGATCACTGTGTCCCCAGTGGTGTAGGGGTCATCGCAACTGCCTAGAAAGCAGGAGACCCGGGTTCGAATCCCGGCTGGGTACACATTTTCAGCTTTGCCCAATCGCAGTTGATGTCATATATTCTGTGAATGTTAAAAAATTATAATGATATGATTACGACATATCTATGCACCCAGCACGTAACCCTTTTACGAAAAAAGGACAAAAAAAGTTTTGATAGTGGCAGGTTCCGAACTACTGACCATGTGCTTCACAAACCAACACGCTGCCCACTACACTATATATATACACACACATAATTTTTTTTTTTTTTTTTTTTTTTTTTTTTTGCTCTACGGACAATTCTGGTCCTTGCGGACGCTGATCGTGTTTGTTCGTTTTGGTTCGATGTGTTCTTGGCCCAGCTTTTTTATTACATAGAGCGTTCTGCCCTCTGTCCGGGCGCGCTGATCTACGGTGGACAGTTAGAAAGTTGTTCCTATATTTTCGAACTATTGATGGCCGTTATTAACTGATGCTAATATGGCATTTCTAGACACTAGATTACCGTTTATCGTACGAAGAATGACGTGTTTTCGTTAGTTCATCAGTGCGCCATTGCTTTGAAATAACAATGTGTAAGTTACAATACGAAAATCATCAAATACGCAACGTAAGATGGCGTATGCCAGAGAGAGTTCTGGGCGAGGAATGTCACGTGACATCTGCGAACGGCTGGTTTTCGTTAATTCAATGGAGGGTGTCAAATCGCCGATATTTTTGCAAATATGTCTCAAACGACACGAGACATAAAAGACGCATAAAAGGAGCAAAGTTGTAAAGAATTTACTCCTCTACAGATTCGGGTATTCAATGTTCGTGTCAGATGAGCGGTTTATTTTCAATTGAAATTATGTCACTAACGGCTTCTTTTATTGTTACTAATGTAATTTTTGTCCGAGATATTTTCAAAAGACTGGTTCTGGTCTCTGGCGGCCAACAATTATGTCTGTCAAATTTTGTGCCGATCGGTTTAACGGTTCGACCTAAAGAGTGGGAACACGTTACAGCCAGACAGACATCGTCAATAGCCGTTATTTTTGCAAATATCTCTGCAACGATGCAAGATATGAAAAAAAACATAATAGAGTGAAGTTGCAGAGAATGTTCACCTCTACCAATACCGTTATTCACTTTTCGTGTCAGAAGAATGGTTCGTTAGGAATTACAATTACATTGGAAATAGTGTTTTTAGTTTTACTGACGTATTTTTAGTTCGACAAATTTGAAAACGGGAGGTTTTGCTCTGTAACAACCTACAATTATGCCTGTAAAATTTTGTGCTGATCGGTTGAACGGTTCGTCTTAAAAACAGGGAACACATTACGGACAGACAGACAGACAGACAGACATCCCAAAATCGCCGTTATTTTTGCAAATATCTCTGAACGATACGACCTATGGAAAAATCATAACAGATCAAAGTTGTAGAGGAATTTCTCATCTACAGATACGTGTATTCAGTTTCCATGTCAGATGACCGGTTAAGCCGTTATTTTCATTTAAATTTCGAGCCGTCAAAACACGATCGCAAAGGCCCACTTTTAGTGTTACTACCGTAGCCTAGTGGGCCAAAAAGATTGCAGCCGTACTCGGGTCAGTAAAGGGTGATTTTAAAGTCTACCAAATGAAAGGCCAAGATCGCATATTAATAATTTATTCAATGGTAAGCGGTTTCGGTAAACTGTGTCACCATCATCTGGTCACATATATGCCTATATGTTTCACAAGCCGGCCGCGGTGGCCGAGGGGACTGCGACGCTTCAGTCGCGGTCTGCACGGCCACTACGGTCGGGGGTTCGAATCCCCCCTCGGGCATGGATATTTGTGCCGTCCTTAGTTGTAGCTAGTTCGTAAGTTCGTAAGTAGTTTGTAAGTTTAGGGACTGATGACCCCGTAGTTAAAGTTAAGTCCCATAAGCTTAACGAACATTTGCATTTTTTTTTTTTTTTTTTTTTTTTTTTTTTTTTTTTTTTTTTTTTGGTTTCACAAGCTGGTCATCTTGTGAAAAATGGATATAAAATAATCTGAATAAGATATCACTATGGTGTAAAAATTTGCAATTCACTCTAAATAATGAGAAGTGTGAAATCGTCCACATGAGTACGAAAAGAAATCCGTTAAACTTTGATCACAAGATAAATCAGTTAAAAGTGAAGGCCGTAAACTCACAAAATACCTACGAATTACTATTACTTCAGACGTAAATTGGAAGGAACTCTTAGATAATGTCGTGAAAAGGCGAACCAGAGACTGCGTTTTATTGGCAGAACACTTAATAGATGCAACACCACTACTAAAGAAACTGCATACACTACGCTTGTCCGTCCTTTTCTGGAGTATTCCTGCCCAGTGTGGGATCCTTATCAGGTGGGTTTGACGGAGGACATCGAAAGAGTCCAGAGAAGAGCAGCTCGTTTCATATTGTCACGATACGGGGGAGACAGCGTTACGGAAATGATACAGGATCTGGGATGGGAATCATTACAACAACGGCGCTTATCGCTGCGGCGTGGGCTACTTACGAAACTACAATCGCCAACATTCTCCTCCGAATGCGAAAATATATTGTTGACTCCCACTTACATAGGTAGAAATGATCATCAGAATAAAATACGGGAAATGAGAGCTCGAACGGAGAGATTCAGGTGTTCTTTCTTCTCGCGCGCTATTCGAGAATGGAATGGGAGATAAATAGTATAACGGTGGTTCGATGAACCCTCTGCCAGGCACTTAAATGTAATTCTCAGAGACTGCGCCTGGGCCTTTGCGTTATGGTTTCAGCACCGAGCTCTTCCTCTACTGTGCGTGTTACAGACCCTCATTTTGAGGATAGTGTTTTGAAATGGATTCAGGACCCTTTATGAAGTTATGTGGTATCAGACAGTGACTATGAGATCCAAAGTGAATATAACTGAATCTCAGAACAGTGTGAAAGGGAAGAAGAAATTGCACCTGTGGATTCATTTAGCGAAACAAGTAATCGAAATGATGATGACAGACGTATGGAGACACTGACCAAAAGAAGAAGAGAAAGACGTTTTATGTTTTCAATTGTTGCAAGGAGTCCATCTGTCTTGAGCGTTCTACCAAAATTTGCATCGAGCGCAAAGAAAACAAAGAAGACAAAAAGTTACAAACAAAGCAATAATGACATTTTTATTTTTGTGGCTTTTTTTGGAAAATTTCTTAAGTTTTTACCATTAAATGCATAGTAAACAATCAAAATATGGCACAAAGTATAATTTAAAGGCCGGAGTATTTGACTTTTTACAGTGTTAATAAAATAATGTAATGTTAAATCCCTTTTCTGTAGTTTTACGTTTAAATATATGTATTTCATAAAAACATTTTTAAAATGTATTGCTTTTATAGAATTTATGTGGACATAAGAAGCCTTTTGTGTAATAAATTGAGTTAGTTCACTTAGATAACAATCAAAAGTATTTATGATTATTTAAAAATTGCGGTCTGTCAGACCGCACCTGGGGCAGAGTGTGACAGGAAATTGACCTGGGAAGCTAAGAGTTAAAATATTCATTCTAAGAGGGCCTCTGGCCTACAGTCGATCACATTAATTCATTTTTCTTCGATGGAGGCAATTAACGGGTCGTTATTTCGAAAACGACAAACGGAAAAAAAAGTATCGACAGTCAGACATCAGGAAGCGTGGATAGTGTGCCGGGTAGCTTTCCATTAGCGGCGTACAGTTCTTTTCAATATCTGGCGTGACAGCAAAACAGTCAACTAGGGAAAAAATAAAAAAAAAATAAAAAAGGGACAGAGAGACAGCAGGTGGAGCTATGCGGGTAGTCTACTGCGAGGGGCGCGCGCGGCAGTTTGCATTTCTGCGCGCGTGCGTCATGGAACGGCACGCAAGTGCGTAGGTGCGTGTGTGCGTGGCAGTGCGTTAGCGGCATAAAACCGACCGCCAATTTTATCGCTATCAATGGCAATCATTTTAACGAGCGATGGCTGTCATGCATTCGGATTCGTTTTTGGGGAGCCCTGCCGCATGCGCGCGTGTGTATGTGTGTGTGTGTGTGTGTGGTGTCCGCCTGCGCAGCTGATGGCAGATGGAAGGGGTAGTGGAGGGGAAGGGGTATAGGTGGGGGTAGTGGAGGGATAGGAGGGGTAGTGGAGGGGGGGGGGGTAATACGGCTCTGAGCGATGAGGTGCGCCGGACACGTGTGTGTTAGCGCGCCTGAGGATGCCCGCGCCCAAACGTCCCCAAACATTCCGGATCGTTAGGGAGTGCATTAACGTTGCAACACGTGCTTAGCCGTACATCAAAGTGCAGGGGACGGCCGATCGCGCCGAACGGGCGCGATGACACACAATGACAGTGTTCTCTCTCTCTCTCCCTTTCGCGGTCAAACTGCGATTCGCGTCGGAGTGGCAGCTGACGACGGCGAGACAGATCCGACGCGAAACGCGCGCGGGTTATTGAAAGGCACGGAATGCTGCCCTAGCAAAAGCCAGTTTTGTGTAGTTCGCGAACGAAATAGTTCGGAAGAACGCTCCCACAGGCGAACTACGCGATCTAGTTTGCAGATCCCTCGCCTCAGCAGCAATAATCGACGATATGTGCTCAGACAGATAACGAGGTTTGCTTTTTTTTTTTTTTTCCAGGATGGTTGTCACCATTTCAGCGGGCGTGTGTGTGTGCATATAATACTGACGATTAATGTTATCACCTAAGCTACAACTTATCTGACGGCTTTCCTCCTCTGAGTGCGCTCGTGCTTATCGGCAAATGCCGGAGCGAGCGGTTTTTTTCTGCCCATGGTCAGAAAAATTTTTACTAAAAAAAAAAAAAAAAAAAAGAAATAAATAAATAAAGTGGCCTACGTGCCACCGCCACTTGTGCCCTAAGAACAAAAAAATAACTGTACCTCTTCAGACGTTGGCTCCTGTCTATACCTATCCCAAATCAAACTAACCTAGATACACCAAGGGATAGGAGGAAAATATAGGGAATGGGAAGGAGTATTTGCAATTATTTATTTATTTATTTATTCCGAGTTTAGTTAAGTTTTATTTATTTATTTAAGTTTTCTCTTAGTTCGTCCGCTCCTTTTCCGAAGACCGACGGGTAACAGCGAGAGGACGCGAGAGCGCGCAGAATTGCGTGATTCCCTTTCTGCTAGTTGCCGTCATTTCGAGCTGAGATGCAGCTCAGCTGTAGTTTTAGTAGCGGGAGCGAAAGCCAAAACGAGCGGACGAACTAAAAAGAACGACCTACTTCGCGGCGTAGATGCAAACTAAAAGCAGAGCCACCGGTCGCGAACTAAGATATGCGCGATAGGTCGCGAACTAAGATATGCGCGATAGGTCGCGAACTAAAATATGCGCGATAGGTCGCGAACTAAAATATGCGCGATAGGGCGATTTAAAATATGCGCTTTAGGTCGAGAACTAAAAGATGCGCGTTAGGTCGCGAACTAAAATATGCGTGATAGGTCGCGAACTAAAATATGCGCGATAGGTCGCGAACAGAATTAAATTCAAATGTTCAAACGTTTGTAAATCTATCGGACCAAACTGCGTGGTCATCAGTCCGTAGCTGACAAACTACTTAAACCTAGGTAAACTAACCTATGGACAAACACACACACCCATGCCCCAGGGAGGACTCGAACCTTCATGGCGAGCAACCGCGCGCTCCTCAGCGAGACGCTTTAGACCGCTCGGCTACTCCACCGCGGCGGGAAATGTATTCACGTGGATCGCTGTATAATGATTGTAAACATATTTGCATTTTAATACATTAATAGTATTGCCTGCGGTCAAAATTCGACCAGTTATGTTTGCAAAGTCATGATATTGAAAAAAAAATGCAATTTTAATTTATTGAGCACTGCAAATTTATAGGTTTTTATGTGAATGCTGTGAGGACAGGTGAAAGAAAGAGCAAAAATAGGAAACATCATCGAATGAAGGAGACAAATCAGGGAATTCATTGATTTATTTCACAATTTAGCATTACAAAACTTCAGTAAAAACAACACTTTTCGTAAAAAAATCCTTTCATCATTCGCTTCAGTAAAACTATATTCTTATGGAAAATCAGCGGAGACTCTAGAAGTGTATTGTTTAAAACAATTGCTCTTTAAACACATTAATTGAAATTATTGTAATGAATCTGAATATATTAATACTTCGTTCATAAACTGAATTGTTAAATTATATTGAAAAGTAAAGAATAGAAAATTACGACGAATTAAAAAAAATAGGGGGCAGTGGGACTCGAGCTCCAAGCGCTAACTGACTGACCGAATTTTACCTAAACTAATATGCCACGTACAACAGGTTATAACATAGTGACAAAACGTATGGAGTATTTGGAGTATCAGCCTAAACTTCATTTTTACCACTCTTAATGGCTATGTGCACACACAAATTTTATATTAGCAACATCTATGACAAATCACCTTTATGTACGTTTCATTGAACTTCTTGTATGATTAATATTAAAGATCTGTACCTTACGTTTCGTGTTAGCGTATTTATATAATGATAAGCTCTTTATTCGAGTTAGGAGAACATCCCAACGTTCCAATAATCAGCTGATTCCAGTGAATCGTGTCACAAAGTTTGCTTTTGATTTAGTTATGTGTCTTCTGATCCACAAACAGATGTGAGACCAAATTCATTTGGAGACATAGGATATGTAAAGTGATTGTCCTTTCTTGTTGAGCTCTAACGTTCCAGCAGGCAAATGATTAATTTGACTTGTGCTGTGCCACACTCGCCTGGGCTTCATTTTGGCCCACTTTAGGTTGCGGTAGTAACACTAAAAGTGGGCCTTCGCCATCGTCTTTTGACAGCTCGAAATCTAAATGAAAATAACAGCTTAACTATTCAGCTGACACGAAAATTGAATAACCGAATTTGTAGAGGAGAAAATTCTCTACAACTTTGCTATCTTTTGTTTTTTTCATACCTCGTAGCGTTTCAAAGATATTTGCAAAAATAACGGCGATCTTGGGATGTGTCTGTCTGTCCGTAACGTGTTCCCTGTTTTTAAGACGAACCGTTCCACCGATCAATACCAAATTTCACACACATGATTGTGCGCCGCCAGAGACCAGAACCTCCCTTTTTCAAATTTGTCAGACAAAAAATACGGTAGTAATGCCAAAAAAAGCCGTTTTTAATATAATTGTAAATACAAATGAACCGTTCATCCGACACGAAAATTGAATAGCCTAATTGGTAGAGGTGAAAATTCTCTACAACTTAGCTCCAGTATGTTTTCATCATATTTCGCATCGTTTCAGACATATTTGCAAAAATAGCCGAGATTTGACAGCCTCCATTGAAATAACGAAAAGTAGCCGTTCGCAGATGTCACGTGACATTCCTCGTACAGAACTCGCTCTGTCAAGCGCCATCTTGCGTTGAGTATTTGATGATTTTCTTATTGTAACTTACAGGTTGTCATTTCAAAGCATTGGCGCACTGAAGATTAACAAAAACACATCGGTCTTCTTACGATAAATGATAATCTAGTCTCTACAAAAGCCATATTAACATCAGTTAAAAACGGTCATCAGTAGCATGAGATTAAAGGACTCATCTTTTCATTGATAGCCGTAGCGTAGTGGGCAAGGCGTTGGACTATGCCGCTATAGGTCGGTGGTTCGGAACCCGCCACTACCTAAATTTTTTTCCTCAAAGGGTCTCAGACACTCTTATTAATTAGTTTTTTAGTATTTAGATTATTATCTTGGTCTAAAATGGATGCAAAAACTTATAAAACTACGAATCTAAAGTGGGCCGTAAAATACGGCAGTGCGATTTTTTAAATTTTGGTGACCATGCCAGGATACACAGGTAAATACAATGTGAAGAATGCAGTGACAACTACATCTGTAGACGTAGGATATGTTAAGTGATTGTCCTTACCTTTTGGGCTCTAACATTCCAGCAGCCAAGTGATTAACCTTTTGCTGTCCCAAATTCAACTATGCTTGGTTTTTAAATCTGGCGACCCTGACAGGACGCTCGCACAGGTAACTACGAAATGAAGGACATAGGAGTCCAACTTCGTTGCCAAAGCACAAAAAAGGCCGTTTTGAGTGGCTGTGTAACGTGCTGTTGCTCTCATGTGCACGGAGTGTTAAGAGCCGGCAAACAGACGCCTTTTCACCGGATGCTCCATTACTGCCATTAGGGTGCAAGCGCCTCTGATTGAAGCCGGGCTTTTCTGGTGGACACAAGGAAAGGGCAAACAGGGATGTAAAAAAAAAAAAGAGGAAAAGAGAGAAAGAGGGGTGGAGAATGAGACACTGTGTGCTGGCGGATATAGATGGAAAAAATGATTAATTCGACTTGTGCTGTGCCACATACACCTGGGCTTGATTTCTTAACTTTGGCGACCACGCCAGGATACACAGGTAACTACAAAATGAAGGATGCAGGGAGAGCAGAGAGAGGGAAGAGTTGTCCAATTACATCTGTAGAAAAACAAATGTTTGTTAAGCTTAAGGCACTTAACTACGGGGTCATCAGTCCCTAAACTTACAAACTACTTATGAACTACTTACAACTAAGGACGGCACAAATATCCATGCCTGAGGGGGGATTCGAACCCCCGACCGTAGTGGCCGTGCAGACCGTGACTGAAGCGCCACCGGCTGTGGTGGCCGAGGGGACTCAGGCAGTTCAGTCACGGTCTGCACGGCCACTACGGTCGGGGGTTCTTTTGTGTCCCAGCCTCGTCGCCGCTTTTGTGTCTCGTTTCCATCGTAGGTGTCGGTGGCCGAGTGGAATGAGACCGACACAGGAATAAAGGTAGCACGCTGGTGCAGGTACGGAGGGGAGCAGCCAGAAACTAGAAACACTAGAGTAAATTAGAACGAGATATATATTGCACAGAATTTATACAATACTTAACTTTTACATAGGTGAGTACTGCAGAAGGCTTAGGTTGCCCTATCGAGTTTTACGGAATGGCGAGTTTTCGATTATCGAGTTTGAGAGGTTCTACTGTAAATACATACATACATGCTCGGGCAACGCCGGGTTTTCAGCTAGTTGGGAATAAGTGCCAACGCTTTACCATTTCTGGCATACGCCTTACAACGAAGGAAAACCTCCCGAAAACCTTGGCCAGACCGGGGAAATTGGGACAAATTTAATTTTATTCCTGGGGGTTCAAGCAACTGCCTAGCGAGTTAGAGATACTGGTTCGAATCCCGGCTGCGGTAAATATGTCAGCTCTCCGCTCCACAAAACACCGATGGGGACTCTATCGTGTCTGGCAGACCTCAAACGAGCTCCACCACCCGAAATGCGACACCCTTCGGGAGTCGAACCGATGGCAGCCAGCAATCAGAACCGATGCTACGCCCGCCCCAGTGGCCATTACCGCATTCAATTTAGGCCGCTCCGCGACGTCCCTTCAATAAATTTCACAGCCTCCCTGTGGCTAACTTTTCATTCTTGTCGATGGTCCTCTTCCTCTTCTTCCGTATCGTCCCCTTCTACGTCACGCCCTTTGACAGCTGCCATGATTTCATCTTCTAATGGTTCTGATGCTCCGTCGAGATCCATCCATTCATTGACATCACCACAGAAATCCCCGAACGTGTGCAAACAATAGCCCGCCCCAAGGTAGGCGTAGGTAAAGGGTGCGTTGAACGACCTTGGAAAACCCAGTAACCTAGTCTGAGTGTCTAGTGCTCTCGGGCAGCCTAGGTACTGATGGAAAGCTTTACGTTATGCGCGGTGTAAAAGAAGAAGAAAGAAAGAAAGAAATATATCACCAGCCCTATCGAGTTTTACGGAATGTCGAGTTTTCGGGAATCGAGTTTGAGAGGTTCTACTGTAAATACATACATACATGCTCGGGCAACGCCGGGTTTTCAGCTAGTTGGGAATAAAAAAAAAATGTTCAAATGCTTGTAAGGCTTATGGGACTTAACTACGGGGTCATCAGTCCCTAAACTTACAAACTACTTATGAACTACTTACGAACTAGGACGGCACAAATATCCATGCCCGAGGTGGGGGGATTCGAACCCCCGACCGTAGTGGCCGTGCAGACCGTGACTGAAGCGCCTCAGTCCCCTCGGCCACCGCGGCCGGCTAGTTGGGAATAAGTGCCAACGGTTTACCAGTTCCGGCATACGCCTTACAACGAAGGAAAACCTCCCGAAAACCGTGGCCTGAACAGGAGGATTGGAACAAATTTAATTTATTCATGGGACGTTAAAAAGCTACAGTTTCAAACAAAAGCCTAGCGAGTTAGAGCTCCTGGTTCGAATCCCGGCTGCGGTAAATCTTTCAGTTCTCCGCTACAACCCACACTCGCGACGCCCGCAGAACACCGATGGGGACTCTATCGTGTCCGGCAGACCTCAAACGCCACCCGAAATGCGACACCCGCCGGCAGTCGAACCCACGCCATCCAGCAATCAGAGCGGATGCCGCGCCCGCCCCAGCGGCCATTACCGCATTCAATTTCGGCCGCTGCGCGACGTCCCATCATTACACTCGCGCCGATATTTCGCGTCATTTTCTCTCCCACACCCCCGTGCTTTTAATTTTTATCCTCCCACCTTCTCCCTCACCCCTGTCAACACACCGCCCCCGCACATTTCCGCGGCCGATCCGCAAAGTGAGCTTCACCCCCTACCCTCTCCCCCATCCACCGCCCCCGCGCGGCCGCCATAATAAGTGCCAATTTAGCGTCCGCGGACCACCAATTTCGGACAACCACCCCCGAAATTTCTGTCGCGCCACTCAAATCAGCCCCTCGGAGCGTGTCCCGTCTATTAGCGAGCGCTCTCGCGCTGCCTGATGACGTTAACTTGCGCAGTCGTACGCCCCCGCACACCCCTAAAGCACCGCACACACCCCATCCCACCCCTTCGCCACCCCCTCCCGTTTCCGCGCCCTTCCGAACCGCTCGCGTATTGCGCCGATAATTTTCGCACGGCTTATGTGTCTGTGTGTGTGTGTGGTCGGTGATATGGGGTGCGGCGTTACTAAAAAACAAAAAAAAAAAAAGAGCGAGGAAAGCGCAAGGCATATACACAGCGGCACACATGTGTGTGTGTGTGAGAGAGAGAGCGAGAAACAGGACGAGCACGAGAGGGAAAGAGACGGAGAGACCCGGCTGATATAGCGGTGGATACAAACGCACGTTACCGAACGGTATAACTCAACCCCCTTTCGCCGGCACATATATGCGTTCGTCGGTACACACACACACACACACTCCCACACGGGGCTATTAATTTTCAAGAGCTCCCGGCACACTTGTTTTGCTACATTAGCGTGTGATCTATACGAAAAGCTCATTATTGCATTTTCGCGGGACAAACTCGTATTTGCGTCAGTCCCAGAGCGCCAACCCCCCCCCCCCCCCCACACCCCTTGAAAACCGGTTCGTCTGCTCCGGGGCGTGCAACTCACACCACAACACCCCCCCCCCCACACCAAACCAAACCAACCCCCTCTCTCTCCAACGTGTGACTGCCACTCCGATGTCTCCCTCCCCTGTACCGGAAACCTTGCATTTCAACCTCGCACATTACCCAGCCACCACCACCACCACCACCCTTATTGCTGGCAAGCCGGTGGAAATTAAAAAATAAAACGGCCCACCAGAAAAGAGAGCGTCGACGCAACAGATAGACGCGGATGGGGTGGCTTGTAGCGCGTGTCAGCGCTGTAAGGGGGGAGGGAAAATCTCCCCCCCCCTTCACCCCCCACCCCTCCAAAGAGCAGAATAAACAATATGCGAGAGCCGCGTGCCGTCCGATCATCCATTTTGCACACCTAACAAATTTTCACAGCCGGCCCAGTGCACACAGAAAGAGACCCGGCAAAGCCGCCAGCAATACTCGGGGCCAAAGAAGAGAGCTACACGCAGAAAACGAAAATAAAAAAAAGGCCCTCTCCTCGCTTTAAACGCCGGGGAAATAATATTAAATCCGGAACCGCAAAACAGCCCTGACGAGCCGACACCACAACGCCTACCCTTTTCATCCGCCCGGCCTCTTCCGCGCGAATATCCGTCTATATCCGCCAGCCCACAGTGTCCCATTCTCCACCCCTATCTCTCTCTTTTCCTCTTTTTTTATATCCCTGTTTGCCCTTTCCTTGTGTCCACCAGAAAAGCCCGGCTTCAATCAGAGGCGCTTGCGCCCTAATGGCAGTAATGGAGCATCCGGTGAAAAGGCGTCTGTTTGCCGGCTCTTAACACTCCGTGCACATGAGAGCAACAGCACGTTACAGCCACTCAAAACGGCCTTTTTTGTGCTTTGGCAACGAAGTTGGACCACTTTTCTCCGCGTCCTTCATTTCGTAGTTACCTGTGTGAGCGTCCTGTCATGGTCGCCAGATTTAAAAACGAAGCACAGTTGAATTTGGGATGGCTGGAATGTTAGAGCCCAAAAGGTAAGGACAATCAACATATCATACATCTGCAGATGTAATTGGACAACTCTCCCCTCTCTGTGTTGTTCTGCATGCTTCATTTCGTAGTTCCTGGCATGGTCGCCAGATTTAAAAAATGAAGCTTGGTGAATTTCCGACACCAAAAGGTTAATCTCTTGGCTGCTGGAATGTTAGAGCCCAAAAGGTAAGGACAATCACTGAACATATCCTATGTCTACAGATGTAATTGGACAACTCTTCCCTCTCTCTGCTCTCCCTGCATCTTTCATTTTGTAGTTACCTGTGTATCCTGGCGTGGTCGCCAAAGTTAAGAAATCAAGCCCAGGTGAATGTGGCACAGCACAAGTCGAATTAATCATTTGCCAGCTGGAACGGTAGAGCCCAACAAGTGAGGACAATCACTTTACACCCATCCTATGTCTCCAGATGAATTTGGTCTCACATCTGTTTGTGAATAAGAAGGCAAATAACTAAATCACAAGTAAACCTTGAGACACGATGATTCACTGGAATCAGCTGATTATTGGAAAGTTGGGATGTTCTCAGAACTCGAATAAAGAGCTTATCATTATATACATACGCTAACACGAAACATAAGGTACAGATCTTTAATATTAATCACACAAGAAGGCCAATGAAACGTACATAATTCGAAAGGTGGTTTGTCATAGATGTTGCAAATATAGAAATTATGTGTGCACATAGCCATTAAGAGAGGTAAAAATGAAATTTTATCACTTAACATATCCTACGTCTGCAGATGTAATTGGACAACTCTTCCCTCTCTCTGCTCTCCCTGCATCCTTCATTTTTTTAGTTACCTGTGTATCCTGGCATGGTCGCCAAAGTTAAGAAATCAAGCCCAGGTGAATGTAGCACAGCACATGTCGTATTAATCATTTTTTCCATCTATATCCGCCAGTCCACAGTGTCCCATTCTCCCTCCCTCTCTCTGTTTTCCTCTGCTTTTTTTTTATATCCCTGTTTGCCCTTTCCTTGTGTCCACCAGAAAAGCCCGGCTTCAATCAGAGGCGCTTGCGCCCTAATGGCAGTAATGGAGCATCCGGTGAAAAGGCGTCTGTTTGCCGGCTCTTAACACTCCGTGCACATGAGAGCAACAGCACGTTACAGCCACTCAAAACGGCCTTTTTTGTGCTTTGGCAACGAAGTTGGACCACTGCGTCCTTCATTTCGTAGTTACCTGTGTGTGCGTCCTGTCATGGTCGCCAGATTTAAAAACGAAGCATAGTTGAATTTGGAATGGTTGGAATGTTAGAGCCCAAAAGGTAAGGACAATCAACATATCATACATCTGCAGATGTAATTGGACAACTCTCCCCTCTCTGTGTTGTTCTGCATGCTTCATTTCGTAGTTACCTGTGTATCCTGGCATGGTCGCCAGATTTAAAAATGAAGCTTGGTGAATTTCCGACACCAAAAGGTTAATCTCTTGGTTGCTGGAATGTTAGAGCCCAAAAGGTAAGGACAATCACTGAACATATCCTATGTCTACAGATGTAACTGGACAACTCTTCCCTCTCTCTGTTCCCCCTGCATCCTTCATTTTGTAGTTACCTGTGTATCCTGGCGTGGTCGCCAAAGTTAAGAAATCAAGCCCAGGTGATGTGGCACAGCACAAGTCGAAATAATCATTTTTTCCATCTAGATCCGCCAGCCCACAGTGTCCCATTCTCCACCCCTCTTTCTCTCTTTTCCTCTTTTTTTATATCTCTGTTTGCCCTTTCCTTGTGTCCACCGGAAAAGCCCGGCTTCAATCTGAGGCGCTTGCGCCCTAATGGCAGTAATGGAGCATCCGGTGAAAAGGCGTCTGTGTGCCGGCTCTTAACACTCCGTGCACATGAGAGCAACAGCACGTTACAGACACTCAAAACGGCCTTTTTTTTTTTAGCGTTGGTAACGATGTTGGACCACTGCGTCCTTCATTTCGTAGTTACCTGTGTGTGCATCCTGACAGGGTCGCCAGATTTAAAAACCAAGCATAATTGAATTTCGGACGGCTGGAATGTTAGAGCCCAAAAGGTAAGGACAATCACTTAACATATCCTATGTCTACAGATGTGCCAGCCGCGGTGGCCGAGGAGACTGAGGAGCTTCAATTCAAAATGTTCAAATGTTTGTTAAGCTTATGGGACTTAACTACAGGGTTATCAGTCCCTAAACTTACAAACTACTTATCAACTAGCTTATCCTAAGGACGGTACAAATATCCATGCCCGAGGTGGGATTCGAACCTGTGGTGTCACACAAGTCCAAAGTGCGCGCCACCTACTTTCGCCGCGCGCCGCCATGCACGCACGGCGCGGCGCTCTTACGACGTCAGCCACGAGCGCCCTCTGCTACAACTCCGCTCGTGGCCACCACTGAACGACATCGTTCACTTGGAACTGAGATAGGAACCAGTCAACACTTCGGAATCAGATAGGCACCAGTGAAGACTTGGCTATCGGATAGGCACTAGGCAGGCTCTCTAACTCAACTAACGTAAGCCTAAGGACAACACACACACCCATGCCCCAGGGAAGACTCGAACCTCCGACGGCGAGCAACCGCGCGCTCCGCAGCGAGATGCCTTAGGCCGCTCGGCTACTCCACCGCAGCCCTGCGGTTCAGGGCAAGATATTCAGGAGGTTGACCTTTGTTGTAATACGTATGCCGGACCTGGTAAGCCCTTGTCACTTATTCCCATCTCACCTTCCTTTCTGTTGTTCCCGTTATATTCTTAATTCTTTATGGAGCATATGGTCTCAAAAAAATGATCAAATGTTTGTATAGCTTTTGGGACTTAACTACGGGGTCATCAGTCCATAAACTTACAAACTACTTATTAACTAACTAAGACTAAGGACGGCACAAACATCCATGCCCGAGGGGGGATTCGAACCCCCGACCGTAGTGGCCGTGCAAACCGTGACTGGAGCGTCTCAGTCCCCTCGGCCACCGCGGCCGGCATATGGTCTCCTTGGAGAGAAACACAATGTGCAGGAGTGTCTTCGTGTGTATTTAGGAGGATATGCACACAGGCAGGCTAATTTATAAGATGTTTAACTCGACATACTCGTATACTTCCATGGCTGCCTGTATCGTGTAATATTCCCCCTGTATCAATAAGGCGAGTAGCAGTAGCAACAATCAACAGCGGGATATACCTACCAGCAGACTCGAAATGCACCATGGCCAATGCAAGATGCGCCTTTTTGGTTACGATGTCTGTCAAGAATGGAAAGATGTTTGGAACAAGTTTCCTCCGGCTAACTCCCGTCTTAGAACTGACTCTACAAAACGTGTGAATGGATGTGGTCTTCCCAGAAAACTATGGACGTCCCTGAACCGATTCCGCACAGGGCACGGAAGATGCAGGAATTACAATTGCGAGGGGACTGAGGCGCTCCAGTCACGGTCTGCACGGCCACTACGGTCGAGGGTCCGAATCCCCCCCGGGCATGGATATTTGTGCCGTCCTTAGTAGTAGCTAGTTCATAAGTACTTTGTAAGTTTAGGGACTGATGACCCCGTAGTTAAGTCCCATAGACTATACAAACATTTGAACAATTCTGTCGAAGGTGATATAAATATCAATGTAAATAGAAGGAAATCATGCTTAGACTATTCCGAGGCGCCTTAGTCGCTAGCGATACGGTGGTCTAGCGGTAATATGTCTGCCTAGTAAGCATGGAGATTTGGGTTCGATTCCCTGTCGCATCACAAATTTTAATTCAATGCTTCAGGTTTATCATCAATGTCTTTGACATGTTAGAGACGAAAATTCGTCTCAGGGATTGTTTATTTGTATTTACATACTACTTTGGTTACTAAAATGCTCTTAACCTTATCCATCATCATTCAGTGTGTAGAATTTTCGTTCTTTGTTGCTGATTTATCAAAATTGCGAATCAAAATTTTGTTACGGCTGCTCCATCAATACCTATACCCATTTTGACAACTTATTTACTTCATGTCATCTTGTTTGTGACTTGCATTTAAGAAATATTCAGGCCGCAGGTACAATAAGGACCAACAAAACTGGTAAAGATCGTAATCTAGAGAAGGGATAAGACGTGAAAAAAGGACCCAGAGGGGCATTCAACTTCAGATCTGACAGTTCAGCCAATATATTAGTGGCTTCATGGAATGATAACAGCGTAGTGACAGTGGAAGCCAACTTTGATACTGTTGGTCCAACTCATCCAGTAATGCGATATTCCCGCCGACAGAAAAGGCGGATAATAGTTCAACAACCGATACTCATTTACCGCTACAAAAAGTTTATGGGACAGGCCGATAGACCTGACCAAAATATTTCACTGTATAGAGTGTCTATCAGGGGAAATTACTGATACGTTCAAATTACTGCTCATTTTGTTGCTGTCGCCATGCACAATTCATGGCAGCACTAAAAGGAGGATGGGGGAAAATTGGACTACATACCACTTCGCTGAAGAATCGTCACCGCAATTCTGCAATCAAGCAGCCGTGTCGCAAAAAACAGAGGAAGACCATCTAAAATGGCAAAAACTGATTCCAGATACGACAAGCTGGAACATCACGTGGCAGATCTGCCAGTAGATCCTGTTTTAGGGAAGAAGAAACAAACCCTCTGTCTCCAATACAAAAAAAAGACGAAGAGGCAACGAGGGGGTAGCGTGAGGGATGGACGATTCCAGGAATCTGAATTATAAAAAAAAATAATTTAAAAAAATTAAAAAATGGTTTTAAGCGACGATGGGCAAAAGCGAGAATTCCGGGTTCGAATCCCGGTCTAGCACAAATTTTCAACTTGGTCGTTGAATTTATTTCAGTGCCCCAAAACGGTGGAATTGTTTCAATACTTCAAATTCGTGAGACTAGTGGTTTTTCTGTAATATTACCTTAGGCGGCAGATCTAAAATAAGGGAATCAAAAAATTCGGAACCCTTCTTACCCTCCTTTCACCTACCACGTGTCAAATGATTGATGATGCTTTCGTGTGGCAAATGTTTGGCCGTAAGATCCCAGCTGGTATCATGTTCGGCCTGTGTGGTGTAAGTCTTTTAAGTGACGTCATTGGGCGTCTTGGGCGTCGATGATGATGAAATAATGATGAGGACAACACAACACCCAGTCACCGAGTGGACAAAATCTCCAACCCGACCGGGAATCGAACCCGGACCCCTGCGTTGCAATTTTCTTATATTTTTATTTATTTTTTCTTTTATTTATTTATTTCTTTTTTGGTTTATTATTTTTTTTTTTTTTTTTTTTTTTTGCGGTCCTCCTTCCTCCCCTCACTGCCCTTCCTTCCGCTCGCCATATTTCGCCTTCCTCGGCGTAGGCTTCTTTGGCCTTCAAATGTACGAAATATCCTCTTCTGTTGCAGGAGTAGACAGAATTCTTTCTGCTACCGTGGTGCATAACTAACTTTCCATTGCTTGGACTATGGAGGTGGACTGTCAAATGATTAATAACCTTCGTTAAAAAAGTCTGGCTGTGCAGAAAGTCAGGCAAAAGTATGGCGTTACACTCACAGCGGTGTTTTACAAAGCTAGAGAGGTTTGATTTAACGCGACACGATTTCCACACACAGAGGGCCTTTTTGGGACACGTGACAACGTCTCTCGCATGTAGCCACGACCCGCTACTTTCTGGCCTCCAGTTGTATCGGGGCGTTTATTTGCGAATTGTGTGCGACGGGACGGCGCGGTGGAAAAATACACCGGTTAATATTTCCGAGCCCCCAATTTTGTCAAGTGGCCGCTCATTTGGACCGAACGGTCGGGACACTTCCTGTGTGTGTCCGAAAAAAAAAAGAAAAAAAAAAGGAGAAAAAAAACAGGACTGAAAGAGGCAACGAGGGGGTAGCGTGGGTGGGTAGAGTATCGGACGAATCCAGAGGCAGTGGCAGAGAGGCGAGGTATAATGAACTGTATCGGCTGCGGCCAATAAAACGGATTAAAAATATCATCGTGTGGTGGAATTTGCCGCCCTGTGCCAGCCGCAGAATCGGCTCGTTCAACTGTCTACCCCCTCCACAACCCCCCCAAACCAACCCCTCCCCTGCCACCCCCTTTTAAGCGCTGTGCTCACAAAAGCATCTGCCGCAGTGATTGGCAGCACTGTCAA
This sequence comes from Locusta migratoria, assembly GCA_026315105.1. Classification (NCBI taxonomy): domain Eukaryota; kingdom Metazoa; phylum Arthropoda; class Insecta; order Orthoptera; family Acrididae; genus Locusta; species Locusta migratoria. The sequence continues at coordinate 16,694,965 of CM048754.1, forward strand.
CAGGCCTGCCCGCACGTGTGGGTGGATGGCTACAGCGGTAGGAGGGGGTAGGGGGTGCGCAAAATACGTGAGAGCGGCGGCAACTGCGCCCGCCCGCTTTCGTGTGCGTAGGTTGGCAACATTTTTAATGCGCGGCGCGCGCGTCACTTGTTAACGAGGCAGTGCTGCGCTCTGGCGGCCGGATTTCGCGCCGTCGGCGGAATTGTTTGTGTATTGTTGGCGGTGGCTGCGGAAAGCGCAAAGGCTAGCTAGTGGTGCGGTGCGGGCCCGTTTAAGTGAATAAACTGTTTGTTGTCGCGCCGGAGGGAGCGTTTACTGCGCTCTGCGAGTGGCTCATTGTTGGTAATGACGTTGCGAGTGCGCAGTAGAGGAGAGGGAGGGGTGGGGAGGCAAGTGTTTGTCGCCGCTGGCGCTGATGACGCGGACGTCATTAACCCACCACTGACAGCTCGACTTTCAGAACGGTGGATGTGCGGATGGATGGGGGCGAATGCAGCCACTGCGGTCTGTCCGGCGACGAGCAGCGAGCGATGCGTTCCGAGAGATGAAAATCACCAGGTGTCCCTATCGAAACACAGGGTTTTTAACCCGTAACTGGTGAGGTGATAATTTAGTAACGCAACTAGTGAGGTCGGGTTATTTATACCCATTAATTTCCATGGCCGTCATACTTCAATGGTGAAGCAGAAATGAAAAGTTTCTACTTACATTTCAAAAGTGACCTTTCTTCTTTCTTCGTTACGGCCATCTAACTACCACGCACCAGTTTCAATGTTTTTGTGGTGTCGCACAAGTCCAAAGTGCGCGCCACCTACTTTCGCCGCGCGCCGCCATGCACGCACGGCGCGGCGTTCTTACGACGTCAGCCACGAGCGCCCTCTGCTGCAACTCCGCTCGTGGCCACCAGTGAACGACATCGTTCACTTGGGACTGAGATAGGAACCAGTTAACACTTCAGAATCAGATAGGCACCAGTGAAGACGTGGCTATAGGATAGGCACTAGGCAGGCCTCTAGCTCAACTATGTATCAGCATTCTGCAGTACTGAGCTATGTAAAAGTTAAGTATTGTATAAATTCTGTGCAATATATATCTCGTTCTAATTTACTCTAGTGTTTCTAGTTTCTGCTGTCCCACTGGCTGGTCACCTCCGTATCTGCACAAGCGTGCATCCTTTATTCCTGTGTCGGTCTTTCTACTCGGCCACCGACACCTACGACGGAAACGAGACACAAAAGCGGCGACGAGGCTGGGACACAAAAGTTTCCTCCTTTGTTCTTGTTTCTTTTTCCTCCAGTATTCTTTCATTTTTTCACTGTGCATCCTTTTTCTCTCCTCAGGCCACTTTACTCCTGTCTTCTGCCGGCCGCGGTGGCCGAGGTGACTGAGGCGCTCCAGTCACGGTCAGCACGGCCACTACGGTCGGGGGTTCGAATCCCCCCTCGGGCATGGATATTTGTGCCGTCCTAGTTCGTAAGTAGTTCATAAGTAGTTTGTAAGTTTAGGGACTGATGACCCCGTAGTTAAGTCCTATAAGCTTAACAAACATTTGAACATTTTTGAACTCCTGTCTTCTTCTCCCTCCTGCCTTGGAATCCTTCCATTTTTAACACTTTCTTCTTAAAAGTTTCTCTTTCTGATGCATCTTTTTCACTTATATTGTTTCTTTCCAAATCTTTCAAAATGTTCAAATGTTTGTAGAGTCTACGGGGTCATCAGTCCCTAAACTTACAAACTTCTTATGAACTACCTACAACTATGGACGGCAGAAATATCCATGCCCGAGGGGGGATTCGAACCCCCGACCGTAGTGGCCGTGCAGACCGTGACTGAAGTGCCTCAGTCCCCTCGGTCACCGCGGCCGGCCCAAATCTTTCCTAACTTCTTGAATCCATGCTATTGTTGACTTCTTGTCCCAGTGATATTTACAAAATCTGTTTGGTTAACCTGTTGCTGTTCATTCGGTATAAATGTTCAAAAAATAGCAGTCGCCTCTTCCGTAGTGTTTCGGTTATGTTTTCTATGTTGCAATAAACTTCTGCATTACTTCTTAGTTTCCATACCTCTGTATTTCTTAGTGGACCAAGTATTTTTCCAATGATTTTTCTTTCTAGGACTTCAAGTTTATGTAATTTGTAATTCAGTACTAAACATTCACTTGCATAAAGACATTCTGACTTTACTACTGTGTTGTAGTGCTGTATTTTTAGATTTTTAGGCAGAGACCTTTTGTTGTAAATGTTAATGGTTATACCATATGCTCTCTCCATTTTGTGTACTCTTTCTTCTACGGCAAATTTTTCTAAGTCATTTTCCTGACTCATTCCTCCCAAATATTTGAATTTATTTACCCTCTTTATCGGCCCAATATCTGTTAGTAGGATTTCTGGAGCGTTACTTATGTTTGTCATAAATTTTGTTTCCTCTACAGAAATTCTTAAACCTGCTTTGTTGGCTATTTCTTGTAAGAGATTCATTTGGATTGCTGCATTTGTTAGGTTTTCAGAAAGAATGGCTAAATCATCGGCAAATGCTAGACAGTGAATTTCAATACCTTTGTGTTTAGTCCCCAGTCTGGTTGGCGATAGCTTATGATCTTTTAGTTTTTGTTTCCACTCTCTCACTATTTTCTCTAGGACGCAGTTGAAGAGGAGCAAAGACAGGTCGTTACTTTGCCTTACACCTGTTTTGATGTTGAATGCCTTGGAAATTTCACCCTGAAGCTTTACTTTTGATTTCGTGTCTGTGCGTGTTTCGCGAATAAGGTTTGCTAATTTAGATTTAATTCCAAATTCTCGGATCACTTTATCTAGTGTTTGCCTATCAACCGAATCAAACGCCTTATTAAAATCTATAAATGTTACAATGATGTCTGTAGAGTGAACTTTATTGACATCACTGACCAACTTTCGGCTGCAGAAAATTATTTAAACCTAACAGAGTATACAACTTTTCAAATATATGTAAGGCCATAAAAATTTGCAACGTTTTACATAATCCAAATATCTGCTAATTTTTTGTAAACAAATAACTCAAATATTAGTATTACAGTATAAAGGCACAACGAACCTTTGTAAAAACACACTATTCTTTGACAAATTATTATACGCACAAGAATTTGCGAGCCATTACTCTACGCAATCTCAGAATACAGGCATTGCAGCTGTTACAGATGTCTTGTTTTTCTGTCAGAGGCTAGTAGTCATTTCTTACACCTCACGTGTTTGCCCAAGTCTCGTCTTATTTCGCAATTGACAGGTACCTGCAGTTTTCTACCGAAGTTTAGCTGCAATTCACGGGACAAATGGTTTATTTGAAGCCGACGAATGAAATGAGGCTCTTCAAGGTCTTTGGCAAGATTTTTTTATATATTACAATCTGGTTAGGTCTGGATTCATGGAATGCACGATAGATAACGTAGGCATTCACTAGCCGAATGGTTATGAGAGTGAAAAATTTGGTCAGATAACTGACGTGTTTATCAGTAAGCAGAGTTTCCAGTAATAGTGAATCAAATAAACTCTCTGCTTCGATGAGAACTACGCCCAGGGTTATTAGTTATCATAGGAAACCTGCCAGATGCCATACTACCAATAAAATAGCATACGAGAATATTCGAAAAAAGTTCCGCAATAGGTGAGGTTGGGTTAAAAATACCCACTAACTTAAAAAACGGCGTATAAAATCAAACAATTGACCGGTCTGTTCAGTACCGCGCAACGAACTGACTTGACGGTATGGCAACCAACAATGATATACTCACAACAATCTGGTAATAATGCGGTTTCAAAGGTTTAGCTGGGTATTTGACACCCAACATCACCAGGTTACGGGTTAAGTTTTGCCAGAGATGTTGCAAAGTGTTGTTCTGGAGGTCGCACAGTGCAGCCAACTTCACAGATTTTTCGGTACATCTACTGAAATCACAAGTTATCTACCAAAATAGTGGATATTCGATTTTGTTTTTTGTAAAAAGATATAAAATAGCCAAGATCGCTTATCATCAATTTGTATTGACGACGACCGGTTTCGCTGAACTATGTCAGCATCATCAGGTCAAATAAAATATTTTACAAGGCCATAATTATGTTTTACTATTATGACATTGAGCACCTATGCACTGTAAATTGTTATATAACAACTGTTTGACATTACAAGATTATGGCCTTGTAAAATATTTTATTTGACCTGATGATGCTGACATAGTTCAGCGAAACCGGTCGTCGTAAATAAAAACTGGTGATAAGCGATCTTGGCTATTTTATATCTTTTTACAATATTATAAGTGGATCGCCTCCTAAAACGTAAACCAACTCTTTTTTTTTTTTTTTTTTTTTTTTTTTTTTTTTTTTTTTTTTTTTTTTTTTTTTTTTTTTTTTCTTTCTTATTAGACAACTAATCCAGACTGATCGCTTAAAACAGAGTATAATCATTAAATTACGTAGGTGACAAACCACTTTCTTTCTTTCTTCCTCTTTGTCCATGTTCCCACACATGCAGGCTTGGCCTTGTTAAATCCGGATTTGGCGTATTACTAGTTACGGGGTGGCTGAATGTCCTTCCTGTTGCCCGCCATGCCCACCGGGACGAAACGTGTACACCAAATGTCTGCGTATAGTAGAATGAAACTTTTCACTCTGCAGCGGAGTGTGCGCTGATATGAAACGTCCTGGCAGATTAAAATTTCTCTCTCGCTTCCCAAAATTCGTTTCTGAATTGTTGACAGAACTGCCGCCACAGGAGAAAGTAGTTGCAAGCAGTTCACGATCTCAAAATGTTCAAATGTTTGTTAAGCTTATGGGACTTAACTGCGGCATCATCAGTCCCTAAACTTACAAACTACTTATCAACTACCTTATACTAAAGACGGCACAAACATGCATGCCCGAGGGGGCATTCGAACCCCCCGACGGTGAGCGGCCTCGCGCATCGTAGCATAGCGCCTCAATGCGCTCGGCCGCTCCGCCACGGCGTTACGTTCTCAGTACTAAGGGTCCTGTAATACAGAAACTTAGGTCTAGCTGAAATTTATTCTATTTTACCACTAGCTGAACCCCCGCTACTTCGCATGTGTAGGCTGGTTGGTCTGCACCAGTTGTTTCTTTTTAATCCTGATGAAGAATCCATATCTTAAGTTTCGTAGTTATAGCTTGAAATTTGAGTTAACAGCACCATATTTTTGAAAATCAATTTTTGCCTCTCGTATGTCACACCCTTATTGGTAGAATTTCCAAAAATACCGAAACACGTGTCTTTTAAATTTGAACCCCGAATCCAAATCCGAAAATTTGTAGTTCTAACTTCGAAATTGCCTAAATAGCAACATATTTTTTCGAAAAACACCCACTCTCCAATTTAACCCCGTTCATGGTTGAATTTCCAAAAATACCGAAACACGTATTTTTTAATGTCCAACCAACTATACAAATATCAATTTTTGCAGCTCTAGCTTCAAAATTATATCAATAGCAACGTGTTTTCAAAAAGAATTTTTGTTCCTCTATTTAACCCTCTTACTTGTTGAATTTCCAAAAATACCGAAACTCGTGTCCTTTTTAATCCTGACCAAGAGTCCATATCCTAAGTTTCGTAGTTGTAGCTTAAAATTGGAGTTAACAGCTACATATTTTTGAAAATCAATTTTTTGCGTCAGCTATTTTACTCCCTAATTTGTCGAATTTCAAAAAAATACCGAAAAACGTGTCTTTTAAATGCGAACCCTGAATTAAAATCCGAAATTTTGTAGTTCTAGCTTCAAAATTGCCGAAATAGCTACGTATTTTTTTTAAACCCGTGTCATCCCCTATTTCACCCCCTTACCGACGGAATATCAAAAAATCGCTTCTTAAATGACGCCTACAGCGTAAGATCAACACCCTAGACAAATTTCAAGTTTCTATCTTCAGTGGTTTGGGCTGGGCGATGATGAGTCAGTCAGTCAGTCAATCAGTCAGTCAGTCAATCAATCGGGACACTTCCTTTTATATATAAAGATTACCTAAAACCTTGTTTAACATCAACGCTGAACTGAAAAGTATTTACATTATTTCATAATGAGCTGTGTTAACGATGAATACCGCAATAACCCAAATTTAAGCCGCATTAGAATCTAAGTCACACCTGAAAAATAAAACTCGTAATTTACGTGGGGGGGGGGGGGGAGTTGGGATTATCAGACTGCATTTCAAAATCAAAACGAAGTGGTACCAGCCATGAGAGCTACACCACGTAGTCGTACTAACACCGGCGTTTGAGCACAGTTCGACACCAGTTACCTCAGCACAGTGAGCTCAAAGATAATCTGGAGTTATTACTGTGTATTACGAAGTCGTGACGGTCTAGCCCTGTTAGTGAACGTATATCTGTCATACACCATCCAGCTGTCAGTATTATGTGGTTACAAAGAATTTAACATTCTGACATTTATAATCGTCTCTACTAGTTGCTTACGTAGAAACTAACTCATATACAACGGGCACTATCTGTTCTGAAAATATGAATAATATTTACAAAATATTCGAGACATATAATTAACCGAACTCCTACATCTAAGCAGTAGAAAAAGACACGAGTCGTGGAAAACGTATACTTGAGTTATATTTTGATTCAGAACTAGTGTTTCTCCCACTTTGCAATTAATGAATAAATACTTACTTTCCGTGTCCGGAACTAGACTTCTAACTTCCAAAAATTAGCAGCCAATATGGCTTTGTCGTTAGCCTCCCATAAATCTTCCATTGTGCAGGGCTTTTCTAAATATGGACAGATAAGCAGGTGTTGAGGATCCTGTACAGCACCACAAAGACACAGAGTGTTCTCATTATCTTTTAGGAAGCCCCATCGCTGCAAGTTTGTCTTGCACTTTGGCACTTCTGTCCTCATACGGTTCAGGGTTCTCCAGACTGTGTATGGCAGGTCTCCAGTTCTTCTTTTGCTGCTTCATACGGGCTTCTCAAATCCATTTCCCTCGTCGCAATACGGTTCTCCGCGGCCGACCCTTCCAGTGCTCGGGTACGTGACAGGAAGCTCTTCCTCGAGCGAAGCCGTCGGTCAGCAGGCTGGTGTCCATGTAGAGGGTGACGCATGTCCTTTTCTTGCTTTGTTTTTTCAGCTTCGGCAGCAATTTCACGTCGTACATTGGGCGGTGCGATCCCCATAATTAAGTACATCTTGTGTACTGGTGTTGGTTTCAGGCACCCAGTCACAATCCGTGCCATTTCATTCACCGCGGTGTCAACTTTTCTCGCGTGTGTTGATGAGCTCCATACTGGAGCGGCGTATTCCGCAGCTGACACACTAAGCGCAAGGGCTGAGGCTCTCACGACTTTTGGGTTTGCACCCCCGGATCCGTTAGTTAATTTCCTGATGATGTTGTTTCTCGCTGAGACTTTCTCCCTTGTGGCATTGCAATGATGTTTATAGGTCAGTGTGCGGTCCAGTATGACACCGAGATATTTGGGCGTCGGACAGTGCGCGAGTCGTTCACCTCTCCATGTAACATTCAATTCCCTATTTGCCTCCGCGTTCTTTAAATGGAAAGCACAGACCTGAGTCTTGGATGGGTTCGGTCGTAGGTGGTTTGCCTCATAATACTGGGAGAGGGATTCCAAGGTACTGGATAATTTCTCCTCTACATCCAGAAAATTCGTACCTTGTGCTGCAACTGCAGTGTCATCGGCATACATAAATTGGCACTGGTTGGTCATTTGTGTATATATTATACAGAGCTGGAGCGAGGGCGCTTCCCTGAGGCAGGCCATTTCTCTGATTTCTCCACCTGCTCTTCTTACCCTGGAGACAGACAAAGAATCTCCTATTTTGCAGGAAAGTGGCAATCAGTGTGTTAAATGATAGTCTTTTGTTACATCATATACTTTCCTGGGGAGCCTCCGATGGTTTACGGTATCGTATGCAGCTGTAAGGTCTATGAATGCCACTCCCGTGATCTCTTTTCTCTCAAAATCATCTTCGATATGTTGGGTCAGGTTGAGTACTTGACCGCAGCATGATTTGCCTTGTCGGAAACCTGCCTGCTGTGGGATGATTTGTTGTTCTAAGACGTTTTCTATGCGGCTTAACGTCAGGCGTTCCACGATCTTAAAGCAGTGACACAAAAGAGACACAGGACGGAAGTTTTTTGGATCATTTAGGGTCCTTTCCCGGTTTCAGAAGAGCAACCACGCGGGCTTTCCTCCACATCTTTGGGATGTGAAGCCTTTCTACGCATGCATTCATCAGATCTAACAGCCACTGTTAATATACACTGTTGTAGACAACTTAATAAACTGCAATAACGGCAGGCTCGTAGCGTATAATATAAGCATGATTTTCCACATAGAGCGTATATTCAACCAGTAAGTTCAAACGGAAATTAGTAGGCTATAGACAAAAGGCAAATTTAAAACTGAACACTAGAAATACCGTCTATAGCAGTGCAATTTATTCATTTAATGAAATGTGATAGAAACAGTAGTTACGAAGAAAAATATAACTCACATATGGTTCTGAACTCTATTTTATTTCCTTTGACTTCTCTAAAGCCATAAGCCACACTAACTTCATCATCATGTATTTATTAATCAATCGTTGATAACTTATTTTCAGAGGACACAAGGTTCAAAACAACAACAACACGACCTTTACGTACGAAGTTGCCAACATAACCATTGAAGAGCGTCGCGTTTTTTACAGATACAAACCGCTACAGTTGTGTATCCAGCGTTAATATTTGAGATCACTGCCTCAGCACGACTTGAGCTATTGATCTGTAGACTATATGTTATTAATTCATGAGGTCCGTATGTACTATTCAACAATACATGCCGGCCGCGGTGGCCGAGGAGACTGAGGCGCTCCAGACACGGTCTGCACGGCCACTACGGTTGGGGGTTCGAATCCCCCCTCGGGCATGGATATTTGTGCCGTCCTTAGAATAAGGTAGCTGATAAGTATTTTGTAAGTTTAGGGACTGATGACCCCGTAGTTAAGTCCCATAAGCTTAACAAACATTTGAACAACAATACATCTTGAGTGAATAGGAAAACAATAAGAGGTTGTTCTAATTTTTATTTCCGAGAGCTTGTTGCCGTTAACTAAGTAGAATGTTGTCTTCTGAAAGAATTGCAAGTACTGTTTCTTTCAAGTAGGACCACAAATCAATATTTACGTCTGAGGGTAAGCACCGAGTCGTTGCTACACGTAGCGCCCCTGGCGGATGGTTTGAAAAGCAGCTTGACAGACCAACGTAAATAGACTGGCGACGTATGTGAGTTGCCCTTGTCGGCTACACTTCGGCTCACTGCTTCAAGGAGCGGCCGACAGACAGCTACAAGTCACTCGAAGGTAAACACCTGGAACTGCAAGTCTTGCATGGTGATAATATGTTTACTGTGCACTCTGGGATAGACATGAATTTATAACAACAATTCATGGAGAAGAGGGTATCGATATTCCCTAGCATTCAATGGAGAGGATTTAGAAAGGAAAAGAATAGATAATGTCGCATGCCTGGGGAAGCAGTATACTGGGACCCGAATACAAAGGGAAAGGAGATATCCAAAACTATGGCAATTATAGAGGCATAAGGCTTAGGACTCACACAAATGAGTAGCTGGGAAAGAATCATTGAAAAGAAGCTGAGTCTAGAATCTGAAGTATGGTATGAACAGACCTACATCTACATATATATGCTCCGCAATCCACCGTAAGGTGCGTGGCGGAGAGTACACAGTCTCCCTACTAGGCATTTCCTTTTCTATTACACTTCCAAATAGATCGAGGAAAAAAAGAATGCAGATATGCCTCAGTAATAAGTCCTAATTTCTCTTACCTTCTCTTTGTGATCTTTATGCGAAATGTAAGTAGGCGGTAGGAAAATTCGTTCTACACTCTCCTTCAGATTCCGGACCTCCTAATTTCCTCAACAGAATTTCTCGAAAACAACGTCGTCTGTCCTCCAGCGATCCCCAATTGAGTTCCCGGAGCATGTCCGTGACACTCGCGCATCCTTCTTTGAGAGAGCGGTTGTATATGGCTGTCAAGTAAGGAGCTATCGCTTCAGCATAATCAGATAGAAATCTAATGGGTATACAATACGGACCAGAAGACTTGATCTTGTTAAGTGAATTTAGTTGCTTCACTACTCCGATGATATCTACTTCTACGTTACTCATTACGGCATCTGTTCGTAATTCGAAATCTGGAATATTGGTTTCGTCCTGTTTGGTGAATGAGTTTCTAAAAGCTATGTTTAGTAACTCTGCTTTAGTAGCGCTGTCATCGCCAGGATTGCCATTAGTATCACGTTGTGAGGGTATTGTTTGTGTTTTGCCCCGAGTATTTTAAACATATGAGCAAAATCTCTTAGGGTTTTCAGTCAAGTTTCGGAAAAGAGTTTCGTTGTGATAAGTATTGTAGGCATCTCGCATTGAAGTCCTCGCTAAATTTTGAGCTTCCGTGTAGGATCGCCAATCCTGGGGATTTTGTGTTCGTTTAAATTTAGTATGCCTTTTGTGGTGTCGCACAAGTACAAAGTGCGCGCCACCTACTTTCGCCGCACGCCGCCATGCACGCACGGCGCGGCGTTCTTACGACGTCAGCCACGAGCGCCCTCTGCTACAACTCCGCTCGTGGCCACCACTGAACGACATCGTTCACTTGGGACTGAGATAGGAACCAGCGAACACTTCGGAATCAGATAGGCTCCAGTGAAGACTTGGCTATCGGATAGGCACTAGGCAGGCCTCTAGCTCAACTATGTATCAGCATTCTGCCGTACTGTGCTATGTAAAAGTTAAGTATTACTAAGTCTCTAAGAAATATATATCTCGTTCTAATTTACTCTAGTGTTTCTAGTTTATGCTGTCCCACTGGCTGGTCACCTCCGTACCTGCACCAGCGTGCTACCTTTATTCCTGTGTCGGTCTCATTCCACTCGACCACCGACACCTACGACGGAAACGAGACACAAAAGCGGCGACGAGGCAGGGACACAAAAGTGGCGACGAGGATGGGATACAAAACCTTTTCCGTTTCTTTTGCAACAGTGTCCTGACCTGTTTTGTGTACCAAGGAGGATCACCTCGTTCTTCTATTGATTTATTTGGTATAAAACTGTCAACAGTGCTTTCTGGAGCGTGATTGCAAAGTTATGCATAAAAACGACACCCACCAGCACATTGAGGTGTACGTAGAGATACTGTAACCGAACGTTCATACAGATATGTTTGTTCGCGCCCAAGTAATTTGCTTGTGAGTCATTTCCAGCCGACACGTATAGAGTTCGGCTTATCCGCGGAGAGACGCCGGAGTTTAGACGCCGTCTTCGGGGCGTGCTCGGATAGCAAGGTGTCGGGACGGGAGGCTGTGGAGATGGGGTCGTGCCGGCGCCGCCGCTCGCAGTTTTACCGCAGGGGCGGGCGTGTGGCCACACGCGGGGGGCAGATTGTGCGTCACGCACCAGAGCCAAGAGGCAAGGGCTCAGCTGTCTGCATACGGCAGCAGAGGGTCGTCTTACCTCTGACTGGCTGGCGATGGGAGAAGCACCCAGGCGTGGGCTGCAGTGTGGAGACCTCACTCAGTAGCACCCTTACTGCACTGCCCTGACTTGTAGCCTTATCATGCGGATGTTTCACTAAGTGTGTTTGCCTCTGTTACTTATAAAATTATAGGTGACGGGAAATTTTAATGCGGTACGTCAACACGAGAAATGTTACACTTTCTGCGGAGCTATGAACATAGTTTATTGTATCATCTTCCAAAGAGTTACACCACAAAGATATAATATTTTTACTGAAAGAATAGTTTTTCCTATCGTGCATTGGATTCGTTGAAGCCGGCCGCGGTGGCCGAGGGGACTGAGGCGCTCCAGTCACGGTCTGCACGGCCTCTACGGTCGGGGGTTCGAATCCGCCCTCGGGCATGGATATTTGTGCCGTCCTAGTTCGTAAGTAGTTCATAAGTAGTTTGTAAGCTTAGGGACTGATGACCCCGTAGTTAAGTCCCATAAGTTCTACAAACATTTGAACATTTGGATTCGTTGAAACCAGCTGCGTCCAAATCAATTTAAACTACATTCCTATCACTGTTAGTTTGGGAGCTACAACCCTTCAGAGTTTCAGGAGCAGATACCACACACGCTGCGCAAAATGCAACGCGATGTTGTTCGTGTATGCCATCGTCATCGAATGTCAGTAACTGTGGTATATTGAGCCCCGGTTGTTTGTGTAGCTCCAACTGTCGGGTATACGGCCGTGTGCGGCGACAGTCGGCAGTCTAACAGCGCATCGAGGAAGCTTCTCGCTCCGTGACACCGGCGACGTTACAACTCGGCCGCACCACATTTAGGAGGCGCATTGCATTATTGAATTGCATATTGCGAACTTTGATATCTCTCTCTCTCTATATATATATATATATACTAAGTGTGTTCTACATCTACATGGGATACTCTGCAAATCACATTTAAGTGCCTGGCAGAGGGTTCATCGAACCATTATACTATTTATCTCCCATTCCATTCTCGAATAGCGCGCGGGAAGAAAGAACACCTGAATCTCTCTGTTCGAGCTCTGATTTCTCGTATTTCATTCTGATGATCATTTCTATATATGTAAGTGGGAGTCAACAATATTTTTTCGCATTTGGAGGAGAATGTTGGCGATTGGAGATTCGTGAGTAGCCCACGCTCCAGCGATAAGCGCCGTTGTTGTAATGATTCCCATCCCAGATCCTGTATCATTTCCGTAACGCTGTCTCCTCTTTATCGTGACAATTCAAAACGGGCGTCCCTTCTTTGGACATTTTCGATGGTCTCCGTCAAACTCCTTGACAAGGATTCCACACAGGGAAGCAATTATCGAAATGAGGACGGACATCCGTAGTGTATGTAGTTTCAAAAAATCAAATGTTTCTAAACCTATCGGACCAAACTGCGTGGTCATCAGTCCGTAGCTTACAAACTACTTAAACCTAGGTAAACTAACCTAAGGACAAACACACACACCCATGCCCCAGGGAGGATTCGAACCTCCACGGCGAGCAACCGCGCGCTCCGCAGCGAGACGCTTTAGACCGCCCGGCTACTCCACCGCGCCGCTGTATATAGTTTCTTTAGTAGTTCTTTCAAGTGTTCTGACAATAAAACGCAGTCTCTGGTTCGCCTTGTATTTAAGTTGTTAAACACTCGATATACTGAGGCATTGGAATAGGAAACGCAGAGAAGAAGGTAGATTACTTTTTTCCAAATTTAAGAAGTTTTGCGTTTTGGCTCCAGGTTTCATATCAAAAACTTCCTTCCGATAAACATTGACAGGTTTAGATACATCTACTCCAAGTTTCTCGTGCTCCAGCATAGCGAGGATTTTTCCATTTAGAGTCCAAATGATGACAGTTGGCAAATAATTGAAGAACTGGAAATCTTTTGCAACGGGGAGCAAGGATTTGACAGTGCAGGACTGGGATACGTTAGGTTCCACTATGAAAATTGCTTCAGAGAAAGAAGTTAATAACCGTACTACTACTGTCCACAAGTATAACCTGCACCACAACAATCTTAAACTCAACCAAAATGGTGAGACACTGCTATCACAGGATGAACATGCTGACTAGTGGGCTTACGACTTCACGAGTTATAAAATCTGCAGTTTAAACAAACTGCAGAAGCAACAGCAGAGAAACCAGCGAATTCCCAGGCTCATTGCACAATTTAGCACTTGCCATAATTCTAACATTCTCATAGGTATGTCAAAATTTGCAGAAGGATGAAAAGCTGGTAGAAGCCGACCGCGGGGAAGATCAGTTTGGGTTCAGGAGAAATGTAGGAACACGGGAGGCAATACTCACTTTACGGCTTATCCTAGAAGATAGATTAATAAAAGGCAAACCTACATTTCTAGCTTTTGTAGATTTGGAGAAGGCTTTTGACACTGTTGATTGGAATAAACCCTTTCAAGTTCTGAAGAAAGCAGGATTAAAATATAGGGAACGTAAGGTTATTTACAACTTGTACAAAAACCAGACAGCAGTTGTCAGAGTTGAAGGGCATGAAAGGAATGTAGTGGTTGGAAAGGGAGTAAGACAGGGTTGTAGCTTTTCTCCGATGTTATTCAATTTGTACATTGAGCAAGCTATGAAGGAGAGCAAGGAGAAATTTGGTGAAGAAATTAAAGTTCAGGGTGAAGAATTAAAAACATTGCGTTTTGCTGACGACATAGTAATTCTGTCAGATACAGCAAAGGACCTGGAAGAGCAATTGAACGGAATGGACAGTGTGCTGAAAGGTGCATATAAGGTGAACATTAACAAGAGCAAAACTAGGGTAATGGAGTGCAGTCTAAGAAAATCAGGTGATGCTAAAGGAATTAGATTAGGTAACGAAGCAATAAAGGAGGTAGATGAGTTTTGTTACTGAGGCAGTAAAATAACAAATGATGGTCGCAGTACAGAGGATATAAAATGCAGAATGGCAATGGGTAGAAAAGCGTTCTTGAAAAAGAGAAATTTGTTAACATCGAATATTGATTTGAGCCTAGGAAAGTCCTTTCTGAAGGCATTTGTATGGGAGTGAAACATGGACGATAAGCAGTGCGGACAGGAAGAGAATAGAGGCTTTTGAAATGTGGTGCTACAGAAGAATGCTGAAGATTAGGTGGATAGATCGCATAACTAATGAAGAGGCACTTAACAGAATTGCTAAGAAAAGGAATTTTTGGCATACCCTGACGAAAAGAAGGGATCGCTTGGTAGGACACATTCTTAGACATCGAGGAATCGTAAATTTAGCATTGGAGGGAAGTGTGTGGGGTAAAAACCACAGAGGAAGACCAAGAGATGGATACAGTAAGCAGATTCAGACAGATGTAGGTTGTCGCTCTTATGTGGAGATGAAGAGTCTTGCTCAGGATAGGGTATTGTGGAGAGCTGCATCAAACCGGTTTCCCGACTGAAGACCACAACAACAACAATGTCAAAATTATCAAATTACGCAGAAAATACCCGTCATTTCATATTACCCTCCAAAATCCCTACCAACCAAGATTTTACCCTAAAATCGGGTGCTCGGCCGCGGTGGGCGAGGGGACTGAGCCGCTCCAGTCACTGGTTCGAATCCCCTCTTGGACATGGATATTTGTGCCGTTCTTAGTATTAGCTAGTTTATAAGAAGTTTTGTAAGTTTAGGGACTGATGACCCCGTAGTTAAGTCCCATAAGCTATACCAACATTTGAACATTTTTGAAAATCGGGTAATTACCCTCCAATTGGCACCACAGGTTGTGCTCCACGCTGCCCCTGTAGTTGCGTGCCATCTCGCAGTGCCCCTCAGCCACAGACGGCTGGTGGCTTTTCTCGCGCAGGTGCTGCCCCCGAAGGTGCTTGACACGCACGCTGGCCACGTGCTAGCCGCCCCCACCACCGCCCCCGCCGCCGGCGCCCCACCAGCCCTTCGCCGGCGGCAAAAGACGGACAGGGGCGGGGGTGGAAGTCGTCGTCGTCGGCGGCGGCGGCGAATAATAAAAGAAACAACCCCCGGCGTGGCCAACGAGCTAGCGGCGACCGCTGTAAAAGCGAAACGCATAATAAAAACAAACGGCGCCGCGCTGGCCTTTTCTATTGCGCACCCCGCACGCACGCAGCAGGGGAGGAAGACGCAACCACCCCCTGGCAGCGGCTCAGAAATCCGGCCGCACGCGCCCCCCAGGCGCCGCGTTTCTCTGCGCCCTCTTAACCCCCTCCCACCCCCTCACCACCCCAGCGACTCTCGCCGGCGACTTAGCAGCTCCTCGGCGGTACAGCCGCCCACTTTTCCTCTATTGTTGTCCCAACTTGCCTGCGCCCCTGCCAATATACAGAGCCGACATTACAACAGAGCGCCGTCTCCACACTTTTACCTGCTTCCTGTTTGTCATCTAAAGAGAGTGCCATTTCTGATTATTGTTACTTACTAATTAACCCCGTATATGAGAGAGTGCCGCGGTGGAGTAGCCGAGCGGTCTAAAGCGCGTCACTGCGGAGCGAGCGGTTGCTCGCCGTGGAGGTTCGAGTCCTCCCTGGGGCATGGGTGTGTATGTGTTGTCCTTAGGTTAGTTTAGTATAAGGTAGTTTGTAAGCTACGGACTGATGTGACCATGCAGGAGGTAAGAGATATGGAGGTGTTTGAGAAGTAAATACGTGCCAGAAAAATGCATCAGGATGGTAGAAGACGTGTATGAAGTAGACTTGCGCACAATAGTTCGCGATCGGGAGCGCTCACTTCAGTTCACGGCTCTGCCCCGAACTAGTTCGTTCTTTTAGTTCGTCCGCTCCCAGTGACGGCTGAGCGGCGTGGTCTGCGCATGCAGGTCGAGGGAGAAGTTCACAAAATTGTTCAAATGTCTGTAAATCTATCGGACCAAACTGCGTGGTCATCAGTCCGTAGCTTACAAACTACTTAAACCTAGGTAAACTAGCCTAAGGACAACACACACACCCGTGCCCCAGGGAGGACTCGAATCTACACGGCGAGCAACCGCGCACTCCGCAGTGAGGTGCTACTCCACCGCGGCAATACTTCAAAACAGAAATTTTGTAGCACTGAACTACGTAATATAACAGGCAGACGCTCACCTCGAAATGGCTCTCATCAGCAGAAGGCAAACACATGATTTTAATTCTGCTGCACGCCCTCCCGCTATTGCCCGTCGATCTTCGGAAAAGAATCCAATCAACTAAGAAGCGAGATACCTTTGGCATAATAGTTCGCGACCGATCGCGCATATTTTAGTTCGCGACCGGCAGCTCTCCTTTTAGTTCGCAGCCCGGCCGCGAAGTAGGTCGCTATTTTTAGCTCGTCCGCTCTTTTTGGCTTTTGCTACCGCTACTAAAAGAGCTCTTTCTTTTCTTATGACAGCTTTTTTATATAATGATCAGTGTTGCCCAAGCGTGTGCTATTACCCTTATTTTTGGCCAATTAGACATCAAATACTTTAGCAAATAAACCAGTTATTTACAAGAATGGATGATACAATAATCTTCAACTACTTTGCATACAGAGTACTCGTAATATTTTATTTTTAAAATGGATTTCTTTATTTATTTAATAGGTCATTGAAGGAACATTACTTACAAAATATGCTAAATGCGTCTATTTTCGTGAATAAAAATGCACTTTTGTAAATGACTTTTTAATTTTCGTAAAGTTTGTGAACTTCTTTACGCTATGGAATGAGGGTTGTATTTAGACGCTGCTGAATACCTTCGAAAAGAAAATTTGTGGCAGTGAACTATGAAACTACAGCTGAGCTGCATCTCAGCTCGAAATGAGGATAACTGGCAGAAGGGAATCACACGATTCTGCGCGCTCTCGCGTCCTCTCGCTATTCCCTGTCCGTCTTCGGAAAAGGAGCGGACGAACTAAGAGGCGAGGGATCTGCGAACTAGTTCGCGTAGTTTGCCTGTTGGAGCGCTCTTCCGGACTAGTTCGTTCGTGAACTACACAAGACTAGTATGAAGGTGCAATGACAAAAGTCAGGAGCAGTACAGGTGCAACAAACGCATTTCCAGTGAGAGTAGGGCTACGTCAGGGATCTGCTCTCAGCCAATACCTCTTTGACCTTGTCATGGTTCTACTAGTAAAATATGTGAAAAAAGAGGCACCTTGGAGCATTATGTTTGCTGCTGATGTAATAATCTGTGAAGCCACCCAGGAGGCACTTCAAGTCAAGCTTAAACGGTGGAGAACAGTTCTAGATGAAAGGGGAATGCGAATTAGCAGGGTGAAAATAGGGTATATGTGTACAAAGGATGCCAAAGATCTATATATTGATCTGCGAGAAGAACAACTTACGCTGGTCAAGAAATTTAAATAGCTGGGCTCTTAGATGCAAAATTTTGGAGCAGTAGAGGTCGAAATACAGTACAGGATAAGTAGTGGATGGCTGAACTGGAGGAAACTGAGTGGAGTACTGTGTCATAAAAAGGTCAGCTGTAGAATGAAGGGAAAGCTTCACAAGTCTGTGGTGAAGCATGCGATGCTGTTATAGTTCAAAAACTTGGCCAATTACAAGAACCCAAGAGAAAAATATGGAGGTGGCTCAAATGTTCAAATGTTTGTATAGTCTATGGGACTTAACTACGGGGTTATCAGTCCCTAAACTTACAAACTACTTATGAACTATCAAATTAATATGAATAAATAATCCCTGAGACGGATTTTCGTCTCAAATATGTCAAAGACATTATTGATAGATGTGAAGCATTGAATTAAAATTTGTGGTGCGGCCGGGAATCGAACCCGGACTTCCATGCTTACTAGGCAGACGTCTTAACCGTTTTTTTTTTTTTTTTTTTTTTTTTTTTTTTTTTTTTTTTTTTTTTTTTTTTTGCCTCTATGTGTAGTTCTGTTCGTTGCGGACGTTGATCAAGTTCGTTCGTTTTTGTTCGATGTGTTCTTGGCTCAGCTTTTTTATTACAGAGGCCGTTCAGCCCTCTGACCGGGCGCGCTGAGCCACGGCGCCCGGCGCCGTTAGACTACCACACCACTAACGATTAAGGCGCCTTGGAATAGTCTATGTACGATTTCCCTCCACAACACAAACTTTAATTCAGCTTCTTTGTTCCAAAGATAATTGCCACTACTGCCAAGGCTCTCCATGCAGCGGAATAGCACCTCAGCAATGGACATGGCGGAACAATCCTGTTATGGTGATATAAATATCAAATTAATATGAATAAATAATCCCTGAGACGGATTTTCGTCTCAAATATGTCAAAGACATTATTGATAGATGTGAAGCATTGAATTAAAATTTGTGGTGCGGCCGGGAATCGAACCCGGACTTCCATGCTTACTAGGCAGACGTCTTAACCGTTAGACTACCACACCACCAACGATTAAGGCGCCTTGGAATAGTCTATGTACGATTTCCCTCCACAACACAAACTTTAATTCAGCTTCTTTGTTCCAAAGATAATTGCCACTACTGCCAAGGCTCTCCATGCAGCGGAATAGCACCTCAGCAATGGACATGGTGGAACAATCCTGTTATGGTGATATAAATATCAAATTAATATGAATAAATAATCCCTGAGACGGATTTTCGTCTCAAATATGTCAAAGACATTATTGATAGATGTGAAGCATTGAATTAAAATTTGTGGTGCGGCCGGGAATCGAACCCGGACTTCCATGCTTACTAGGCAGACGTCTTAACCGTTAGACTACCACACCACTAACGATTAAGGCGCCTTGGAATAGTCTATGTACGATTTCCCTCCACAACACAAACTTTAATTCAGCTTCTTTGTTCCAAAGATAATTGCCACTACTGCCAAGGCTCTCCATGCAGCGGAATAGCACCTCAGCAATGGACATGGTGGAACAATCCTGTTATGGTGATATAAATATCAAATTAATATGAATAAATAATCCCTGAGACGGATTTTCGTCTCAAATATGTCAAAGACATTATTGATAGATGTGAAGCATTGAATTAAAATTTGTGGTGCGGCCGGGAATCGAACCCGGACTTCCATGCTTACTAGGCAGACGTCTTAACCGTTAGACTACCACACCACTAACGATTAAGGCGCCTTGGAATAGTCTATGTACGATTTCCCTCCACAACACAAACTTTAATTCAGCTTCTTTGTTCCAAAGATAATTGCCACTACTGCCAAGGCTCTCCATGCAGCGGAATAGCACCTCAGCAATGGACATGGTGGAACAATCCTGTTATGGTGATATAAATATCAAATTAATATGAATAAATAATCCCTGAGACGGATTTTCGTCTCAAATATGTCAAAGACATTATTGATAGATGTGAAGCATTGAATTAAAATTTGTGGTGCGGCCGGGAATCGAACCCGGACTTCCATGCTTACTAGGCAGACGTCTTAACCGTTAGACTACCACACCACTAACGATTAAGGCGCCTTGGAATAGTCTATGTACGATTTCCCTCCACAACACAAACTTTAATTCAGCTTCTTTGTTCCAAAGATAATTGCCACTACTGCCAAGGCTCTCCATGCAGCGGAATAGCACCTCAGCAATGGACATGGTGGAACAATCCTGTTATGGTGATATAAATATCAAATTAATATGAATAAATAATCCCTGAGACGGATTTTCGTCTCAAATATGTCAAAGACATTATTGATAGATGTGAAGCATTGAATTAAAATTTGTGTGCCTAGTAAGCATGGAGGTCCGGGTTCGATTCCCGGCCGCACCACAAATTTTAATTCAATGCTTCACATCTATCAATAATGTCTTTGACTTATGAACTACTTACGAACTAGGACGGCACAAATATCCATGCCCGAGGGGGGGATTCGAACCGCCGACCGTAGTGGCCGTGCAGACCGTGACTGGAGCGCCTTAGTCTCCTCGGCCACCGCGGCCGGCGGAGGTGGCAGAAATGAGAATGTTAAGGAGTATGAGTTGGCAAGGATGGAGCCCCTCCACGCCCACACCAACGTGGTGACCATCACAAAAGTTCTACTGTCACCTCCGTAATTAAGTTAGTTTGCTAAGGTGGATCACGGGATGTGGGAACCGCGATGTTATCCGTACGTGTGGACACGATCACCCATTAATACGGTGCATCTGGAGATAGAATTGGTCGAAAGGTATACGAAGGGTAAAGGTATGTAAGAGCAGAGGAAAAAAAGTGCCAAGGCAAGAGCCAAGGGAAAAAAACCTCTGCGACAGTGGGGTAGGTATGAAGGGCAGTAGCGGTATGCTATCTGAGACAGATCATGCAAGGGTTGGTAATGTTAGTGATGGGTATTTTCTCAGTACCATTAACTTTGCTAGGTTCGTCATAAAGAATCAGTCCGTTTTGATGCGAGGTTCTGCTGCAGCTGAGCTCCAATGATGCCTCCTGGGTCGGCTGTGGCAGAATACCTGTAACATAGCCAAGTCTGTCAAGGTAGTTAGGCAGTTCGCTCATAGAACTGGCTAAGTGTGCGGGACTGTTTAGGTTTGTTTGTGTTTAGTGCGATGAATATGGTTTCCCTGCTTTGCCTGTAGGTCGGCTGTGGGCTCAGCTGGCATTGCCAGTCACATTGCTGTTTTGCAGGGGTTTGCCATGTTCATTGTGTTTGTGAGTTGGTGTTCCCTACGGCCGTAGGTGGTTAGTCTCTGAGGAGAAGTGTTTTTGGGCGATTATGTTTCCACCTGTGGTTGTGATCGTAGTTCCCCAAGCGTAGGATGAAGGGGTTGTTCGAGTGTCTCGAGTTTCTGTATAGTCGTGTGGCGAGTTTCTTGAATACCACCGAGAAGGAGGAGTATGAGTGGAGTGACACGTAAGGATAAGGAATGAGGACACCAGGGAACAGGGAAAGTGGGGCCTATAGAGAAGAAGGTCAAAGAAAGTAGACTAGGATGGTATGGACATGTGCACATAAGAGAGGAGTATTATATGGGGAGAAGAGTTGAAGACCTGGAAATCGAAGGATCAAGGGGAAGAGGAAGACCGAATCTGAGATGGAAAGACAAGGTAGTAGCGGAACAACGGGAGAAAGGATGGAGCAGAGAAGAAGCACTGGATCGACATTTGTGGAAGAGAGAGATCCACCAAAGTAACGCCGACACTACATGACGTGGGAAAAAGCTGCGATGATGATGATGATGATGACTAATTAACCCGGTAATTCTTCGAAATTGCTAAATTTGTGTGGTGGGGCGGGTGCGGGCAATGATAAAATTGTCATTCAAATACATGAACACCAGTTTTTTTATTGTTTTAACTAAGTCTCAGTTGGATTACAGGTAGCTGTTGACTCGAAGATTCTGTTGCCTAGCAACATTAAGCAACATTAACTCTCAATTTAGCCGTGAAAGTTATCAACTTCGATCAGAAGCTCCCGTTCTACAAGCACGATCAGAAAAAGAAAAACAGAAGTATTCTTTTTAGTTAAATAAAATAAAAGGTCCCTGTACGAGTGGGGTAGGAACATTAATTTTATGTTACTGTAAGTTCACTCTTAAAATCAATCATAGGCCCCGCAAATTAATCTTTTTAAACTCCTACATCGAATTTCACAACCTGCTAAACTTGGAAGTTTCGTATTAATAGTTAACGTACTTTACTTGCCGCATAAACGATTTAGGAGATAATCTGAATAGCTCCCTTAGACTGTTCGCGGATGATGCTGTCGTTTATCGTTTAGTGAAGTCAACAGAGGATCAAAAGCAACTGCAAAGCGATTTAGACAAAATTTCTACTTGGTGCGAAAATTGGCAATTGACACTAAATAAAGAAAAGTGTGAAGTAATACACATGACCACTAAAAGAAATCCGCTGAACTTCAATTACGCGATAAATCAGTCAAACCTTAAGGTCGTAAATTCTACCAAATACCTAGGAGTTACAATTACGAACAACTTTGACTGGAGAGAACACATAGAAAATATTGTGGGGAAGGCGAACCAAAGGTTACGTTTCATTGGCAGAACGCTTAGACGATGCACCAGCTCCACCAAAGAGACTGCCTACATCACACTTGTGCGTCCTCTCCTGGAGTACTGTTGCCCCTTGTGGGACCCTCACCAGGTGGGACTGACGGAAGATATTGAGAAGGTTCAGAGAAGGGCAGCTCGTTTTGTTTTATCACGTTACGGGGGGGAAAGCGTCACGGAAATGTTGCACGAATTGGGGTGGAAATCATTAAAAGAAAGACGTTATTCATTGCGGCGTGATCTGTTTGCGAAGTTTCAATCACCGACTTTTAGTTCTGAATGTGAAAATATTTTGCTAGCACCCACCTACTTAGGGAGACATGACCATCCCAATAAAATAAGAGAAATCAGATCGAAAACGGAACGATTTAGGTGTTCTTTCTTCCCGCGCACTATTAGAGAATGGAACGGTAGAGAAAAGTTATGAAGGTGGTTAATGAACCCTCTGCCAGGCACTTAAATGTGATTTGCAGAGTATCGATGTAGATGTAGATGTAGATCTGAAGATAAGTCAATCATAAAATTCAGTGAGCCATTCAATTGTCTTCTTGACTGAATTAAATATTTTCAGTAAATCAGATTCATCTCCCTACAATAATAACACGCACACAATGTAAAAATGTCCGAACGACATGTTTCGGGCCTACATTAGTCCATTCTCAATTTCTAAAAAGAAGAAAGCCAAGGAAAACGTAAATTAAAACGAAAACACTAAAACCTTAAATACGATCCATGTCAATATAACTAAGTAGGTTCATCCTAGACTGTCTTACCATGAATTCTAAAACATGTCTGCCCTAAGGCAAAGTAAAGCGTAAAATATTTGCGGCATATGCGCGATATCAACAGATAAACATTCCTCCGTTACGCACAAAGAAATTTTCGCTTGCAATCGTGATCTGCCAAGAAGTTGCAATTACGAATAATCGTCGTTTCATGTGATTAGTATTCTTAATTAAAACACGGGGCTCGGTTGGTGGATGTGTGAACATAAATTTGTCGTTCGTATGGGTCAATTGAAGACCGTGATACAACCCCATAAATTCATAGAATTTATTTCTGAATATAAATTGCTACCAGATCGTGACTGAGCGACGTACGTCGAGAATCAATCACTACATGGATGTAACAGGCAATTGTATATTGACCGAATTTGTTAATGACATCATTGGTCAAAGCCGACTGGTGGTATCGCCGTCTTCAGTTACACCGTTTCTATTGTAAAAAGTAACGTCGCATTCGTAACAGGAGAAAAATGATCAATATTTGGAGCCATACAAAAATCTGCTCCTACGAAGTTTATCGGAGGAATTTTATTTAGCACTTTACAGGTAAAAGACAAAGGGTGGTATCCCGGTCTTCAATTGACACGATTACTTTGCTTGATAAATAGTGTACGTATCAATTATGATGACTGACACCATAGATGGTCACCCCGTTTACATGTGCTCCCAAAACCGGACTTCGTAAACCGATTTCCCAAATCCGCTTTTGGTTAGTCATGTAAGCACTCCAAAATCGATTCTGGAAATTCACTTCCATAAAGAGGTTTTCCAGTTCCGCAATCGATTTTTGTGCCCATGTAAACGAAACCGTTTTTGAAGCGTTCTTGGCTTGTCAGATGGTATTTCCTTGTTAAGAATTTTCGACACACATGGACAGAATGACATTTTCTACCATGAAATAAAAGTATAAATATTAGAGTGAGAATGAAACTGGGAATTTAAGTAAAGAAAAATAGCGATTGTGCTTACTAAATCAGGCACTGAATCAGCTGTTTTTCAGCCGTCATGATCACCCCGTTTACATGTGCTCCCAAAACCGGATTTCGTAAACCGATTTCCCAAATCCGCTTTTGGTTGGTCATGTAAACACTTCAAAATCGATTCTGGAAATCCACTTCTGTAAAGCGGTTTTCCAGTTCCGCAATCGATTTTTGTGCCCATGTAAACGAAACCGTTTTTGAAGCGTTCTTGGCTTGTCAGATTGTATTTTCTTGTTAAGAATTTTCGACACATATGGACAGAATGACATTTTCTACCATGAACTAAAAGTATAAATATTAGAGTGAGAATGAAACTGGGTATTTAAGTAAAGAAAAATAGCGATTGTGCTTACTAAATCAGGCACTGAATCAGCTGTTTTTCAGCCGTCATGATCACCCCGTTTACATGTGCTCCCAAAACCGGATTTCGTAAACCGATTTCCCAAATCCGCTTTTGGTTGGTCATGTAAACACTTCAAAATCGATTCTGGAAATCCACTTCTGTAAAGCGGTTTTCCAGTTCCGCAATCGATTTTTGTGCTCATGTAAACGAAACCGTTTTTGAAGCGTTCTTGGTTTGTCAGATTGTATTTTCTTGTTAAGAATTTTCGACACATATGGACAGAATGACATTTTCTACCAGGAACTAAAAGTATAAATATTAGAGTGAGAATGAAACTGGGTATTTAAGTAAAGAAAAAAAGCGATTGTGTAGACTGAATCAGGAACTGAATCAGCTGTTTTTCACCCGCCATTTTAAGTGTGATAGGAAATCCGATTCAGACTGTGACATGTAAACATGACAGTGAAAAGCGGTTTACGAAAATCGGTTTTCGTCTTCCGGAAGATGTGTTGCATGTAGACGTAGTGATTATTAATAAGGGCGGTCTCTGGACTGGTAGTGGGGTAGGATCTTTGGCTTGTTTACCGCGCGGCAGTCAGTCTGCGATTGGTTGTGGTTGGGGCGGGACTATCGGGGCAAGCAGCCATGTTGCGGTGATGCGTCGCCGACAACACACAACGTCGACGTCATATACTCGGTAAGGTATGGAAAAATATCGTCAGGAAATAAAGTAGCACTTTCGATCCATGGGGCGAACTTATTTTTTAAACAGTTGCGATGTAATGTCAGGATTTGCCGAAATAACGAAAATTCCGTCTACTCAACTATAAGTAACTTTTCTGGGTAATTTGGAAGGACCGTTGTATATCACTTCGGATGGCCTGCTATCGATAATAAGGGACTATCGATAGTTGCGTAGTGCCAATTTGTATCGAACATGCGAGCATCAGAATAATATCGCGGTTTGTTTACTCGCAAGCGTAGGCGAAATCAGTTGCCTTTATGATATAGGAAATAATTGTTTAGACTAGACCAGGATAATATCTTTCTGAACCGGAGATTCACGTACTAAAAAAAATATTTGTTTAACCTAAACCTAACCTTCTTAAAGCTATGCTACAGATCAGTTTCTTAAGTGAAATAGCGTAGACCACGATAATACCTTTATGAACTGACGATTTCATACAGATAATAAAATAAACATACCTGCTTTATGGTTGACAGGTTCTTGTATGTACACACCAGCATTAATTATTTAATTTGTTTATATACGTTGAAATGAATGTTTTCATTTGTCCGCCAACATTTCTTTCTTACGAAACAGCGACGTTCGTGTGTTCGATATACGACACTGCCATACTCGCGTCTTCGATACATATCGATAGTAGGCCGTCCGAAGCGATATACAACGGTCCTTTCAAAATACCCTATTCTGTAGCTACCTTCGTCTTTTGCTGTGCTACATGAAATTCCTCGGCTGAACTTCATAAGAGCAGATTTTCGTACGGTTTGTGTTTTGATCATTAGTTACGAATTGCCCCCCCCTCCTCCCTTCTTAAATCCTGGTTGTTGTGACAAATCAATTTACCGATCTGTACCGCATTAAGAAGCCTTGGTTAGGTTGTAAGTTGTATATTAAGTTGACAAAGTCAGCGAATATGAAAGCAAAATAAAATTTGTTGTACCCTAAAGTAATTGACTGCTAGCGAAGCGCAATGTTTACATCCGCGATATACTTCAAAATGCAATATGGAGAAGAGAGATGGAAGTGGGAATTGTTGACAAAACGTAACTTCCCCCAAACTCCGGATAGTGGCGAAGTTAAGGTTCGGTTGAAAACGCAATAAGTTATCACCAGTAACATAACAGTGGTTTGTGTCGTCACTCTACATTTTTTAATGGTCTCATTCAATAGTTTTGCTAAACAGGTAATTTCCAAGAATGCTTGCAATCGAAATAGCTCGGCTTGAAACGATATATATCGAACGCGCAACTCTAAATCGATTACGCATTCATTGATAATACGAGATGACAAAATACGAATGTTTACATACTAATTATCTTGACGGGTGATGATGTATAGCAGTGTTGACGTGAATATTTTTACAGCAGAATCGTGAAACATTCATAGAAAACAGCTCAAAGTTTTGTATCCCATCCTCGTCGCCACTTTTGTGTCCCAACTTCGTCGCCGCTTTTGTGTCCCAGCCTCGTCGTAGGTGTCGGTGGCCGAGTGGAATAAGACCGACACAGGAATAAGGATAGCCCGCTGGTGCAGGTACGGAGGGGAGCAGCCAGAAACTATAAACACTAGAGTAAATTAGAAAGAGATATATATTGCACAGAATGTAACAATACTTAACTTTTACATAGTACTGCAGAATGTTGATACATAGTTGTTAGAGGCCTGCCTAGAGCCTGTACGATAGCAAAGTCTTCAATGGTGCCTATCTGATTACGAAGGTCCTAACTGGTTGCTATCTCCGTCCGAAGTGACGATGTCCTTCAGTGGTGGCCACGAGCGGAGTTCTCGCAGAGGGCGCTCGTGGCTGTCGTCGTGAGAACGCTGCGCCGTGCGTGCATGGCGGCGCGCGGCGAAAGTAGGTGGCGCGCACTTTGTACTTGTGCGACACCACACAAAGTTTTTGACGAGCTTCAGTATAAAAAACATTGCTTCAACTGCCACTGACGAAATTTGAAGTTGTTGTATTACGTATCTAAGTGACACTTTCGTAAAAATTTACTGATTACATACATTTTAACGTAATGTGGAATATGCGTTAGGTATCCATGCAGTATATATTTCTGAGATGCTCGAGGACAAAAAATCAACAATTTTATCTGTATAAACAAATGACGCCGGCCGCGGTGGCCGAGGTGACTGAGGCGCTCCAGTCACTGTCTGCACGGCCACTACGGTCGGGGGTTCGAATCACCCCTCGGGCATGGATATTTGTGCCGTCATAGTTCGTAAGTAGTTTGTAAGTTTAGGGACTGATGACCCCGTAGTTAAGTCCCATAGACTATACAAACATTTGAACATTTTTGAAAGTGGCAGGCAGTTGTCCACGAGAAATGTAATTGTCAACCTACGGATGCGCCGCCAACATTAGCCGTGACGGTGATGCTGACTTCAGCTGTAGACCTATATACGTAACTAATCACTAAGGGGCGAAAAAAAGGGTAAAATTTTACGACGCTTCTCGCCGGGCTCCAGTGCTTATGTTGGCAACAGATGAACAATGGAGTGTAGAATTGCGTTAATATTTTTCACGAGCTACAGAGTAAAAGTTGTTGCTGCTCGTTTTCACTCGCAGCAAATGTAATACTGTAACTGACCTATGGTCGACAGGTTCTTATATGTACCCTTGTCCCTTCAGACAAAAAATGTTCGTTTTAATTGCAGTTGTCACGAAAAAACATTTATTGGTCATTGAGATGACATCATTATCATTGGTGCCAACATAACCACTGCAGCCCGGCGAGAAGCGTCGTAATATTTAACCAAAAAAAGATACTTTATTGTGCAACAAATTTACTATTAGACTAGGTCCCTACTATAATATCGAACTCCAGAAAAGATACTCCCATTTAGTGTACAATATATTATTTGCGGTATCTTTTGTTATAAGGTAGTCCCCACTCACGTAAGTTTCCATTCGGGTGTTGATATTTAGTATTAATCATTCGCCGTATCGATTACGTAAGTTTTATACATGGGCTATCTTTGCAGACCAAGAAGTAAATAAAGAATGCTGTTCCTTCTCTATGGTTGGTAGGTTCTATGTACCCTAGTCCGCTCAGTAAAAGTAATTGCTTTCGTGAAATAAATATTTATAAACAAAAATATTGCGTTAATACGCGCTTGGCTATTGTCCTTGTCACAGGATTGCCAACATTACCAAGCAAGGCCACCAAGTTGTCAAGTAAAATTCATCCCCGAGACTGATCTAGTCTCAACATCTCACAGATGATAATAGTCGTATTCTAATTGAATGCCTCGCGCTATAGTCTTTGAAACATTACTCATTTGAAATGGGGATTGATGGAGCCCTGTTACGAAACAATTTACGGTAAATTTCAAGGTAACCGGAACTGCCGTAAAAATCAAGATGGTGGCGACCCCCCCCCCCCCCCCCCGTCATATATATCAAAGTGCGCCGTATCGAGATATCGATCACGACTTCATAACGATACGGTGCAGTGACATCCAAACGAACGAAGTAAACACTAAATGACAGGTATATTTCGAATGTTCGAAATAGTGTTTTTAAACCGCAGATTCGGGCGCCCTCACGTACTAAACATAACATTATATATAACTTTGACTTTAAATAAAGTGATCAGTAGCGTAGCCTGAAGGTTTGGTATAGGTTAAACAAATTTTTTTAGAATCTCCGGTTCAGAAACACTATATCGAACATTGGTAAATTTCAAGGTAACAACTGATAACTTAGCACTGTTTACTAGTACCGATTCGAACCACGTGGTTTTTCGCTGTAGTAGATTCGATACTTACCGCATCGATACGAACAGCTTCGATATATCGCTATGGCGGCAGCCGCCTTGGCAGTTAGCTTGAAAATAACCCAACTTCCCTTATTTATGCTCAGCATAATCTCTTTTCATCACATTTCTCTTCAATACGTCACATCTCTTGCTGTCTCGTGCATAGAATAAACAGCTCACACTCTAGCTTGTCACGAATGTTTTGATGTATTTCTACGGATAGTTCATGCTTAGGCAGAAAGTAATGTAACCGCGAGAGAAAGACAAAAACGTCGAAAGATTGCAGAAGACATTTTCATTGGCTGACTGAATCCGAATCATGATTGGCAGTTTATTGTTCTTGCTGTTCATCGCGTTGTTATCAACATCTCCACGACAAACAAACCGCCGACATGTAAACTGCATTTTCATTGATGCCTGAACGTCTTCTTAACATTTTTCGGCTTACTAAATGAACCTGTAACAAATCTTCCTGGTCTTCTTTGAATATCCCACATTTCCTCAGTTATCTTGTGCGGGTACAAGATTGACGAACAGTATTCATGAAGTTGAGTAACTTCATAGACATATAGTCTGAAGGGTTACATTTTACTTCCCATCCCGGCGACTTGGCGTGGTAATGTTGGCAAAGGATCATTTGGTAATCGTGAAAGCGTTACGGAGATGATCGCTAAACTCCTGTGGAAGACTCTGCAGGAGAGACGCTCTGTTGCTCGGTACGGGCTTTTGTCGAAGTTTCGAGAACTTACCTTTACCGAAGAGTCTTGCAGTACATTGCTCCCTCCTACGTATAACTCGCGAAGAGATCGTGAAGATAAAATAAGAGAGATTAGAGCCCACACCGAGGCATACCGATAATCCTTCTTTCCGCGAACAATACGTGACTGGAATAGGAGGGAAAATCGATAGTGGTACTCAATGTACCCTCCGCCACACACCGTCGGATGGCTTGCGGTGTTAACTACGGGGTCATCAGTCCCTAAACTTACGAACTACTACTTACGAACTACTACTTACGAACTACTACTTACGAACTGGTGCGCCTCGGTTGCACAGTGGTAGAGTGCCAGACTATAATCCAAAGGTCGCGGGTTCGATCCCCGCCAGGTCCTAGGATTTTTATCTGTCACTCTCCACTTCTTTCACCTCTGGCAGTACTGCTCATGTGAAAAATACCGAGTAGCACCGTGGTTCGGAACCCACGTTAAACTGTAGGTCCCCCTATAACTGGCTGGGTAAGTCAGTTCGAAGGTCGGAGGAAGGCAACGGCATACCACCTCCAAACAGGACCATGCCTAGTAAAGCACTGTGGTGTTCAAACCAATCTTTGGAGTGTTGACTGCTTTACCTTTTTTTTTTTTTTACTTCCGAATTACTACTTCCGAACTACTTCTTACGAACTACTTACGAACGAACTAACTAACTAACTACTTACTTACTTACGAACGAACGAACGAACTAACCACTTACTTACTTACTTACTTACGAACGAACTAACCACTTACTTACTAACGAACGAACGAACTACTTACTTACTTATGTGCTAACGAACTACTTACTTACTTATGTACGAACGAACTACTTACTTATGTACGAACGAACTACTTACTTACTTATGTACGAACGAACTACTTACTTATGTACGAACGAACTACTTACTTACTTATGTACGAACGAACTAACTACTTACTTACTTATGTACGAACGAACTAACTACTTACTTACTTATGTACGAACGAACTAACTACTTACTTACTTATGTACGAACGAACTAACTACTTACTTACTTATGTACGAACGAACTAACTACTTACTTACTTATGTACGAACGAACTAACTACTTACTTACTTATGTACGAACGAACTAACTACTTACTTACTTATGTACGAACGAACTAACTACTTACTTACTTATGTACGAACGAACTAACTACTTACTTACTTATGTACGAACGAACTAACTACTTACTTACTTATGTACGAACGAACTAACTACTTACTTACTTATGTACGAACGAACTAACTACTTACTTACTTATGTACGAACGAACTAACTACTTACTTACTTACGTACGAATGAACTAACTACTTACTTACTTACGTACGAATGAACTAACTACTTACTTACTTATGTACGAACGAACTAACTACTTACTTACTTACGTACGAACTAACTAACTACTTACTTACTTACGTACGAACTAACTAACTACTTACTTACTTACGTACGAACTAACTACTTACTTACTTACTTACGTACGAACTAACTACTTACTTACTTACTTACGTACGAACTAACTACTTACTTACTTACGAACGAACGAACGAACTAACTACTTACTTACTTACGAACGAACGAACTACTTACTTACGAACGAACTAAGACGGCACAAATATCCATGCTCGAGGGGGGATTAGAACCCCCGAAAGTAGTGGCCGTGCAGACCGTGACTGGAGCGCCTTAGTCCCCTCGGCCACCGCGGCTGGCGAAGAAATCAGGTAATTCGTACGCACAATACGCGATCAACGGCAACGACAGTTCCCAACGGAGTAGTCACTGCAGCTGCTAGGATAAACAGATCAACTAGCGGAACAAAGAAAAGGGAAAGGAGGAGGAGAGGGGGGAAAAAAGACGAAAAAAATACTTTGTCAAGTGGCAGCGAAGGCAAGAGGTCGACAGAGAGAAACACATAGCGAAGGGGTCCGCCTCCCCCGGCTTAATTCCTTATTCTGCATGCGGCAGGGAGACCTATCTGGACCTTCCTCCCGCGCGCAGGGTAACAATCTCACGGGGCCGTTTCCACCCCCGCAGCCATCCCCTCCCTCCACCCACACGCTGCCATTTATGAGTCGGGGGCGTATTTATTTTACGGAGAATTGGATGTTGTTTTGTCTCGGCGGCGACCGCGCCGAATTCGGGCAGTGAGAGTGAACAGAGGAAGAGATTGAGTAGGAGCGAGGCGGGGTTGGGCGGGGAGGATGCGGAGCCAGATCGCTATCTCGCCCGACACGGCTCTTATACAGAGGGAGGGAGGGAGGGAGGGAGGGAGGGAGGGAAAGGTTGTTCTCATCTCTGCGAGAGACTGCCCTGGGGCCATTCGCGGAGCTGCTATATTCGTACCCACGTGGCTCTGCCGGAAGTGCCCGCCCGAGTTATGGCTGCGCGCTTTCAAAATAAACAAGGAGTCGACTTATTTTCGTGGCCACTCGCGCAGATATGAACTGCTTTTACTTCTTGTCCGGACGCCGGACCGCATGACGCGAGGATGTTAGAACGCCGGGGGAACACCTACAAATCAAGTCGCTAACGCGTAAACTTGGGACGTCGGCGGAGGAAGTTCGTACGTTCGCTCGTAACCGCAGACTTCCTCCGGAAACTATTTTTCTACCTACTCCCAGTGGCCGAGATGGACGAAAGGATCATTCGTGGTGATTATGGGCCAATAATGGGGGTGCCTTGAAGTCCAATATATAAAGCAGTGTGTCCGTATGTTTGTACGTGTTGCATACAAATCTACAGCTTTGTTCCAATATTAATGAAATTTTGTACACGTAAGTTTCAATCCACGAGGACGGTCGTCGTAAGTGTAAGAATCACGTACGATATATACTTCACGAGATATGACGTCACAAACAATGAGATGCGCGAAAAACTGCTGCATTTGGCGACAATGCTGCTCATTTTCTCCTAAACCATTGGACCGATTTCAACCAAATTTGGTACACACATTCCTTACCGTGAGGTAACAATTAGTACATGGTTAAGAATTACGTATGGCATATGGTTCAAAAGATATTACGTCATAACCAATAGAAATCGCAAAAAAATGTCATAATACGGCGAGACTTTCGAAATACACTGTATGAGAATGACAGTACTTAGCGACTTGCAACAAACTTTAAACATACGAGGCGCGTCCAGAAAGTAAGTTCCGTTTCAATTCATCTCCGCTGCAGCGCTGCGATTGCAGTTCCGCACATGCGCTGTAGACGACGTGTATCAAGGAGAAGAACGTGCGCCATTTGGAGATCGCTGTCAGTTACGTACGCTTTGTTGTGCTCGTTTGAAATGTCGGCGTCGATTGAAAATCCCGCCGCCTGTGAAATCAGGTCGGTGATTCGGTTTCTGAATGCGAGGAAAGCGAAACCAAGTGAAATTTATTCGAAAATTTGCGATGTTTACGGACCAAATGCGACGAGTGATTCGATGGTGAGAAAATGAGTCCGACAGTTCAATGGCGGGCGTAGGGATGTGCACGATGAAGAACGAAGTGGGCGTCTATCTTTGGTTAAAGAAGAACTTGTTCATGCGATTGATGACAATATCCAGGACATCTCAACTCTTTCCTTGGCGGTCATCACTTCACCAATGACGACGAGCTGAAAGAAACTGTTTCCAACTGGTTAAAGACACAGGCGGCAGATTTCTATGAAGAAGGTATACAAAACCTGGTGCCACGCTATAACAAATGCCTGCAAAATTGCGGCAGTTATGTGGAAAAGAAGTTTGAATTGTAGAATTTTGTGCAATAAAATTTTCTTCTGTATCTGTGTACAATTTCATTTTATTACGTAATTTCAAACCTTTATTAAACTTTTTCTCGCTGGCAACCATAGTAAAATGAAAGGAAAAGAGTTTCTCGCTTACTACTTTTCCGCTGTTTATGGAGTAAAACTACGGCTCTCGGTATGACGTTACAGTTTATAATTTGAACACTACACATTGTAACCGCAAGAAATTTTACAGACAGTACACACACAAATAGTTGAATGTACCTTCTATTTTTTATCACAGTACGACACGTAGTTCAATGAGATATGACCACATAAACCGCAACGTTCCGCTGTTTATGGACTAAAACTACAGCATTCGGTATGATGTTACAATTTATAATTTTTACACTACCAGTTGTAGCCGCAAGAAATATTACAAACAGTATACACGCATATATTTGAGTGCACCTTCTAAACTGTACGACAGTAAGACACGTAGTTCATTAAATATGAGGACATAAACAGTAACGTTCATGGAAAACCGCGCCATCACGCACCAAGTTTTAATCTATTACTTCTATACGGCTAATTATATTCCCAAGAGATTTTACAGACATACAACCTTTATACAAATGAATATATATGTGACGAATGTCAGTAATAAATAAATAAATACCCGGGCAACGCCGGGTTTTTAGCTAGTAGCCTATAACTGTCACAAAATGACATGAAAAGTAGGAAACGAAATGGATTGCTCACTTATGTCACGACGAATTGCAATTGGGTGTTGGAGCATTTACTGTATTCGAAAATTGACTATCACCTTGACGAAAACCATCAATTGGTACATAACCAACACGGGTGAAGAAAATATCATTGTTGTGAAAATGAATAGCCTAACAAACAGTCGAAACCCCGGCACTGCCCAGATATTTATTCCAATCTTGGGTTAGAACTTTCCTTTTCTGTCCATCTCCCCATCCTATTTCAGCCCATCTCTCTAAAGCTGAATAAACTGGTGTAGATACGCGTGTTATAAATATGTAACTGTAATCCCATTGACATCTATATCTATAAATGTGAATGTATGTTTGGTGTAACGCTTATCACGTCCGAACTACAAGACGCAGAGACTTAAATATATGTACAGTTACTAATTTATACCTGAGGAAGGTTTTAGGCACGGTTTTATAGCGATCTGGTAGATATTTCGTAATTTGAAGAATATGACGTGAAATGCGGAACAGTAATTACTCTTTGAAAACTAAATTTACTCTTTGAAAATGGTTTTATTGGTTGCATTGTTGCTTGAGGGTTGATAATGAGAAAAAGGTGGAGTATACTGGGATGGAACGTTATCGCTGTATATAAAATTCTACGTCCGTCTATGTGTGTGTGTGTGTGTGTGTGTGTGTGTGTGTGTGTGTGTGTGTGTGTTAATATTTCGCTCTGCAGCAAAACCTACGGAAGCAAACGAATGGTCTGTGTGTAATTGTTGTCCGAAGTCTCCTGTTGTACACCATAGCAGTTCAATGCCGATAGCTATAAGGGGGTGGAAGATACGGTGGTTGAAAGTCGTCAAATTATAAAAAAATTCGGACTGAAGGCCAGCGATGACGTTTGCGATTCTATAGCAAGGAGGTTACGTACAGCAAAACGTGATGCCACAGACCATATCTTTGGTCTATGCGTGTTACAATGTCTTCAGCTCTTTCTCTGTAAGGATAAGCATACGAATAAGGGAATATCAGAATAAATAAATAAAGCAGTAAAACACATATTTATTATAATACATCTCTTTAAAAAATGGATTTGAAGTTTTGCGCATTATATTAAGTAATTACAAATGTTAGTTTCTAAAGAAGGTATTGTATTTCATTTCATCCTTCAAAATCACTCTCATACCACACTACTGAAAGATAGCTTATCTACCATACTCAACCAACACGCGAGCGGAGCCGCGGGTTTAAGCTAGTATCAAATAAAAACAACGAAAATGTAAGAGAGAAACTTAAAGTAAATTTTCCCGCTTAAAACATTGTTGTTGTTGTTATGGTCTTCAGTCCGGAGACTGGTTTGATGCAGCTCTCCACCCTACTCTATCCTGAGCAAGCCTTTTCATCTCCTCATAAGAACAGCAACCCACATCCATTTGAATCTGCTTAATATACGCGTCTCTTGGTCTCCCTCTGCGATTTTTACCCCACTCACTTCCCTCCAATGCTAAATTTACGATTCCCCTATGTCTAAGAATGTGTCCTACCAAGCGATCCTTTCTTTTAGTCAGGGTATGCCAAAAATTCCTTATCTCACCAATTCTGTTCAGTCTTAAAACATTATTTCCCGTATTTTACACCATTTTTTGAAATCCTTTAAAATAAAACGAAATTGTGGGTACCTACTTGAACTGTCAACTGGCGTATATACGTCTTATACGCCGGCAAATAAGGTAATTTTGTGTGTGTGTGTGTGTGTGTGTGTGTGTGTGTGTGTGTGGTTTCTTCTCGAACATATGTAATCGTCTCTTGACAACATTACAGCAGTGTGATCTGTGGCGTCATGTCTCGAATCGCGTGGCCGCTCCAGGCGAAGGTTCGAGTCCTCCCTTTGGCCTGCGTGTGTGGTAGGTAGTGTATATGTCTAGGGACCGGTGACACTAGCCGTTGGGTGCCTAAGACAAACTTTGAACACAATTCCATTTGAGTGTCTGATTCAGCGCTTCACTTCTGGTATCAAGTCCAACTATATATGCTGACAGGGTGACAATTATTGAACTATATGGCATAGAATCGTCATAACTTCTGAAAACCTGCCCTGCCCTAGGGGCTCACGGTTCGTTTGTGAATACGTGCGTGGCGGGCACGGGCCCCGAGCTGATGCAGTCTGTGCAATATCGTGACAAACAGTGTCACATTATAGACTGCCATGCAGGGCCGTAGCCAAGTTGGGGATAGTGGATCAATCCTCACCTCCGATGAAGATGGAATGCTTTGAATGTTAGAAAATATGTAATAATTTGCAATTGCGTTTTATAGTCTCATGCCCCTTTCCCAAAACATAATTCTAAGAACCTGTTGGCACACATAGCATTGCCAAATCCGAAGAATATCAAATAGACATTCCAGTACTATCCTAACCAGAGTGTACTTATTAATCTCCTAATAGGTACTTATGTGTTTAGCGCGTACGATTTTAACGCCCTCTGTTATGTACTTTTCCTAAGCTCTAGAGAGTATAGATTTCAGCAGTTGTTGGCATAATGTGCATTTTAATACAGATGACGTCAGTGTATTTTACTGTAAAACAACTATGGATTGTGATTTTTTTAAAGTGTTTTTCCCATGCGGCAGAGCGCTAGTTACATTTAATCCAATGTGAGAAGATTGCCGCAAGTTCTGGATATCAAAGAATTTGTGGAATGAAAGCTTGTTACGGAAATCCTAGAGAAGTGCGAAAAAAAATGGAAAATTCTTTCGCCCAACGGATAACTTTATCGTGATACAAACAAGTCCACCTTCAAATCATAATTCTTATTGCGGAAGCAACTTGATGTTTATTCTAAACTACAGTTAAAAACACGTTCATAAATTCAAAGTACTTCACATTTTTATTTTTGTTTTTACTTTTTTTTTAATTTATCATTTAATTTTTTATTTATTTATTTACTTTTGATTTGCCAATCAACCTGTGTCCTTAATATTGTTTCAAGCCGTCCGCGGTGGCCGAGGGGACTGAGGCGCCCCAGTCACGGTCTGCACGGCCACTACGGGCGGGGGTTCGAATCCCCCCTCGGGCATGGATATTTGTGCCGTCCTTAGTTGTAGGTAGTTCATAAGTAGTTTGTAAGTTTAGGGACTGATGACCCCGTAGTTAAGTCCCATAAGCTATACAAACATTTGAACATTTTTTTGTTTCAAATTTTCTGAAGGAAATACTATAACTGTCTGTATATCAGGGAATTTCACTTCGGGGAACTTGTGGGAACCCTATAGAAGGCGTTTAATCCTTTAATTTTGCTATACACGTGCTGTATACTGTGTGTGTGCATATGATACAAAGTGTGTAAACACCTACGTAATTTTTAGGGCACTTCTGGATGGTGTCGAGTTAAACCGGTTCGGCTAATTTCCAATTTTTGTCAAGCCTACAAGTAGTCATTTTTATTCTCTCTCTCTCTCTCTCTCTCTCTCTCTCTCTCTCTCTCTCTCTCTCTCTCTCTCTCTCTCTCTCTTTCTCTCTCTTTCTCTTTCTCCATATATATAATATCATTTATATGTATAATCGTGTCGCTGGAGATATGACCTCCACATCAATGCCCCTCTTTTTCCATTCTGTATAGCTAATTTTCTCATTTTTTGTTACAGGTAAGTCTATCAACTAGCAGCCGCAAGCAGAGTTCGTAAAGCTGTGAGTAAACTTTTCCTTTCCTTGGTCTCTGCTACGTTACTTAAAACACTTTGATCCCACGTGATGGGACATCACAATCCGGCAGTGCATGCTATCTATCTTGCCCTAACCGCGCGAGAATAGCCGCGTGGCCTAAGGCACCTTGCCAAGGATTACGCAGCCGCTCTCAGTCGAAGGTTCGAGTCCTCTTTCGGACTTGGCTGTATGTTTTACCCTTAGCATTAAGTTCAAGTAGTTGGTAAGTCCAAGGACCGATGACCACAGCTGGTTGGTTCCTTAGCTTTACTAACACTGAATCCTTTTTTACTACCGCGATACGAACAACTGCCGTTTCTGAAGTATCTTATGTTCATGAGGCGACCGCGGCAATGCTCGGCAGGCAATAGTCCCAGTCATACGTAAGTAGACCTCTACAATCATGTCGCATGCTGTGCCTAACACGAGATGAATGTTCATCAACTGTTTGAAGAAACCTTTTAACTTTCCTCCTTGCTAAGAAAGAATTAGAGGGGCATTATGCCGTATAAAAGAAGCTATTTCATTAGTTTCGCTTTATTGAGTTGATTTGAAGCAATTACTTAACGGGATAAAACCTCGAGTAAGTTAATATGAAACAGTATCTGAAACTAGTCACACAAATTAATAATTACTCGTTTAATTTTACATTGTTTTTTTAACTAGATAAGCACATAACACTTTAGGAGGTAAAATGTAGTAGCACCTAAGAGTAGCGAACTGTATTAACGAAGACACATTGAGAGCATTCTAGGTCTTAATTATTCTAAAAAAAAGGAATAAGTATTATTTTTCATAATTACTTTAAACACCTTAATTTAATATTTTGAATTTGTTACAAATGTTCACATGTTTGTTAAGCTTATGGGACTTAACTACGGGGTCATCAGTCCCTAAACTTACAAACTACTTATGAACTACCTTATACTAAAGACGGCACAAATATCCATGCCCGAGGGGGAATTCGAACCCCCGACTGTAGTGGCCGTGCAGACCGTGACTGAAGCGCCTCAGTCTCCTCGGCCACCGCGGCCGGCAATTTGTTACAACAACTCAATGTAGTGAGACAAATAAGTTACTGTCTTCCATAAGAAACTAAATGACTCACGTTGTTGGGGAGAAAATACGTCATTTGCCTGGTAGTCCACATACTCATGGTCTTCAGTGAAGCAAATATTTTGCTTCTTTAAAGCGACAAATTACTCTCTACTTATTGCAGAAAACATGAAAACAGTTTTTTTGTAAAACGTAACAAAATGTCTATACTAAACCATTGCATCAATACTCTTTTCTGCATAATTTGTTACCTTGGTATTCACTAGGGAGCATGCAAAACTTCGCTCTTGGAATGAAAACATAAACTTCATTCAGGGATTACGCTTTATAGTCAGTGTGTCCGTGACAAAAAATTCAAATAATTTGAATAAATAATCCCTGAGACGGATTTACATCTCAAATATGTCAAAGACATTATTGATAGATCTGAAGCATTGAATTAAAATTTGTGGTGCGGCCGGGAATCGAACCCGGACCTCCATGCTTACTAGGCAGGCGTCTTAACTGTTAGACTACTACACCACTAACGATTAAGGCGCCTCGGAATAGTCTATGTACGATTTCCCTCCACAACACAAACTTTAATTCAGCTTCTTTGTTCCAAAGATAATTGCCACTACAGCCAAGGCTCTCCATGCAGCGGAATAGCACCTCAGCAATGGACATGGTGGAACAATCCTGTTACGGTGATATAAATATCAATTAATTTGAATAAATAATCCCTGAGACGGATTTACATCTCAAATATGTCAAAGACATTATTGATAGATCTGAAGCATTGAATTAAAATTTGTGGTGCCTAGTAAGCATGGAGGTCCGGGTTCGATTCCCGGCCGCACCACAAATTTTAATTCAATGCTTCAGATCTATCAATAAAAAAAATCAAACTTTCATATTACTTGATATTTTAATAAATTTTTATTAACTTGAAACAAAAGCACACTGTCAAAAAATTTTGATTGTGGACCATATGGTGTCCATACTCTTTGAAAAGAATGTAATTTTCGGTAACTGCCTAATGCTACAAAAAACATTTGTGTTGCTTATAAATATAATTTGTTGACAGAGAAAGGCAATAAGCAAGCAGTTGGGGCTAAAGCACTAGCGACGTTCCAATGGTGAGGGAGAGACAGGAAAACGTAATTATGGTGGGGGAATGGAATTAGGTAGTAGGAAACGGCAGGGAACCAAAAATAGTAGGTGAATATTTCCTGGGGGAAAAGGAGTGGCGGAGGAGGTCTCCTGGAAGAATTTTGCGCAGAGCAGAGTTTAACCATCACAAACACTTCGTTTAAGATTCTAAGAAGCTTGAAATGTTGAAGATTAGATGTGGGTAGATAGTTACTAATTAGGAGGTACTGTAAAGAATTTGGGTGAATAGATACTTCTGGCATATCATGAGTAAGAGAAGGGATCGATCGTGGGCCACATTCTTGGACGTCAATGAATCGTGAATTTAGTATTGCAGGAAGGAGGTGCGAAGTAAAAATGGTAGAGGGAGACCTAGAGACCACTACAGTAAGCAGATTCAAAAAAAAAAAAAAAAAAAAAAAAAAAAAAAAAAAAAAAAAAATAATAATAATAATAATAATAATAATAAAAAAAATAAAAAAAATAATAATAATGAGGGTGCCGTTCTTATTCTTACAAGGAAAGTACATGGGCTCGAACAAACATATCTGTATGAACGTTTGCTTACAGGATCTCTACGCACACCTCAATGTGCTGTCGGGTGTCGTTTTTCTGCAAAACTCTGCAATCATGCTCCAGATAGCACTTTAGATGTAACTGTAGACGCCATACGTAATGCAGATATCTTATGTAATAATCATCGTACACATTCTCTAGCGTATTGTCATCAAAAGCCGTGATGATAGTTGCAACTTTAACCTTGTTCTCAGAAGACTGTTGGTATTCACTGCCACTGCT
The DNA here is from genome assembly GCA_026315105.1 of Locusta migratoria. Lineage (NCBI taxonomy): Eukaryota > Metazoa > Arthropoda > Insecta > Orthoptera > Acrididae > Locusta > Locusta migratoria. Next base: position 16,735,927 of record CM048754.1, read on the forward strand.
TCCATCACCTCTTCCCTCACCGTAACACTACCGCTAGCAATGAGTTGTTTGTCGTTATCATCCCTATCATCATTATGTGTTAGTGTTACAACGGTATTTAACTTACGCTCATATTTCTGTACCATAACAGATACGAGAAAGCATGCGAATGATTCATCTTCTACACTAATACCATCTTCACGAAGAAGGGCTCTTCGTAATTTCATCTCAACCAATCGCAATACATTAGCAGGATTGTTTAGCAATCGCCGCCCCATCTGACGCTTCACCACACAAATAAGTCACAAAACGCAACTTCGGAGGCACACTGCACCGTCCCTACTGGCGATTTTGGTGTATATGTTTTTGTTCGAGCCCAAGTACTTTACTTGTTAGATTAAGAGGTTTGCACAGGATAGTGTGGGTTGGAGAGCTGCATCAAACCAGTCTCCGGACTGAAAACAACAACAACAGGGGACAATGTGGAACCATATCGAATGCCTTCCAAAAATCAAGAAACACGGCATCGATCTGGAGGCCTATACCTATTGCTTCGAAGGTGTCGTGGACGAATAGCGCGAGATGGCGTTCAAATCGTTGCTTTCTGAACCCACGTCGATTTCTACAGCGGAGATTTTTCGATCTCCAGAAAAGTCATAATTCGTGAGCACAAAATATGTTCCATAATTCTGCAACACACCGATGTCTGTTCGCCGACCTCTCTTGAAAATTAATGATTTGCATTTTTACCTACCCTAAGGCTGCCGAGGAGGCAGTTGTCCTCCCTCGGCCGTCTACCTTTTCTACTACCTCTGATGACCTTCGCGCTGGCGTCTCCCGTTGGTTTTTACATTGGTCATCCCTGTCAGGGAACAAATTGCGAGCCATTAAACCTGTGCCTGATCTCTGGTCAACGTCATCTCGACCTTCTCGTCGAGAGGAGATTGTCCTGGCCCGGCTTCGTATTGGCCACTGCCGTTATGAAAATGTTCAAATGTCTGTAAATCTGTCGGACCAAACTGCGTGGTCATCAGTCCGTAGCTTACAAACTACTTAAACCTAGTTAAACTAACCTACGGACAAGCACACACACCCATGCCTCAGGGAGGACTCGAACCTCCACGGCTACCGCGGACTCAGCAGCGAGACGCTTCAGACCGCTCGGCTACTCCACCGCGGCTCCACTGCCGTTATTGTTGTTTGTTGTTGTGGTCTTCAGTCCGGAGAATGGTTTGATGCAGCTCTCCACCCTACTCTATCCTGAGCAAGCCTCTTCATCTCCACATAAGAACGGCAACCTACATCTGTCTGAATCTGCTTACTGTATCCATCTCTTGGTCTTCCCCTGCGATTTTTTCCCCACACACTTCCCTCCAACGCTAAATTCACAATTCCTTGATGTCTAAGAATGTGTCCTACCAATCTATCCCTTCTTTTAGTCAAGGTATGCAAGAAATTCCTTTTCTCCCCAATTCTGTTCAGTACCTCCTCATTAGTTACGCGATCCACCCACCTAATCTTCAGCATTCTTCTGTAGCACCAAATTTCAAAAGCCTCAACCCTCTTCCTGTCTGCACTGTTTATCGTCCATGTCTCACTCCCATACAAGGCAACACTCCATACAAATGCCTTCATAAAGGACTTCCTTAGGCTTAAATCAATATTCGATGTTATCGAATTCCTCTTTTTCAAGAACGCTTTTCTACCCATTGCCATTCTGCATTTTATATCCTCTGTACTGCGACCATCATTTGTTATTTTACTGCCCAGCTTTTACTGCTCATCTACCTCCTTTATTGCTTCGTTTCCCAATCTAATTCCTTCAGCATCACCTGATTTTCTTACACTGCACTCCATTACCCTAGTTTTGCTCTTGTTAATGTTCATCTTATATGCACCTTTCAACACACTGTCCATTCCGTTCAAATGCACTTCCAGGTCCTTTGCTGTATCTGACAGAATTACTATGTCGTCGGCAAAACGCAATGTTTTTAATTCTTCACCCTGAACTTTAATTCCTTCTCCAAATTTCTCCTTGCTTTCCTTTATAGCTTGCTCAATGTACAAACTTAACAACAATGGAGAAAGACTACAACCCTGTCTTACTCCCTTTCCAACCACTGCATCCCTTTCATGCCCTTCAACTCTGACAACCGCTGTCTGGTTTTTGTACAAGTTGTAAATAACCTTACGTTCCCTATATTTTACTCCTGATTGCTTCAGAACTTGAAAGAGTTTATTCCAATCAACATTGTCAAAAGCCTTCTCCAAATCTACAAAAGGTAGAAATGTAACTGCCGTTATAGCCACCAGTATTTACTTCGTGGTGATCCTGCTCCCTTATGTGAGCATTGTGATGAACCTTTTATTGTGTACCACCTTTTAGTGCAATGTCGATCCTCGACGGTAGGCATCGTCTGTCCAATATATGACTTGGCCTTATAAGAAACAACGCACTGAAAAACCGCTGCGATTTCTCCGCCGCGGAGGAACCGCGGACTATAAACACAGCCTTATTGTCTACTGCTCGCGCTGCCACTTGTCTGTATGGTTATTTCCACATTGATATCGAACATTGACGACGACCCTGTGTGCATTGAGCCATGTAACATTACCCTGCCTCCCTGAGTGTCTTTGCGTGCCCTACTACTAGTTATCGGTAGTGTCAGGCGACAGATGAGAATGCTGCTGTAGCCTTCTACATACGAGGCCGCCCCACACGTGTTGCTTCGCCCTCCTCACCCCTCTACACCCCCTGACTCCTCCCCCAACTCGGTCCGTCCTAATTTCCCTGCCGTTCAGGCCTCTCAAGTCGAAAGCGATATCGACGCCGTTACCCTTTCCGCAACTTCGAGATGACGGCGTGGCGTCGTCATATCCCGGCGCCTCGATGGCCCATCCAGAAGTGGAGAGGCCGTTCTCTTCTGCTTTCGCTTCCTGGTGTATCCAGCTCGTAGCTGCCTCTGCTGTTGCCGTCCCAATGCTCTGTTCTCATCTCACACAAAACGCACACCACTTTTGCCACTCCGGTCCTTCCTGTAAGCCACAATTACCGACCCTGCGAAATTACGCGTTCTTCTGAGGTCACTATCCTGTCTATTTTGTGCAAATTTCCCAACTTCCACATACAGGCGCATCCAGAAAGTAAAGTTCCCCTATTAAAAAGAAAACAAAAAAAATGGAAGTACGAAGTCGAGACAACAGTTACACGAGAAGACTATGGTCAACACGTACAGCAATGTTTGAACTATTCTTACACATATTCACCAACATCAAATATTGATTTAAGCCTAAGGAAGTCCTTTCTGAAGGCATTTGTGTGGAGTGTTTCCTTGTATGGTAGTATACATATATATAGTATGGTATAATGTCAGCTACATATAATACTTTAGTAAGATATACTAGTGTCATTGTTGTTCAATTTGTACATTGAGCAAGCTATAAAGGAAAGCAAGGAGAAATTTGGAGAAGGAATTAAAGTTCAGGGTGAAGAATTAAAAACATTGCGTTTTACCGACGACATAGTAATTCTGTCAGATACAGCAAAGGACCTGGAAGAGCAATTGAACGGAATGGACAGTGAGCTGAAAGGTGCATATAAGGTGAACATTAACAAGAGCAAAACTAGGGTAATGGAGTGCAGTGTAAGAAAATCAGGTGATGCTGAAGGAATTAGATTGGGAATAGGAAGCAATAAAGGAGGTAGATGAGTTCTGTTACTTGGGCAGTAAAATAACAAATGATGGTCGCAGTACAGAGGATATAAAATGCAGAATGGCAATGGGTAGAAAAGCGTTCTTGAAAAAGAGGAATTTGTTAACATCGAATTTTGATTTAAGCCTAAGGAAGTCCTTTCTGAAGGCATTTGTATGGAGTGTTGCCTTGTATGGGAGTGAGACATGGACGATAAACAGTGCGGACAGGAAGAGGATAGAGGCTTTTGAAATTTGGTGCTACAGAAGAATGCAGAAGATTAGGTGAGTGGATCGCGCAACTAAATAGGAGGTGCTGAACAGAACTGGGGAGAAAAGGAATGTCTGGCATACCTTGACTAAAAGAAGGGATAGATTGGTAGGACACATTCTTAGACATCAATGAATTGTGAATTTAGCCTTGGAGGGAAGTGTGTGGGGGTAAAAATCGTAGAGGAAGACCAAGAGATGGATACATTAAGCAGATTCAGACAGATGTAGGTTGCCGTTCTCATGTGGAGATGAAGAGGCTTGCTCAGGATAGGGTATTGTGGAGAGCTGCATCAAACCAGTCTCCGGACTGAAGACCACAACAACAGCAGCACTCACCAAAAGAACCGACACGAAGATCACATGGGTATCGGTTTTTAGAACTTCTTTATATTTACGGTGCGTGAAGTTCAGAACTCAAATAACTATCAGCAAAACTATTGGACGCAACTCTCAAAAATTCACTACAAAATCGACTTCGAAGTTTTGCAAGTACATGTAAGTACCAATAATTGAGCCGCCTGCGGTGGCCGAGGGGACTGAGGCGCTTCAGTCACGGTCTGCACGGCCACTACGGTCGGGGGTTCGAATCCCCCCTCGGGCATGGATATTTGTGCCGTCCTAGTTCGTAAGTAGTTCATAAGTAGTTTGTAAGTTTAGGGACTCATGACCCCGTAGTTAAGTCCCATAAGATTTAAAAAAAATAAAATAAAAAAAATTCTCGTGTACATTTTGAATCCATCATCGGTGGTAGACCTGGGACTGCGGCTGGTCAAGATTATCTAGGAAACAGGTCATCGTCAGCCGTATGTTTTATAGATACACTAGCTTAAACTCGCGGCTCCGCTCGTGTGTTGGTTGATTATGATAGATAAGCTATCTTTCAGTAGTGTGCTATGAGACTGGTTTTGATGGATGAAATGAAATACAATATCTTTGTTTCTAAAAAACATTAATCAACATTTGAATAAAAGATAAAATTATGTGAAGTGCGTAATGATTTACAATAAATAATACATACATTATTCCTCATAGCCTGTGATGCAATATCTGAACACGTATGGTAAGAGTAATGTCCAAATTCATTTTAATTCCATTTTTGGGCATTCTAGTAAACTACGTTATTTGTAGTATTGTTTGGAGCGTAAAAGTAGAGACGTTTTTGGTTTGACCACCCTTGAGCAAGCAACGTATAATTGACCCTGTGGAAAACATGAGGGCTGTGAATGGATTCCTGCGACGTTTATGTAATGATTGTCCTCGAGCTTTGTTAATTGCCATGGCAAAAGCTACACGAACTGGAAACTGAAGTCTTTTGAACTCAAATGGCATGTCTGAATGGATTAAAGGAAATTTCACAATAATGATTGTAATGATATCACAGATCGATCAATTCATGTAATGTGCGAAACGTCAAATCGATTTTGTTAAAGAGCTGTAGTAAAAGAAATTTCTTTTTCGCTGCCATATTTATTTATTCTTATATTTCCTTACAGAGAAAGATCTGAAGACATTGTAGCACGCATAGACCAAAGATATGGTCTGTGGCATCACGTTTCGCTGTATGTAACCTCCTTGCTATAGAGTCGCAAACGTCATCGCTGGCCTTCAGTCAGAATTTTTTTTATAATTTGACGACTTCAACCACCATATCTTCCACCCCCTTATAGCTATCGGCACTGAACTGCTATGGTGTACAACGGGAGACTTCGGAAAACAATTACACACAAACCATTCGTTTGCGTTCTGTAGTTTTCGCTGCAGAGCGAAATATTAACACACACACACGTAGAATTTTATACACCAATAACTTTCCATCCCAATATCATTATCAACCCTCAAGCAACAATGCAACAAATAAAACCATTTTCAAAGAGTAAATATAATTTTCAAAGAGTAACTATTGTTCCGCATTTCGCGTTATATTCTTCAAATTACTGAATATCTATAAGATCGCTATAAGACCGTTCCTAAAACCTTCCTCGGGTATAAATTAGTAACTGTATAAATATTTACGTCTCTGCGTCTTGTCGTTTGGACGTGATAAGCGTACACCGAACAGACATTCACATTAATATATATAGATAAACAGCTACTCGATCGCCATAAAACCGTGCCTAAAGCCTTCCCCGGGTAAGCATTAGTAACTGTACATATTTTTAGGTATTTGTCTTGTGGTTCAGGCGTATTAAAAGTACAGCGAACAGATATTCACATTTATAGATACAGATTTATTTCTTGGCTACCAGTTTCGGCTTTGAATTATGCCATCTTCAGGCTCCTATATCGGAGTGTAACATCCATTTAAATAGGGATGTTATACTCTGATATAGACGCCTGAAGCTGGCATAATGTAATGCCGAAACTAGTAGCCAAGAAATAAATCAATAAACATATATAAAAATAGAACGTGGGACGTGTTTCCGTATATTTCACTTGGTAGCCAAAATTATTCACTGCAGACAAAGGGCGGTTATGCAGGAGAGTAGCCTTTAGGTTCGCGTTGTGCACTATGGTGTTTTGGTCGCGGTGTGTGGCGGTGGGTGAGTGTGGCGAATAAAAATCCGTAAAATGTGGAGCAATACGACGATCAACAGATGCTCGAAGCTAAAAAGACTCAAAGATAAAACACTGGGGAACACAGACATACATTAACTGAGCATTAACTACACTGCCAATACACCAATGATCTCAATATAAACACTGGAAAGCCAACTGTTGTGCTTGGGATCACGTGATGCAATTTCTTCAGTTATTTTTTGCAACAAGCGTACGAATAAAGAACAAAAAGTTCATTTTGCAGTTTGAAACTGCCAAGAAAGATACCAAAGCATAAGAAAAAATTTTCGCATTCTCGATCCGTTTGTAAAAGACAGAAAACGGCGCTGAAAGGTGAATGTACAGACGATATAATTTTGAAATTTGTAGACGTTGTTTATCTTACACTGTAGGTATCAGCGATTTTTCGATATTACCATCCCTAAGGGGGTGAAAGAGGGGATGAACGGTTTTTTGAAAATACGTTGCTATTCAGGCAATTTTGAAGCAAGAAATACAAAATTTCAGATTTCGATTTTTGGAAATTGTAAAAACACGTGTTTCGAGATTTTTCGAAATTCAACCATTAAGAGCGTGAAATAATGGAAAATCCTTTAAGAGTGCTACTAAAACTGTTTTGATGCTAGAAATGCGAAAATTTGGATTTGGAACCATGGTTAAAATTTATTAAAAATGTGTTTTGGAATGTTTTGAATTCTTCCATCTATGGTGCAATAGGGGGTGGCAAATTGTATCAAAATACTTAATTAGGAAAGTATTTTTAAAGCTAAATCTATGAAAATTGATGTTTAGAAGTAGAAACAATCAATGAGGACCATCCAAACTAAGCGTGCGAAGAAGTGGGAATTAAGCTAGAGTTTCTATAAAACATACGGCTGACGATAACCAGTTTCGTACATAATCTCGTGTACAAGGTGCATCCAGAAAGTAAGTATAGAGGCTTTTGAAATGTGGTGTTACAGAAGAATGCTGAAGATTAGGTGGGTGGATCGCGTAACTAATGAGGAGGTACCGAACAGAATTGGGGAGAAAAGGAATTTTTGGCATACATTGACTAAAAGAAGGGATCGATTTGTAGGGCACATCCTTAGATATCAAGGAATTGTGAATCTAGCGTTGGAGGGAAGTGTGTGGGGTAAAAATCGCAGAGGAAGACCAAGAGATGGATACAGTAAGCAGATTCAGACAGATGTAGGTTGTCGTTCTTATGTGGAGATGAAGAGGCTTGCTCAGGATAGGGTATTGTGGAGAGCTGCATCAAACCAGTCTCCGGACTGAAGATAACAACAACAACAACAGTGGCACCTATGCACTGTAAATTGTTATATAACAACTGATTGACATTGCAAGATTATGGCCTTGTAAAATATTTTATTTGACCAGATGATGCTGACATAGTTCAGCGAAACAGGTCGTCGTAAATAAAAATTGATGATCATGGATCTTGGCTTTTTTATATCTTTTTACAATATCATAATTGGATCGCCTCCTAGAACGTAAACCAACTCAAGGATCATAAAGGATCCGAATTTGGTTATGTGGAATAGCCTGCCACGCATTTTCCACCTGGTGCCTCAGTTGGGCCAGATTTCGTGCCAGGCATGCAGACCGCACAACATGACGTTTCGTGCGGTCCAAAACATGCCCAATGGGGGAGATAACTGGGAATCGCGCTGGCCAGGGTAGTGAGGTACACCTTGAAGAATACGTTGGGTGGTACGCGATACATGTGGATCTGCACTGTCCTGTTGGAAAAGCATATGACCTTGTTGGTGCACGAGTGGTAGCAAGACGGATTGAATGATGGTTTCAGTGTACTGTGCGCTGCTCAATGTTCTCTAGACGATCACTAGAGGAGAATGGCGAGTGTAGAATATCGCTCCCCTCACAATGATGCACGATCATGTCTGCCGTTAGTGTCCTCCGCTCAAGCTCCAACATCGTCCAGCCCGCCTCCAATGGTGTCATGGTAGGCGCTTATGAAGGGACAAATGGAGACGTGTCGTCTTTAATGATTATAGTCGTCGCTGCCTCGGGCCAACAATGGTCGTGCAGGGGAGTGCGAAAGTCTGGAGTGTTCGAGACAGAGGCAAACGGGGCCGACACCTGACGTCATGGTGTGGGGAGCCATTTCCTAGACTGGCCGTTATCCTCTGGTGTTCGTTGTGGGAAAACTGAACAGTACACGGTAGACTGAAACCATCATTCAACCCGTCTTGCCACCGTTCATGCACCAACAAGGCCATGTGCTTTTTCAACAGGACAATGCACGACCACACGTATTCCGTACACCCGAATGTGCTCTTCTAGCTGTACGTCAACTACGCTGCCCACCATTATCCCCTGATCTGTTTCCCACTGAGCATGTCTGGGGCCGGATGAAACAATATCTTGGTGCGGTCTACGAAATCTGGTCCGACTGAGGCATCAGATGGAAATTGCTTGGCAGGCCATACCGCAAGACTTCATGCGGCACCTCTACGATCGTCTTCATGAGAAAGTTGCACCCTGCATTGCTGCAAAAAGGAGGGTGTTCACGGTACTAACACCAACAGTGCGGACGCTCTGGTGACTGTACTCACGTGCCTATGACTCTGCGTGCGTGATCGTGTGTCGCATACACCCTTAAGAAGGTGTCAATAAAATTTCCCCTCTGCTGCGTCGCCGCATTCGTGGTGTTTTTTTCATTTTCCAGGAGTGTATTACCACTACGACGACCATCAGTTTTTGCAACTATTATGACGGACTGATAGGCTACGGCCACACTTGCGTTTTTTGAAGCTGGACGCTCAGCGTCAAAAGACGGCACAGTTATAGTATAGGGAGGCTGGAGAAGGCCGGTAGACTAGTGGCCACACACGGCGTCATTTTCTGCGCACCCTCAAGGCCAGACACCAGTCGGATGGGCCGGCGCCCATTCGCTGCGTCAAAAGGCGCTTCTCACACTGCGTTGTCAACGCACAGTAGTGTGTGTAGTCAAGTGTTATTTCAGTTTCTTTCGATGAGTGAGATGGAAAAAATTGAACTTGATAGCGAACGTATTATCTTAGAAGTCCAAACTCGACCATTTTTATACGACATTCAAAATGAGGATTATAAAAACAGACAAAAAAAGGGACGGTTGGCTAGCTGTTATTTTATGCAATGTAAACAAATAATAAAATAAGTAATAAAACTTCACTTATCTCAGAGTAACTGATAGCTTTTCTTCAGCCCTTATAAAATCACGTAGTCGAGTATTTCTTTCAGTAATAGCACTCGATACATTATACAGCAGAGTTTCGTATGACTTACTAGACATCCTGTAGTACTAAAAAAAAACTTTTCAGGGTTTTCTTTAAGTTTGTTGTGTATCAGAGTGAATTTTCCTCTCTCTGATCTGCCTTCAATTATTGGATGAATCCAAATACGTCTTTTTTGTCTCCGTCGAAGCAGTAACAGTGCAGCACATATTATTGTTGCAGACTGTTTACTTAATATATTCATTTCTCAACGCTGCGATGTCACCCAGGCAGGTGTGAAACGCTACTGAGTGTAATGTGGCCACATTCACGTCTTTGGTCGGTAGGACGCCTGTAAGAAGCCGCTGTGTATACGCGGTCGAATGTGGCCACCATCAGGCGACTTGTAGAGCTGCTTCTTTAGACGCTCAGCGTCCAGCTACAAAAACCGCAAGCATGGCCGTAGCCTTATAGGCGCGCTGGCCACGCGGTGGACCGCAGTAGCACCTGCCTCCCCCTTCGCCTTCCCCCTGATCCTCCCCCGCACTGACAGTGGCAGCAGCCGAGGCAATCGCGTATATGGCGGCGCCGCCCCCGGCGACAGGCGGACGCCACCGCCCCCGCCGCCCCCGCCGCCCCGCCGCCCCGGCGCCCTCGGCAAGTGATTCTGCGCTTGCCATGCAGGGCACGTCCGCCCCTAATACCTAGGCGCGTGCGTCCACGCACTCCTTCCGCCCCCCCCCCACCCCTTCCTTATTCTCGTGACGATCCACCACGTGGCTGTCCCGGACACAAAGCCTCTGCGAAACAGTGCCGCATCGCGTCGCCCGGCGTCTTGTCTTGTCTTGCCCCGCTGTTATCCGCCGTGTCCATCCACTGCCGTAGCCGGGGGACGTGCTGCGAATCCACACCCGCCTCCTACTCCCCTCCCCTCCCCTTCATCTGCTTCTCTTTCGGGAGCTCCCATCAAGAGTTGTTGGTCATATCGTTCTGTTGTAAACACGGCCATTTCCCCAATCTCGTATCCTCCCCGCGCTCTCTCTCTCTCTCTCTCTCTCTCTCTCTCTCTCTCTCTCTCTCTCTCTCTCTCTCTCTTTTCAACTAACCAGAAGAAGTTACATTTGCATCTACAGGGTGAGTAACTATTGCCATCAAGAATAATTCCTAAAGTATGACAGAAGCTGAAAAGTTTACGGGACAACGGGGGCCAAAATACACGGTAATAAGACAGTCGCTATACATTGTGTAGTTAAACATATTTTAAACATAAGGAGAGGCATTGTATTATAATTTGTGCTGTGGCCGGGATTCGAACCCGGGACCTCCTACTTACTAGGAAGGCGCTTTATTAATTTTTTTTTTATTTATTTTCAGGAAAAGTAGGGTTATATAAAGTGTGTTGTCGCACAAGTCTAAAGTGCGCGCCACCTACTTTCGCCGCGCGCCGCCATGCACGCACGGCGCGGCGTTCTTACGACGTCAGCCACGAGCGCCCTCTGCTGCAACTCCGCTCGTGGCCACCACTGAACGACACCGTTCACTTGGGACTGAGATAGGAACCAGTTAACACTTCGGAATCAGATAGGCACCAGTGAAGACTTGGCTATCGGACAGGCACTAGGCAGGCCTCTAGCTCAACTATGTATCAGCATTCTGCAGTGCTGAGCTATGTAAAAATTAAGTATTGTATAAATTCCGTGAAATATATATCTCGTTCTAATTTACTCTAGTGTTTCTAGTTTCTGCTGTCCCACTGGCTGGTCACCTCCGTACCTGCACAAGCGTGCTTCCTTTATTCCTGTGTCGGACTCTTTCTACTCGGCCACCGACACCTACGACGGAAACGAGACACAAAAGCGGCGACGAGGCTGGGACACAAAATAAAAGATCCATTTTTATTTACAAACTGAAGCCTTTATTATAATCATGAGATCAAATGAAGTCCAGTGCCCTATCCGGAACAAATTTAACTAAAACATAATGTGTCTCACCATAGTGCGAAAATAACTGTATGAATGATGTCACTTCCACCATGCTGCATCATTCGTGTCATTTTCGAACTTAAAGGCTCCCATCAGGAATTGTCGGTCATATCGTTCTGTTGTAAACACGGCCATTTCCCCAATCTCGTATCCATTCGACAGTCGCCGGCCGCGGTGGCCGAGGGGACTGAGGCGTTCCAGTCACGGTCTGCACGGCCACTACGGTCAAGGGTTCGAATTCCCCCTCGGGCATGGATATTTGTGCTGTCCTTAGTATAAGGTAGTTCATAAGTAGTTGGTAAGTTTGACTGATGACCCCGTAGTTAAGTCCCATAAGCTTTACAAACATTTGAACAGATTTAGTGCCAAATTGGAGAAACAACGTTAGAACAGGTAGACAGTTTCAAGTACCTGGGATGTATTTTCTCGCAGGATGGGAACATAGTCAAAGAACTGGAGTCGAGGTGCAGCAAAGCTAATGCAGTAAGTGCTCAGCTAAGATCTACTCTCTTCTGCAAGAAGGAAGTTAGTACGAAGACTAAGCTAGCAGTGCACCGCTCTATCTTTCGACAATCTTTCTTGTATGGGGCCGGCCGCGGTGGCCGAGAGGACTGAGGCGCGTCAGTCAGGGTCTGCACGGCCACTACGGTCGGGGGTTCGAATCCCCCCTTGGGCATGGATATTTGTGCCATCCTTAATATTAGGTAAATCATAAGTAGTTTGTAAGTTTAGGGTGTAATGACCCTGTAGTTAAGTCCCATAAGCTCTACAAACATGTGAACATTTTTTTTATGGGAGTGAGAGTTGGGTGGATACTCTTGAAAGTAGCAAGAGTGATTGCAGGTACTAATAGATGGGAACAATGGCAGGAGGGTGTCCATAATGAGGAAATCAAAGAAAAGCTGGGAATGAACACCATAGATGAAGCAGTTACAGCGAACAGACGGAGATGGTGGGGGTCATGTTACACGCACGGGAGAAGCAAGGTTACCTAAGAGACTCATGAGCTCGTCAGCGGAGGGTAAGAGGAGTCGAGGTAGACCAAGAAGAAAGTGCCTAGATTCGTTGCAGAATGATGTTGAAGTAAAACGCATAACATCAGACGAGGCATCACTGTTAGCATTGAATAGGGGATCATGGAGGAATTTTATTAGAGGTACGATGCTCCAGACTGAACGCTGAAAGGCATAATCAGTCTCTAATGATGATGATTTATTTATTTATATGCTCTATGCGTAGTTCTGTTCATCGCGGACGCTGTTCGTATTTGTTCGTTGATGTTCGAAGTGTTCTTGGCTCAGCTTCTTTTATTACAGAGAGCGTTGACCCCCTGGCCGGGCGCGCTGAGCAAACTACACGGACTGTCTGAAAGCGCGTCTCCCTCCACACCACATACTTTAATTCGCGTTCTTTGCTGGTGTGCTATTCCAATGTAGGAGAGCATTTGACAGGGAACCTGAGGCGGAATTAATGTATGTGGTGTGGACGGGGACGTGCTATAAGGCAGTACATTACTTGCTTTGGCTACACCGCGGTGTTAGCTGAGGACAATCTGATTAGCTTTGAAGCCAATATGAAGACAGCGCAGTGGCACACTAAAAAATACCCTAATGTGAAAAAGTTCTTCGGCAACATGTTAGACATCATATTTGAGAAACAAGGAGTAGGTTAAAGTTCAACCACGGAGAATGCACTCCCCAGTATCAAGGAATTTACTTAAGTTTTTTGTTCAACACAGAAGATGATAAGACAAATTGTAAAACTTACCTTTTATTTTTTTTCTGTGTGTATGAATATTCTACAGTTGAATAAACAAATAAAAAAATTAAGAAAAAGTAAAATGAAAAAAAAAAATCAAAAAAAAAAGTAAATAAAAAATTAAATAAAATTGAAATAAAGATACCTAAATGTTAAAAAAAAAGTGATATGCTTACAAGAAGTCGTATATAAATAGGTTTAAGGATGTTAGTGAGGTTTGTTTTTCAAAGGTTGAAAGTTTTAAGGGATTTAATTGTAAATGTGTATTATAGATAATAATTATAGCACTAAAATAATCTTAAGTTTATATGAAAATATGTTGATATTGCATGTTACAGGGCAGTTGTATTTGTTATAAAAGTATATACTTTTTTGTTTAAAAAGTGAGTTTTCACTTCAGACTTTTCAAATTTTGCAGTTGAAAACAAGATGCACAATTCAGTGGATTTAGGGCATTTTTATTATTAGTGTTCCAGTATTGAAAATGTGCAGAATTGTTCTGTTGTGGTTTCTTTTATGCAGATAGAAATACTCTTTTAAGTTCTGTATGTTACTTTTGTATGACCATAACACTTCTGTATAGTTTTAAGATTTGCAGCAGCATAATTACATTCCTGTAGTTCAACGATGAGAAAACATTGGTTACCTTAAAATTACTGGTAATTTTACAACCAGATAAAAGGAAATTGTAATTTTTCTCACAAGCATGATGTAAATACTTCATGTAAACAAAGCTTTGTAAAAAAAAAAAAAAAAAAAAAAAGTGGTCTAAAGCGCCTAGCTAGTAAGTGGGAGGTCCCGGGTTCGAATCCCGACCACCGCGAAAATTTTAATTCAGTGCCTCTCCTTATGTTTAATAACTACAAGAAGTTAATTTGCATCTACAGGGCGAGTCCCTAACTATTGCCATCAAGGATAATTCCGAAAGTATGATAGAAGCTGGAAAGTTTGTGGGACAACGGGGGCCAAAATACAGGGTGATTCGACACTCACTCTACACTAACTACTTAAACATATCTTAAACGTAAGGAGAGGCATTGAATTAAAATTTGTGCTGTGGCCGGGATTCGAACCCGGGACCTCCTACTTACTAGGTAGGCGCTTTTTTCATTTTTTTAAAAATTTTTTGAGGTAAAGTAGGGTTATATAAAGGATCCATTTTTATTTACAAACTGAAGCCTTTATTATATATCATGAAGTCAAATGAAGTCCAGTGCCCTATCTGGAACAAATTTGTCAACTAAAACATGTGTCTTTTGTGTCCCATCCTCGTCGCTGCTTTTGTGTCTCGTTTCCGTCGTAGGTGTCGGTGGCCAAGTAGAAAGACCGACTCAGGAATAGAGGATGCACGCTTGTGCAGGTAGGAGGTGACCAGCCAGTGGGACAGCAGAAACTAGAAACACTAGAGTAAATTAGAACGAGATATATATATTGCACAGAATTTATACAATACTCAACTTTTACATAGCTCAGTACTGCAGAATGCTGATACATAGTTGAGCTAGAGGCCTGCCTAGTGCCTATCCGATAGCCAAGTCTTCACTGGTGCCTATCTGATTCCGAAGTGTTAGCTAGTTCCTATCTCCGTCCCAAGTGAACGATGTCGTTCAGTGGTGGCCACGAGCGGAGTTGCAGCAGAGGGCGCTCGTGGCTGACGTCGTAAGAACGCCGCGCCGTGCGTGCATGGCGGCGCGCGGCGAAAGTACGTGGCGCGCACTTCATACGTGTGCGACACCACAAAACTACAATCGCCAACATTCTTCTCCGAATGCGAAAATATATTGTTGACTCCCACTTTTATAGGTAGAAACGATCATGAGAATAAAATACGAGAAAACAGAGCTCGAACGGTGAGATTCAGGTGTTCATTCTTCCCGCGCGCTATTCGAGAATGGAATGGGAGAGATAAATAGTTTATCGGTGGTACGACGCACCCTCTGCCAGGCACTTAAATGTGATTTTCAGAGTATCCCATGTAGATGTAGATGTAGCTGGCGTCTCTACCAGTTCCAACGCCAGTGTTAGAAGCGCCGTTTCCCCTCGCCCCTCCCTGCTGCCCATATGCTGCCTCCAGGGGGTTCAGAAAAGAATTTGAACCTCAGCCACGCATGCGCATTGCAACGCTGCGGCCACTGCCGACTATGTAAAGCGGCCAACGATACGACCCGTATACGTGCTGTCTCGGCGACGTAAAACGTTCCTCGTGCGACAAAAATACTTTGAATGTGCATATAAAATGATTTGATCTGAACGAAGAATTATAGTTTATAAACATTTTTTTATTTTATTTACTTTTTTCACGACGAGCTCTTTTTTCGGTGGTTCACTTAACCAATGAACACACACGACTTGCAGCCACTGGTCTATCCCATGTGTATGACGTTCACGTAAATGTACACCAATTTGCGCGTACCTTGCGTCAGCATTTAACAGCGTCGCAGCTCGTCTCCCAGACCACCTTGACAGCTCGTTCCACGTGTCGTGTCGCAGCCGCCCCCGCATCTGGAACCCCCCCCCCCCCCCCCCGCTTGCTCGACCACACCTCTTCTCGGCACACGTTGCCCGTAACTCACCGCCGGGGTGGCAAAGTTGCCACCCTGTTGCAACAGACGCGAGCAAGTTGCGCAGAAGAAAAGCACCCCCCGAAAAAGAAGACGCCCCGCGTGAAATATATTTCGCCTTCTTACCCCCTCTGTGTGTGTCCTCCTCGCAAAGCTGGCGACCCGAACCCGGCGAAAGAAACGCGAAGGGCGCGGAACGGGCGTGCGATGACGCACGAAAGTAGCTCGCGAACAAGTTCAGCGGGAGGGAAAAGAGGAGGTAGGGAAAAAAAAAGGAAGGAGTGAAAAATAATTTAAGGGAGGATTTTTTTTTCCTCTTCTTCGGTGGAAAGGTGGACCGCGCTTGCTTGTCGAATATTAGCGCGAGCTTAATTAAAAGTTCTCGCAACTCAATTTCGGCGGAAAGGAAACACGAGACGGTGGACGAGGCCTCGGTGCGCTCGGATTTTTTTTTTTTTTTTTTTTTTTTTTTGTCACGCTGTGAGGAAATGCGTCACTGTTCGTGGTCACAAGGGGAAATTAATGCTGGCTGGCATCTACATCCCAAGGGAAATTGGTCAGTATTCGTGGATACGAGAGTGACGATTATTTCCAGTCAGAAGTCCAGTAAACGCCGGATCCAAAGGACGTATTGCGAGGGTCCTGCAAGAAATAGTCGTTTTTAATAATTATTATTCAAAGCTAGATACTTTCTTCCTGCACTAGACCCTTTGATCTCGTGCGAACACTCGCTTTTTTTTTTTTTTTTTTTTTTTTTTTTTTTTTTTTTTTTTTTTTTTTGCGCTGAGTTATTGAATAATACTGACTCAGTAACACAGTTATCTTCAGTCATTCAACTTATTAATTACTAGCTGAACCCCCGCTGCTTCCCATGCGTAGGCTGGTCTTAGTGTTGTAGGCAAAGTATTGTTGAAAGGAGAGTGCGAGTATTAATTGAGGACAAGTAAGATGAAAATCAGTGTGGGTTTAGCCCTCTTAGAGGCTGTCAGGACCAGATCTTTAGCTTACGGCTATGTTTCATAGATCTATAAAAGGCTTATGACCGTGTTCCTAGGAGAAAGCTACTGTCAGTTCTACAAGATTACGGTATAGGAGGTAAACTTCTGCAGGCAATTACGGCTTTACGTAGACTATCAGGCAGCAGTTAGAGTAGATGGCAAATTAAGCTCATTGTTCAGGTTAGTTACAGGGGTAAGACAGGGCTGTAACCTGTCACCACTGTCGGTCATACTATCCATGGATCATATGTTGAAAACAGTAGACTGGCAGGGCGGGATTAAAGTAGGTGAAAACAAATTAAGCAGTTTCGCATATGCGGATGACATAGTTGTAATGGCCGATTCGATTGAACGGTTGCAAACTAATATTTCAGAGCTCGTTCAGAAGTGCAAGGATTATGATATGAAGATCAGCAACTCCAAAACAAAAGTAATGTCTGTGGGAAAGAGATTCAAACAGATTGAGTGCCAAATAGGAGGAACAAAGTTAGAACAGGTAGACAGTTTCAAGTACCTGCAATGTATTTTCTCACAGGATGGCAACATAGTGAAAGAACTGGAATCGAGGTGCAGCAAAGCTAATGCAGTGAGTGCTCAGCTAAGATCTACTCTCTTCTGCAAGAAGGAAGTCAGTACCAAGACTAAGTTAACACTGCACCACTTTATCTTTCGACCAAATTTGTTGTACGGAAGTGAAAGTTGGGTGGATACAGGTTACCTTATTCATAAGGTAGCAAGAATGATTGCAGGTACTAATAGATGGGAACAATGGCAGGAGGGTGTCCATAATGAGGAAATCAAAGAAAAACTGGGAATGAACACCATAGATGAAGCAGTTGCAGTGAACAGACTGAGATGGTGGGGTCATGTTACACGCATGGGAGGAGCAAGGTTACCTAAGAGACTCATGAGCTCGGCAGCGGAGGGTAAGAGGAGTCGAGGTAGACCAAGAAGAAAGTACTTAGATTCGGTGCAGAAAGATTTTGTAGTAAAAGGCGTAACATCAGACGAGGCATCAGTGTTAGCATTGAATAGGGGATCATGGAGGAATTTTATTAGAGGTACTATGTCCAGACTGAACGCTGAAAGGCATAATCAGTCACTAATGATGATGTTGATGATGATGATGATGATGATGATGATGCCCTAAAAGAAAAATCTAAGTGACTTAGGTCCGAGCACCGATGCTTGTGGGAGAAAAATGTAACTAACTTAGGTCCAAGCACTGATGCTTGTGGGAGAAAATGAAACTAACTTAGGTCCAAGCACTGATGCTTGTGGGAGAAAATGAAACTAACTTAGGTCCGAGCACTGATGCTTGTGGGAGAAAAATGTAACTAACTTAGGTCCGAGCTCTGATGCTTGAAGAAGAAAAATGCAAGTAACTTAGCTCCGAGCACTGATGCTTGTGGGAGAAAAATGCAAGTAACTTAGGTCCGAGCACTGATGCTTGAGGAAGAAAAATGCAAGTAACTTAGGTCCGAGCACTGATGCTTGTGGGAGAAAAATTCAAGTAACTTAGGTCCGAGCACTGATGCTTGTGGGAGAAAAATTCAAGTAACTTTGGTCCGAGCACTGATGCTTGAGGGAGAAAAATTCAAGTAACTTAGGTCCGAGCACTGATGCTTGAGGGAGAAATATGCAAGTAACTTAGGTCCGAGCACTGATGCTTGTGGGAGAAAAAGTAACTAACTTAGGTCCGAGCACTGATGCTTGTGGGAGAAAAATGTAAGTAACTTAGGTCCGAGCACTGATGCTTGTGGGAGAAAAATGTAAGTAACTTAGGTCCGAGCACTGATGCTTGTGGGAGAAAAATCTAAGTAACTTAGGTCCTACCACTGATGCTTGAGGGAGAAAAATGTAAGTTACTTAGGTCCGAGCACTGATGCTTGTGGGAGGAAAAATGTAAGTAACTTAGGTCCAGCATTGATGCTTGAGGGAGAAAAATGTAAGTAACTGAGGTCCGAGCACTGACGCTTGTGGGAGAAAAAATGTAAGTTACTTAGGTCCGAGCACTGATGCTTGTGGGAGAAAAATCTAAGTAACTTAGGTCCTACCACTGATGCTTGAGGGAGAAAAATGTAAGTTACTTAGGTCCGAGCACTGATGCTTGTGGGAGAAAAATGTAAGTAACTTAGGTCCGAGCACTGATGCTTGTGGGAGAAAAATCTAAGTAACTTAGGTCCTACCACTGATGCTTGAGGGAGAAAAATGTAAGTTACTTAGGTCCGAGCACTGATGCTTGTGGGAGAAAAATGTAAGTAACTTAGGTCCGAGCACTGATGCTTGTGGGAGAAAAATCTAAGTAACTTAGGTCCGAGCACTGATGCTTGTGGGAGAAAAATGTAAGTTACTTAGGTCCGAGCACTGATGCTTGTGGGAGAAAAATGTAAGTAACTTAGGTCCGAGCACTGATGCTTGAGGGACAGCTCCCGGCGCTGGTGCAGTAGCTGTCTCTCTCCCCCTAAGCCTCCCCCTTCTGCAGGCGATCCGCGCCGGCCTACCCCCGCCCCGCTCGGCTGCTAACTGGCGCCAGTGCTCTGGCGCCAGCGCCTGCCCCTGCGGTGTGTCTCGGCGTCTGCGTGTTTCATTACGGAGTCTGGGTGGCGCCCGGGGCACGCCTCTACCGCCCAGTCTGAGACGCGCCACGCCACTAGGCACTGTGTAAACGGCAGCCGTCGTCTGTGTAAACAGCAACGCACCACTGCTTGGGAGGCGCCGAATGTTCAATCTAGCGTCCAATATATTGGACACTGACTTTTTATTAATGTTCAAACACTATAAGATTGCTTCAACAAGTAGACTGTAACGTCACAGCTGCGTCCACCTAATCCTCGATGGGCGAAGTTGCCGTTACATTCTATTTTACGCTTAATCTCTATATACAAAAGGAAGTGTCCCGATTGACTGACTGACTCATCATCGCCCTGCCCAAACCACTGAAGATAGAAACTTGAAATTTGTGGAGAGTGTTGATCTTACCCTGTAGGCGTCATTTAAGAAGCGATTTTTTGATATTCCGTCCGTAAGGGGATGAAATAGGGGATGAAACGTTTTTCGAAAATACGTAGCTATTTAGGCAATTTTGAAGCTACAACTACAAAATTTCGGATTTTAATTCAGGGTTCGAATTTAAAAGACACGTGTTTCGGCATTTTTTGAAATTCGATCAATAAGGGGGTAAAATATGGGACGCAAAAAATTTATTTTCAAAAATATGTTGCTGTTAACTCAAATTTCAAGCTATAACTACGAAACTTAGGATATGGACTCTTGGTCAGGATTAAAAGGACACGAGTTACGGTATTTTTGGAAATTTAAAAACTGAGGGGGTAAAAGAGGGAATCACAAATTCTTTTCGAAAACACTTTGTTGTCAAGACAATTTTGAAGCTATAGCTGCAAAAATTGGTATTTGTATTGTTCGTTATGATTTGAAAAATACGTGTTTCGGTATTTTTGGAAATTCAACCATCAAGGGGATTAAATTGGAGAGGTGATGTTTTTCGAAAATCTGTTTCTATTTAGGCTTTTTCAAGTTAAAATTACAAATTTTCGGATTTGGATTCGGGGTTCGAATTTAAAAGACACGTGTTTCGGTATTTTTGGAAATTAGACTAATAAGGGGGTGAAATAAGGGATGCAAAAATTGATTTTCAAAAATACAGTGCTGTTAACTCAAATTTCAAGCTATAACTACGAAACTTAAGATATGGATTCTTCATCAGGATTAAAAAGAAAGAACTTGTGCAGACCAACCAGCCTACGCATGCGAAGCATCGGGGTTCAGCTAGTCATTTAATAATTGTTCCAATGATTTGACGGTATGGGATGCGGACACTTACTAGGTTGATCCATAACAATAAACTTTAACTTCCTTCATTATGGAACGACAGTGTTAAAAACTCTTCCTTTAAATACACCGATTAAATAACCGCGTGCCACTACGATGAATGTCTACAAGTCCACACTGAAACATTTCAATACGCAACTGAAACTCATATGCGATACGACGGAATGGCAAAAACCTTAGCCACCGCTAAACGCAGGTTAGGAACTCACTGCCGACATGCTACCGTACTGCCTCGCTCTGCGGGCGGCGGGAGACTGCCGCATCCCAGCCAACAAACAAAGAACATTCCAACCTAAGCATTGTTGCCCAGCAGCTATCGCTGCACGCCAACGATGACTATCGTTCGACCTAAACGTACCAAAGAGGTTACTAACCTAATACCACAGTGTAACATATACAGTCACGACACTTCCGCAGATTTTTGTTATACACTGCGACAGCAGCGCTCCAAGCGGAGGGCAAGCTACTGCAATGAAGACGATAGTGGATGAGTGCGAATAGTATCGTTTATATTGATTTTAACGCATTTTTTACATTAGGGAACGTACGATGTATCATAAAATAGATAACTTTGTCTTTCTTAGGTTTCCTAAGATCGCTGACAAAGTTGGAAACGGTACATTGCGGCACAGTTTATTTACTGTTATCTTGTAACCCACAGGGTTATAATGAATAATTTAATTTACTATTAAAAATAGAAAAATGGCTAGGAAACACCGAATACCCGCCCTTTGGCAGAAAGACGTGTTTTTTCTTCTGAAGAACGTTAACGTTTCTCCACTCTAATTCCAGTGAAATCGGTGAGGGTGGAACGTAGGAAACGAATGTAGAATGCAACAACTACGGTATTTAACATACCAAATCAGTCACGACAACTGTAGCTGAAGGAAAACATCAGAAACGTGACAAGAAAACTGAAAAAGCAATCAAACTGTGTTCAACAAAGAAGAACCCAATTCCACAATTGTTGCTACAGCTTAACCACAAACGGCAAGAATCTTCAAGACATTGTCTTCTTAAGCTAAAGTAATCACACTCAAAAGAATATGCGATTACAACAAAGACGAGTGAAGTCTAAAAATGTGCGAATCATTAGACCCCATACCACTATGATACGTGTCAAAAAACTCTTTGTCATAGTAAGAACAGACCAAAATAGAAATTTATGTTTCTATTACGTTTATATTCTACTTACTTTCAGCGGAATAAGCTGCAAATATACACATACTCGTAAGTATTGGTTCATGACGAAGTTCTTAGTTATACCATTGAATCAGTTAAGTTCGACTGGTTTTACATTGATTTCCGTATATCTCTTGATATATTACTGATGCTTGTAACACAAAAATTATATTAACTATTTCGTTAATTACGTACACAAATAATTATAAACAAACATCACTCTTTCGTCGTCTTGCCCACCGCTAGGAGCGCTAGTGTCGTTGAACTGTCAGTTGGTAACAACTTTCACAACAGTGAGTGTCGCGACTGTATATGGTAGACTGTGCTAATACCCTGTATCCTCACAAGACCATCTAAAATATCCGGGCGTTATAATCGACAGTAAGTTTAAATTCAACAAACACGTTCAACATATCACAGATAAATGCACGGTCTTGATTAACGCTCTTTCCAGATCAGCTAGACTCATCTGGGGTCTGCGGTCTACAGCTCTGCATACTATTTATAAAGGAGCAATATTGCCTACATTGTCGTACGGCTCACCGATGTGGATAGATGCACTGGAGCGACAATACAACCGTACCAAAATTAGTAGAGTCCAACGGTTAATCAATTTAAAAATGGCTAAAGCTTACAGAACGACATCCATCGAAGCACTTTGTGTTTTATCAGGTCTCATGCCCATAACTCTTAAGATACAGGAAATAGCCAAATATTATAACCTGGTCAAAACCAAAGACGCCAAAGAGAGAAGAGGACGCCAGCAAAAGCTACACTGTTGAAATATACACAGATGGAAGCAAATCAGACGACGGAGTGGGTTCGGGGATAGCAATATTTGTTAATAAGAGGCTTACTTACCAGATACAGCTAAAACTGACTAATGAATGCTCAAACAATCAAGCGGAACAATTTGCCATTCTCAATGCTCTTGAGTTCATAAATAATCTCTCGAATACTGATACAACTGCAGTAATTCACAGCCGGCCGCGGTGGCCGAGAGGACTGAGGCGCTTCAGTCACGGTCTGCACGGCCACTACGGTCGGGGGGCTCGAATCCCCCCTCGGGCATGGATATTTGTGGCGTCCTGGTTCGTAAGTAGTTTGTAAGTTTAGGGACTGATGACCCCGTAGTTAAGTCCCATAAGCTGTACAAACATATATTTAGTAATTCACACCGACAGCAGAATTACTTTGGACTCTTTGCAAAATCCGAAGAACCACAACTTGTTGATTGAAGAAATAAGATGTAAAATCAGAAGGTTGCAGACACACAACTGGCTGGTGCATTTAGACTGGGTTAAGGCACATCAAGGGATATGGGGAAATGAACTAGCTGACAACCTTGCTAAAAGAGCAGCTTGATCACGACAATCAATACGCTACAACAAAATACCTACAAGTGCCCTAAAGAAGAAACTTCGAGAAGAGTTTAGGAACAAATGGGACATAGAGTGGCACAGAACAGAAAAAACGGGGGAAGCACTAAACCGTATTTTCCTACGATCCGACAACGTTTACTGATTAAACTTCCAATATCTCAGAATTTTATAGCTATGTTAACAGGTCATGGGAAACTGAAAGCCTACTATCAGCGGTTCAAAGTAATTGAAGACGGAACGTGCACATGTAACAGAGCTGTCCAAACTATTGACCACGTGCTTTTTGACTGCTGCAATTAATTGAAAGAGAGGGACCGTCTCAGGAAAAAAATAGCTGCCAAAGGAGAAGGATGGCCCGTCAGTAAATAGGACTTAGTACACAAATTCACTACAGACTTTTACAATTTTTGTAACTCAACAAGATTTCCTGATGTATAAAATTGTTTGTTCCTTTGTAAACCCTGTCAACTTATATACTGTACTTGTGCTTGCAAAAATATTTGATGTAACCGCCTGAATCAAACCAACAAACATGTAATATTACTATGTAATGGGGCGTGTTAAATAATAAATAAATAAAAACACTACAAGATTTGGAAATCATAAACATGGCTGCACACAGCGACGGTAGTTCACAGCACTAGAAGTAACAGCCAACCAGTTGCAAATTAAAGTTTAATAAACTTTACTGCGGTTTCAACTGGTATAAATCAATCTTCTTCAGATGATACGTGGACCTATAGTTAGTCACCTGTTTTTGGTGAAAACTTTTGCTCGATTTCGTCATTTTTTTAAACCTATTTCTATTTATTTTTCGCTGCTTTTATTTTATTTCATCAATTTCGCTAATTTTATTTTCGCTTTTTAACGAATAAAAACTAAATCAAAAATCAATTATAGCCTCATTGCAGTGTAACACTTTTTTTATTTTATTCAGAATATATGAAAATTTTACATTAATGGAGAGACATGTTTCCTTTTTAATTTTTGGAGAGAGAATACGAGGCCCGCCCAGAAAGTAAGTTCCGATCATTTCTAGGACGACAAGCTATGTTTACCATTTATACTGTCTGCTTCACACAAAATAAGCCCATGTACCATTATACCCCTTTGTAATTCCGCCTTGTAATTTTGTGTAAATTCTGTCACGCGGAAATCTGAAGATGCCCTGCTAAAGGGCGAAACGCGTCATTAATTAATAAAATAATTTGCAATCAAGGCGGTCTTTTACTGAAGGAATATTTATTCTCACTGATTGCTGTACACCATGGACTGGAAATCATTTTACGTTATTTTTCTTCTCTTCTGCTACACCCCCATTTTCCTCCTGCTCCTCCTAATCCTTCCTTTCCTCGCTTTCTTTCTGTTTCCATCACCCCACTTCTTCCTCTGTAACGCGCTTTATTATTATTATTATTATTATTATTATTATTATATATACGAGGCGCGTCCAGAAAATAAGTTCCGTTTTAATTTATCTCCGCTGCAGCACTGCGATTGCAGTTCCGCACATGCGCTGTAGACGACGTGTATCAAGGAGAAGAACGTGCGCCATTTGGAGATCGCTGTCAGTTACGTACGCTTTGTTGTGCTCGCTTGAAATGTCGGCGTCGATTGAAAATCCCGCCGCCTGTGAAATCAGGTCGGTGATTCGGTTTCTGAATGCGAGGAAAGTGAAACCGAGTGAAATTTATCGGCAAATTTGCGATGTTTACGGACCAAATGCGATGAGTGATTCGATGGTGAGAAGATGGGTCCGACAGTTCAATGGCGGGCGTAGTGATGTGCACGATGCAGAACGAAGTGGGCGTCCACCTTTGGTTACAGAAGAACTTATTCACGCGATTGATGACAAGATCCAGGAAAACCGTAGGTTTACAATTAGTGCTCTCGCTATGGAGTCCCCCAAAATTTCACTGTTTCGAACTGGTTGAAGATACAGGCGGCAGATTTGTATGAAGATGTATACAAAACCTATGACAAATGCCTGAAAAATTTCGGCAGTTACGTGGCAAAGTAGTTTAAGTTTTAGAATTTTGAGTTATAAAAATGTCTTCTATGTCCGTGTACAATTTCATTTATTACCAAACGGAACTTAATTTCTGGACGCGCCTCGTATATTTATACGACTTGACCAATGAAACGATTAGCGTGGATTTACGTACGGAGCAGTGAAAGGGTGAAAATATTTCGGAGCTACACGCAACAATCCCATTGAGGTTTCCTTAAAAATTCTTTATCTTCTCTTCTCTGGCAATTTCGTGTGTTTTCACCCATGTAATACGTGCATCGGCCCAATTCAATGTCGTTTCCGCGAAAGAAATTACTTTTCTCTTAAACTATGCGGTGGAAAAAAAAAATAGAAAAATGTTTCTTCACGATCGGATACAAGGTAGCACTTCAAGCACAAGAAGTTCAAAAGAAGACTGCAAGCACAGCAACAAAGGGTGAAATCCAGAATGTATACCATTCACGAAAACTATATGGTGGCATCTTAGCGGTATTTTTCGGAACAATGCTGGTGGTGTTGATAACACGAATTATTCCTTGTCGACTTTCGCTCGTTTTGCCGCTGCATTGATGTCCGTGAGTGTAACTTGTCTCTTGACACCTGTCGACTGCTCTTTCAGATTGTTCTTCTTATGGGATGAACTGCTATTTATAAGTTGTCGGCATGTGTCCTTTCTTTGCCATTCAGTACGCACATTGCTGAATTTGCACAAGGATTATTTTCCTTGTTTTATAAACTCGACGGCGAGTGTTCATCAGAGACGAGTGTATCGTCGGGCGTGCCCCAGGGGAGTGTGATAGGACCGCTATTATTTTCTATCTATATAAATGATCTGATGGACAGAGTAAGTTGTAATTTGCGGCTGTTTGCTGATGATGCTGTGGTCTATGGGAGGGTGTCGTGTGTAACTGACTGTAATAGCATACAGGATGACTTAGACAAAATTTCTAGTTGATGTGAAGATTGGCAGCTAGCTCTCAATGTAGAAAAGTGTAAGGTGATGCGCATGAGTAGAAAAAACAATCCCATAATGTTCGAATACAGCATTAGTAGTGAGCGTCTTGATGCTGTCGCGTCGTTCAAATATCTAGGCGAAACATTGTAAAGTGATATGAAATGGAACGAACATGTAAGGACAGTTGTGAGTAAGGCGGACAGCCGACTTCGGTTTATTGGGAGAATTTTGGGAAGATGTACTTCACCTGTAAAGGAGACCGCGTATAAAACGCTTGTACGACCACGTTTTGAGTATTGCTCAAGTGTTTGGGACCCGCAGCAGATCAGTTTAAAGGAAGACATAGAGGCGGTTCAGAGACGAGCAGCTAGGTTTGCTACCGGTAGGTTCGACCAATGCGCGAGTGTCACGGAAATGCTCCGGAAACTCAATTGGGGATCGCTGGAGGAAAGACGACGTCCTTTTCGTGAATTTCTGTTGAAGAAATTTAGAGGGTTGGAATTTGAAGCTGAGTGTAGTACGATCGTGCTGCCGCCTACTTACATTTCGCGTAAAGATCACAAAGGCAAGATAAGAGAAATTAGAGCCTATACGGAGGCATATAGGCATTCTTTTTTTTTTTCCTCGTTCAATTTGGGAGTGGAATAGGAAAGGAAATGCCTAGTAGTGGTACAGTGTACCCTCCGCCACGCACCTTACGGTGAATTGCGGAGTATGGATGTAGATGTAGAAAACGTAAAATCCATTTCGTGCGAATTGTCTTTCACGATCAAAACCTGTTACGACCATGTTAATCTCCTGTACTAGAACAAACCTGCTGTACTAGAACAAATCACTGGAAGAATCTGCAATCAGAAATGATTACGACCCCACCGTACACTACCAGTCACCAGATCAAATAAAGCGCCGGAAACGGACTTCTGCACTGCACATGAAAAGAGGTTGGCAGGACTCGAAACGATATATATGGAAATCGTGTACAATCGATTGTAATTCATATCTCGAATTTCCTCCAGTACATTTAAATGACAGCAGATTTCACAAAATTTCGTGATTTTTCAATGTTTAAATTAGGGTTGTGTCAGAGAGGTTCGGCCGAATCCATTATTCGCCGAATCTAGCTCACTGGTTTCTGATTCAAGATTCGATGCATAATGGCCGATTACTACCGAATCTCGAATCCAAAGTGTTGTAGGGAAACCTTCAGTTACGAATGTTGTAGTTTATTTTGCATAAAAGTGCGCTTTCGTTTGTGTCATTCACTTTGTTTTCCATAGATTCGCTGAAAGAGTGACGTCATAAAACAAAACGATTTCACTTTGAATTTATTAAAGTGAAACCACTACGTAGTTGTACTAGAGTGAAGAACGTTTATTATTATCTTTTAGAGCATCTAAACAACATATATCTCAAAATGTTTTAAACAAATTTCTTGTAAGGGGAGGGGCGGGTTATTAAAAAATTCTTAAGATTTAAAATAAAAATCTAAATGAAAATTTAATTTCTTAAATTTTACTGTAATATTGACATTTGGGATCCATCCCTGAAGACTTTATTTACTGGCTGTGATAGACTTTTTAAATACGTGTAGTTGAGTGGACAGATTATTTGGGTTAGAGATTCCGAACATTCGATTCGGGTTCGAAATTCGGCACAAATTATATTTAAGATTCGGTATTCGGATTCGATTCGGTAAAACAGGTGTTCTACCCATCCCTAGTTCAAATGTCTGTAAATCTATCGGACCAAACTGCGTGGTCATCAGTCCGTAGCTTACAAACTACTTAAACCTAGGTAAAGTCACCTAACGACACACACAGACAGCCATGCCCCAGGGAGGACTCGAACCTCCATGGCGAGCAACCGCGCGCTCCGCAGCGAGGCGCTTTAGACCGCTCGGCTACTCCACAGCGGCCGTGATATTTCGTAGATTTCAATGATTTTCCGCAAAAATTGTAAAATATAGCAAAAATTTCGTGATTTCGCGCTTCGCGAAAAATAGGTGCCTCTAATTATAGTGAATAATAAAGTTACAATCTAGCTATGTACAAACCGTATGAAAACCATAGAATATTTACCTAGAAAATTGCGAAAAAAAAATTGTCTGCAGGAAACAAGTACTTACATGAATACTGTGGAAAATCTACACTCGTCAGTATGTGTACACATAATACCGCCCTTTAAACCAAAGGCACGTCAACATGTAAAATGATGAAATATGCTGTGTAACATAGCAATTTGCGAGGCTTGCTAACCGCCGACTGACATTCTAAGCAAGACGCGGACGCCATGGAAACATGGCAAGTGACACATGCGTCTAGTCAGAATGATACAGCGTCAGTAGTCAATACAAATCATAAAATGGGAAACCCACTAAAGCTTAAAATTAAATTAAACAGAAATTTGAGGAAATGACACCGCAGAGGTTACCGCTGACTTAATTTATTATATTAATTTTTCTTCTTTCTTTTTACAATATTGGTTTAAAGCCTTCGAAAAACTGTCTGCACGTGAGATGGAGCTGATAATTTAATAAGTTACCATCTGCAACTCCTCCCAAAGCTCTACTTTCGCCCCTTGTCTTTTCTATGTAAGCCGGCCGCGGTGGCCGAGGTGATTGAGGCGCTCCAGTCACGGTCAGCACGGCCACTACGGTCGGGGGTTCGAATCCCCCCTCGGGCATGGATATTTGTGCCGTCCTAGTTCGTAAGTAGTTCATAAGTAGTTTGTAAGTTTAGGGACTGATGACCCCGTAGTTAAGTCCCATAAGCTTAACAAACATTTGAACATTTTTTTTTTCTATGTAAATCCAAAGTGTCTTCTAGCTTTTTCTGCGTTTGCTTAGCAATAAATAGGTGTTCAGCGAATGTGGACTAGCGTATATTTCTTCTCCATTCTCCATTTCTTGCTTTCACTGCCCTGTCTAATAACGGGGACAGTCGTCACAGATTAATTTATAAACGGCAGAATTAGATAACTTATCACCAGTGTTTCCGATAGTATGTGTGCCACAGTTCACCGACGTTCCTTTAAGGCTTTTATCCACCGTGCCACTGTTCTGAATGGCAATACCGATTTCTAACACGCCTCTTGTAGACCTTCAGGACACACATTCAGTTTTGTTTCTGTTCGGAAACATATTAACACCGTCACGTAAGACCGCTCGCTCACAAGTGACTTAATGGCTAGATTTGAAGGCTAGATTTGATGGGAGAGAGGTAGAGTTGCCAGATTGAACTGGAGGCAGGCCCGGAGACAAGACGTGCCCCCCTCCCTCTTGGCCAGTGACCCCCCCCCCCCCTGCGACCAACTCCCCCCCCCCCCCCACCAACCAGGATTACACGTGAATTCTAAAAGGAAAAAAAAAATGCCTAATGAAAACGGGACATTTTGCTTTAATTCGCTTAGTAGCTTCTCTTTAGCCTAAGTCAGAAGCACATTTTTTACTAATGCCTCGCTTTTTGTTCGGCCGCATCTTACTTTCGTTGCCACTGAGGAATCTCTAAAAACATAAGGATATAGCTTATTACCACAATATTGAGAATTGTAAGAATGGCGGTGTTTCACACCATGGTAAGTCAAAGTTAATTCCGTTGCAGTGACTTTGTCGTCTTCTGCAGAAAATTGTTTCAGCAAGAATGTAAGAAGCGACTGGTTATTCTTTTGTGTGGTAATATTCGCATTGTGTCTTTCTGGTTGTAAATGTTTATTCACAGTTTTCACTCCGACGTACTTAACAGTAAATAAGATATTGCATATTCTGCACTTACACATACACTCATCAGTATCGACTTTTTGTAGCCACTCTTTATAATTTTCTTCCTGCAACCATTCTTCGCGGAACGAACTCAGATATCGTCTCTTCATTTCACTGTTATTACTCACTAATCTGAGTTAATGTAAGCTTGTCTGTTCTCACACGATCCGAGTATTCCAAAAATTGCCGGTAAACTGATAACAAACAATGAACGAACGAACACAAATAAAAGACGTCGCCAGTTGACACGTTGCCGCAACAGTGTTTGCTTAATAATGCGCTAGCCGATAACTACCGACGCAACAATGAAACGTTTTCAGAGGAAGAATAGAAAAGTAGCGTATTGTTGCAATAAGAAATTGTCATTTATATAAAGTTAGTCATAATTACTAGAGAGGAGCCGGCCGGAATGGCCGAACGCACTGAGGCGTCTTGCCACGGTGCGCGAGGCTGCTCTCGCCAGAGGTTCGAATCCCCCCTAGGGCATGGATGTTGTCTTCGTCCTTAGTTTAAGTTACGTTAATTTCGATGTAGATGGTCGCTACATGAGCATTGTACTTAAAGAGTCGTAAAAAAAAAAAGCCCGGAGATGAGTGATTGGCCCGTAGACCCGGAGAATTCATTCCAAACCAAATTCAAATGTTCAAATGTTTGTTAAGCTTAAGGGACGTAACTACGGGGTCATCAGTCCCTAAACTTACAAACTACTTATCAACTAGCTACAATTAAGGACGGCACAAATATCCATGCCCGAGGGGGGATTCGAACCCCCGACCGTAGTGGCCGTGCAGACCCATTCCAAACCCGGGCACTCTGGGCGGCACCCGGAGATCTGGCAACCCTAGAGAGAGGTTTTGATCGGGGGGGGGGGAGTATTTGATCGGGGGGGGAGTATTTGATCGGGGAGGGGAGTATTTGATCGGGGAGGGGAGTATTTGATCGGGGAGGGGAGTATTTGATCGGGGGGGGGGGGGAGTATTTGATCGGGGGGGGGGAGTATTTGATCGGGGGGGGGAGTATTTGATCGGGGGGGGGAGTATTTGATCGGGGGGGGAGTATTTGATCGGGGGGGGAGTATTTGATCGGGGGGGAGTATTTGATCGGGGGGAGTATTTGATCGGGGGGGAGGATTTGATCGGGGGGGAGGATTTGATGGCTAGATCGGACGATCACCTCCAGGACTAATCCGAACATTTCCTGAAAATTTCTTGAAAATTGTGGCAGCCATCTTTGAGTCGATAGGTATCATATGTACATACCTACACAGCTGTAATGTGTGTATGGATGTAAGTGATGAGGAGAGTGCCACGCAGGCAGACAGTGAGGACATTCAGGGGAGAGTAATGCGGTGACTTTGCGGCGCTCAGGGCGGCCACTTGCAGCGTCTAGACCTGGGAGGAGCTCCACCACCAAAGGAGCAGCGGAGCGGGCCCGGGGAATTTGCATGATAATGGCGTGCCTTGCCTCGCCCGAGACAGGAAGCGGAAGGCGGCGAGGGCAAAAAGGCCGCTACCTTGCCGCTTCCTGCGGCTGCCGTGTACAAACAAACAAACAGGCAGACAGACAGACGGGGCGTAATCAGGCGCCGGCCCAGCGCCTGCATGCCTAATGCGGGGCCCAGCACGCAGCCTTGAGGAGCACCTCGCAGCAAGCTACCTGTAGGGCCGCCGTGGCCACTGGCACAGACAAACATATACAGGCGGAAAACCTCCGTAAGGGCCCGGTCCTACGCTCAGGAGTGCGGGGAAGGGAGGGTTTCCAGCAGTTCAGTAACATGTCCCGTGATGGCGCTGCCGTCAGAAGCAGCCCTTTAAACTGGCCAGAGCAGGCGGCAGGTAGCGGCTGCCCCCACCACCACCTCCCTCAAATGCCAGCACACCGGAAACAGCCGTGGCCTCGTGGCAGGCTGCACGAGCTCTCCCCTCAGCCTCCTCTCCACGCTACCCTCTGACGTGCGAGAAGCACCCTAAGCCAGCGATCCGCCTGACACCTGCTAGCATCTTATGGAACTACGAGGGCAGCGTAGGACAATGGTTTAGTGGGGGCTGCTCCTCTGTATATGTTACTCTGTGCCGGTACTAAGCCAGGGAACCGCCTGACACCTGCTAGCATCTTACGGAACTACGAGGGCAGTGTAGGACAGTGGTTTAGGGGGAGGGGGCTGCTTCTCTGTATATGTTACTCTGTGCCAGTACTAAGCCAGGTAACTGCCTGACACCTGCTAGCATCTTACGGAACTACGAGGGCAGTGTAGGACAGTGGTTTAGGGGGAGGGGGCTGCTTCTCTGTATATGTTACTCTGTGCCAGTACTAAGCCAGGTAACTGCCTGACACCTGCTAGCATCTTACGGAACTACGAGGGCAGTGTAGGACAGTGGTTTAGGGGGAGGGGGCTGCTTCTCTGTATATGTTACTCTGTGCCAGTACTAAGCCAGGGAACCGCCTGACATCTGCTAGCATCTTACGGAACTACGAGGGCAGCGTAGGACAGTGGTTTAGGGGGAGGGGGCTGCTTCTCTGTATATGTTACTCTGTGCCAGTACTAAGCCAGGTAACTGCCTGACACCTGCTAGCATCTTACGGAACTACGAGGGCAGTGTAGGACAGTGGTTTAGGGGGAGGGGGCTGCTTCTCTGTATATGTTACTCTGTGCCAGTACTAAGCCAGGTAACTGCCTGACACCTGCTAGCATCTTACGGAACTACGAGGGCAGTGTAGGACAGTGGTTTAGGGGGAGGGGGCTGCTTCTCTGTATATGTTACTCTGTGCCGGTACTAAGCCAGGGAACCGCCTGACATCTGCTAGCATCTTACGGAACTACGAGGGCAGTGTAGGACAGTGGTTTAGGGGGAGGGGGCTGCTCCTCTGTATATGTTACTCTGTGCCGGTACTGAGCCAGGGAACCGCCTGACACCTGCTAGCATCTTACGGAACTACGAGGGCAGTGTAGGACAGTGGTTTAGGGGGAGGGGCTGCTCCTCTGTATATGTTACTCTGTGCCGGTACTAAGCCAGGGAACCGCCTGACATCTGCTAGCATCTTACGGAACTATGAGGGCAGCGTAGGACAGTGGTTTAGGGGGAGGGGGCTGCTTCTCTGTATATGTTACTCTGTGCCAGTACTAAGCCAGGGAACCGTCTGACACCTGCTAGCATCTTACGGAACTACGAGGGCAGTGTAGGACAGTGGTTTAGGGGGAGGGGGCTGCTCCTCTGTATATGTTACTCTGTGCCGGTACTAAGTGGTTTAGGGTGGGGGGGGCTTCTCCTCTGTATATGTTACTCTGTGCCACTGGTTAGGGCAACGGGCAACAGCCCCACCCTGCACCGCTGTGCTCCTGCGGTGAACTGCTGACAGTGCCACATGTTTCACCGTCTTGTCCCAATTTTAATCGTCTCCGTGTAGCCCTTCACTTTCCGTCTGCTCCGGAGGAACTTTTAGCTGCCGGCCGCGGTGGCTGAGGGGACTGAGGCGCTTCAGTCACGGTCTGCACGGCCACTACGGTCGGGGGTTCGAATCCCCCTCGGGCATGGATATTTGTGCCGTCCTAGTTCGTAAGTAGTTCATAAGTAGTTTGTAAGTTTAGGGACTGATGACCCCGCAGTTAAGTCCCAGAAGCTGTACAAAAATTTGAACACATTTTTGAACGAGTTTTGCGTTTTATCAACATGGCTAATCTATCAAAAGATGAAAATTCCTGGCAGATTAAAATTGTGTGCCGGAACCGGGGCTCGAACCTGGGACCTTCGCCTTTTCGCGGGCAAGCGCACTACCGACTGAGCTATCCCGACACGACTCATGATGCCGCCTCACAACTTCACTTCCGCCAGTGCCTCGCCTCCTACTTTCCAAACTTCACAGAAGCTCTCCTGCGAACCGTGCAAGACTAGCACTCCTGGAAGAAAGGATATGGTGGAGACATGGCTTAGCCGCAGCCTAAGGGATGACTCCAGAATGAAACTTTCACTCTGCGCAGCGGAGTGTGCGCTGATATGAAACAACCTGGCAGATTAAAATTGTGTGCCGGAACCAGAAGGGGTAGTGCGCTTGCCCGCGAAAGGCAAATGTCCCTGGTTCGAGTCCCGGTTCCGGCACACAATTTTAATCTGCCAGGAAGTTTCATATTAGCGCACACTCAGCTGCAGAGTGAAAGTTTAATTCTGGAAACATCCTTTAGGCTGTGGCTAAGCCATGTCTCCACCATATCCTTTCTTCCAGGAGTGCTAGTCTTGCACGGTTCGCAGGAGAGCTTCTGTGAAGTTTGGAAAGTAGGAGGCGAGGTACTGGCGGAAGTAAAGTTGTGAGGCGGCATCGTGAGTCGTGACGGGATAGCACAGTCGGTAATGCGCTTGCCCACGAAAGGCAAAGGTCCCAATTTCGAGTCCCGGTTCCGGCGCACAATTTTAATCTGCCAGGAAGTTTCATATCAGCGCACACTCAGCTGCAGAGTAAAAGTTTCATTCTGGCTATCAAAAGATATTTAACCCTTTTAATTGTTTTTATCCTTTGTTTTAGCCTTCTTTTGATACTCTATTTGGTAGTTACTAATTTTTTCGAGATCTAGCGAATCTCCGTTCTTATCTAGGCGCTAATGACCTTAGCAGTTGTGCGCCCTAAAACCGCAAAAAAAAAAAAAAATCATTCTCATGCAGGAGACAGATAGACTTGTGGTTCAGCTCGCTTAGAGAGCAGTTGTGTATGTGGCTCCGATGTATAACAGAGGCTGCAGTGCCAGCAAGTTCCTTTGATAGTATTTGGAATTATTGCAGTTCATATAATTTTTAAAAAGGTTGTACCACCTCTGGAATGAAGGTAATAGCATTTCATGTAATTATGTAAAGGTTGTACCATTTAAATAATGTAATGGTGATTATTAATAATAAGTAGCAAAGTTGACCTTTCTTTCATGTTTCATTTACGTAGTTGGAAGATTAACCTACCTCCTTTATTTGATGACTATCTGAACCCCCGCTGCTTCGCATGCGTAGGCTGGTTGGTCTGCACTAGTTGTATCTTTTTAATCCTGATGAAGAATCCATTTCTTAAGTTTCGTAGTTATAGCTTGAAATTTGAGTTAACAGCGCCATATTTTTGAAAATATATTCTTCCATCTCGTATTTCACCCCCTTACTGGTCGAATTTACAAAAACACCGAAACACGTATTTTTAACGTCTAACCAACTATACAAATATAAATTTTTGCAGCTCTAGCTTCGAAATTGTATCAATAGCAACGTGTTTTCAAAAAGCATTTTTGATCCTCTCTTTAACCCTCTTATTTGCTGAATTTCCAAAAATACAGAAAGTCATGGATTTTTAATCCTGACCAAGATTACACATCCGAAGTTTCGGAGTTGTAGCTTAAAATTTGAGTTAACAGCAACATATTTTTGAAAATCAATTTTTTGCGTCACCTATTTTACCCCCTTATTTGTCAAATTACAAAAAATGCCGAAACACGTGTCTTTTAAATTCGAACCCTGAATAAAAATCCGAAATTTTGTAGTTCTAACTTCAAAATTGCCTAAATAGCTACGTATTTTCAAAAAATGTTTCATCCCCTATTACACCCCCTTACGGACGGAGTATCGAAAAATCGCTTCTTGAATGACGCCTACAGAGTAAGAGCAACACCCTCCACAAATTTCAAGTTTCTATCTTCAGTGGTTTGGGCTGGGCGATGATGAGTCAGTCAGTCAATCGGGACACTTCCTTTTATATATATATATTAGTTATTTGTGGATTTAAAGTGCAGTATTGATTTTGGTGATCTTGTTGAACAGATTTCTTTATTGGTAACGTAGTTAATGATTGTTATGCAACACTGCAGTTAATTGAGTATGATAAGAGTTTTGACAACCAGGTACTGATCTGCATAAAATTAGTCGAACATTAAGTGGTTTGTGTTTTTAATATGTTTCTCGCAGTATAGTCAGTGTGTGTTTCATGTAGGTTACATGTCACAGTGGTTTTGTTATAAGATCCGTCGCGCATAATCAGTTTAACGCACCGTTTCTCATTTAACAGTATATACATCAATATCAGGGCCATAATTAAACCAAATTACTGTGTTGATGAACAATGTACGTGTTCAGTTAAATTTCGAAATTATTTGATGGCTTAATGATCTTGACTGTTAAACATCAATATATAACTACTAGCTGTTCCCGTGCACGCGTTCCTGTGGTTTGTTACAGATCAAATAGAAAAGAAAGATGAGAGGAACCATACGTTTCTTATATACGTAGTTTCCTACTACCTTGTGGATGGAAACTGGATATACGTCCTACATTCTCTGCTCCACTTATCTCTATCGCCTCTATCCTCGTTTCCCTCTCTCTGTCCATATCCTCCTCCTCCACTCCTCGTCCATCTTCTCCACATCTCCTTCCCTCTCTCTCTCTCTTTGTCTATCCTGTCTTCCTGCACTTCATCTCTCTCCCTCTACATCTCATCACTCATCATCACGCTCTCCCTGTTCGTCTCCTCCTCACTTCTATCTCCTCTTAGAACTCTTTCTAACCTAGAGCCATCTTTAGTGTTGTGTTCAAACTCGTATATTTCCGAAAGTTCTTGACCTAAAACTTTGTAATGTTGACACAACCTTGTAATAAAATATGTGCATCTTTTCATATACATTTTTCAATATGTGTCATATATGAATTTACGATTTTTAAAAGAGATGTATTAAAAGAAATGTCTTTTTTACTGCTTTATATATATATATATATATATATATATATATATATATATATATATATATATAATCTCTATTCGTATGCTTATCCTTATAGAGAAAGAGCTTAAGACATTGTAGCAATCATAGACCAAACATATGATCTGTGGCATCATGTTTCGCTGTACGTAACCTCCTTGCTATAGAGTCGCAAACGTCATCGCTGGCCATCAGTCCGAATTTTTTTAACAATCTGACGACTTTCAACCACCATATCTTCACCCTCTTATAGCTATCGGCATGGAACTGCTATGGTGTACAACGGGACACTTCTGACAACAATTGTACACAGACCATTCGTTTGCGTTCTGTAGTTTTCGCTGCAAAGCGAAATATTCACACACACACACACACACACACACACACACACACACACACACACACACACACACGTAGAATTTTATATACACCGATAACGTTAAATTCCAATATACTCCACCCTTTTATCATTATCAACTCTCAAGCAACAATGCAACCAATAATACCATTTTCAAAGAGTAATTATTGTTCCGCATTTCGCATTACATTCTTTAAATTACTATATGTCCTACAGATCGCTATAAAAGCGTGCCTAAAATCTTTCTCAGCTATAAATTAGCAACTGTACAAATATTTAAGTCTCTGCGTCTTGTCGTTCGGACGTGATAAGCGTACACCGAACAGATATTCACATTAATATATAACTATGCCTAAAGCCTTCCCCGGGTAGACATTAGCAAATGTACAAATTTTTAGCTCTTTATGTCTTGTGGTTCATACATCATAAACGTACACCGAACAGATATTCACATTTATTTAATATTCATAGAATATATGACAACAACTGCGATTGGGCAAAGCTGAAAATCTATACCCAGCCGGGATTCGAACACGGGTCTCCTGCTTTCTAGGCAGTTGCGCTGACCCCTACACCACTGGGGACACAGTGATCACCGCACCTGCAAGGACTACCTAAGCACGCCTCCCGTCAGATACAAATTCCCAGCTTCGCCCTTCCCACAGTACTCAAACTGTGAATATTAAATAATAACTGCAGGATCAGAAGTGACATCTGTTCTTTTCGAACAGACGCCACATGCATATATATATATATATATAATATGCCGGTGACGGGCAATGATCCTATCGTTAGTGGGGAGGGGTGGGCAAGTTTGAAGCCCTTACTCTTACGGGAATTAGTTTAATAACTACGAGTTTGAGTGCTGTGGGCAGGGCGAAGCTGGGAATTTGTATCTGACGGGAGGCGTGCTTAGGTAGTCCTTGCAGGTGCGGTGATCACTGTGTCTCCAGTGGTGTAGGGGTCAGCGCAACTGCCTAGAAAGCAGGAGACCCGGGTTCGAATCCCGGCTGGGTACACATTTTCAGCTTTGCCCAGTGGCAGTTGATGTCATATATTCTATGAATATTTGATAATAATAACAACTGCAGGATCAGAAGTGACGTCTGTTCTTTCGGAACAGACGCCACATGTATATTAACATTTATAGATACAGATTTGGACTGCGACTACTATATCAGGTTTAGAATGAGTAACTTTAAAAAAAAACTACTTTTGTTGTCTGATTCAACTTTAAACATCACGGGCACCTTTTAATATTCGCGCTGTAACATAACTGGTATTAGGTCGGGAGCGCGCGCGCACACACACACACACACACACACACACACACACACACACACACACACACACACACGGGTAGAATTTTATATACACCGATAACGTTTCATTTCAATATACTCCACCGTTTTATCATCAACCCTCAAGCAACAATGCAAGCAATAAAACCATTTTCAAAGAGTAAGTATAATTTTCAACGAGTAATTATTGTTCCGCATTTCGCGTTATATTCTTTAAATTACTATATATCTAGAAACATCCCTTAGGCTGTGGCTAAGCCATGTCTCCACCATATCCTTTCTTCCAGGAGTGCTAGTCTTGCACGGTTCGCAGGAGAGCTTCTGTGAAGTTTGGAAAGTAGCAGGCGAGGTACTGGCGAAAGTAAAGTTGTGAGGCGGCATCGTGAGTCGTGTCGGGATAGCTCAGTCGGTAGTGCGCTTGCCCGCGAAAGGCAAAGGTATCAGGTTCGAGTCCCGGTTCCGGCACACAATTTTAATCTGCCAGGAAGTTTTACTATATATCTGTCAGATCGCTATAAAAGAGGGCCTAAAACCAATCTCAGGTATCAATTAGCAACTGTACAAATATTTAAGTATCTGCGTCTTGTCGTTCGGACGCGATAAGCGTACACCGAACAGATGTTGACATTAATATGTATAGATAAATAGCTATCCGATCGCCATAAAACCATGCCTAAAGCCTTCCCCGGGTAGACATTAGTAACTGTACAAATTTTTAGCTCTTTATATCTTGTGGTTCAGACGTGATAAACGTACACCGAACAGACATTCACATTTATAGATATAGATTTGGACTGCGACTAATATATCAGGTTTAGAATGAGTAACTTTAAAGTAAACTACTTTTGTTGTCTGATTCAACATTAAACATCACGGGCACCTGTTAACCTTCACGCTGTAACATAAATGGTATTAGGTCGGGATATGCTCTCTTTGTTTACTTGCGGCAGCGCATTGCGAATGTTTGCTCCTCGCTCACACACACACACACACACACACACACACACACACACACACACGTAGAATTTTACATACACCGATAACTTTCCATCCCTATATACTCCACCCTTTTATCATTATCAAGTCTCAAGCAACAATGCAACCAATAAAACCATTTTCAAAGAGTAAGTATAATTTTCAAAGACAAATCAGTGTTCCGTATTTCGCGTTATATTCTTCAAATTTTATCAGATCGCTATAAAACCGTGCCTAAAACCTGCCTCGGGTATAAATGAGTAACTGCACAAATATTTAAGTCTCTGCGTCTTGTCGTTCGGACGTGATAAGCGTACACCGAACAGATATTCACATTAATATATAGCTATCCGATCGCCATAGATCCATGCCTAAAGCCTTCCCCGAGTAGACATTAGTAACTGTACAAATTTTTAGCTCTTTGTATTGTGGTTCAGACGTGATAAACGTACACGGAACAGACATTCACATTTATAGATGTAGATTTGGACTGCGACTAATATCATATCAGGTTTTGAAAGAGTAACTTTAAAATAAACTACTTTCGTTGTCTGATTCAACTTTAAACATCACGTACACCTGTTAACCTTCGCGTTGTAACATAACTGGTATTAGGTCGGGACATGCTTTCTTTGTTTTCTTGCGGCAGCACATTGCGAATGTTTGCTCCTCGCTCACACACACACACACACACACACACAGCGGCTGTTTGTGGCGCTGAGATAGCGGCGAGATGGTCACCCACCGTCTGCCGTAGCTGTAGGAAGCAACAAACAAATCGTAAACGCGCGCTCTGGCAGAAAACTCACCGGAAATGTGGGGGAGGAGGGGGAGAGGGAGGGGAAGAGACGCAAAACAGAGGGCGGGCGCTAGTGCACCTGTTTCCTGTGGCCAGCTGTGCCTGCCCTGTCCACCAAAACACCAGGGGGAAAAGGATAAATTCGGCGCTACCGCAAGGCTCTGTGCTGGGTCCAATATTATTTCTTAATGCAGCAGCAGAGAACCCTGCTAACGGAAGTGTCGCAGTGTTGGACTAACACACGGCCCAGTCACATTAATGTGACCCATGGTCGACTGAAAGGTGGAATTAAACGTTCAGACAAGACTTCCTAAGCAATAGAACGCAGTACGTTGTTCTCGACGGCGAGTGTTCATCAGTGACGAGTGTATCGTCAGGCGTGCCCCAGGGGAGTGTGATAGAACCGCTATTATTTTCTACCTATATAAATGATCTGATGGACAGAGTAAGTTGTAATTTGCGGCTGTTTGCTGATTATGCTGTGGTGTATGGGAGGGTGTCGTCTGTAACTTACTGTAATATCATACAGGATGACTTAGACAAAATTTCTAGTTGGTGCGATGAATGGCAGCTAGCTCTCAATGTAGAAAAATGTAAGGTGATGCGCACGAATAGAAAAAACAATCCTATAATGTTCGAATACAGCATTAGTCGTGAGCTTCTTGATGCTGTCACGTCGTTCAAATATCTAGGCGTAACATTGCAGGGCGATATGAAATGGAACGAGCATGTAAGGACAGTTGTAAGTCGGACAGCCGACTTCGGTTTATTGGGAGAATTTTGGGAAGATGTACTTCACCTTTAAAGGAGACCGCGTATAAAACGCTTGTACGACCACGTCTTGAGTATTGCCCAAGTGTTTGGTACCCGCAGCAGATCAGTTTAAAGGAAGACATAGAGGCGGTTCAGAGGCGAGCAGCTAGATTTGTTACCGGTAGGTTCGACCAATGCGCGAGTGTCACGGAAATGCTCCGGCAACTCAATTGGGGATCGCTGGAAGAAAGACGACGTTTTTTTTTTTCGTGAATTTCTGTTAAGTAAATTTAGAGGGCCGGAATTTGGAGCGGAGTGTAGTACGATCTTGCTGCCGCCTACTTACAATTCGCGTGGTGATCACAAAGACAAGATAAGAGAAATTAGGGCTCGTAAGGAGGCATGTAGGCATTCTTTTTTTCCTCGTTCTATTTGGGAGTGGGATAGGAAATGAAATTCCTAGTAGTGGTACAGTGAACCCTCTGCCAGGCACCTTACGGTGAATTGCGTAGTATGGATGTAAATGTAGAACAGGCGGCTGTAGCAGTGGACGGTATATAAAGACGGCGAAGAAAATAGTGCGGATGTTGTCCCAAAGCGAAGAGAGGACGATTTATCGTCCAAAAGAGGAAGAGGAGGAAGTAGCATGACATAGAGACAGCAGTAAACAATTGCGAAATTAGTTTGTTTCTACAGCATATTGTTATTCGCTACTTCGTCTGTGAATTCTGTCAA
This sequence comes from Locusta migratoria, assembly GCA_026315105.1. NCBI lineage: Eukaryota > Metazoa > Arthropoda > Insecta > Orthoptera > Acrididae > Locusta > Locusta migratoria. Next base: position 16,777,722 of record CM048754.1, read on the forward strand.
CTAAACGAGTAAGCCAGTACTTTTTCTCGTCGACTCAAGAACTGTTAGTTTTCTTTAATGGCCTACATTGTTAGTAATACTAGAAGTTGGCCTTTGGACAGGTCGAAATTTAATTTCAAATGACGTTTAGGCTTTCATCTGAGACGAAAGTTGAATACACCGATTTCTACAGTAAACAATACTCCACAGTCATCTGCTTTGACGCCATCACGCAACTGTTTTGCAATTATTACTGTACTTCACGCACCAGTTGTCAGTAATAAAATATATATATGTGTCAACACGACATGTTTCGGGACATTATCCCATTATCAAGTTCTGCAAAACAAGGTAACGTAGAATAATAAGGGCACTATATACAAATGACTGTCCCACAAATATTCCAATGAAATTAACCTCCTACCTACCATAAAACGTACCTCCTGCTTATGTTAGGTATCTTGACTAGAATATCTTTGGCCACCAATGACAGCGATTAAGCATATGGACAATCTTTGAAGTTGGAAGATCAGATGTCCTTTAGTGCACAACTTGTTGCCATCTGAGAAACATGTGGTACTGCGCAGTGTTTTATTTTTGCCAATGTACATACACAGCTTTTGTGTTTAACGATGCTTCCTAGCAACAAATAAGTTTTATCGTAGGTAGGAGGTTAGTTTATCGGAATATTTGTGGTACAGTCGTTTGTATATAGTGCCCTTATTATTCTACGTTTCCTTGTTTTACAAAACTTGATAATGAGATAACGTCGTCCCGAAACATGTCGTGTTGACACATTTATATTTTACTAGCTGAAAACCCGGAGTTGCCCGGGTATTTATTTATTTATTCTTATATTTCCTTATTCGTATGCTTATCCTTACAGAGAAAGAGCTGAAGGCATTGTAGCACGCATAGACCAAAGATATGGTCTGTGGCATCATGTTTCGCTGTAAGTAACCTCCTTGCTATAGAGTCGTAAACGTCATCGCTGGCCTTCAGTCCGAATTTTTTTATAATTTGGCGACTTTCAACCACCATATCTTCCACCCCCTTATAGCTGTCGGCATGGAACTGCTATGGTGTGCAACGGGAGACTTCGGACAACAATTACACACAGACGACTCGTTTGCGTTCTGTAGTTTTCGCTGTAGAGCGAAATATTAACACACACACGTAGAATTTTATATACACCGATAACTTTCCATCCCAATATCCTCCACCCTTTTATCATCATCAACCTTCAATCAACAATGCAACCAATAAAACCATTTTCAAAGAGTGAATATAATTTTTAAAGAGTAACTATTGTTCCGCATTTCGCGTTGTATTCTTCAAATTACTAAATAGTCGCCGTAAAACCGTGCCTAAAGCCTTCCTCGGGTATAAATTAGTAACTGTGCAAATATTTAAGTCTCTGCGTCTTGTCATTCGGACGTGCTCCAGCTCATGAGCTATGTGTCGTGCTGTGATACAATTTCGAAGGTACATTTAGTTATATGTCTGTATACTATCTGTAAAATTTCCTGCGCCTACAACTTGTAACGTAAAAATTATAAATTGTAACGTCATACGGAATGCCGTAGTTCGTCCATGAACAGCGGAAAAGTAGTAAGCGAAAAACTTTTTTCCTTTCATCATTTCACTGTGGTTGACAGCGAGAAAAAATATAATGAAGGCTTTAAATTATCTTTGAAGTTTGTTACAAGTCGCTAAGTGCTTTCCTCCTCAAATAGTGAACTGATAGTCACAGTATCACGTGCCGCGAGCGCGAGACGGGGAAGTTTTCATTGTTTATGACGTCATATCTCGTGAACTATCGGCCATATCGCAAAATCCTTTCATAGCTGACGTCTTCTACCTATAACCTACATTCGTACCAAATTTCAGCTTCATAGGTGAAGTAGTTTTTGAGATTGCGTGTTTAGTCAGTGAGTGAACGAATGTCCTTTCGCTTCTATATAGACAGAGATTAAAGAAGTAGAAGTCTAAAGTGTCAAATTTTGAGTCGATCGCTGCAGAACGTAATTTTATATGCAGGGTGTCCCACTCAACTATTTACCCCAGATATCTCTGAAACTACAAGAGATATTGAAAAAACCACTTTTACGAAATCTCAAAAACTACTTCACCTATGAAGCTAAAAGTTGGCAGGAATGTAGTTTACAGGTAGAAAACGTCAGCTAAGAAAGGACTTTGGGATAGGGCCGGTAGTTCAGGAGATATGACGTCATTAACAGTGAAAACTTCCCCGTATCGCGGCACATATACTATGACTTTATCAATACTATTTGAGGAGGAGAGAACTTAGCGACCTGCAACAATTTAAAGCCATTATTATATTTTTTTCTCCCTGACAACTACAGTGAAATCATGAATCGAAATAAGTTTTTTGCTTACTACTTTTCCGCTGTTCATGGACTGTAACTTTTGTATCCCATCCTCGTCGCCACTTTTGTGTCCCGTTTCCGTCGTAGGTGTCGGTGGCCGAGTAGGAAGACCGGCACAGGAATAAAGGATGCACGCTTGTGCAGGTAGGAGGTGACCAGCCAGTGGGACAGCAGAAACTAGAAACACAAGAGTAAATTAGAACGAGATATATATTGCACAGAATGTATACAATACTTAACTTTTACATAGCTCAGTACTGCAGAATGCTGATACATAGTTGAGCTAGAGGCCTGCCTAGTAGGGATGCGCAAGGAATCACGTATTCGTTAGAAATCACGGTGATTGGGAAGTAGCTGTTTTCACGGTCGCGGTGATCTGGTATCTGACCGCGATTTCATTCACGGTTAAGTAGCGAAGAGCATGCAGATCAGCGAATATCAGCTAAAGAGCAGGTAATAGTAGCGAACAGCAGCTAACGGCAGGAGCCATCTATTGACTGAAATCTGTACTAATATCACAGTAGCAAATAGCGGGAATAGCAGCGAATCACCGCTAAGTGAAGAACGGGTGTAGCAGTTAATAGCCCATTAGGTACAGTGACCAGTGGGCATACACTTGTGGATTTCTCATACAAAATCGCCACGACCCAGGGACAGATTCTAAACTGACAAACGTATCTCGTCCATATTTGAACTGAAAAGCAGTCCCTGTTCACAAGGACAACTTTCATAACATCGAAGGGACGATACATTAGTTACTGGCAGATGAAACATAATAACAGTACTATCTAACTCAATTTTTGTCAATTGCATGGTAAATCAAGTCGCGGACATTACAGAAGTAGCAGGAAAGCCAGGAATCGCTGCGATTCTATCACCGAATAGCGGGAGTGATAGAAATCGCAGAGGGATACATTTCGTGAATTCCTCACACAGCTATTCTTAACCGTGATTAATCACGGTTAAGAATCACGGTGATTTAAAAGTAGCGATCACGGAAAGCACTGTTATCGGAAAACCGCTCTTTAGCCCATCTCTACTGCCTAGTGCCTGTCCGATAGCCAAGTCTTCACTGGTGCCTATCTGATTCCGAAGGTGTTAACTGGTTCCTATCTCAGTCCCAAGTGGACGATGTCGTTCAGTGGTGGCCACGAGCGGAGTTGCAGCAGAGGGCGCTCGTGGCTGACGTCGTAAGAACGCCGCGCCGTGCGTGCATGGCGGCGCGCGGCGAAAGTAGGTGGCGCGCACTTTGGACTTGTGCGACACCACAATAACTGTGGTATTCGGTATGACGTTACAATTTATTGCTGTTGAGTGGCACACCCTGTATATAACTACATGCATCTCCATATATGGTTAGGTAGTGATGCTATTTTGTCGGCTCGCCCGATCCCAGTACGATGGCAGTGTTTGCCGCTGGAGGCTGTGAGGGGGCTGACATGAACCCGTTTATTTCGGATATTAATACGTGTTAAAGAAGTTTTCTTGGTTGGAGAACCGTGTGACGCAATAGTAGAGAGAGAGAGAGAGAGAGAGAGAGAGAGAGAGAGAGAGAGAGAGAGAGTAGATGAGCTTGTATCCCGTGGGAAAACTCCGCCCCTCTTGGAAGTTGAGATCTGATTGGCTCCCGCCTATACTAGTTGTCCGCCAAAACTTTAATACTCTTTTTATTAATACTTAACTCTCCTACCAGTGGCGTAGCTATGATAGGGCTAGGCGGGGCAGTGCCCCGGGGCCCCCGAGCTCAAGGGGCCCCTTGACCTACGTGAGCGACGTTCGAAAAAAAGTTACCGTAGATCCTTGAACACTTTCATGTTCGCCAATTACTTCGGATAATCGAAGTTCAACTGTATATAAGAATTTAGCTGAATGAAGGTTTTCCGACTTTGAACTTTTTGAACGAAGTTAAATCCAAAAATTATTCGCACTCCAGAATCTAAACATAACAAGGTCCTTTGCTTGTCTGCTAAGACGTGGACCCTGCCATCGTCAGCGTATTGTCGGTTGAAGTCGGAGTTGCCGTCCCTGTCAATCTTTGCGAAATAACAGTGAATGGTGCTGAATTACTAGCACAGTGTTTGACAGTAAACAGTGTGACCACATCTGAATATGAAGTCTCTACAATGTTTTATTACAGAACGGTATTATTATGGTAACTCAACTGTTTGTGTAGTGAATTCCCCAAAGGTGTGCTCCATAATCATAGATCCCAATGAAGTGCTGTAACCAATTGCACTCTGAAATTCGTACAAGAAGAAGAGAAAATATGGTTACTTTGTCACAATAGTAAATTGTGCATTGAAGACACTACCCTGTACCCCACCGCCACTATAATAAGCGAAGATGTCAACTTAGTAATTTTACTTATTACTTTTTAAGTCCCATAAGCTCTACAAACATCTGAACATTTGAAGTAATTCTTCTTCATTGTTTGTATTTTAATAGCTTATGCCTGCTATTTCATTCACCTAGGTCGTTTATCTTTATGTCCTACCCAGGTCCAGATCTACCCCTCTGCAAAATTTCATTCAAATCCACCCAGTAACTTTTGCGTGAAAGCATAACAAACAAACCAATTTTCACAGTTATAATTATATTTGAGAGTACAATGAAATATTATCTGCTGCGCGACACATAATAATTTACTTAATAGTATTTAGGTTTGCCTTATTATGTTTCCCAGTAGGCAGTAAGGAACTGATGCTGAAGTAGTTTTGCATAGTTTTAGTTTAAAGAGGGCCGCAATGTCATTTTTGCCCCGGGGCCCTTGGTGACATAATTACGCCACTGTCTCCTACGTCTATTAAAAAATATGTGTATAATTTCTGTAATGCTTTTGTGCTAAGTTATATTTTGGTTAATTCAAAGATTTAATTATTTGTACATTTTGTAATAAGTTGAACAATGTTAGTCTAGAAGTTTCGCTTGGCTTGTGGCGGCAGTCAGTCGATCGCCGACAGCGATACCTTGCACATTCGTGTCAGTTCGGTGCGGGCCAGGGACAGGCTATATATTTAATATTACTCAGTCTGTATATTTGTGCTTGGATATACACCGGCATTTCTTCAATAAAAACAAGCACTGGCATCCTACGAAAGCTAAACTTATTCGTAGTGCAGTACTTCCTAGCCACATCTCAACACCACTTACGGCTGGTCTACACGACGACACTAGGTTGCGACACTCGTTTCACATAATGAGCTGCGCGCAACTGGTTTCGTGTACCTCTGTAGACACGGTGCCAATACTATACAGAGAATAAGAAACGTATTTAGGGTTCGTGACTGGATTAAAAAAAAAAGTTCAGCTCTGTTGCTCAGCGACCTTGCTGCAAGAAATTGTGATCGAAGACCCTAGAAGTTAATATGAATAAATAATCCCTTAGACGGATTTACGTCTCAAATATGTCAAAGACATTATTGATAGATGTGAAGCATTGAATTAAAATTTGTGGTGCGGCCGGGAATCGAACCCGGACCTCCATGCTTACTAGGGAGACGTCTTAACCGTTAGACCACCACACCACTAACGATTAAGGCGCCTCGGAATAGTCTATGTACGATTTCCCTCCACAACACAAACTTTAATTCAGCTTCTTTGTTCCAAAGATAATTGCCACTACTGCCAAGGCTCTCCATGCAGCGGAATAGCACCTCAGCAATGGACATGGTGGAAAAATCCTGTTATGGTGATATAAATATCAATTAATATGAATAAATAATCCCTGAGACGGATTTACGTCTCAAATATGTCAAAGACATTATTGATAGATGTGAAGCATTGAATTAAAATTTGTGGTGCGGCCGGGAATCGAACCCGGACCGGAACAAAGAAGCTGAATTAAAGTTTGTGTTGTGGAGGGAAATCGTACATAGACTATTCCGAGGCGCCTTAATCGTTAGTGGTGTGGTAGTCTAACGGTAGCCGGGCGCCGTGGCTCAGCGCGCCCGGTCAGAGGGCTGAACGCCCTCTGTAATAAAAAAAGCTGAGCTAACAACACATCGAACAATAACGAACAAAAACGATCAGCGTCCGCAACGAAGAGAACTACCCATAGAACAAAAAAAAAAAAAAAAAAAAAGGTTAAGACGTCTGCCTAGTAAGCATGGAGGTCCGGGTTCGATTCCCGGCCGCACCACAAATTTTAATTCAATGCTTCACATCTATCAATAACCCTAGAAGTTATTTTAATCAACTTAGAATGACACAGCGCAGTTCACGTTCCCTTTAAACAGAATTAGTAATGCAATAAAGAAACAAGATACTGTTATGCGTGAAGGATTGTTACGAGAACTGAAATTACAAATGGCATTACTTTTCTTGTCAGATAGATACTCGTCTCTACAGTACCTGTAACGTGTTTCCAAATACACAATTGCCATAGTTTATTTGTGTAGGTATTTGGAATTGAGTGTACTTTAATCTGCAATTCAATAATCGTCAGCTCATCAATATTTAATTCACGAATAATTGTTTCAAGAGCACTAACACGGCACTACTTATTCCTGAAATTATCTCGTTAAAATGGAACAAACACCTATGCATCGCATATATGTTCAAAAACCGAATTATTTCTTCCTTTCCTCCCTTTATGTTGTGTTTTGTTCTGTGTTTGTTATCACCTAACCTAAAAACACGCGCAATCAGTTTCGAGAAAGTTGGAAGGTGCCGAAACTGTTTAGTTTCGCCAACGAGTTGCGCGAACGCCTGCCGCGCATGCGCATTGGCCAGTAGCGCAGTTTCGTGAAACCTAGTGTCGTCGGCCCCTGGAGTAGATGATATTCCCTCAGAGCTACTGAAGTCTCTGGGAGAACCAGCCATGCCAAAATTGTTTGACCTGGTGTGTAAGATGTATGAGACAGGTGAAGTACCCTCAGGCTTTAAGAAAAATGTTATAATCCCCATTCCAAAGAAAGCAAGTGCAGACAGGTGTGAAAACTACAGAACCATCAGTTTAATAAGTCATGGTTGCAAAATATTAACGCGAATTATATACAGAAGGATGGAAAAGCTGGTAGAAGCCGACCTCGGAGAAGATCAGTTTGGGTTCAGGAGAAATGTAGGAACACGGGAGGCAATACTCACTTTACGGCTTATCCTAGAAGATAGATTAAGAAAAGGCAAACCTACATTTCTAGCTTTTGTAGATTTGGAGAAGGCTTTTGGCAATGTTGATTGGAAAAAACTCTTTCAAGTTCTGAAGCAATCAGGAGTAAAATATAGGGAGCGTAAGGTTATTTGCAACTTGTACAAAAACCAGACAGCGGTTGTCAGAGTTGAAGGGCATGAAAGGGATGCAGTGGTTGGAAAGGGAGTAAGACAGGGTTGTAGCCTTTCTCCAATGTTATTCAATTTGTACATTGAGCAAGCTATAAAGGAAAGCAAGGAGAAATTTGGAGAAGGAATCAAAGTTCAGGGTGAAGAATTAAAAACTTTGCGTTTTGTCGACGACATAGTAATTCTGTCAGAGACAGCAAAGGACCTGGAAGAGCAGTTAAATGGAATGGACAGTGTGTTGAAAGGTGGATATAAGATGAAGATTAACAAGAGTAAAACTAGGGTAATGGAGTGCAGTGTAAGAAAATCAGGTGATGCTGAAGGAATTAGATTGGGTAACGAAGCAATAAAGGAGGTAGATGAATTTTGTTACTTGGGCAGTAAAATAACAAATGATGGTCGCAGTACAGAGGATGTAAAATGCAGAATGGCAATGGGTAGAAAAGCGTTCTTGAAAAAAGAGAAATTTGTTAACATCGAATATTGATTTAAGCCTAAGGAAGTCCTTTCTGAAGGCATTTGTATGGAGTGTGGCTTTGTATGGGAGTGAGACATGGACGATAAACAGTGCGGACAGGAAGAGGATTGAGGCTTTTGAAATATGGTGCTACAGAAGAATGCTGAAGATTAGGTGGGTGGATCGCGTAACTAATGAGGAGGTACTGAACAGAATTGGGGAGAAAAGAAATTTCTGGCATACCTTGACTAAAAGAAGGGATCGATTGGTAGGACACATTCTTAGACATCAAGGGATTGTCAATTTAGCGTTGGAGGGAAGTGTGTGGGGTAAAAACCGCAGAGGAAGACCAAGAGATGGATACATTAAGCAGATTCAGACAGATGTAGGTTGCCGTTCTTATGTGGAGATGAAGAGGCTGGCTCAGGATAGGTAATCGTGGAGAGCTGCATCAAACCAGTCTCCGGACTGAAGACCACAACAACAACAGTGTCGTCGTGTAAACTTGCCTTTAGCATCACTTCAAGTACAACGGACGTGAGAACTGTGTGCTTCACCTGCGCAATGGGACATCAACTACGACGGAAGACACGAGGTTAGTAGAAGAGTGAATTCAGTCAGACGTGCACTGAAGTTGCATGTGGACACGGCACCTCGCGTGCAGTGCTGCCCCGTTTACAAACCAGGGCCCTGGCACCAAGTGTGTGGAAACATCGCCGAGGATAGGCATGAAAGAGGGGAGGTGTTTAGGAACTTTGTCAACTATGCACTGACCGACCCTCCCTGTCTTTTTTTAAAATAGAAGCCCCGCCGTAAGGCCAGATTTCAAAGAAATTCCGGTCATATGTGAAGTACACTAGCGGCAAAACACAAACAATACCTTCACTACGCGATAGCAATGGCAATACTACCGACGACAGTACTGCTAAGACAGAATTACTAAACACAGCTTTCCGAAATTCTTTCACCAAAGAAGACGAAGTGAACACTCCAGTATTCAATCCAAGAACAGCTGCCAGCATGCGAAACTTAGAAGTAGATGTTCCTGGAGTAGTAAAACAACTTAAGTCACTAAACAAAAATAAATCTTCCGGGCCAGATTGTATACCAACTAGATTCCTCTGAGTATGCTGATGCAATAGCTCCGTACTTAGCTATAATTTACAACCGATCACTCAGCGAAAGATCCGTAGCCAAAGACTGGAAAGTTGCTCAAATTACTCCAACATTCAAGAAAGGCAATAGGAGTGATCCCCAAAATTACAGGCCTATCTCATTGACGTCGATTTCCAGTAGGATTTTGAAACATATACTTCGTTCGAATATTATGAACTACCTCGAAGAGAACGACCTATTAACCAGTAGACAACACGGATTCAGAAAGTATCGCTCTTGCGAAACACAGCTTGCCCTTTATTCACATGAAGTGTTAAGTGCCATCGACAAGGGATCTCAAATCGATTCCATATTTCTGGATTTCAGGAAGGCTTTTGACACTGTACCCCACAAGCGGCTTCTAATGATATTGCGTGCTTATGGAATATCTCCCCAATTATGCGATTGGATTCACGATTTCCTATCAGAAAGAACACAGTTCGTTGTAATTGACGGTAAGTCATCGAGTAAAACAGAAGTGATATCTGGCGTTCCACAGGGAAGCGTTATTGGTCCCCTACTCTTCCTCGTGTTTATAAACGATTTAGGAGATAATCTGAATAGCTCCCTTAGACTGTTCGCGGATGATGCTGTCGTTTATCGGTTAGTGAAGTCAACAGAGGATCAAAAGCAACTGTAAAGCGATTTAGACAAAATTTCTACTTGGTGCGAAAATTGGCAATTGACACTAAATAAAGAAAAGTGTGAAGTAATACACATGACCACTAAAAGAAATCCGCTGAACTTTAATTACGCGATAAATCAGTCAAACCTTAAGGTCGTAAATTCTACCAAATACCTAGGATTTACAATTACGAACAACATAGACTGGAGACAACACACAGAAAATATTGTGGGGAAAGCGAACCAAAGGATAAGTTTCATTGGCAGAACGCTTCGAAGATGCACCAGCTCCACCAAAAAGACTGGCTACATCACACTTGTGCGTCCTCTCCTGGAGTACTGTTGCCCAGTGTGGGACCTTCACCAGGTGGGACTGACGGAAGACATTGAGAAGGTTCAGAGAAGGGCAGCTCGTTTTGTTTTATCACGTTACGGGGGGGAAAGCGTCACGGAAATGTTGCACGAATTGGGGTGGAAATCATTAAAAGAAAGAAGTTATTCATTGCGGCGTGATCTGTTTGCGAAGTTTCAATCACCGACTTTTAGTTCTGAATGTGAAAATATTTTGCTAGCACCCACCTACTTAGGGAGACATGACCATCCCAATAAAATAAGACAAATCAGATCGAAAACGGAACGATTTAGGTGTTCTTTCTTCCCGCGCGCTATTAGAGAATGGAACGGTAGAGAAAAGTTATGAAGGTGGTTAATGAACCCTCTGCCAGGCACTTAAATGTGATTTGCAGGGTATCGATGTAGATGTAGATGTAGATATCCGGAGTTGAGAGTAGCGGTGCGTGGTAGGGTGTGGGTGGATGTCGGGGGGGGGGGGGGGGGCAGAGGGACAGGACAGGCAGCCCTTATTACCGCTCGCCGGCGGGCGCCACAGCTGCCACCATTACTCAGCCCGGACGGCCGCCTGATGGCGCCGTTTTTGCGGCGGCGAGGTTGGCACACCTTGTCGGCGGCAGCAGGCGACTTCCGCGGCCAATACGGACGAATGGCGCGTGCTCCTCGACGCCATGACGGCTTAGAGTAGGAGGTGGCGTTTGTCAATTACTGCACTGGCTTTTCGCCGCCATTACTCGATCCTCACTTATGTAGCAATACCACATTGACTACTTTTATCGGGCCAGGATTGCCGGGCCCCGTGGCTCAGCCCGCCCGGTCAGAGGGCTCAACGCCCTCTGTAATAATAAAAAAAAAGAAAGCTGAGCCAACAACTCGCCGAACAAGAACGGACCAAAACGATCAGCGTCCGCAACAAAGAGAATTACCCCTAGAAGAAGAAGAACAACAACAACAACAAAAGTGGACTCGGGGTAAAGCGCTCGACTGGAAACCGAAGGATTGTGGGTTAGAAACCCGATCGGACATTATTTTTTTTCATTATGCGTTTTTAACCCATCCTTCACTTTTCAACGATGTGAGCATTCGCCAGAAACGACACGTGAATCGCATTCCACGTTAAGCTGTAGGTCCCCTTTCCTTTCCCCGGTTGGATAACTGGGGTTGCCAGATCTCCGAACGCCGCCCGGAGTGCCCGGGTTTGGAATGAATTCCCCGGGGCTACGGGACAATGACTCTCATCTCCGGGCGTGAATGTAACCTTCATCTTAACCTCCTTTTTTTACGACGCTTTTTAAGTACTATGCTCCTGTAGCGACGATCTACATCGAACTTAACGTGAGCCAGTGAGAAGCTCTTCTCGGTGGCGCGCGATCCTTCAGTGCGCGGAGCCGCAAGCGGCAACTCTTGGCAGGCGCAGCTGTCGATGTGAGCAGCTTTGATTCTGGCAATGTCTGGCTTTTGGTCCGCCAGATGTTGGCCTTCTTTACACGAACAACCCCTGACAATATCACTGCCGAAATGCTTCTCTTCCCCGATAAGGACTATTTCCCACGAGCGAAGACCCACACAGTGATATGGATTAGTGGACTCGCTGTCCACTATCTATTTGGAAATGGTGATAAGTCAGTTCTCGATTTCTGGCAATACATCAATGAACGACACTGCGCAGTTGTCAAGAACCCGAAGTACCAGCAATACTTTTCCAACTTCCTCCAGAGTGCATTCCGCGACTCCCCTCGCAGCTGGATCATCCATGCAGGGAGAAGCTGACTTACGATCCCTATTATCAGTTTATGATTGATCATTATGCCGGTAATCCTCAAATAATTTCGAGAAGACGTGTGTGGATGATCTACTGATGTATCGCAGCCGTGCGGTTTTTATTCTCGTTCGGCTAATCACAGCGATCGCCAGTCTTTTGAGGACGTGCTGGTCCGACGGAGTCATTAATTTCATTACAAAGAAGTCACAGATAATCTTTTGTTTATGCTTGAAGGGCTCCTTCGTTTTGATTATATTGTATTATTTCTCCATTTTCCTTTTCCCCTAATTTTTTTCAATAAAGATAAATTTGAAAAATGGTCGAGGCGACCAGTGAAGACAATCATCTATATATAAATAACTAAATAATTAAAAAAACGAGAAGATAATAATAATACAAAAAAGGTGACCGAAAAAAACACAAAAAAAAAACAAAAAAACAAAAGAAAAAGAACGGTTAAGACGTCAAAAAAAAAAAAAGGCTGAAGTGTGCCGATTGTTGATCCACAGTAACTGGCGGCCTCGCAGGTCAGCTGCGGCATGTGAAGTGAAGGCCACCCCTAGAACGTTCCAGGGGAGGGATACTTGCTGGGAGGGAGGAGATGATCAGTTTTTTTATTTTATAATTCACGTGTAATCGTGGTTGGGGGAAGGGGTGAGTCATTGGCCGAGGGGGGAGGGGGGCACGTCTGGTCTCCGGGCATGCCTCGAGTTCAATCTGGCAACCCTATAGATAACTGTGGTAGGCTAGGGACACGCAATTCACCCGAAGTGGCGTCGAGTTGAAATACTTGCACCAGGCCAATGTGTGTGTGTGTGTGTGTGTGTGTGTGTGTGTGTGTGTGTGTGTGTGTGTGAGAGAGAGAGAGAGAGAGAGAGAGAGAGAGAGAGAGAGAGAGAGAGAGAGAGAGAGAGAGAGAGAGAGAGAGAGAGAGAGAGAGACTCCGTAGCACAGTGGTCGAGTGCGAGACTAGAAATTCAAAGGTCGTGGGTTCGATCCCCGCCAGGTCCTAGGATTTTTATCTGTCACTTTCCACTTCTTTCACCTCTGGCAGTATTGCTGATGTGAAAAATACCGAGTAGCACCGTGGTTCGGAACCCACGTTAAACTGTAGGTCCCCCTATAACTGGCTGAGTAAGTCAGTTCGAAGGTCGGAGGAAGGCAACGGCATACCACCTCCAAACAGGACCGTGCCTAGTAAAGCACTGTGGTGTTCAAACCAATCTTTGGATTGTTGACTGTTCTACCTCTCTCTAACATAGTTCGTAAGTAGTTTGTAAGTTTAGGGACTGATGACCCCGCAAGGTAAGTCTCAAAGCTTCAAGAACATTTGATCATTTGAATTTCGTTGCCTTCTGTGTGCTCACATCGAACAGCCAGTACAGTTGCACACCTACGTGACATGGCAAATAGGAGGTTATCAATCAGCTGTTGACGGAAATTTGCCTATTCTTCCATAAGTGCAACATCCAGCTCTGCTAGTGTTGTGGGAGGTGCTGGTCTGGCTGTAGTGCATCTCCGACATGCTCAATCGGGTTTAAGTCCGGTCAACAAGCTGGACATTGCATTCGTTCAATTCCCTCAGCTTCAGGCACGTTGTCTACCAGTGCAGCTCTGAGGGGGACGAGGGTTATCGTCCACCAGTTGTGAGTAAGGCGAACAGCCGACTTCGGTTTATTGGGAGAATTTTGGGAAGATGTATTTCACCTGTAAAGGAGACCGCGTATAAAACGCTTGTACGACCACGTCTTGAGTATTGCTCAAGTGTTTGGGACCCGCAGCAGATCAGTTTAAAGGAAGACATAGAGGCGGTTCAGAGGTGAGCAGCTAGATTTGTTACCGGTAGGTTCGACCAATGCGCGAGTGTCACGGAAATGCTCCGGCAACTCAATTGGGGATCGCTGGAGGAAAGACGACGTCCTTTTCGTGAATTTCTGTTGAAGAAATTTAGAGGGTTGGAATTTGAAGCTGAGTCTAGTACGATCTTGCTGCCGCCTACTTACATTTCACGTAAAGATCACAAAGACAAGACAAGAGAAATTAGGACTCGTACGGAGACATATAGGCATTCTTTTTTTCCTTGTTCAATTTGGGAGTGGAATAGGAAAGGTAATGCCTGGTACTGGTACAGTGTACCCTCCGCCACGCACCTTACGGTGAATTGCGGAGTATGGATGTAGATGTAGAACCTATCTCCTGTAGCTCCAGCATAGACAACAACAAAAGGTCTAAGGATTCTGGTGATTAGAATACCTCACATCCTAGATATCTCAGCTAATAATAATAATAATAATAATAATTTCGTGTGACTCATTGGCCTGGTGCAAGTCTTTTATCTTGCGCGTCGGCCACCTTATCTTGTGCAGACTGTACCAAGCCGCGGTGGAGTAGCCGAGCGGACTAAAGCACCTCGCTGCGGAGCGCGCGGGTGCTCGCCTTGGAGGTTCGAGTCCTCCCTGGGGCATGGTTGTGTGTGTGTGTGTGTGTGTGTGTGTGTGTGTGTGTGTGTGTGTGTGTGTGTCCGTAGGTTAGTTTACCTAGGTTTAAGTAGTTTGTAAGCTACGGACTGATGACCACGCAGTTTGGTCCGATAGATTTACAGACATTTGAACTGTACCACACTTATCCAAACAGGTGAAAGGGGACCTACAGCTTAGCGTGGAATCCAAAACCACATGTCCTTTCTGGCGACTCCTCACATCGTTGAGAGGTGAAAGATGGGTTAAAAATGCAGACTGAAAAAAATGACGAGGTCCGACTGGGTTTCGAACCCGCGACCCTTCGGTTTCCAGCCGAGTGCTTTTCCCAAAGACCTCTGGGCCCGACGATATCTCAACTAATGTAATTATTTTGATCAGAGAAGTATACAGCCATTTGGAATGAAATATAATATGGACAGTATTAGTCCCCTTTGCAGCTTTATTAGAGAATCGATTATTACAATGTGCAGTCATTGAAGACCCCTCCCTATATCACATCCTGGCTACTCCTATACCACAGGAAATATGTGCCAGTTATTTAACTATGATCCAGCCAATCAGAATGATCACACGAAACTGTCTTCGAGGAGCGCACAGCCTCCGATGGGAGAATAGTTCGATACTGTGGTTCATCTATGAAACAGATCATGCATGGAAGAGACGTATTACCCTTTCTTGATAAGTTCTTGAGTATTTAGATTATTCAATAGGTCAGGTTATAGGACTAACTAGCACATTTTCGAGACATGCGTGATGATTTCTTCAGGTAGATTAGATCAACACAAGAGCATAAATGAATTTACGAACTGAAAAGAGATTCGTCCACAGGTGAAGACCTTTACGTGAAACATTTACACTGCATAACGCCTCTGCGATTACCTGGGCTTATTGGTCGGGACATCCAATCTGGGTTTGTTCTGACATCTAGTTTGTTACTTGAATTTTATATATGTTCTGAAAAATGCTTTACAATAAATCTGTGATTAATGATCATGCTTTTGATACATATTGAATACTTCAAACATTCTAATTGGTCTTGAAATTAATTTACAACGTTACAAACTCATTTATGAATAATTACATTGTTAACAAACTTTCCTGTGTGATGCATAGTTCTGACAGGTATCTTGCAACACAGAGTAAAAATATATACAAGGTGGCATCTGTTCCGAAAGAACAGACGTCACTTCTGATCCTGCAGATGTTATTCCTTCCTATTCACAGAGTATATATGACATCAACTGCTGAAAATGTATGCCCAGTCGGTATTCGAACCCGGGTCTCTCGCTTTCTAGGCAGTTGCGCTGACCCCTACACCACAGAATAAGGAGTATACAGAAAGGAAACTCCCGCTGCAGTCTGTCGTCCAAAATTTAGTGCGCATGCGCGGAATCGGCCATTTTGAAAAGCAGTAAACGTGTGATCACTCCCTAGTCTTAGTTTGTTAATTGTGTATTTTAGCTGCCTGAATCGCATAAAAGTAAACAAGTATTTGGTACAGTGCAGTGCAGTGAAAAGAAAGAACTGTGTGTCAGTAGTTTTTATTATGAGCAGCAATAAAAGAGAAGGCGGCCGATGGTGTTCAGCACCTAATTGCCGCAATAATTCGAATAAAAATAAGGATATACGTTTCTTCACCTTCTCAAAAGCTGCTGAGCAGTACGTGAACGTCGCTATATGTGTAGTGAAAGTTAAATGTTATCAGTTTCGAATGAGAGCAATGTGTGCATAATTATTAAAAGTAGCCTTGCTTCTTCTCTTGACGATAACTCTCGCTGTTGCTGTTGCTGCAGCAGTTCAACAGCATCGAAATGTTGAAGTACAGTTATATTTTACAAGGTTAACGTTGCAGGGAATAATATAAAATGAATGACAAAAATAGTGCGTAAGTAGTAAAGTAAAATTTTACTTACGGCATTGGAGGCGTAGTGTGCTAATGTTGGCAACGAATGCTCTTCGGATACTCAAACAAATAGATTAAGGGGAATAATTATTTTATGCTGTTCCTGCTCTGTGGTTGACAGATTCCTCTATATGCCCTTCTCCGATCAGTAAATTAATGATACTCCTAAAGCAAATGAAACTTTTTTATATGCCCAGACGTCATTAGTTCTGTGTAATCACGTTGTACTGCTAAGTCTGACTCAATATTTTGTGCGAATTTATTCGTGTCAAATAAAACCTGGCAGTTGTAAAGTCACTTTCTTGTTTATAACTAATTTCCCAAACATAACTCCGCGTTATTTGGGATTTTTCTAGCGATAAGCACCAAATAAAACGATCATCGATTCCACCGTACATTTTCGTAGTTGTATTAAAATTTAGGCCTTTTTTTCCGTTGGATTACTATTAGGTGCAAGAAGAGGGCGCAAAATAGATGAGAGCATAATGAAAAGCCGTTTCCTTTCGCAAAAGTCGGTGAGATTAGCTGCACTTCGTAAAAAGTCCATTTCCAGCCAAAGTACTAAGTGGCTATAGTTCCGCGTTTACTGCTTTTCAATATGGCGTCGAGCGCAACGCTTGGTAACACACAGATCAAAGGCGCCGCCCCCAGCTTTCCCTTCTGTATGTTCCCTATTCTGTGCCTACACCACTGGGGACACAGTGATCACCGCACCTGCAAGGACTACCTATGTACGCCTCCCATCAGATAGAAATTCGGGCAATGATCCTTTCGTTAGGGAAGGGGAGGGTTGGGCAAAGTTTGAGGCCCATACTCTTACGGGAATTAGTATATAGTGACTACGAGTTTGATGACTATAAGCAGGGTGAAGCTGAGAATTGTATCTGACGGGAGGCGTGCTTAGGTAGTCCTTGCAGGTGCGGTGATCACAGTGTCCCCAGTGGTGTAGGGGTCAGCGCAACTGCCTAGAAAGCAGGAGACCCGGGTTCGAATCCAGGCTAGGTACACATTTTCAGCTTTCCCCATTCGCAGTTGTCATATATTCTATGAATACAAAGCAAAAAGCTATTGTTTCCCAAAGGGCAATTAGACATTGCAAGTTACAGCCTCGGTGAAACACCTAATCTGGATGAGCATTCAAGGCTAACAACATTACACTTTTCTGATAGGAGTTATGTGGATGGGAGGAGATAAAAAGAAGTCACATCAACATGGCGAGTGAAAGAGTGTAGAACGAGATGAGGTGCCACGTTCACGATGAAACTGCCGTGTAATACTGGCTGTATATATATATATATGCAAGTGTGTTCGGCCGTCTGTTTTCTTAAAGAATGCGCAAGATAAGTGGGCCGACACATCACTGGCAAAACTCTTCCTCTCCGAAGGTAAGCGTGTGAACTCTGACGTGAAAGTAGCTTCGTCGAGGCGTGTCGAAACAAATTGCGAAGAGAGCAAGGGGATGAAAAAAAAATAAAAAAAGAACAACACGGGTAAAGGAGAAAAATTGTTCTGGCCGAGGAAGGGGAGACGGGAGCGCTTTTAACGGCGGAAAAAAATGAATATGTAAAAAAAAGAACACGGCAGAATAGCGTAATTTGCATACGTCTTTATTTGTAACGAGGATAAGAATGGCATTTAAGAGGCGGACGGATGTTTCGTAAGACGTCAGGCTGGGGTGAGGTGGAGAAGTTATAGTGCAGGCAACGGTGGGCACGGACAATGAGTTGTGAAAAACGGAGAGAGAGAGAGAGAGAGAGAGAGAGAGAGAGAGAGAGAGACAGAAGGGGGAGGGAGATTTCTTTTCCGGGCACCGCAGTGCGATACAGGGAATTTGCATGCGCCGAATGCCCTTGCGGAATGAGCTGCAATCTCTGGACGGCTGCGCTGTTGGTAGCCCTGCCCTGCGCCGTTGGTAGCCCTGTCCGGGGGCTCCCCCGCCTCGCGGGGAGTGGGTTACTGTGGCGACGGCTCGGCTACCTAGCAAGGCTGCTGCCCTCTCCGTTTTTATATACGCCGCCGCCGTTCCGGGGCTATTTTATTTCCATAAATGCATGAAGACGGACGCAGATAGAGGGCACCGAAACAACAACAGCAGCAGCAGGGTAAAACTTGGGCGACTGCCGGGGGGATGGAAAAGCGAAAGTGAGTCGAGCCTTGCTGCTGCCTTCTCGCAGCTAACGGCATCCACGCCGTTTCGCGCGAATGGTGTCGACTTCCGGAAGCTGTGTCTGAAGATGCGTTGCGGCGGAAGTAGTACACAGCAGGCCTCCCGAGCCATAACAGTGATCGCTACCGCCCCGTGCAAAGCTAGACTACGGAAGCCTTGAATACTCTTCTGCACGGCCGTCGATTCTCCGCCGTCTCAACTCTATTCACCATCGGGGATTACGTCTGGCGACCGGTGCATTTTATACCAGCCGTGTGGAAAGTCTGTATGTCGAGGCTGCTGTATTACCCTTGACCACTCGGCGTGACATACTCTTGTGTCGGTACGCATGCCACCTGCGGTCGATGCCCAACCATCCATCTTACCGCTTATTTTTTGACGACTCACTCGATCGCCAATATCAGTTGTCTGCGATTGCCTTGCTTCTACCTGGAGTTCGGTTTCGCCGCCTACTACAGCGGCTCGATTTTACCCTTCCTTCCACTCTTCGGTTGAGCGACAGCCCATTGCCACCGTGGCATCAGGCCCAGGTTCACACTCACCTTGAACTTTGTTCGCTCCCCAAGGAGAGCACTCCGGATTTGGTATACCGCTCGAGGATTGTCGAACTCAGTTCGCGGTTCGATAATGCCGTATTTATTTACACTGACGGTTCCAAGAGCACTGCCGGTGTCGGATCTGCCTTCGTCGTCGGGGACAACCGTTTCCAATACAAGCTCCCTGACCGGTGCTCGAATTTCACGGCTGAGCATTTTGCCCTCCACCAGGCCGTTTTGTACACCTGCCGCCACCGCCAACCTTTCTATGCCATATGTAAGGACTCCCTTAGTGCCCTGCAGAGTCTTAAGGACCCTTTCTCGAACCATACTCTCGTCTATCGGATCCAACGCTCCCTCCAGTTGCTAGCAGATGACAGCTGTCACGTTTCTTTCCTGTGGGTCCCTGGCCACGTGGGTGTGCCCGGGAATGAGACCGCCGACATAGCAGCCAAGGCCGCAGCTCTTTTGCCTCGCATGGCTACCTTTTGCGTCCCATCGGACGATGTTCAACGGGCTCTCCGCCGGAGTATCGTGTCGTCCTGGCACAGTGCGTGGTTCTCACTGTACGACAATAAATTGAGAACTGTAAAACCGATCCCGACCGCTTGGAGGACCTCCTCACGCCCCTCTCGGCGGGAGGAGGTCATCCTGGCCCGGTTGCGGATCGGTCACTGCCGTTTCAGCCACCGTCACTCGCTATCCGCCGACCCTGCACCGCTGTGCTCCTGCGGTGAACTGCTGACAGTGCGACATGTTTTACTCTCCTGTGTTAATTTTAATCATCTCCGTGTAGCCCTTCACTTTCCGTCTACTCTGGAGGAAATTTTAGCTGATGACACACGAGCAGCTGCTCGAGTTTTGCGTTTTATCAACCTGGCCAACTTATCCAAGGATATTTAACCCTTTTAACTGTCTTTTATCTTTCGTTTTTAGCCTCTTTTTGATGTTCTAACTGGCAGTTGTCTTTTTTTTTTTTTTTTTTTTTGATATCTAGCGAATCTCTGTTCTTGTCTGGGCGCTAATAACCGTAGACGTTGTGCGCCCTAAAACCACAAAAAAAAGTCCCGTGAAAACGTGGCAATGGCTTCGTGCGGCCCACGTCGGTAATTTCCGACAGTTGCTTCCGAATCCAAGCCGCTGCGCGTCAAACTTTGGTGTCGGAGTTGGTGGTAGCGGACCAGTGGTCACGAAACCACTATCCGTCGCAGTCGCGGCAGCGGGAACTTCCATATATTTGGAGATGACCGAAAACCTCATTGCAAAAGGTACTGCATGACTGCATGTGGTCCGACGTTGTTCAAAACTTCTGCGTCACGTACCTCTCTGTTCTCCCGAGCTCGAAAATATTTGGGCAACGACTAGCCTGCGATATACCACTCGTTGCTATAGCATGTCAACTTCGGCAATATGTGGAAGTAGCAAGGACTGGCATACTCCAGGGACAGACCCAGAGCCTTTTTGACTCAATGCCGAGGCGAGTAGCAGGACATATAGCCAAAAGTGATGGTAACAATAATCTCTTTATATAAAAGGAAGTGACCCGACTGACTGACTTACTGACTCATCATCGCCCAGCCCAAACCACTGAAGATAGAAACTTGAAATTTGTGGAGGCTGTTGATCTTACTCTGTAGGCGTCATTTAAGAAGCGATTTTTCGATATTCCGTCCGTAAGGGGGTGAAATAGGGATGAAAATTTTTTTGAAAATAAGTAGCTTATTAGGCAATTTTGAAGCTAGAACTAAAAAATTTCGGATTTGGATTCGGGGTTCGAATTTAAAAGACACGTGTTTCGGCATTTTTTTGAAATTCGACAAATAAGGGGGTAAAATAAGGGGGTGAAATACGGGAGGCAAAAATTGATTTTCAAAAATATGTTGCTATTAACTCAAATTTTAAGATACAACTAAGAAACTTCGGATATGGAAACTTGGTCACGATTAAAAATCCATGATTTTTAGTATTTTTGGAAATTCAACAAGTAACAGGGTTAAATAGAGGATCAAAAATGCTTTTTGAAAACACGTTGCTATTGATACAATTTTGAAGCTACAGCTGCAAAAATTGATATTTGTATAGTTGGTTAGACGTTAAAAAATACGTGTTTCGGTATTTTTGGAAATTCGACCAATAAGGGGGTGAAATACGGGATGGTAAAATGAATTTCAAAAATATGGTGCTGTTAACTCAAAGTTCAAGCTATAACTACGAAACTTAGGATATGGATTCTTAGTCAGTATTAAAAAGAAACAACTGGCGTAGACGTGCCAGCCTACGCATGCGAAGCAGCGGGGCTTCAGCTAGTTTCATTATATTCCTTGTTGTGTCCCATCCTCGTCGCCACTTTTGTGTCTCGTTGCCGCCGGTTGTCCTAAGTGTCGGTGGCCGAGTAGAGAGAGACCGACACAGCGAAATAGGGTGCATTCGAATGCAGGTACGGAGGTGACCAGCCAGTGGGACAGCAGAAACTAGGAACACTAAGCTAGATTAGTATAAGACATATATTTCAAAGACATAATACATTACGTAACTTGGAGGGCAGCAGACTAGTAGAATGTTGGTACATAGTTTAGAGTCCTACCTATTGATGATACCTAGTGCCTATCCGATAGCCAAGTCTTAACTGGTGCCTATCTGATTACCAAGTGAATGATGCAGTCCAGTGGTGGCCATGAGCGGAGTTGCAGCAGAGGGCGCTCGTGGCTGTCGTCGTAAGAACGCCGCGCCGTGCGTGCATGGCGGCGCGCGGCGAAAGTACGTGGCGCGCACTTCAGACTTGTGCGACACCACATTCCTCAATTCATACGAGGTTGTATTTCCAAACGAACATTCATTGTACCTCTGTTTGCGATCTCGAAAAAGACCATCGTCAGTTCACAAAAGTAATTCACGCATCACCCAAATGTAATGGCAAATAAAACTGTTAGAAGGAAAGAAGAAAATATTCGAATTTCACCTACCATCGACTGACTGGTTTTGAGATATGGGTCGCCGCGGTGGAGTAGCCGAGCGGTCTAAAGCGTCTCGCTGCGCAGCGCGCGGTTGCTCGCCGTGGAGGTTCGAGTCCTCCCTGGGGCATGGGTGTGTGTGTTTGTCCGTAGGTTAGTTTACCTAAGTTTGAGTAGTTTGTAAGCTACGGACTGATGGCCACCCAGTTTGGTCCGATAGTTTAAAATATATATATATATATATATATATATATATATTATATATATATGGGTCACCATAAGAATGTACCATTAGTATGTCCAAGACACAGATAAACGTGAAGCAATGAATTAAAATTTGTGGCGCGGCGGGGAATCGAATCCGGACCGCCATGCTTACTAGGCAGACGTCTTACCGCTACACCACCGCACCTCTAAGGCATGGAGGTTCGGGTTCGATACCCAGCCGCACCGCAAATTTTCATTGGTTCACGTTTATCTTTCATGTCTTGGACATATTCGTCACGAAAAACCGACTCAGGGTCGATTTCTTTCGCTTCAAGCTGTCGATAGCTTTTGTCGCCCGCGTAGGACACGGCCTAAACCCCTCCCTTGTCGCGCTGCAGACACGACGGAAAGGCGAAGAAGTGCTAAAACGCGTTGCTATGCACATCCGTGATTTTCAGACCATAATGTCGATGCAAATGTGACTACGACACGCAGAGCCCATTGAAACAGTGATTAAGTGAGCAGACAGTGTTCTTCTCTGCGGAACATGAGCGTATCGCCTGGGCTTCCAGTTCCGGAGGCCCCAGAACGCAACCCCGCGGAACCCCCCAGCCGTTCGCAATTAGCGAGCCCCACCGCTATGAATCCCTGGCCGCCGGCGGGATTTTCCAGTGACCAGTTATCGTGCTTATTGTTATTGCCCGCAGTCATGACGACCGCACCCCCCACAGACGTCTTAACTGCGCTAAACGCCCACGCAGCTACGCACGCGTGACGAATATGGCGGCCGTAAAGTAATTATAAGTCCCCCGTGCCTCACTCGCGCTCTGAAACTGCCACGCTGCGCTGGGGATCTGACAGCGATGCGCTATTATCGCCAGGGGCAAAATAAACATCTAATTTTTATGTTTTTATGGTGTTAACTAGCTGAGAATACTGCATTGCACGAGCATTTATTTATACTAGTACGAGCTTCAACCCGCGGCTCCGCTCGCGTGTTGCTTGATTATGATAGATTATCAGTAGTGTGAAACTTCCTGGCCGATTAAAATTGTGTGCCGGAACCGGGACTCGAACCTGGGACCTTTGCCTTTCGCGGGCAAGCGCTCTACCGACTGAGCTATCCCGACACGACTCACGATGCCGCCTCACATATCTACTTCAGCCAGTACCTCGCCTCCTACTTTCCAAACTTCACAGAAGCTCTCCTGCGAAACACGCAAGACTAGCACTCCTGGAAGAAAGGATATGGTGGAGACATAACTGGTCATCTTTTACATATATATTTACTCGCCATATGGCTCTAGTGATAGCCTATCTCGTCAGCGTCAACTGCCTACCGAATCCTGACTAATTCTATCAAGAAATGTCCATTTTTTTCTAAATGTTCCTTTTTGTTAAATTATTTCTTATTCTAGGTTTCTGTATACCGCCCGAGGCTTGTCGATCTCCGTTCGCGGTTCGATAATGCCATATTTATTTATACTGATGGTTCCAAGAGCACTGCCGGTGTCGGATCTGCCTCCGTCGTCGGGGACAACCGTTTCCAATACGAGCTCCCTGACCGGTGCTCGAATTTCACGGCTGAGCTTTTTGCCCTCCACCAGGCCGTTTTGTATACCTGCCGCCACCGCCAACCTTTCTATGCCATATGTTCGGACTGCCTTAGTGCCCTGCAGAGTCTTAAGGACACTTTCTCGAACCATCCTCTCGTGTATCGGATCCAACGCTCCCTCCAGTTGCTAGCAGATGACAGCTGTCACGTTTCTTTCCTGTGGGTCCCTGGCCACGTGGGTGTGCCCGGGAATGAGACCGCCGTCATAGCAGCCAAGGCAGCAGCTCTTTTGCCTCGCATGGCTACCTTTTTGCGGCCCATCGGACGATGTTCAACGGGCTCTTCGCCGGAGTATCGTGTCCTCATGGCACAGTGCGTGGCTTTCACTGTGCAACAATAAATTGAGAACTGTAAAACCGCTCCCGACCGCTTGGAGGACCTCCTCACGCCCCTCTCGGCGACAGGTGGTCATCCTGGCCCGGTTGCGGATCGGTCACTGCCGTTTCAGCCACCGTCACTTGCTGTCCGCCGACCCTGCACCGCTGTGCTCCTGCGGTGAACTGCTGACAGTGCGACATGTTTTACTGCCTTGTCCCAATTTTAATCATCTCCGTGTAGCCCTTCACTTTCCGTCTACTCTGGAGGAAATTTTAGCTTATGACACACGAGCAGCTGCTCGAGTTTTGCGTTTTATCAACTTGGCCAACTTATCAAAGAATATTTAACCCTTTTAATTGTCTTTTATCTTTCGTTTTTAGCCTCTTCTTGATGTTCTAAGTGGCAGTCACCAATTTTTTTGAGATCTACCGAATCTCTGTTCTTGTCTGGGCACTAATGACCGTAGAAGTTGTGCGCCCTAAAACCACAAAAAAAAAAAAAAAAAAAAAAAAATAATAATAAAAAAAAAAAAAAATTCTCTGAGGACCTGACACTTTGTTACGTAGCGGGTCCGGATAATTTCGAACAGGTACGACTGTGTATGGCGCCGTCTAAAAAAGTGGATGAAGGAGATGGTCGGTAAGGTAGGTGTGTGTGTGTGTGTGAGAGAGAGAGAGAGAGAGAGAGAGAGAGAGAGAGAGAGAGAGAGAGAGAGAGAGACGATATATGTTGAGATATTGGAAGTTTAATCAGTAAACGTTGTCGGATCGTAGGAAAATACGGTTTAGTGCTTCCCCCGTTTTTTGTTCTATGCCACTCAATGTTCCTAAACTCTTCTCGAAGTTTCTTCTTTACGGGACTTGGAGGTATTTTGTTGTAGCGTATTGATTGTCATGATCGCGCTGCTCCTTTAGCAAGATTGTCCGTGGATTTATTATTGAAATCCAACGTGTCGTCCCCGACTGCGGAGGACATTCTCAAGGGGGATTGTAGCACTTTTGAATGTCCGATGCACAACCTGGCTCGCTACTGACTGAAGCCAAACTCCGTTTACGAGGGCAGGGGTGTGACGTCACATGTTTTTGACATGCGCGCGCAATTCGTCGTTGCCAATTGCCTCCGTCCGTTAATGTCGTCGCATGGTGGAAGACTGTTACATTTCTTCTTCAAGGGGAGAGATTGACAGATCAGCTTTTGCTGAACATGTTTTTCAACCAGGGGACCACCTTATTCAATTTGATAAGACTTTGGTTTTATCAGCCACAAATGGATACCACGAAAGAATGTATAGAGAGACTATAGAAATTATAAAACACCCCAATAATTTCAATAGTATCCGGTTTTGAAGAAGAAATGTAACAGTCTTCCACCATGGGACGACATTAACGGACGGAGACAATCGGCAACGACGAATTGCGCGCGCATGTCAAAAAACATCTGACGTCACACATCTGACGTCACACATCTGACGTCACACATCTGACGTCACACATCTGACGTCACACATCTGACGTCACACATCTGACGTCACACATCTGACGTCACACATCTGACGTCACACATCTGACGTCACACATCTGACGTCACACATCTGCGCGCGAGCCCTTGTAAACGGAATTTGGCTTCAGTCAGTAGCAAGCCAGGGTGTGAATCGGACATCCAAAAGTCCCACGATCCCCCTTGAGAATGTCCTCCGCAGTCGGGGACGAAACGTTGGGTTTTAATAATAAATCCACTAGGCCACGGCATAACAGCCCGGAAATGTTTAGTAATTTTGAAGAGTGTGTATGGCGGCGTTTAGAAGAGGATGAAGGAGATGCTCGGGAAGGGGTGTGTGTGTGTGTGTGTGTGTGTAAAAACGTACGTTCCAGCAGGTGTTTATCAGCCAGGCTGACGATGCGATTCTGTACCATATCGGCGTACCTCTCATCCGTCTCGGTAGCAGTTACAAAACCAGAATCACGCAGTTCCTCGAAGAAAAAAGGCCCAATAACGGTAGATGTTTGGTTCTAATATAACCCCATGTCATTACAAGCATATTTGTCAATTTTTACCCCTCCATTTACATTATTCCGTGATTTATTAGTTTTCAAATTTATACTGACTTTTTAATCACCCAGTACTTTTCAGGTGACAAATCGAGTTTGTCCGTTTTCCTTGCCTAATTTCGTAATTATTAAGTCGAAGGAACGAACTTAGGAAAGAATGCGTGTTTGACGAATAGCAACAGTCAGAAAATGCGTCTTAGAGTTTGTCTTTACTGATTACATTGCACGATCTATACATTGGAAGAGAAGTCGGGGAAAACCCGGTAATGACGAACAGTGGGCAATACCGAACACGTATCCTTCCCTCTGCAGAGGAATAATTTCTTAGTTCCTTGAGGTGCGGCAGTCTAGTAGAAACAATGCGAAACCGAAGCGCCAACCATGGCTGTTTGCCAGTTGAGTTAGTGGATGACGAAAGTGCGTTTTCATTGTTTACGGTCTAGGAAAATGTTCAAATGTTTGTAAAGCTTATGGGACCTAACTGCGGGGTCATCAGTCCCGAAACTTTAAACACGCCCGCTGCATGGGAGGTCGTGTTCCATTTTGAGTTATTCATTACTGTTAACTGTTTCTCCGCGATTAATATTGTCTCTTTGTATTTCAATTATTTTATTCTTTTTATTAATGATCAATGCCCCATGTGTATATACGTTTCCACCCGTGTGATTCAACTTGTATGTTCATATGAATGCGATTGGATTCACGATTTCCTATCAGAAAGGACACAGTTCGTTGTAATTGACGGTAAGTCATCGAGTAAAACAGAAGTGATATCTGGCGTTCCACAGGGAAGCGTTATAGGTCCCCTACTCTTCCTCGTGTTTATAAGCCATTTAGGAGACAATCTGAATAGCTCCCTTAGACTGTTCGCGGATGATGCTGTCGTTTATCGGTTAGTGAAGTCAACAGAGGATCAAAAGCAACTGCAAAGCTATTTAGACAAAATTTCTACTTGGTGCGAAAATTGGCAATTGACACTAAATAAAGAAAAGTGTGAAGTAATACACATGACCACTAAAAGAAATCCGCTGAACTTTAATTACGCGATAAATCAGTCAAACCTTAAGGTCGTAAATTCTACCAAATACCTAGGAGTTACAATTACGAACAACTTTGACTGGAGAGAACACACAGAAAATATTGTGGGGAAGGCGAACCAAAGGTTACGTTTCATTGGCAGAACGCTTAGACGATGCACCAGCTCCACCAAAGAGACTGCCTACATCACACTTGTGCGTCCTCTCCTGGAGTACTGTTGCCCCGTGTGAGACCCTCACCAGGTGGGACTGACGGAAGATATTGAAAAGGTTCAGAGAAGGGCAGCTCGTTTTGTTTTATCACATTACGGGGGGGAAAGCGTCACGGAAATGTTGCACGAATTGGGGTGGAAATCATTAAAAGAAAGACGTTATTCATTGCGGCGTGATCTGGTTGCGAAGTTTCAATCACCGACTTTTAGTTCTGAATGTGAAAATATTTTGCTAGCACCCACCTACATAGGGAGACATGACCATCCCAATGAAATTATAGAAATCAGATCGAAAACGGAACGATTTAGGTGTTCTTTCTTCCCGCGCGCTATTAGAGAATGGAACGGTAGAGAAAAGTTGTAAAAGTGGTTAATGAACCCTCTGCCAGGCACTTAAATGTGATTTGCAGAGTATCTATGTAGATGTAGATGAATGTGGAAGGTTGCTTTTAATACTGATTGACTGCTGCGCAATGGCTTACAGTCGCCGCCTCGCGCTTTAGGTATCGTTTACTTCAGTTAAGAACGCATGGCTTCGTTTGTCGTCTGCGCTGGCGTCTGCTGGGTGGCCAGAGACAAGCTTATTTGGCAAGATGGCGAGGTGGCCTGTTCTTAGTGTAGTACCAACATAATCTTGGACGGAAGAGGTGACATGAGACCTCTCTGGAGCTCTAGTAGCCGGCGGGATGAATCGGAAAAAGTCAGATTCTCAAAATTGAATATAGCTGATCCAGCATACCGGAAGGAAACTCGAAAAAAAAAAGGCTTGAATAGACAGTAATACTAAATGAGAGTTTCGAAATACCGTAAAATCTACTTACTACTGTCAGTAGCGAGCCAGGGTGTGCAGCGGACGTGCAAAAGTGCCACGATCCCCCTTGAGATTGTCCTCCGCAGTCGGGGACGAAACGTTGGGTTTTAATAATAAATCCACTAGGCCACGGCATAACAGCCCGGAAATTTATAGTAATACTAGCTTACATGCCCGTGCTTCGCAAAGGTTGTTAAAGAAGGTCCTGTGTATATCACGGTTGTTTGGGTTCCGGACGTAGGTTAGCAAAAACACAATCCTTGTTGCATCTCTCTGTCAATAAACTCAGTTCTCCTAGCCAAGATGTCAAATTTAAGTAGAAGTCATTGTCGAAAACGATGAATGTTCATAAAGTTTTTCATACTAAGAGTGAAATTAATTTAAGAACAATGAAAATTCAATGTTAGGTTGTGTTCATAAAGTTACACATTGCAACAGTAGCGCCGAAAGCGGCTGGCAAATTATATTTCTGAAAACGATATTGCATAAGTGCGAATATTTATTTGTAACAGTTTTCACAAATATCTTCTTGAATAGGAATTTGGAATGAATTTTAAGACTGTGTGAATCATGAGACTTTATACAAAAGAGTTTCGCGTGAAAGTGCTGGTCATAATAAGATGTGACAACAGCGGATGTATCTGATTCGGTAAAATTTGACTTTCTATCCTGGCGGCCTCTTGTTTTTATGTTGGCAACATCAATAACACGATATAAAATCGTTGCAAAGATAACCGAACCACATAGAGTGTAGATAAATACTGCTGTTCCTGCTGTATGCTTGATTTCAAGACAAAATATTTGCGTCACGCGATTGGGTTATGACGATGTCACATGATACTCGTTATTCAACATCTGTTGCCAACATTATCACAGGAGGCCGCCGGGATATGAGTAGGAGTACGTCGCATAGTTTTTCTTGACTCAGCTGTCAAACGATAACACCTTTCACAGCAGAGAGTGTCGCGGCTATATGTATCAGAGATCACTGATTAGCACAGACCAGTGAGCTTACTGGCACAGGGATATCAATATATATGGCCTAAGAGACGTTCATTAATGTATGTCTGTGTTTCCACCACGCTTCCACGACAGTGATCAATGTTCCACGAGTATTTTTATCTTTGAGTCTATCTCGATTTTTATCTTTGTTTTGTGTCTCTGTTCATAGTCGGTAATGTGTGGTTGACGGAAACATGTGATCTATTTAAAAAATTGCGTATTTGATATTCCTCGTCGTTATTAAAGTCTGAAAGGACCGCATTGTCTGACGATTGAAAGAATAAACAGATTTTGACTCGTGCCGTAAAGTTCGTAAGTCACGGAGTATATAGCTTTTCCTAAGAGTATTTATTGCATCTTTTGCGAATTTTTCCTCGTCACACTCACCCACTGCCACGCACCGCGACCAAACTCCCTTACTAACATCATTAGACCAAGGGCTATCTACCACCACAACCACGAGTGGGTGGCAGTATGTGGTCATGGAGAAATGTCTGTCAGCACGTACACACACAAGCGTTTTATATATAGATATATACTAGCAGAACCCCCGCTGCTTCGCATGCGTACGCTGGTTGGTCTGCACCAGTTGTTTCTTTTTAATCCTGTTAAAGAACCCATATCTTAAGTTTCGTAGTTATAGCTTGAAATTTGAGTTAACAGCACCATATTTTTGAAATTCATTTTACCATTCCGTATTTCACCCCCTTATTGGTCGAATTTCCAAAAATACCGAAACACGTGTCTTTTAAATTCGAACCCCGAATCCAAATCCGAAAATTTGTAGTTCTAACTTCAAAATTGCCTAAATAGCAACATATTTTTTCCAAAAACACCCCGCCGGCCGCGATGGCCGAGGAGACTGAGGCGCTCCAGTCACGGTCTGCACAGCCACTACGGTCGGGGGTTCGAATCCCCCCTCGGGCATGGATATTTGTGCCGTCTTTAGGATTAGCTAGTTCATAAGTAGTTAGTAAATTTAGGGACTGATGACCTCGTAGTTAAGTCCCATAGACTCTACAAACATTTGAACATTTGAAAAACACCCCCTCTCCAATTTAATCCTGATGATGGTTGAATTTCCAAAAATACCGGAACACGTATATTTTAATGTCTAACCAACTATACAAACATCAATTTTTGCAGCTCTAGCTTCAAAATTGTGTCGATAGCAACTTTTTTTTCAAAAAGAATTTTTGATCCTCAAGCCTTTTATATATAGATTGAAGAGTGTGTATGGCGGCGTCTAGAAGAGGGTGAAGGAGATGCTCGGGAAGGTAGGTGTGTGTGTGTGTGTGTGTGTGTGTGTGTGTGTGTGTGTGTGTGTGTGTGTGTGTGTTAGAGAGAGAGAGAGAGAGAGAGAGAGAGAGAGAGAGAGAGAGAGAGATGGACGAGTAATATGGGTGTGACGTGGGGAGCAGATGCCTTGATGGCGACTACGGCAGCACCCAGGTGCACCGCGGTGGCACTTGGGACAGCGCTGGCTAAGTGCCTGAGGGAGGGAGGGAGGGAGGGAGGGAGGAGGGTCGGAGGGCGGAAGGTAAGGCGAGGTGACGCGCGACAGCCCACGTCAACTTCTTTCTGCGCCAGGCTTCGCGAAAACACAGCGCCAGCGCCACCGTGCGAAATTAATAATAAAAAAAGGGCACGACATCAGCGGAGGGAGGGAGGGAGGGAGGGAGGAGGGGGAGGGGGAGGAGGAGAGGCGGCAAGAAATTACGGCGGGCAGGCTGCGCCGGGTGGCGACGCGAAAATTGCGTTGACGCTGGCGGTGGCGCTGGCGTTGCCGTCGGCGGCTGCTGCCGCCCCCGCCATCCAAAATGGATCCGCGTTACGTATTTATTCCCGCAGGTCCTCCGTGTCGCACCGGCGGGGAGGCAGGGCGTTTCCCGTGTCGGGAGCTGGTGGTAAGGCCAGACGTGCTGTGGAGAATACCTGTCCCGTGCATGGAACTGCTTCGAGCATTTGATACAGACAAGGAAAATTAACGAAAGCAATAACTGGAAAAATGGCTGTTTTTAGCGAAATGTAGCGAGAGATCTTTTGTATGAAATTAGGCATAATGTATAAATGTATTAGTGTATTGTGTATATGGTTTGGCAATTTTCGTAACTGACTGCTATCGGCTAACGACATTGCATATTGTCCCCTCTACGCTAAGGTTTATGACAGTTGATTCCCAATACGACGTCGAAAAGCAAAGTGGCAATAAACCCAAATTATGCAATAAACACAGTGTGCAATAGAAAATCCGAATATGACGGAAGAAATGCCGAATGTGATGCAAGAAATCATGAATGTGGACAAACATTGGGATTGGTGGTAGGAAACTCTGCAATTGGCGGTACGAAACAATGCTATTGGCGGTACAATCCACTGCTGGGCGGTACAATCCACTGCTGTTGGCGGTACAATCCACTGTTATTGGCGCCGCGGTGGAGTAGCCGAGCGGTCTAAAGCGTCTCGCTGCGGAGCGCGCGGTTGCTCGCCGTGGAGGTTCGAGTCCTCCCTGGGACATAGGTTAGTTTACCTAGGTTTAAGTAGTTCGTAAGCTACGGACTTAGGACCACGCAGTTTGGTCCGATAGATTTAGAAACATATCGGTACAGAGTGCGCCTCGGTTGCACAGTGGTAGAGTGCCAGACTACAAATCCAAAGGTCGCGGGTTCGATCCCCGCCAGGTCCTAGGATTTTTATCTGTCACTTTCCACTTCTTTCACCTCTGGCAGTATTGCTCATGTGAAAAATACCGAGTAGCACCGTGGTTCGGAACCCACGTTAAACTGTAGGTCCCCCTATAACTGGCTGGGTGAGTCAGTTCGAAGGTCGGAGGAAGGCAACGGCATACCACCTCCAAATAGGGCCATGCCTAGTAAAGTACTGTGGTGTTCAAACCAGTCTTCGGATTGTTGACTGCTTTACTTTACTTACTTATCGGTACAGAACACCGCTATCGGCGGTTCGGAACACCGAATTTTAGAAAACGTAAAACATAAAATAAATTTTGCAAAAGAAAAATATTGAATATGAGGTAAAAAACTATCTTGATGTAATTAATATCACTGAATTTTATAAAAAATAAATACCAAATTCGAGAATGTAACCTCGAAAAGGGAAGAAGAAAAAATAACAGTTACATCAAAAATCGAATTCTTATAAAAGAAAATGTTAAGAGAATAATTTCGTTCCGTTGCCTTCAACTTTTTCATTCTGGCACCTTATATTTTTCCTCCTCAACTTGCACATTTTATTTGTCAAGCTCAACTTCCACCCATTTTTCTCGTCGTCATTTCTCAAATTTCGCTTATTCCACTAGAGTACGTTATTTTTATCTCGTTCATTGCCCTCTTCATCATTGTTTTCCTCCTCCTCCTCCTGCTCCTCCGCAGCCACCGCAGGTGCTGTCATCTCATTAACTTCTCCTGTCTTCTCGCCAAGTCCTATCAGTCTACTTCTTTCTTCTTCTTTCTTCTTCTTCTGCTTCTTCTCCTCCTCCTCCTCACTTCATCATAATTTCGTCGTCATCTTCAACTACCTGAGCATTGTTTACTTTCCCCTCTTATTCCTCTTACTCTGCACTTACTTCAGTTCCTCCCTTCCACAATCCTCACACACTTCCTACTTCTTCCACAACTCTCCACCGACGTTTCCATGCACTGCCACTCTGACTGCTACAACTACAGCCCAGTTCCCGGCTAGCGTTTCCCTCGCGCCGAGGCCTGCTGTACGGGGCGGCGAGCAGTGAGGTGGCGGTGCAGACGGCGACCCCGCCGCTACCGCCGGCGATTGCTGGTGTCTCCAACACTTGTCGCTGCATAATCCTCCTCCTCCTCTTCCTCCTCTTCCTCCTCTTCCTCCTCTTCCTCCTCCTCTTCCTCCTCCTCTTCCTCCTCCTCTTCCTCCTCCTCTTCCTCCTCCTCTTCCTCCTCCTCTTCCTCCTCCTCTTCCTCCTCCTCTTCCTCCTCCTCTTCCTCCTCCTCTTCCTCCTCCTCCTCTTCCTCCTCTTCCTCTTCCTCTTCCTCCTCCTCCTCCTCCTCTTCCTCCTCCTCCTCTTACTCCTCCTCCTCTTCTCCTCCTCCTCTTACTCCTCCTCTTCCTCCTCCTCTTACTCCTCCTCCTCCTCTTACTCCTCCTCTTACTCCTCCTCCTCCTCTTACTCCTCCTCTTACTCCTCCTCCTCCTCTTCCTCCTCCTCCTCTTCCTCCTCCTCCTCTTCCTCCTCCTCCTCCTCCTCCTCTTCCTCCTCCTCCTTTACTCCTCCTCCTCCTCCTCTTACTCCTCCTCCTCCTCCTCCTCTTACTCCTCTTCATCCTCTTCCTCCTCCTCCTCTTCCTCCTCCTCCTCTTCCTCCTCTTCCTCTTTCTCTTCCTGGTGGCCGAGGGGACTGAGGCGCTCCACTCACAGTCTGCACGGCCACTACAGTCGGGGGTGTGAATCCCCCCTCGGGCTTAGTAATAGTTAGTTCATAAGTTGTTTGTAAGTTTAGGGACTGAAGACCCCGTAGTTAAATCCCATAAGCTATAAAAACTTTTTCCTCTTCTTCTTGCTCCTCTTTTTCCTCTTCTTCTTGCTCCTCTTTTTCCTCTTCTTCTTGCTCCTCTTTTTCCTCTCCTTCTTGCTCCTCTTTTTCCTCTCCTTCTTGTTCCTCTTTTTCCTCTCCTTCTTGTTCCACTTTTTCCTCTTCTTCTTGCTCCTCTTTTTCCTCTTCTTCTTGCTCCTCTTTTTCCTCTTCTTCTTGCTCCTCTTTTTCCTCTTCTTCTTGCTCCTCTGTTTCCTCTTCCTCACCCTCCTCCGCCTCCTCCATAGGCACCGCAGGTGTTGTCACGTCATTCACTTCTCCTGCCTCCTCGCCAAGTTCTACCAGTCTCCTTCTCAATTCTTCATCGTAAATTCGTCATCAACTACCTGATCAATCTCATCTACTTTCCCCCACCTGTTCCGCCTTTCTCCTTCTCTGCACTTACTTTAGTTCGCCTCTTCCACAATCCTCACACACTCTCTACTTCTTCCACAACTCTTCACCGACGTTTCCATGTACTGCCACTGACTGCTACAACTACAGCCCAGTGCCCGGCTAGCGTTTCCCTCGCTCTCTGGCCTGGTGTACGGGGCGGCGAGCAGTGAGGTGGCGGTGCAGACGGCGACCCCCGCCGCTACCGCCGGCGATTGCTGGTGTCTCCAGACACTTGTCGCCGCATAATCCCGGCTATAAAAGCCGCTCTCTCCTCTCCGACACAACAGCCCGCGGCGCGCGCTGATTTCTTTCTTTCATTCCTGGCCGCCGCCACCCGCCGCAACCTCCCGCCTCTCATTGTTATTTCCATCTCCGCGTTATTGTGTCTTTCCAAACGGCACTTCCCCCCTATCGCCGTCTTCCCCGCCGCTACAAGCTCTTATTTCCTGTTCTTTATTACTCCCTTCCGTAGACCTCTGGAGCCGCCAGCCAGCAATCCAGTTGCCTTTCCCCCTCCCCCCCTTCCTCCCCCGCACACTTTGCAACAAAGGAGGCGCCTCCTCCTCTCGCCGATGAATTCCGGAATTCTCATCTGTGAGTCCCCAGACCTCGGCGAGACGTCCACGTCGCGGCGACACTTATAAAAATCGTAAAAAAGCTGCCTTTATGTCTGTTTGCAGGAGTTGCTCGCCCGCTCATTATTTGTAGTCTTTTCCCCCCGTTTTAATTTCCCGCTCCCCCGCGGCGCGGCGCCACTGGGGCGTCTCTCTCTCTCTCTCTCTCTCTCTCTCCCCGCGTGTGGGGGACGCCAGTAATAAAGACATTAGTGGGGATTGTTGGCGCGTATCTGGCGCACTTGTTAACATAATTAGCGACACTTAAAGTTAACGTCGCGCTCCCCACCCTCTCTCTGCGGATGGAGTTCCCCGCAGATGACGTCTTCATTATTGCTCGTGCCCATTCGCGCGTGCTGCGTTCTCGCCGCAGGCCCTAGGCGTACCGCGATGACGTCATTCAGGTTCCGCGATTATGTAAGGAGACTATAGTGCTTCGCACCTTACTACCCACTACTTGTATACAGTGCAGAATACAGGATTTCGATCTTGGGGGGGGGGGGGGGGGGGGATGGAGGAGGGCGAACATAGGTGGAGTGGCCGACTGCATTGAGGTGCTATGCTCCGATTTACATCTACATACATACTCCGCAATTCACCGTAAGGTGCGTGGCGGAGGGTACACTGTAACACTACTAGGCATTTCCTTTCCTGTTCCACTCCCAAATTGAACGAGGAAAAAAAGAATGCCTACATGCCTCCGTACGAGCCCTAATTTCTCTTATCTTGTCTTTGTGATCTTTACGCGAAATGTAAGTAGGCGACAGCAAGATCGTACTACACTCAGCTTCAAATTCCGGCCCTCTAAATTTCCTCAACAGAAATTCACGAAAAGAACGTCGTCTTTCTTCCAGCGATCCCCAATTGAGTTGCCGGAGCATTTCCGTGACACTCGCGCATTGGTCGAACCTACTAGAAACAAATCTAGCTGCTCGCCTCTGAACCGCCTCTATGTCTTCCTTTAAACTGATCTGCTGCAGGTTCCAAACACTTGAGCAATACTCAAGACGTGGTCCTACAAGCGTTTTATACGCACTCTCCTTTACAGGTGCAGTACATCTTCCCAAAATTCTCCCAATAAACCGAAGTCGGCTGTCTGCCTTACTCCCAACTGTCCTTACATGTTCCATTTCATATCACTTTGCAATGTTTCGCCTAGATATTTGAACGACGCAACAGCATCAAGAAGCTCACTATTAATGCTGTATTCGAACATTATGGGATTGCTTTCTCTACTCATTCGCATCACCTTACATTTTTCTACATTGAGAGCTAGCTGCCAATCTTCGCACCAACTAGAAATTTTTTCTAAGTCATCGTGTATGCTATTACAGTCAGTTACAGACGACACCCTCCCATACACCACAGCATCATCAGCAAACAGCCGCAAATTACAACTTACTCTGTCCATCAGATCATTTATATAGATAGAAAATAATAGCGGTCCTATCACACTCCCCTGGGGCACGCCTGACGATACACTCGTCTCTGATGAACACTCGCCGCCGAGAACAACGTACTGCGTTCTATTACTCAGGAAGTCTTCCAGCCAGTCACAAATTCGCGATTACGTAAGGAGACTACAGTGCTTCGCACCTTACTACTCACTACTTGTATCTAGTGCCGAATACAGGACTTCGATCAAACTGATACACAGAGAGGGGATAGAAATTAAATACCCCAGTAGTATCAAGAGGAAGGATGATGGCGTGTAATATGTTGATTCCGGTACTGAAGAAGTGAGAAGTCTTCCAGCATGGGGCGATAGCAACCAATAACAGCGAAAGGCAGCTTCAATATTGAAAACATCTGATGTCACGCGCTGCAGCGAGCGGAAACGGAATTTGGCTGCAGTCATTTGCGAGCCACGTCTGAGTTCCAAACTTTCGAAAAAGCCGCGATCGTCATAGACGATGTTCTCTGCAGAATGGGACGAAACGTTGGCCTTCGCTGATAAATCCATCAGACTACAGCATAATGTTTTTGTTGTGGTCTTCAGTCCGGAGACTGATTTGATGCAGCTCTCCACAATACCCTATTCTGAGCAAGCCTCTTCATCTCCTCCGAAGAACGGCAACGCACATCCATTTGAATCTGCTTAGTATCTGCGTTTCTTGGTCCCCCTATGCCATTTTCCCCACACACTTCTCTCCAATAGTAAATTTACTGTTTTGGTATAACAAGGCCACTTGTAGACTTAAGTGCCGATAAATATAAATAAACTCCTAGTAGTTACACAAAACTGCGTTTTTAATATTAAATACCATGGTGTTCTACCAGGAACCGACAGAGGAATCGGCGAAAAGTCCTCAATTTTTTCTTCAAGATTTTTTGGGTTACATACTTACAGCTCTTATTTCTCTCCCCTTCTTATTCTCTGCATTTACTTCTCTGCACTCATTATATCTCTTGTCGTCCTTATTTCTCTTCCCTTCTTATTTCTCTAGTCCTTCTTTCTCTTGTCCTCCGTATTTTGCTGAACCTCGTTATTTCCCCAAACCTTCTTATTTCACTGAACCTTCTTATTTCACTTCCTTCTTATGTTACTTCTTATCTGACTCACTTTCTTATCTCCCTCACTTTCTTATCTCCCGCACTTTCTTATCTCCCGCACTTTCTTATCTCCCGCACTTTCTTATCTCCCGCACTTTCTTATCTCCCGCACTTTCTTATCTCCCGCACTTTCTTATCTCCCGCACTTTCTTATCTCCCGCACTTTCTTATCTCCCGCACTTTCTTATCTCCCGCACTTTCTTATCTCCCGCACTTTCTTATCTCCCGCACTTTCTTATCTTTCTTATCTCGCTCACTTTCTTATCTTTCTTATCTCGCTCACTTTCTTATCTTTCTTATCTCGCTCACTTTCTTATCTCGCTCACTTTCTTATCTCGCTCACTTTCTTATCTCGCTCACTTTCTTATCTCGCTCACTTTCTTATCTCGCTCACTTTCTTATCTCGCTCACTTTCTTATCTCGCTCACTTTCTTATCTCGCTCACTTTCTTATCTCGCTCACTTTCTTATCTCGCTCACTTTCTTATCTCGCTCACTTTCTTATCTCGCTCACTTTCTTATCTCGCTCACTTTCTTATCTCGCTCACTTTCTTATCTCCCTCACTTTCTTATCTCCCTCACTTTCTTATCTCCCTCACTCCTCACTTTCTTATCTCCCGCACTTTCTTATCTCCCGCACTTTCTTATCTCCCGCACTTTCTTATCTCCCGCACTTTCTTATCTCCCGCACTTTCTTATCTCCCGCACTTTCTTATCTCCCGCACTTTCTTATCTCCCGCACTTTCTTATCTCCCGCACTTTGTTATCCTTCTTATCTCGCTCACTTTCTTATCTCGCTCACTTTCTTATCTCGCTCACTTTCTTATCTCGCTCACTTTCTTATCTCGCTCACTTTCTTATCTCGCTCACTTTCTTATCTCGCTCACTTTCTTATCTCGCTCACTTTCTTATCTCGCTCACTTTCTTATCTCGCTCAGTTTCTTATCTCGCTCAGTTTCTTATCTCGCTCAGTTTCTTATCTCGCTCACTTTCTTATCTCGCTCACTTTCTTATCTCGCTCACTTTCTTATCTCGCTCACTTTCTTATCTCGCTCACTTTCTTATCTCGCTCACTTTCTTATCTCGCTCACTTTCTTATCTCGCTCACTTTCTTATCTCGCTCACTTTCTTATCTCGCTCACTTTCTTATCTCGCTCACTTTCTTATCTCGCTCACTTTCTTATCTCGCTCACTTTCTTATCTCGCTCACTTTCTTATCTCGCTCACTTTCTTATCTCGCCCACTTTCTTATCTCGCCCACTTTCTTATCTCGCCCACTTTCTTATCTCGCCCACTTTCTTATCTCGCTCACTTTCTTATCTCGCTCACTTTCTTATCTCGCTCACTTTCTTATCTCGCTCACTTTCTTATCTCGCTCACTTCCTTATACATTAATAACTGTTGCATGAAACGGTGAACACCTGAGGTGGCGCATCTTACTACTTGTGTGTCTTATAGCCATTATTTTCTCAAGTTTAATTGAATACCCGTTCGCGAAATGTCAGCCTGTTCCGGCCTGTCAGCAGTAGCGCCGCAGGGTCCTCGGCGAGACAAAACACGGCCGGATCGGGCTGGCAGCGTCAACAGCGCGCGCGCGAACTTGGGACTCGGCGGCAATTGCGTCCGCCTCTCCATCTGGCGGGGAAGCACCTCAGGCCGGGCGGTTTTGCCTCTCTCGCGGCTTGTTTCGATCGCTGTTGTGCAGCCGAGGCGCGCTCGCGTTATTACCGCTGAGAAAATAAACACCGCCTTCTTGGCGACTGTTTGCGCGCCGCCTAACTAACTGGCGGAGCTCGAGATGAATTTAGCGGCCTGTTTACTCAGACACAGTGGTTTTAGAGGGCGGGGCGGGGCGGCGGCTTAGCGTCAACAAATGGGTCACGGCTCCTGCGGCGTTCTCCACTGTGCGTCACGCGCGGGTCAGGTCACGGCAAAGTGGGGACCTACACTCTGACGTGTCGTTGAAAGCCTAAGGTTGACAAGGAGAGGGCTAGACCTGCGCATAATAGTTCGCGGTCGGGAGCGTTCACTTATAGTTCGTGGCTGGGCGAACTAGTTCGTTCTTTTAGTTCGCAGCTGGGCGAACTAGTTCGTTCTTTTAGTTCGCAGCTGGGCGAACTAGTTCGTTCTTTTAGTTCGCAGCTGGGCGAACTAGTTCGTTCTTTTAGTTCGCAGCTGGGCGAACTAGTTCGTTCTTTTAGTTCGCAGTTGGGCGAACTAGTTCGTTCTTTTAGTTCTCGGCTGTTCGAACTAGTTCTATTAGTTCTCGGCTGTGCGAACTAGTTCTTTTAGTTCTCGGCTGTGCGAACTAGTTCTTTTAGTTCGCGGCTCTGCGGACTAGTTCGTTCTTTTATGTCGCGGCTCTGCGGACTAGTTCGTTCTTTTATGTCGCGGCTCTGCGGACTAGTTCGTTCTTTTAGTTCGTCCGCTCGATTTGCGAACCCTTGTCATTAGCACCCATCACTTCGTGTGAATAAAGAGCTAGTTGTGTTTCGCATGAACTGATATTTTCTAAATCCGTGTTGATCTTGCATTTTTGGCAGCGAATCCAGCCACCCTTAACTAGAAAATTTACGAGGGCGCTTTAGACTAAGTAGCTTCACTTACCTCTTAACAGGAAAACAAAGTACTGTATTCTTGGAAAAGACACACATTTTAGTCGATTCCTTACCATCGATTACTACAAACTGTGTCCTATCTGACAGGAAATCCCCTATCCAGTCGCAACTTTGGGGGCGATATACCGTAACCACGCAATTTGATTCAAAGCCGTTTGTGAGGTACGGTGTCAAAAGCCTTCTGGAAATCAAGAAATACGGAATGGATTTGCGAACCCTTGGCTGTAGCACTGATCGATGACAGTTCCTTTGCTTCGCCATCGTTCCTGCCGCCTTTGATGACCACGCTGTCGACGAGACGTGAAGCCCTTTCTTCCTTCCGTCTCAACCAGTTGGTGGCAGGTTTCGACTTCGCGCCTTGCCTGCGGGCTACCCCGCGTCGCTCAGCTAGACTTCGGGCTCTGCTGTCTGGGTAGATGGCACGGCGTCGTGGGCTGTCTTCTGTATGAGCGCGAAACAGCACCCGGCCTTCTCTTAACGAAGCCGCATCCCGCCTAATGAAACGCAAACACGACGTCTGCAAGAAACACACGCCGCTCGCCTCTTCAAGTCGCTGAAAAATGGCAGGAATAAATAAATACCCCAGGAACGCCGGGTTTTCAGCTAATAAATATATATAATTTTTTTTAGCGAATAGTTTCTGAAAAGACGATTGAGAAACACGCAGAAATCCGAAAATAGTTTTTTTTCTTTTATTTACGCAGAAACCAAGTGTCACACAGCAACTAAATATAGAGAAAGATATCTTATATTCGTCTACATGAAACAA
Organism: Locusta migratoria; assembly: GCA_026315105.1. Classification (NCBI taxonomy): domain Eukaryota; kingdom Metazoa; phylum Arthropoda; class Insecta; order Orthoptera; family Acrididae; genus Locusta; species Locusta migratoria. The sequence continues at coordinate 16,818,511 of CM048754.1, forward strand.
TATTTTTTTTTTTTTTTCGAAGCATTTCGGACGACTCGAAATTTCACTTTGCGATATAGGTGGAACAGAGCCGCAGTTTATTTACGTAAACGATTTAGAGGAAAATCTGGCTCTCTTAGGTTGTTTTCCAAATAATGCTGTCATTTACCGGCTAGTAAAATAATCTGAAGATCAAAACCAGCTGCAGAACGATCTGAATATGATATCAGTATCGTGTAAAAATTGGCAATTGACTCTACATAATGAGAAGTGTGAAGTCGTCCACATGAGTACGAAAAGAAATCCGTTAAACTTTGTTTACAAAATAAATCAATCAAAAGTGAAGGCCGTAAACTCCACAAAATACCGAAGAATTACCATTACTTCAGACTTAAATTGGAAGAACACGTAGATAGTGTCGTGGGAAAGGCGAACCAGAGACTGCGTTTCATTGGCAGAACCCTTAAAAAATGCAACAGAACTACAAAACAAACTGCATACACTAAGCTTGTCCGTCCATTTTTTGGAGTATTGCTGCCCAGTGTGGGATCCTTATCAAGTGGGTTTGACAGAGGACATCTAAAGAGTCCAAAGAAGGGCAGTTCGTTTTGTATTGTCACAATACAGGGGAGACAGCGTTACGGAAATGATACAGGATGTGGGATGGAAATCATTACAACAACGGCGCTTATCGCTGCGGCGTGGGCTACTTACGAAACTCCAATCGCCGACATTCTCCTCCGAATGCGAAAAAATATTGCTGACTCCCACTTACATAGGTAGAAATGACCATCAGAATAAAATACGAGAAATCATAGCTAAAACGGAGAGATTCAGGTGTTGTTTCTTCCCGCGCGGTATTCGAGAATGGAATGGGAGATAGTCACTTATATGTGATTTGCAGAGTATCCCATGTGGATGTAGTTTAAAACATGTATATAAATAGAAATTAGAAGTTATAAAATAAGAAAGCAAGTTAACTTTCCTCTTTTTTTCTGTTACAGGTAAGTGATTAAGATGGCAGCTGCAATTCGGGCCTGTAAAGCTGTGAGTAGACTTTAGACTTTTGTTGTTTTGTCACATTTGTGTGTGTGTGTGTGTGTGTGTGTGTGTGTGTGTATGTGTAGATGTAGAAAACTGTGGTCCTCAGGCACCGGACAAAGTCCTGACGGAGGAAACACTTGCCCTCTACTTCCGCCTGGGCTGCGTTACGTGTGTGCCGTGGTGCCCCATTGGAAAGCACGGTTTACAGTTGGCTAGCCGTCTATCCTCTGCGTGTGCTGCGTCAGGTGTGATCCGGAGTCCTGTGAAGTTGGCACCCCTTTTTTGGAAAATGTAAATTTTTTTTTCAGAGTTCTAGACAGATATGCAATAGTTCTGGAGTTCTCTGTACAAAATTTAAATAGTTCTGCAAAATTTCAACGAAAAAATACGAAATATTACCACAAAATTATCACAGTTCTAAATAGCTCTCAAAGAGTTCTGCAGAAAATTCTAATGATATTTTTTGCCCAGATAATAGTTCATGAGCTAATTGCGTAAATGAGGGACATAAACTACACAAAATTGCACCAGAGCCGTGTGTAGTTGGCACCCCTTTTTTTCAAAAATGTAAATTTTTTTCAGATTTCTAGACAGATATGCAATAGTTCTGGAGTTCTCTGTACAAAATTTGAATAGTTCCGTAGACTTTCGCCGAACAAATAGTAAAAATTACCACAAACGAGTTTTTTTTTAGTTTTTTTTTTAAATAAGTATTTGCCTATTAGCGCAAACATAGTTCTGATCACAGTTCTAAATAGCTGTCAAAAGAGCTACAGGAAATCCTAATAGCATTTTTCTGTGCAGATTATACTTTATGACATAATTACAATAATGGAGTATCCATTTACATGCTACTGTGGAATTTGCATACTTTTTTTTCAAAGAATTAGACTTTTTTCCAGAGTTCTAGGGACATGTGCAATAGTTCTTGTTTACGATAAGCAGTAATCACTCAGACGTAAAAACAACAAACTGAATGTGCAGCGGATAGAATATCTTTCAAGACCGAAGAAAAATGTATATTTCTCGAATAAGGGACACAAATAAGACAGCTTATCAGATATTCAAAATTGTGAACATTACTTTTTTTTCGGGCAATTACATAGAAATATTTACATGAACTCTAGAACTATAGTATATGTACACAGAACCACAAAAATAATGTGTATTTCACGAAAAAATGGTGCCAATATACAGTAACGTGAAAATGAATTCCACATTACTGCATTTATCTGATAAAAGTATAATCTGCACAGAAAAATGTCATTAGGATTTCCTGTAGAACTCTTTAAGAGCTACTTAGAACTGTAATCAGAACTATGTTTGTACTAATAGGCAAAAAATTATTTTGAAAAAAAAAACTAAATTTTGTGGTAATATTTTGTATTTTTTCGGTGAAATTTTGCAGACCTATTCAAATTTTGTACAGAGAACTCCAGAACTATTGCATATCTGTCTAGAACTCTGAAAAAAAATACATTTTTGAAAAAAGGGGTGCCAACTTCACACGACTCTGGTGCAATTTTGTGTAGTTTATGTCCCTCATTTACGCAATTAGCTCATGAACTATTATCTGGGCAAAAAAATATCATTCGGATTTTCTGCAGAACTCTTTGACAGCTATTTAGAACTGTGATCAGAACTATGTTTACGCTTGTAGGCAAATAATTATTTGGAAAAAACTGAATTTTGTTACTTTTTGTAATTTTTTCGCCAATTAGTGCAGAACTATTTAAATTTTGTACAGAGAATTCCAGAACTATTGCATATATGCCTAGAACTCTGAAAAAATGTACGTTTTCCAAAAAAGGGGTGCCAACTTCACAGCTCTCCCACTATTAAAAAAAATTGCGATATTTCACGAAATTCTGCAGAACTATTTAAATTTTGTACAGAGAACTCCAGAACTATTGCATATCTGTCTAGAACTCTGAAAAAATGTAAGAGAACTCTAGAACTACTGCATATCTGTCTAGAACTCTGAAAAAAATTTACGTTTTTGAAAAAAGGGGTGCCAACTTCACAGCTCTCCCACTATTCAGAATTGCGATATTTCATGAAATTCTGCAGAACTATTTAAATTTTGTGCAGAGAACTCTAGAACTATTTCATATCTGTCTAGAACTCTGAAAAAAAAAGTACATTTTTGAGAAAAGGAGTGCCAACTTGACAGGACTGTGATCCGTGCCTTGAGGCTCTGCTGCCTGTGCTGGTACGTAGCACAGTGCCGCAGGCTGTGTTCTGTACGAGCGCGAAACAGCTCCCGGCCTCCTCTTAACGAAGCCGCATCCCGCCTAATGAAAGGCAAACACGCCTCCTGCAAGAAACACACGCGCGCGCCTTTTCAAAGTCTCTCCGACGCACCAGCGCTGCCGAAAGACCCGGCAAATCGGCCCCCTTCTGCCACACTCTGGCTACCTGCTGGCGCTCGTACAAACACTTCCAACACCTCCGTCACTCTACACAATTACAACGTTCAAACGACTCTGAATGTCCAGTCGCACATCTAACACTCGACTGCAGGTGCTTCAGGTGAGGCAAATGTTAGACACACTTCGAAGAATACACACACTCTAGCTCATAGCCAGGCGTAACCTAGTTCGATTCTGAAACTGCCTGGCAGATTAAATCTGTGTGCCGGAACCGGGACTCGAACCTGGGACCTTTGCCTTTTTTGGGGGAAGCGCACTACCGACTGTGCTATCCCGACACGACTCACGATGCCGCCTCACAACTTTACTTGCGCCAGTACCTCGCCTCCTACTTTCCAAACTTCACAGAAGCTCTCCTGCGAACCATGCAAGACTAGCACTCCTTGAAGAAAGGATATGGTGGAGACATGGCTTATCCACAGCCTAAGGGATGTTTCCAGAATGAAACTTTCACTCTGCAGCGGAGTGTGCGCTGATATGAAACTTCCTGGCAGATTAAAATTGTGTGCCGGAACCGGGACTCGAACCTGGGACCTTTGCCTTTTTTGGGGGAAGCGCACTACCGACTGTGCTATCCCGACACGACTCACGATGCCGCCTCACAACTTTACTTCCGCCAGTACCTCGCCTCCTACTTTCCAAACTTCACAGAAGCTCTCCTGCGAACCGTGCAAGACTAGCACTCCTGGAAGAAAGGGTATGGTGGAGACATGGCTTAGCAACAGCCTAATCTGCCTGGAAGTTTCATCAGTGCACAAAGTGGGCCATTGCGATCTTCCTTTCACAGCTCTAAATTTAAATAAAAAAATAACGGTTTAACCATTCATCTGACACGAAAATTGAATAAACGATTTTGTAGAGGAGAAAATTCTCTACAACTGTTACCTGATGTTTTTTTCATATCTCATATCGGTTGAGACATATTTGCAAAAAATAACGGAGTTTTGACACCGTCCATTGAATTAACGAAAACCAGCTGTTCGCAGATGTCACGTGACATTCCTCGCCCAGAACTCTCTCTGGCATACGCCATTTTGCGTTGCGTATTTGATGATTTTCTTATTGAAACTTACACGTTGTCATTTCAGAGCGATGGGACACAGAAGAATTAACAAACACGTCGTTTTCGTACTATAAATGATAATCTAGTGTCTACAAATGCCATATTAGCATCAGTTAACAACGGCCATCAACAGTATGAGATTAAAGAATAAAATTCCTAACTGTTAGCCGTAGCGTAGTGGGTAATGCGTTGGACTGACGCTGAAGGTCAGTGGTTGGGAACCCGCCACAACCTAAACTTACAAAACTATAACATGTCAGTGCGATTTTTTTTAATACAAGTCATACCACGCTATAGGGGTAGTCGTATAGGTGTTCTTTTCTTTTTTGATATTAACATAGAGATGAATAGTATGTGAAACTGCCGTTAGGCGCTTTGCGTCATAACTGTTAAGGATACTTTTCTGTTATTCACATTTTTCCATGTTTCATCGTGTATATTCTGTTCTTTTTTGGTGAATATATTGATAATAAAATTCCTTTATATTTCATTTTAATTCTTCAAAATAGAAAATTATATTTAGTTCAGTGACTTTGAAATGTCACTATACCAGAGGGCGTTAGTAGCGCCAATTTTTGGTAAGCAGCTCGCTCATTTCATAGTTACACTATACTGAAGTGTTCAAAAAATCTACGTTCAATTCTTCCTGAAATTTTATCATCTCTCTTTGGAGTGAAGGCTTTGATAGGTGGAACAACTTCGCAGCCACGACCGTCCATTCTGCAGCAGGAGAAACCTCAAATGGTGATTTTAAGAATCGTGACAAGTCGTATATTACTTTGAATCTTACTGCCAATTTCTTTTTAAGACCTGCCAAGAAATTTGATATTATGGATTGTCAATTTCTGGATTATTATTATATTAAAATTGTTGCAAAATAAACAAATTCTTGACTTCAAACGTCTCTTTCAACGAATCAGTTTGCGACGGAATGGTGATACACGTTGAACCAATTGGCATATTAATCTCCCATTTCCTTTCAGCTTGGTGTTTTATCTACAAAACAATCCTTTTTTTCTAATAATATCGTTAGGAGAGTCAGCCGTGAAAACATTGTATTACCTGGTATGCAAGATGTATGAAACAGGGGAAATACCCCCAGACTCCAAGAAGAATATCGTAATTCCAATTCCAAAGAAAGCAAGTGTAGACAAGTGTGAAAATTACAGAACTATCAGTTTAATAAGTCATGGTTGCAAAATACTAACACGAATTATTTACAGATGAATGGAATCCGACCTCGAGTAAGATCAGTTAGGATTTAGGAGAAATGTAGGAACACGGGAGGCAATACTCACATTACGACTTATCTTAGAAGATGGCCTTTTGTCGATTTGGAGAAAGCTTTTGACAATGTCGACTGGAATACACTCTTCCAAATTCTGAAGGTAGCAGGGGTAAAATATAGGGAGCGAAGAGTTATATTCAACCTATGTAAAAACCAGACAGCGGTTATTAGAGTCGAAGGGCAAGAAAGGGACGCAGAGGTTGGAAAAGGAGTAAGACAGGGTTGTAGCGTTTCGCCATTGTTGTTCAATCTGTACATCGAGCAGGCAGTGGAGGAATGGAAGGAGAAATTGGGAGAGGGCATTAAAATGCAGGGAGAAGAAATAAAAACATTGCGGTTTGCCGATGACATAGTAATTCTGTCAGAGACCGCAAAAGATCTGGAAGAGCATTTGAATGGGATGGACAGTGTCTTGAAAGGAAGAAATGAGATGAACATGAACAAGAGTAAAACAAAGGTAATGGAATGCAATGTCAGAAAATCAGGCGATGCTGAAGGAATTAGTTTAGGTAATGAGACAATAGATGAATTTTCTTATTTGGGTAGCAAGATAACTTGTGATGGCCGAAGTAAAGAAGATATAAAATGCAGAATGTCTACGGGAAGAAAGGTGTTTCTAAAGAAGCGAAACTTGTTAACATCCAATATTAATTTAAATATCAGGAAGTCCTTTCTGAAAGCATTTGTCTGGAGAGTAGCGTTGTATGGGAGTGAAACGTGGACGATAAGGAGTTCAGATAAAAAGATGATAGAAGCTTTTGAAATGTGATGCTAGAGACGAATGATGAAAATTAGATGGGTAGATCACGTAACTAATGAGGAGGTGCTTAACAGAATCGGGGAGAAAAGGAGTTTCTGGCATATCCTGACTAAGAGAAGGGATATATTGGTAGGACACATTCTGAGACATGAAGGAATTGTCAACTTAGCATTAGAAGGAAGTGTATGGGGTAAAAATCGTAGAGAGAGACCGACGGACGAATATAGTAAGCAGATTCAGAAGGATGTAGGTTGCCGAACGTATTTTCAGATGAAGAGACTTGCACAGGACAGGGTAGCGTGGAGAGCTGCATCAAACCAGTCTGCGGACTGAAGACTACAACAAGAACAACTTACACTTTCAAAATAGTTTTAGCGGTCCAGTTTTTGGCCTTTAAATGCATGCGAAGTGGAAGACTGCGATTTGAACTGGCATGTACTTGTACAGATAACTTAGAGACTGTATCGAGAAGTACAGTACGCTACGACCCCGGGACCACTGCCTCCCGTGTTGCTCTAATATCCCGCCCCCAGCTTGCCGTGCTGCTCCTTCCTCTTCCCGCGCTCGGATCTGGAGTATTGACTCGCCTTGTCGTCGGCAGAGGCATTGATTAATAACGGGCAAACATTATTATTTCGGAGCGCGGCGGATGGAGCGGTAGGGGCAGGTTGAGGCGGTTACGGTAAACGCGGGCTTTCACGTCGCCGTGGAAGCCATTAAGTAAGATACATAGACAATAGCGCGAGGGCGGAGCTACTCCACACTCCACACTCCCAGCAGCCGACATCTCCGCTCGACAAATAACTCCGCGGCGCCTGGCCGAGGGTACTCCACACTGTCTCGCCTACCACCAGGACACCACGTGGCTGTCGGATTTCAGAATTTCTTTATATTTGTGGTACCTGAACTTCACAACTCGAATAACAATCATCCAAAACCATTCGAAGCATGTCTCATAAATTCTCGACAAAAAACTGCCGTATATTTCCGCAGGTTAAAAAAAGGCCACGAGAATCCGAGGTCGTCTTATACGACGGTACAAAAAAATTAGATTGGCATTTAGTCTGAAATTGGCAATTTCGCAGATGTGCTGCATAGCGCGCATTCGACCTCCCAACGATATATATCGAAGCGGATAAGTATCGAAACGATATGTATCGAACAGGCGACTCTTATGATTGTTATGAATATGTTGTGATTTTAAAGGATGTGGGTAGGTAGGAATCTAAGAGTACAGATTTGTAGGTAATTTACACCGTCTCTTGTATTACTAGGATTTCAGAATGTCTTTATATTTATGGTACCTGAAGTTCAGAACTTGAATAACAATCTTCCAAAACCGTTCGAAGCAACTCTCACAAATTCTCGATAAAAACTACCGCATATTTCCGCAGATAAGACGATGGTTAAATCGTAAAAAAAGGCCACTAAAAGCCGAGGTCGTCTTATTCGACGGTACAAAAAGACATTGTAGACATTGTTGTATATTGTTTTACACTTGACTGTGGTTTTATACAAGTGTTTTGTGATATGCATTAACTAATATTGCATCACCACTGCATTGTGGCCACTGTTGTATACTTTTTAATCGACAGTCGTTTTATACAGATATTCCTATGGTATGCACAAAGCAATATTGCATGACCGCTACATTTTAACTGTGTTAGTTTTTCGTTTATAAATGACTGTCAGTTTATACAGATATTTTTGTGGTATGCACAAACTCAATTACGCCATCAATGTATATATTAGTCTATTTTTAAAACGACTTCTAAATTATTTTTATAATCTGTACAACACGTTTTTAACCTCATTGTGTCTCAACATTACATTGGTGTGTGCTGCCATCTGGCGCCATATTTTTTACCCTTGACTTGTATCATGTATCAGTTTGCTTTTGTCACTCACTGTGTTAATTACGTTTTATTATCATGACTTAGTGCACTTATGCACTGTAAATCGTTTTATATAACAACTGTTTGACGTTACAAGGTATGTCTCATCTCTAAATCTGCCCGATCTTGCTCTTATGGATTTATTTGACGTATCTTCTCGTTTTATTATAATGACTTGCATGTTTTAAATATCCGTTTATCCTTTTAACAGATTATGGCCTTGTAAAATATTTTATTTGACCTGATGATGCTGACATAGATCAGTGAAACCGATCGTCATTAATAAAAACTGATGATAAGCGATCTTGGCTATTTTATATCTTTTTACAATGGTACAAAAAAAATTAAATTGGAATTTAGTCGCCGGCCGCGGTGGCCGAAGGGACTGAGGCGCTCCAGTCACGGTTTCCACGGCCACTACGGTCGGGGGTTCGAATCCCCCCTCGGGCATGAATATTTGTGCCGTCATTAGTGTTAGCTAGTTCATAAGTAGTTTGTAAGTTTAGGGACTGATAACTCCGTAGTTAAGTCCCATAGACTATACAAACAGTTGAACATTTTTTGGAATTTAGTCTGAAATTGGTAATTTCTCAGACGTGCTGCATAGTGCGGCTTCGACCTCCCAACGATATACATCGAAGCGGTTAAGTAGCTAAACGATATGTATCGAACAAGCAACTGTTAGGATTATTATGAATATGTCATGATTTTAAAGGATGTGGGTAGGCAGGAATCTAAGAGTACAGCTTTCTGGGTAATTTACAAGAAAACTTACACTCGAAGTAACTCGGCCTGAAATGATATACAGGGTGTTACAAAAAGGTACGGCCAAATTTTCAGGAAACGTTCCTCAAACACAAAGAAAATATGTTATGTGGACATGTGTCCGGAAACGCTTAAGTTCCACGTTAGAGCTCATTTTATTACTTCTCTTTAAATGCTAATTCAAACAATTCGTGCAGACAGTTGTCAAAATACCCTATTGTATCGTTAGTATGTACTGTACTTCCTCGATTCACCGCCAGTTGCCTCAATTGGAGGAACGTAATGTTGACTTCAGTGCTTGTGTTGACATGCGACTCATTGCTCTACAGTACTAGCATCAAGCACATCAGTACGTAGCATCAACTGGTTAGTGTTCATCACGAACGTGCTTTTGCAGTCAGTGCAATGTTTACAAATGCGGTGAATCGAGGAAGTACAGTACATACTAACCAAACAACTGTTTTTTTTAATTGTCTGCACGAATTATTTCAATTTACCTGTAAAGAGAAATAGTAAAATGAGCTCTAACATGGAAATTAAACTTTTTCGGACACATGTCCACATAACATATTTTCTTTTTTTGTGTGTGCTGAATGTTTCCCTGAAAGTTTGGCCGTACCTTTTTGTAACACCGTCTATATAACAATTATTAAACTTTTAAATCTTCACTATTTGTTCAAAACATAAAAACAGTATTTCATAATATTTTAAAATATTTTCTTACGTTTATTATTATATTAAGGATGTCCTTGATATTTAGTGTATAACTTGTCACACTTAGTCGAATACAGGAGACGAAGTGTCCGTCAGTTAACCAAGTTCTGGGTTTATTTGAACCAAATTATAATTAAAAACAATTATTCTCACAGCTATGTAAACACGGACTTAATTCTAATTGCAACATTAACTCTTATTGTATATTTCGATCGAGGAATTAGAGACCCACAGTTTCTGGGTTGTTAATCACCTCAGAGATACAAATCACTTCTAATATTACATTGCAATTTCAAAGGCTTCCCTACCTACGCCAAAAACATTTAGAGTGGAAGAAGATATAGTTAAAGGTTAGGCCATATCACAGAAGTATTTTGAAAATCGATCATTGATAGCCCTCAAAGTGATGATGTTGGTCGCAAAATATCTTGTTCACACGCTATAAAAACGCAGATGTTCGTAGTTCACCACCACATCACCGGTGAAGTTAGAATATTAACTTTCTTGAACAGTACGAATCATGAAACTCCATTGCCTTCAGATACGTACCGAGGCAATACCACACACTGCACAAATAAGAATGAAGTAGTGTAGCAACGAATGGTACGCAGGCAGCGACCGATTGAACTAATGCGTCAAAAACAGTTTAAGAGAATCGAGGTAGATGTTGCTCCGCCGCGGTGGAGTAGCCGAGCGGTCTAAAGCGTCTCGCTGCGGAGCGCGTGGTTGCTCGCCGTGGAGGTTCGAGTCCTCCCTGGGGCATGTGTGTGTGTGTGTGTGTGTGTGTGTGTGTGTGTGTGTGTGTGTGTGTGTGTTGTCCTTAGGTTAGTTTACCTACGTTTAAGTAGTTTGTAAGCTACGGACTGATGACCACGCAGTTTGGTCCGATAGATTTACAAACATTTTTTTAATAATCTACATACCAAAGAAAGCAGGCGCAGACAGGTGTGAAAAATACAGATCCTATAGTTTAATAAGTCATGGTTGCAAAATATTAACATGAATTATTTACAGAAGGATGGAAAGGTTGGTAGAAGCAGACCTCGGGGAAGATCAGTTTGGGTTCAGGAGAAATGTAGGAACACGGGAGTCAATACTCACTTTACGGCTTATCCTAGAAGATAGATTAAGGAAAGGCAAATCTACATTTCTTAGCTTTCGTAGATTTGGAGAAGGCTTTTGACAATGTTTATTAGAATAAACTCTTTCAAGTTCTGAAGCAAGCAGGAGTAAAATATAGGGAGCGTAAGGTTATTTACAACTTGTACAAAAACCAGACAGCGGTTGTCAGAGTTGAAGGGAATGAAAGGGATGCAGTGGTTGGAAAGGGAGTAAGACAGGGTTGTAGTCTTTCTCCATTGTTGTTCAATTTGTACATTGAGCAAGCTATAAAGGAAAGCAAGGAGAAATTTGGAGAAGGAATTAAAGTTCAGGGTGAAGAATTAAAAACATGGCGTTTTGCCGACGACATAGTAATTCTGTGAGATACAGCAAAGGACCTGGAAGAGCAATTGAACCGAATGGACAGTGTGCTGAAAGGTGCATATAAGATGAACATTAACAAGAGCAAAACTAGGGTAATGGATGAAATATTAAATACTTAGATATATTTAATATTCACAGAATATATATGACATCAACTGCGATTGGGCTAAGCTGAAAATGTGTACCCAGCCGGGTTTCGAACCCGGTTCTCCCGCTTTCTAGGCAGTTGCGCTGACCCCTACACCACTGGGGACACAGTGATCACCGCTCCTGCAAGGACTACCTAAGCACGCCTCCCGTCAGATGCAAATTCCCAGCTTCGCCCTGCCCACAGTACTCAAACTCGTAGCTATGAAACTAATTCCCGCAAGAGTAAGGGCTTCAAATTTGCCCACCCCTCCCCACTAACGATAGGTTCATTGCCCGTCACCGGCATATTATATGTGGCGACTGTTCCAAAAGAACTTCTGATCCTGCAGTTGTTGAATTCATATATTCTGTGAATATTAAATATAATAACAACTGCAGGATCAGAAGTGACTACTGTTCTTTCGGAACAGACGCCACATATAATATGCCGGTGACGGGCAATGATCCTATCGTTAGTGGGGAGGGGTGGGCAAGTTTGAAGCCCTTATTCTTACGGGAATTAGTTTCATAACTACGAGTTTGAGTACTGTGGGCAGGGCGAAGCTGGGAATTTGTATCTGACGGGAGGCGTGCTTAGGTAGTCCTTGCAGGAGCGGTGATCACTGTGTCCCCAGTGGGGTAGGGGTCAGCGCAACTGCCTAGAAAGCAGGAGACCCGGGTTCGAATCCCGGCTGGGTACACATTTTGAGCTTTGCCCAATCGCAGTTGTCATATATTCTATGAATATTACATAAATAATTAATAGATACTTAGATATACCTTGTAGGTATAGGTATAACACTGTGTGTGTGTGTGTGTGTGTGTGTGTGTGTGTGTGTGTGTGCCCCCCCTATTGTAGTCCTGCGGGAGACCTGTTAGCCTTGCGCTGAGGTCCTAAGCAGGCCGCCCCTGCCACCTTATTCCACGGCGGACGCTCCCCGTATATTACTTCTTTCATTAAGCCGGAAACCGAGACATATTCACTGCGCAAACAGGCCCGCCAGACGAGTTTTATGCGCGGCCGGAATGAGAAAGGGGTGCGGTCGCGGGGGTGGTTGTGGGGGAAAAAAGGCGAGGGTGGTCAGCGCCCCGTCCTCCCTCCCCTAGGCGCCGCGCCCCCGGGGGCGGCTATAGGGAAATTTTCGCGGGCCACACCCCAGACACGGAAAAGGTGTTACCTTGCCGCGGTCCGTCTCCCAGCGCTCCTTTTTATTTTCGCATCTCTCCTCCCCTCTTTCTCGCTGCTTGCGTGTGTGGCCACCTTTTCTCGCCCCCGCCGTCTCGACGTGTGTGTGTGTGAGAGAGCCAGGCCGCAAAGGGGTTGAATTTTATACCGCGCGAGTAGGAGGGGTCGCGGTCCGCTAGGATTAATGAAGCAGTCCTCGACTGCGCTTAGGGGGTGGAGATGCTCTGAAAGCAACCCCCTCCAGATGCGGGGGTGGGTGCCGCCGGACCGCGCCTGGCCCTCAAGACTGATTTTAAAAAAGTGGCCAACGCACCCCTCGCGGGGAAGAGGAACGTCTGAATAAAGAGACGGTCTGGCAAGGCGCAAAAAAAAAGGGGTGGGGTGGAAAAAAATGGACCGCAGCCCCCGTGACCACCGCAGGTTTCACTCCAACCCCCAATCCCCCCTCCACACTTCTTACAAAAAAAAAAAAAAAAAAAAAAAAAAAAAAAAAAAAAAAAAAAGGGGGCCACTGAGAACTGGACTGCAACACGTAAGTAACACAGTGGCGCGAACGGACCACCCCTTATACAGCCCGTGCCACCCCCCCCCCCCCGGCCGGCGCAACCCCTTGGCAGATGTGCTGTGTCTTCTTTATTAAGGCACGGGGCAGAGTTTGCGGCCAGTGGTTAAAAAAACGTCCAGGAGCGGGGAGGGGGCCGTAATTCTGTTGCCACACTGACTTTTTTGCCCCTTTAACTTTTTTTTTTTTCGTCTCATTGCCAGCCTTTTCCTACTCCGGCCACAGGGGTGCTTCTCCTGCTGCTTTGCGAAATGAACCTCCGCGCTTCTTTTCTGCCGTTAATTCTGCAAAGGGGGTGTGGGAGACGGGGAAAAGGGGTGCGGAAATACGACTTGGGACCATCTGCCGTTTAAAAGACTCCGGGAACACGCCCCAGTCCGGTTACAGAGGCGAGATTACTGCATTCTCATGGCCAGCAGTTTTCCTTTGACACGCACGTACACACGAAATATGCCACTGTGTGAGCAGTATTACCTGCATCCCTATTACTGTATATTAACCCAGATAGAGCGGAATTTTTTTTGGTTTAATTTCTTTTTCAGAAGCTATTAATAACTATATACATGTGGCGTCTGTTCCGAAAGAACAGGCGTCACTTCTGATCCTGCAGCTGTTAATTATTTAATATTCGTAGAATATATGACATCAACTGCGATTGGGCAAAGCTGAAAATGTGTACCCAGCCGGGATTCGAATCCGGGTCTCCTGCTTTCTAGGCAGTTGCGCTGACCACTACACCACTGGGGACACAGTGATCACCGCACCTGCAAGGACTACCTAAGCACGCCCCCCGTCAGATACAAATTCCCAGCTTCGCCCTGCCCACAGTACAACGTGGTTACTTCCCTTGTAACCGTGTCTACGCAGAAAGCTCCTCATCATACTGTGCTTCGTCAAGATTCAAAACAGCTGGCCCGGTGGTGTTCTGAATGTGCATAAATCATGCACCACAGGTAGCTGTATGGAGAGTGGGAATTTTTGCAAATGGCTAACTGTAAAGTATATTTTAACGTTTGAAATGTTAGATATTGTATGTAAAATTACTGTGACAGTGTAGGTCTCTTCGAAAAGTAATTTGTACAGTATTCCAGAGCTAAAAGAGAAGTGGGGTATAAAGGGATAGATTGTTTTCCTTTATAACAATTGTACCAGCTGTGGTTGTTTTCCGTGGTCCGCGCCCCGCACCGCGGTAGCTCAGTGAAACCGACTGCGACGGCGTCTGAGATGACGTCGGTGTGAGGGCTCTGTCCGCCGTGGTCGTCACTTCGTTACGTTTGCTAGATTTACTCTTAATTAACCCAATCGCTGGTTCGCAAGCTTTGCTAAGATTATAGCCACAGTCACGGTTTATGAGGTCGTCACTAGTGCGAATTTCAATGGCCTCTCTAACGACGCAGTCCCAGTATCTCGACGTCTGTACCAGAATCCTAGTGCGTTCATACTCCATCGCGTGATTCTCTGACAAACAATGTTCAGCGACCGCCGACTTGCTCGGATACATCAATCGTGTGTGCCTCTGGTGTTCAACGCATCGATCCTCGACGGTAGCATCGTCTGTCCAATATATGACTTCCCACACTGACACGGAATCTGGTACACGCCGGCCTTCCTCAAACCGAGATCATCTTTGGCGCTCCCCACCAGTGCACGAATTGAAGAGTAAGTCTATCAAACGTAACGAAGTGACGACCACGGTGGACAGAGCCCTCACACCGACGTCTTCTCAGACGCCGTCGCAATCGGTTCCACTGCGCGGACCGCGGAGGGGTCGCTCCGCGGGCCGAGGGTATTTAAATCGCCCGCCACCGAGCTAGAACCCAGGTCCCTTCGAGCAGCCGTAGCGTGCGGATCTCCATTCCGGCGCGTTTCCAGGAGCTCAGTCCGTCAGTTCACCAGATGATGGCGACATGTATGATCGCCGAAATATTGCTCCCATTGGACACTATAGACCGGCGGTACGCCCGTGGATATTTTGATAATCAATTACGCCGGGAGAAACTCAAGAATCACATCATACATTTTATGTTCACCGTTAGAGACCAGAAGATATCTGGTACGTCGAAACCGGACGTCTGTTATAAATAAAGACGAAATACCGCGATCTTGGCATTTCATTATTTACAAAATACATTTATAAGATCGCTCCCTGCCATGAGGAAATTGTATAAAACGTTTAGATGTAAATTTGAGCCGCGGTGGAGTAGCCGAGCGGTCTAAAGCGTCTCGCTGCGGAGCACGCGGTTGCTTGCCGTGGAGGTTAGAGTCCTCCCTGGGGCATGGGTGTGTGTGTTTGTCTTTAGGTTAGTTTACCTAGGTTTAAGTAGTTTGTAAGCTACGGACTGATGACCACGCAGCTTGGTCCGATAGATTTACAAACATTTGAACATTTTTTGAGTAGTGTAAGCAGGGTGAAGCTGGGAATTTGTATCTGACGGGAGGCGTGCTTAGGTAGTCCTTGCAGGTGCGGTGATCACTGTGTCCCCATTGGTGTAGGAGTCAGCGGAACTGCCTAGAAAGCAGGAGACCCGGGTTCGAATCCCCGCTGGGTACACATTTTCAGCTCTGCCCATTCGCAGTTGTCATATATTCTCTGAATATATAGATGTAGCCGGCCGCGGTGGCCGAGGGGATTGAGGCGCTCCAGTCACGGTCCGTACGGCCACTGCGGTCGGGGGTTCGAATCCCCCCTCGGGCATAGATATTTGTACCGTCCTTAGTTGTAAGTAGTTTGTAAGTTTAGGGACTAATGACCCCATAGACTCTACAAACATTTGAACATTTTATGTAGATGTAGGTTGCCGTTGTTATGTGGAATTGAAGACGCTCGTTCAGGATAGGGTATTGTGGAGAGTTGCATCAAACCAGTCTCCGGACTGAAGACCACAACAACAACAACAACAATTATATATAGGAAGAAAGTGTGTTTGTAGCCGAGCGGTCTAAAGCGCCTCGCTGCGAGCGCGTGGTTGCTCGCCGTGGAGGTTCGAGTCCTTTCTGGGGCATGTGTGTGTGTGTGTGTGTGTGTGTGTGTGTGTGTGTGTGTGTTTGTCCGTAGGTTAGTTTACCTAGGTTTAAGTAGTTTGTAAGCTACGGACTGATGACCGCTCAGTTTGGTCCGATAGATTTACAAACATTTGAACATTTTGTAAATTTGTAATTAAACAGTGTATAAAGTGTGTAAAGATAGCGATGTATACCATACGATAAGTAAACTACACGTATCTGTCGTTGTGGGTGCCCACCCTACGCCCACACAGTGACCACCCCCTAGGACCCCAGCCTATTTTTATTTTATTTTTTCGTTTTTCTCGTGTGCCCCTCCCCCCGTCTGCCGTAAGGGGGCTTATCTGCCTGTCTCATCTCTCCACACTCGCCCCGCCATGCGAGCCCTCCTTATCTCGCGGCTCAGCTCTGCTCGCCAACAACCTTCCACTTCTCATTAACCCGTCCCGTCCCACTGCCCTCTCCTGTTTTTTCCACCCCCACGTCTAATTTCCTCCTCCTCCTCCTCCTCCTCCTCTCCTGTGGTTCTGCCCCTTAGAGGCAGCTCGGTCGCTTTTTAAGCAATCAAGGCCCCCTCTTCCTTCTCTGTCGCGCTGCCCACGCGCCGCCTCGCTCCGTCTCTCTCTAGCGTGTGTGTGTGGACGCCCGCGTGTGGGGAGAAAGATGTTTAGGGGCGCGTCCTTGCTCAAACGAAAATGAGGCGCCGGCTTAAACACGCAGAAAAAGGACCTGCTAGCGGGGGTGGGGGTGAGGCACTGGAAAGGGCTGGAGCTGGAGTGTGGAGTGGGGGCTTCTCCAACCCTCTCCAGCAACCACTCACTTCATTACGGCTTTCTTAACGCGCCCACAGATGGCACTCGCCCATTCTCACTGCGCTACTCAACAGCTTTTTAATGCAACGCTGACCATATAATTGCGATGGTTAATATAATTATTCACGTTCGTCTTTATTCTCTAATCATGCCACTATTTTGATGTTTGTTTGTATAGTCTATGGGACTTAACTACGGGGTCATCAGTCCCTAAACTACTTATGATCTAACTAAGACTAAGGACGACACAAAGATCCATGCCCGAGGGGGGATTCGAACCCCCGACCGTAGTGGCCGTGCAGGCCGTGACTGGAGTGCCTCAGTCTCTTCCGCCACCGCGGCCGGCAAGTATTTTGACCCTAGAAAGTTTTATCAGTCGCTAGGAAGTTATTGATTTGTTATTTACAGTTCCCTAGCAACACCAACTGTCATAAGTTAATATTATTTTATTTATTTATTTATTGATTTATTTAGCCTGATCAGATTAGGGCCATCAGGCCCTCTCTTACATCGGACCAGGGTTTTACACATACAATATTTCTTTACATGTGAGTTACCTATAACATAATAATGATTTTTACAGATGAACAGTTCATAACATTATTTATACAGGTTGATTACATGTAAAAGGATGTAAATAAAAGGTAATAACTTAACTCTACATATGTAATAACTTAACTCTAAATAGGATTAATACTAACAGTACCACTGAGACACCTTCTGCTGCTGCTGCTGGTGTAATAATAAAAGTAACAAGATTTATATTAGCAGATACAATATTTACTTTTGAATATATCGAGACTGGTTAACGCATGGCGAATTCTGACAGAAGCTGTACCTGGCGAGAGCAATGGCAGTTGAAGAATATCTGGGAGGAGGAATGGATGTGACGTACCTGGACCGTAGGGTAATAAAGACTGGCGTCATTATTGCTTTAGTAGATAATCCATTAACTGTCGTTTGAAGCTGGCAGTGTTATTCAGTTCTCTGATATACTGAGGTAGATTGTTCCAGAGCCTGGTTCCTGCTACTGAAAAGGATTTTGAAAAACCGGCTGAGTGATGGATAGGGACAGAAAGGGTTTTGCTCTGACAGGAACGAGTAGTTCTTTTATGTTGATCAGATAAGAGTGTTAAGGTCGAGGAAAGATATGAGGGACAGTGTACGTTGATAAGAGAGTAGAGGAAACAGAGTGTATGAAAATCTCTGCGCTTGTCAGCACGGAGCCAGGATAGTTGCTTATAAGATGGTGAAATGTGATCAAAGAGACGGATGTTACATATATATCGAACGCAGGCATTCATGATTAGTTCCAGACGTCGTGAGCCATCCCAAGAGAGACCTTGCAAGATAACTTCACCGTAATCAATAATTGGAATTACAAGCGTTTGTATAAGTTTCTTTTTAAGATCGAGAGGAAAAAACTTCTTATATCTCTGTAGGGCATGAAGAGATGCTGATGCCTTCCTACACACGGCGGCTGTGTGCTCAGCCCAATTTAGTTTGTCGTCTATTATCACTCCCAGACTTTTTGCCGACGTCGAAAAATAGATAGGTGTGTCATTTAATATTAATGGTGGTTGAGATTCGCGGTATTTGTGGTTAATGAGTCTAGGATGACCTACCAGAATCGCTTGTGTTTTACTTGGATTGAGCTTTAATCCTATATTCTGTGCCCACTTTGATAGTGCACATAGGTCACAATTAAAATTCTCGATTGCTGCCTTCAGGTTTTTTGGTTTTGCACTTAAATACAACTGGAGGTCATCAGCATACATGTGGTATTTACAAAAGGACAAGACTGATGATACGTCATTTACATACAATGAAAAGAGAAGTGGACCTAGCACCGAACCCTGTGGTACACCTGATAGAACTTTTCTCCACTGTGACTTTTCGGTGCCGGACATGACGCACTGAAGACGCGATGTCAAGTATGAGCGAATCCATTGCACCACGCCTTGAGAGAAATTTAGACTGCTAAGTTTAGCAAGTAAAATATCAAAGTCCACAGTGTCGAAAGCTTTGCTAAAGTCTAAGAAGCACATAATAGTCGCCTCTTGTCTATCCATTGCCTGCTTAAGATCGTCTGTTACTTTTATCAAAGCAGATGTTGTGCTGCGATATTTGCGAAAACCTGATTGGTGTTCGTCAAGAAGTTTATTAGTAGTCAAGTAGCTGGTTAGCTGATCATGTACTATATATTCTAGGGCTTTGGACAGTGCCGGAAGAATGCAGATAGGTCGGTAATCAGAGGGTGCTGTGGCAATGTCCTTTTTTGGCAGTGGCTTAACTAGTCCACGTTTCCACGCATCAGGAAAAACACTTGTGGCTAAGGACTGATTAAATATATCTGTTATGATGGGCAGCAGTGGATCAATAATCAGCTTTATCATTTGGATAGTGATACCATCATCCCCGGTAGATGCTGATGTAATACGCATAATTGCTTTTTTGACTGTATTTCCAGTAACATGCTTAAAACAAAACTTATCATGGTTAGCGTTGTTGATCCTCGTGATATGGTCAATAAGTGATTGTTTCGTTTGGTGATCGATTGAAGTGGTAGGCGTTGTGAAATAATGATTTAGTTCCTCAATGGAGACAGTGGGTTCGGCTGCAGTTTTTATTTTCCCAATACCAAGACCGCGCAGGTTTTTCCAGAGGACAGCCGGTCTATTTATGTTGTCGGTTAATGAATGGGCGTATCTGAGTTTAGCATTTCTCACAGCCTGGCTGACTCTGTTACGTTTCTGCTTGTACGAGGTGTGATTTTCAGATGTAGGGTGCAGTTTGTATGTCCGATGTGCAGTGTCTCTGAGATTCATGAGCTGTTTTAGTTCATCAGTTAGCCATGGTGCGGGTTTCCTTCTCACTTTTTTGGTTTTGATGGGCGCATATTTATCATACAGCTGGTTAAGTTTATTTGTAATTTTGTGAAGTTTATCGTTTACATCCGGGAAGGTGTCAGAGGTTGGCTCGAAAATTATTTCTAGTGCATCAGCTGTCAGTTCAGGTAAGTTGATGCGTCTTAAGTCACGGTATGCAGTTAACAGTGGTTTCTTCCTAGGGCATTCTAGCGAGTACGTCATGAAAATTACATCATGGGCAGACATACCAGGCGCAGATGTTTGTGACGTTCGAATTACTCTGTCTGGAAACCTTGTTGCAAATATATCTATTAAAGTGTGACTATCAGCTGTGTGATATATGACATCAACTGCGATTGGGCAAAGCTGAAAATGTGTACCCAGCCGGGATTCGAACCCGGGTCTCCTGCTTTATAGGCAGTTGCGCTGACCCCTACACCACTGGGGACACAGTGATCACCGCACCTGCAAGGACTACCTAAGCACGCCTCCCGTCAGATACAAATTCCCAGCTTCGCCCTGCACACAATACTCAAACTCGTAGTTATGAAACTAATTCCCGTAACAGTAAGGGCTTGAAACTTGCCCACCCCTCCCCACTAACGATAGCATCATTCCCCGTCACCGGCATATATATATATATATATATATATATATATATATATATATATATATATATATATATATATATATGGCGTCTCTTCCGAAAAAACAGACGTCACTTCTGATCCTGCAGTTGTTATTATTTAATATTCACAGAATATATGACTTCAACTGCGATTTGGCGAAGCTGAAAATATATATAACATGTCGGTGACGGGCAATGATCCTATCGTTAGTGGGGAGGGGTGAGCAAAGTTTGAAGCCCTCACTCTTACGGGAATTATTTCATAAATACGAGTTTCAGTATTGTGGGCAGGGCGAAGCTGGGAATTTGTATCTGACGGGAGGCGTGCTTAGGTAGTCCTTGCAGGTGCGGTGATCACTGTGTCCCCAGTGGTGTAGGGGTCAGCGCAACTGCCTAGAAAGCAGGAGACCCGGGTTCGAATCCCGGCTGGGCACACATTTTCAGCTTTGCCCAATCGCAGTTGATGTCATATATTCTGTGAATATTAAATAATAACAATAACTGCAGGATCAGAAGTGACGTCTGTTCTCTCGCAACAGACGCCACATGTATACCTCATAAGTTAATCGTGGCAATTCTCTAAACTTCATCCGAAGTGTCCCGCACCACAACATACATTAAAATTTGTACCCACGGTGGAGTAGCCGAGCGGTCTACAGCGCCTCGCTGCGGAGCGCGCGGTTGCTTCCCGTGGAGGTTCGAGTCCTCCCTGGGGCGTGTGTGTGTGTGTGTGTATGTGTGTGTGTGTGTGTGTGTGTGTGTATGTGTGTGTGTGTGTGTGTGTGTGTGTGTTCGTCCTTAGGTTAGTTTACCTAGGTTTAAGTAGTTTGTAAGCTACGGACTGATGACCTCGCAGATTGGTCCGATAAATTAAAAAAAAATAAAAAAATGTAGGAATAATACCATGCCGGCCGCGGTGGCCGAGGGGACTGAGGCGCTCCAGTCACGGTCTGCACGGCCACTACGGTCGTGGGTTCAAATCCCCTCTCGGGCATGGATATTTGTGCCGTCCTTAGTATTAGTTAGTTCCTAAGTAGTTTGTAAGTTTAGGCACTGCTAACTCCGTAGTTAAGTCCCATAAGCTCTACAATCATTTGCATTTGCAATAATACCTTCAACCCCTTAACGCCCGAATTAATTTCTACGTGACACAGAAAATAAAAAATCATATTTCTTTACTAGTAAACATATGCTACATCTACATACATACTCCGCAATTCACCGTAAGGTGCGTGGCGGAGGGTACACTGTACCACTACTAGGCATTTCCTTTCCTATTCCACACCCAAACTGAACGAGGAAAAAAAGAATGCCTATATGCCTCCGTACGAGCCCTAATTTCTCTTATCTCGTCTTTGTGATCTTTACGCGAAATGTAAGTAGGCGGCAGCAAGATCGTACTACACTCAGCTTCAAATTCCGGCCCTCTAAATTTACTTAACAGAAATTCACGAAAAGAATGTCGTCTTTCTTCCAGCGATCCCCAATTGAGTTGCCGGAGCATTTCCGTGACACTCGCGCATTGGTCGAACCTACCGGTAACAAATCTAGCTGCTCGTCTCTGAACCGCCTCTATGTCTTCCTTTAAACTGATCTGCTGCGGGTCCCAAACACTTGAGCAATACTCAAGACGTGGTCGTACAAGCGTTTTATACGCGGTCTCCTTTACAGGTGAAGTACATCTTCCCAAAATTCTCCCAATAAACCGAAGTCGGCTGTCCGCCTTACTCACGACTGTTCTTACATGCTCGTTCCATTTTATATCGCTCTGCAATGTTACGCCTGGATATTTGAACGACGCGACAGCATCACGAAGCTCACTACTAATACTGAATTCATTATGGGATTCTTTTTCCTACTCATGCGCATCACCTTACATTTAACACTAGAACCCCTCTAATCTGTCACCTTCGGAACCCGAGGCTATGTTCGGATTATCCGAATAATCTAATATTTATTGCAAAAAAATATAAAAAGTCAGTACAAAAATTAAGCGATTTTATAACTAAAAGACGTTAATAGTAACATAAAAATGTTTTCTACACAGTGTCAAGCAATATATTTAAAAAAAGTCTTCACACACGATAATGTTTATTGGTTCTAAAAGGAAAAACGACAAATAAATTACAGTACTGTACTACACTGTAGTAAGGAAGGGCAAACCTACGTTTTTGGCGTTTGTAGATTTGGAGAAAGCTTTTGACAATGTCGACTGGAATACACTCTTCCAAATTCTGAAGGTATCAGGGGTAAAATATAGGGAGCGCAAGGTTATTTACAACTTGTACAAAAACCAGACAGCGGTTATTAGAGTCGAAGGGCAAGAAAGGGACTCCGAGGTTGGGAAGGGAGTAAGACAGGGTTGTAGCTTTTCCCCAATGTTGTTCAATCTGTACATTGAGCAGGCAGTGAAGGAATGGAAGCATAAATTTGGAGAGAGCATTAAAGTGCAGGGAGAAGAAATAAAAACATTGCGGTTTGCTGATGACATAGTAATTCTGTCAGAGACCGCAAAAGATCTGGAAGAGCAATTGAATGGAATGGACAGTGTCTTGAAAGGAAGAAGTAAGATGAACATTAACAAGAGTAGTAAAACGATGGTAATGGAATGCAATGTCAGAACATCAGGCGAAGCTGAAGGAATTAGATTAGGTAATGAGACAATAAAAGTAGTAGATGGATTTTGTTATTTGGGTAGCAAGATAACTTCTGATGGCCGAAGTAAAGAAGATATAAAATGCAGAATGGCTATGGGGAGAAAAGCGTTTCTAAAGAAGCGAAAATTGTTAACATCCAATATTAATTTAAATATCAGGAAGTCCTTTCTGAAAGCATTTGTCTGGAGTGTAGCATAGTATGGCAGTGAAAAGTGGACGATATGGAGTTCAGACAAAAAGATTATAGCTTTTGAAATGTGGTGCTACAGACGAATGTTGATCACGTGGGTAGATCACGTCACTAATGAGGAGCTTAACCGAATTGGGGAGAAAAGGAGTTTCTGGCATATCCTGAGAGAAGGGATAGATTGGTGGGACACATTGTGAGACATCAAGGAATCGTCAACTTAGCATTAGAAGGAAGTGTGTGGGGTAAAAATCGTAGAGGGAGACCGAGGGACGAATATAATAAGCAGATTCAAAAGGATGTAGGTTGCCAAATGTATTCTCATATGAAGAGACTTGCACAGGACAGGGTAGCGTGGAGAGCTGCATCAAACCAGTCTGCGGACTGAAGACAACAACAACAACTACTACTACCACTACTACTACTACTACTACTACTACTACTACTACTGCTGTACTTTCTGTAGAAACAAATCGAACTCCATGACGAGTTTTCCAACCATCAATCCAGCCTTCACTGCGAGGAAATTTACTTTCGGGTTCCAGTCTTTTGTGGAAAACTATCGCTTTTCCTTCGAGAACTGGCCCGGATATTGGAGTTCCTTTTCTTTTTTGACAAAACTGTATCCATAGTTGCGTTATCAAGCAGTTAACGTTTAGGATTTTTTTTAATGTTCTGCGATTCGTCAGAGTGTTTTCACCAACAATCGTAAGTGTATAGGATTCAGTGTCTTTCGAATTATTCCTCCAGTCCTTAAATCATTCGGCCCCATTGCAATTTTTTCGGAGCGATTCTCCTTCGTCCTTTCTTTGTAGCATTGCTAATTTTTCATTTATTGAAAGAGTTACGTGTTTAAGTTTGAATGGATACATTTTGAAAAACTGTAAGTGTACACACAATGGATGTAATAAGTACTGTAGAGAACACAGAATAAAATCAACAACGGAGGATACAACTGCGCAATAACTTACGGTATAACAACATGCACAGCGACAGACTCCGCAACAATGGTCCGACAGGCGTCCAGTCAGTGAAGAGTCGGCACAGGCTCGCGACCTGAGCAGTGACTAAGATCGGATCATCGCTGAGATATCTTTTTAAAGGTTTCGTTCTCCGCTAATGACGAAAAATAAACAGATAGTTTAGTTATTGTTTTCACACAAAAAACTTTAGTTTGGAAAAAAATTGTACTGTTTTTGTAGAATCTGTGTTGATACACGGCGAACTATCGTAAATGGGACATGTATTTACGATTGCTCCCAGAAAAATACTATAATTACGTTAATTAGAAATCTTAACGCTCATCAGAGATTAATTAATGGTACAAGACGAGTGCTGACTCACTTAGGCGAGTTCATAATCACTGTTAAATTAATTTACTCCTTTAAAACTGTGCTAATACCCTGCATTAAACTCACACTTTGACGCAACCATGCCTTTCCAAATAAGAAGACAATTCTGAATAAAACTAGCCTTTGCTATGACCATAAATAAAGCACAAGGTCAGACGCTTCAGAGGACGAGGTTATATTTACTAGAACCTGTTTTTTCTGATTTTGTAAATCTATCGGACCAAACTGCGTGGTCATCGGTCCATAGCTTACAAACTACTAAAACTAAGGTAGTATCGCTGCCCACTCATACTGCACGCCTTTGGTCCTCGAGCGCTAATGATGAACGTAGTCGTGAAGCCAACCCATACGGTGACATATCGCATATGCATGCAGATGTAGATTGTGATATACAAATTTGGTACAAAACTTGGCCTGTAGCAAGCGGTATCAGCTGCTTCACCGCACCGAATAGATGTGCGCCTACGTTGCTCTTGTTGGCAAAAGATGTCGATTCGAATCTGTAGTGACAATTACGCGTGAAGCAGTTGGCCAGTAGAGGTGAGGCACGGGATGCTGAGACTCGGCCCTGGGGAGTTGGCAGCACTGCTTTCAGTGCAGATGGGGGAGGGGGCGGGAAGGAGACAGTAAAACATGCCACCTTCGCCCCTCCCGCCCCCACACACGGCAGACATCATTTGGAGTTCATTAAGAGCGGCATCCAGGGAATGCCGGCTCAGAGGAAGACGTGGACCCGCCGTGGCGTGCCTGTCCACACACCGCACGGTGCTAGAGTGCTCGCCGCCGCACGGCGATTATTCTCCGTCTGCTCAGCCGCCTCCGCGGGAACAACAACAACGTGAAATGTTTGTAAACCCTTTGGACCAAACTTCTATGGTCATCAGTCAGATGTTTGTAAAACTTGTGCAACGTAGCTCTTGTCCTGGGAGCATATTCTCACTTCGAATATAGTAAATTTCCTTGAAACGGAAAAGCTTCTTTCTACGAACCAGCACGGGTTCATGAAACATCGTTCATGTGAAATTCAACTTGCCCTTTTCTAACATGACGTCTCTCTCTCATAGTGGAAGCCCTTCACGTTGTTGTTGTTCTGGTCTTCAGTCCAGAGACTGGTTTGATGCAGCTCTCCACCCTACTCTATCCTGAACAAGCATCTTCATATCCACATAAGAACGGCAACCTACATCTGTCTGAATCTGCTTACTGTACCCATCTCTTGGTCTTCGTCTGCGATTTTTACCCCACACACTTCCCTCCAACGCTAAATTCACAATTCCCTGATGTCTAAGAATGTGCCCTACCAATCTATCCCTTCTTTTAGTCAAGGTATGCCAGAAATTTCTTTTCTCCCCAATTCTGTTCAGTACCTCCTCATTAGTTACACGATCCACCCACCTAATCTTCATCATTCTTCTGTAGCACCACATTTCAAAAGCCTCTATTCTCTTCCTGTCCGCACTGTTTATCGTCCATGTCTCACTCCCATACAAGGCAACACTCCATACATATGCCTTCAGAAAGGACTTCCTTAGGCTTAAATCAATATTCGATGTTAACAAATTTCTCTTTTTCAAGAACGCATTGCCATTCTGCATTTTATATCCTCTGTACTGCGACCATCATTTGTTATTTTACTGCCCAAGTGAGAAAACTCATCTACCTCCTTTATTGCATCGTTTCCCAATCTAATTCCTCCCGCATCACCTGATTTTCTTACACTGCACTCCATTACCCTAGTTTTGCTCTTGTTAATGTTCATCTTATATGCACCTTTCAACACACTGTCCATTCCGTTCAAGTGCTCTTCCAGGTCCTTTGCTGTATCTGACAGAATTACTATGTCGTCGGCAAAACGCAATGTTTTTAATTCTTCACCCTGAACTTTAATTCCTTCTCCAAATTTCTCCTTGCTTTCCTTTACAGCTTGCTCAATGTACAAATTGAATAACAATGGAGAAAGACTACCACCCTGTCTTACTCCCTTTCCAACCACTACATCCCTTTCATGCCCTTCAACTCTGACAACCGCTGTCTGGTTTTTGTACAAGTTGTAAATAACCTTACGCTCCCTATATTTTACTCCTGCTTGCTTCAGAACTTGAGTATAATATATATTCACATTTACAGATATAGATTTAACATGGACGAGGTAGGGCGGTACGACTAAGCCATCAGCTACTCAATTTTTCTGTTCGTCGTCGCCTGTCCCCTCTCTTTGTTCTTTGTTCATCTCTCTCTCTCTCTCTCTCTCTCTCTCTCTCTCTCTCTCTCTCTCTCTCTCTCTCTCTGTGTGTGTGTGTGTGTGTGTGTGTGTGTGTGTGTGTGTGTGGAAGCCCTTCAGGTATCATCTCTCATATCGGTGGTCGTTCAGTAGCTGGCGATATGACAACATTGGCTGAAGAAGTACCGTGTTCGTTAAGGATCTGACGGAGACAAATGTCACCGAAGTATGAAAGGCTCTTAGAGACTCCTTTGTGTGTGTGTGTGTGTGTGTGTGTGTGTGTGTGTTTGCCCTGCTGGTATCTGAGACGCGGTCACGGTAAATAAGAAGAGACAACGCGCTCAGGGAAGGAAAACAAGATAAGGGCGGACTGCACCATGTGTGGAGGACGCCTAACGAGACGGAATTAGGGGCAGGCGGGTCGAGGTGTAGGGTTGTGACAGATGCGCTGACGACGGAGGGGCAACTCAGAACTAGGCGCTGCGATATTCTTCCCAATGTCTGTGTGCAGTGCAGTGGAGCGCCCGATCCGCTACGTTATTCTCTTTTATTTCTGTTTTATTCGCCGTTATTTACGATGACCTGCCATCTAGCTACTAAAATGATATTTTAAGTTGTCAATTTTTACATACACAGATTAATTACTTGTTACATTTATTCAATACTAGCTGAAAACCCGGCGTTGCCCGGGTGTTGCCGGCCACGGTGGCCGAGGGGACTGAGGCGTTCCAGTCACGAACCTGGGACCTTTTTTTGTGTCCTCGCCTCGTCGCCGCTTTTGTGTCTCGTTTCCGTCGTAGGTGTCGGTGGCCAAGTGGAAAGAGACCGACACAGGAATAAAGATAGCACGCTGGTGCAGGTATGGAAGTGAGCAGCCAGAAACTAGAAACACTAGAGTAAATTAGAACGATATATATATATATATATATATATATATATATATATATATATATATATATATATATTGCACAGAATTTATACGATACTTAACTTTTACACAATTCAGTACTGCAGAGTGCTGATACATCGTTGAGCTAGAGGGCTGCCTAGTGCCTAACTGATAGCCAAGTCTTCACTGGTGCCTATCCGATTCCGAAGGTCCTAACTGGTTCCTAACTCAGTCCCAAGTGAACGATGTCGTTCAGTGGTGGCCACGAGCGGAGTTGCAGCAGAGGGCGCTCATGGCTGTCGTCGTGAGAACGCCGCGCCGTGCGTGCATGGCGGCGCGCGGCGAAAGTACGTGGCGCGCACTTTAGACTTCTGCGACACCACACGTTTGCCTTTCGCGGGCAAGCGCACTACCGACTGAGCTATCCCGACACGACTCACGATGCCGCCTCACAACTTTACTTCCGCCAGTACCTCGCCTCCTACTTTCCAAACTGTCAGTAGTGTCCTGTGAGACTGGTTTTTAAGGAAGAAATGAAATAGAATACTTTCTTTACCCTCCTCAGTCCCTGCGTCCCCTGTAGCGGACATAAAATAAAATAAATCTGGTGACAATATTCAAGTGTTGGTCGCAGTGCTAGGCATCTCAATGCACAAATGGGAGGTGCCCGCACATCTTGGAATTGTAAAAGACATTATCTTGTCACATATTCACTCTGCAGTAGTGCCAATGTGGCTGACAGAGTGAGAAGTCGGTTTGTGGCTATGTGGGCACTCAAATTTCCATGGACCTGTTTAGTTAATATAAATTCGGCCTATACTATCAATAACATAAATAAATAAAAGCATATTAACGTAGTGGCCGAGGGGACTGAGGTGCTTCAGTCACGGTCTGCACGGCCACTACGGTCAGGAGTTCGAATCCCCCCCTCGGGCATGGATATTCGTGCCGTCCTAGTTCGTAAATAGTTCATAAGTATTTTGTAAGTTTAGGGACTGATGACCCCGTAGGTAAGTCCCATAAGCTATACAAACACTCAAAACTCACTCAGCCTGGGTATTAATTTATTTATTCGAACGTTGAGTTAGTACTTTTTCTATCCTCTCTCTCTCTTTCTCTCTCTCTCTCTCTCTCTCTCTCTCTCTCTCTCTCTCTCTCTCTCTCTCTCTCTCTCTCCTTTTTTTCTAAAAACATTTATCGCCGCGGTGGAGTAGCCGAGCGGTCTAAAGCGTCTCGCTGCGGAGCGCGCGGTTGCTCGCCGTGGAGGTTCGAGTCCTCCCTGGGGCATGGGTGTGTGTGTTTGTCCGTAGGTTCGTTTACGTAGGTTTAAGTAGTTTGTAAGCTACGGACTGATGACCAAGCAGTTTGGTCCGATAGATTTACAGACATTTGAACATTTTAAAAACATTAATCACAGAATATATAAGAAAGAACAGGAAAAAAATGCACTCGTTTCGAAGAATCCAATCACGAAATTAAACAATAATGATTGTAATAATATCACAAATCGATCACTTGATGTAATGCACGGAACGTCAAATCGATTTTTTTAAAGAGATATGTTAAAAGAAATTTCTTTTTTACTGCTTTATTTATTTATTATTATGTTTTCTTATTCGTATGCTTATCCTTACAGAGAAAGAGATATACACATTGTAGCACGCATAGACCAAAGGTATGGTGTGTGGCATCACGTTTCGCTGTATGTAACCTGCTTGCTATAGAGTCGCAAAAGTCATCTCTGGCCTTCAGTCCGAATTTTTTTTATAATTTGACGACTTTCAACTACCGTATCTTTTACCCCCTTATAGTTGTCGGCATGGGAGTGCTATGGTGTACAACGGGAGACTTCGGACAACAATTACACACAGACCATTCGTTTGTGTTCTGTAGTTTTCGCAGCAGAACGAAATATTAACACACACACAGACACACACACACACACACACACACACACACACACACACACACGCGTAGAATTTTATATACACCGATAACTTTCCATCCCAATATACTCCACCCTTTTATCATTATAAACTCTCAAGCATCAATGCAACCAATAAAACCATTGTCAAAGAGTAAATATAATTTTCAAAGAATAATTGTTCCGCATTTCGCGTTATAATCTTCATATTACTAAACATCTATAAGATCGCAATAAAACCGTGCCTAAAACCTTCCTCAGGTATAAATTAGTAACTGTACAAATATTTAAGTCTCTGCGTCTTGTCGTTTGGATATGATAAACGTACACCGATCAGACATTCGCATTAATATATATATATATATATATATATATATATATATATATATATATATATATAGATAAATAGCTATCCGATCGCCATAATACCGTGCCTAAAGCCTTCCCCGGGTAGACATTAGTAACTGCACAAATTTTTAGCTCTTGTGGTTCAGACGTGATAAACGTACACCGAACAGACATTCGCATTTATAGATAGATTGACAGTAAACGGCTGAAATAAAAGTGTAAATTTCACTCCTGGTCATTAAAATTGCTACACCACGAAGATGACGTGATACAGACGCGACATTTAACCGACAGGAACATGACGCTGTGATCGCTATGCAACGACTCCATTCTCTGTGATATTTCATCCTATCGATTGCTTAAGAAATAATACGTGGTATCCATTAAAACCAACGTAAGTTTCTGTTGAAAATAATATCTCTTCACGTTTTAGAGCGTCTCGTAGTACCTACTTTCATAAGCCCCTGCCATACCTTCATGACCGTGAAAGCCGTTTTTCAATCTCTCCTGTAGTTTCAGAGATATCTGGGGTGAAACAGGTTAGTCCGACACCCTGTATAGTAAGCGGCATAGACAATTGTTGTGGGGGGAGGCATGGTCTCTAAACACCATTCTGCCCGAGCTGTATCCACTAAGTTTCTTTTTCTGTCTTTTTTAGCTACTCGGAATGCAACCCGTGTTCCAAATTCAAATGTTAAATCGGCTTTATAGCTGAGCTGCAGATAATTTAGATTATGATCTTACTGAACATCTTGCATTTGCGAACAAATTATTTCCTGAATGAAACTTTCACTCTGCAGCGGAGTGCGCGCTGATATGAAACTTCCTGGCAGATTAAAATTGTGTGCCGGAACCGGGACTCGAACCTGGGACCTTTGCCTTTCGCGGGCAAGCGCTCTACCACTGAGCTACCCCGACACGATTCACGATGCCGCCTCACAACTTTACTTCCGCCAGTACCTCGCCTCCTACTTTCCAAACTTCACAGAAGTTCTACGAAACTTGCAAGACTAGCACTCCTGGAAGAAAGGATATGGTGGAGACATGGCTTAGCCACATCCTAGGGGATGTTTCCAGAATGAAACTTTCACTCTGCAGCGGAGTGTGCGCTGATATGAAACTTCCTGGCAGATTAAAATTGTGTGCCGGAACCGGGACTCGAACCTGGGACCTTTGCCTTTCGCGGGCAAGCGCTCTACCACTGCCCGCGAAAGGCAAAGGTCCCAGGTTCGAGTCCCGGTTCCGGCACACAATTTTAATCTGCCAGGAAGTTTCAAATTATTTCCTTTTCATCGCCACTGCATGGATTGGCCGCGTGGTCTAATGCGTTATGCTACGGACTGGTCGGCCGTTCCTGCCGTAGGTTCGAGTACTCTCTAGGGCATTCGCGCGAAAACGTGTACTCGCGCGGCTGTGGCCGAGTGGTTATTTTATTTCTTTTTTTTCTTTTCCTTTATAATTCTTTTCTTTTTTCCTTCACTTTTCTTTTTTCCTTCACTTTTCTTCTTTACTTTATTTTTCCTTTTTCTTTTCTTTTCTGTGTGCCTGTGAGGGTCTGGGGGTGGGCGTTTTCTTTTTTATTATTATTATTTCTTTTTTTCTTTTCTTTTTATTTTTTTTATTTTTTTTTACTTTTTACTTTTTTACTTTTCCTTTTTCTTTTTTACTTTTTTACTTTCCTTTTTTTTTACTTTCTTACTTTTTTACTTTTTACTTTTTCACTTTTTTTACTTTCTTACTATTTCACTTTTTGTTACTTTTTCCCTTTTTGTTACTTTTCCGTTTTTGTTACTTTTTTCCCATTTTTTCCATTTTCCCTTTTTTCCCTTTTTTCCATTTTCCCTTTTTTCCCTTTTTTCCATTTTCCCTTTTTTCCCTTTTTTCCATTTTCCCTTTTTTCCCTGTTTTTCCATTTTCCCTTTTTTTCCATTTTCCCTTTTTTTCCATTTTCCCTTTTTTCCATTTTCCCTTTTTTCCATTTTCCCTTTTTTCCATTTTCCCTTTTTTCCATTTTCCCTTTTTTTCCATTTTCCCTTTTCTTCCATTTTCCCTTTTTCCTTTTTTCCATTTCCCATTTTTCCTTTTTTTCCATTTCCCATTTTTCCTTTTTTTCCATTTCCCATTTTTCCTTTTTTCCATTTCCCCTTTTTTCCTTTTTTTCCATTTCCCCTTTTTTCCTTTTTTTCCATTTCCCCTTTTTTCCTTTTCTTTTTTTGCATTTTTTCCTTTTCTTTTTTTGCATTTTTTCCTTTTCTTTTTTTGCATTTTTTGCATTTTTCCTTTTGTTTTTTTTTGCATTTTTTCCTTTTATTTTTTTTTTGCATTTTTTCCTTTTATTTTTTTTTTTTTTGCATTTTTTCCTTTTCTTTTTTTGCATTTTTTCCTTTTTACTTTTTTTACTTTTATTACTTTTCTTTTTATCCCTTTTCTTTTTTTAGTAGTATTTAGCAGAGGAGTTCAGAGTGTATGATGGCCTGTGACGTCGGTTAGTGCGCTCATAAAAATAGTCTACGCCATCGGTTGTAAACGCTAGCCTGAGATGCAGAGATTTGGCACGGAAGATGAGTTGGAAGTAGGTCCCAATGAACGAAACCGTACGCTCAATGGTACAAAACTGCAGCCGTTGCCTTTGACTTTAGCGGGCAGTGGTGGAGGCTTGTGGCCTCAGACAGGCAGACAGGCTTGGCCTGGCCTCACCTCGCCTCACACACTGCTGACCGAAGAACGGCCGCGGGCGCCCCGCCTTTCCGCTGTCGCCAGAGATAGGAGCGGCTTGCGTGGGAGGAGGGGGAGGGGGAGGGGGAGGAGGGGAGCTGGCACGGGAGCAGTGCCTGCGTATTCATGACGCAGGTGCCTGCTGCCTGCCGCTGAGAAAGACCCGGCAGTTCTCGCGAGGGCCGACAACGCATCCTGCCGACTCGCTTCTCAGAGCCTCGAGGCGACCGAAGCGGTGGCAGCCGGGGTACGGGAGCGCCTGGCTCACAAATTCCTACCAGGTTTTACAAGTCGTCACAAACTGAAGCCAAATACAACGCCAACAGAAGCCAAGTTACATCTCTCAGCTATGTTGATTAATTCAACGTAAGAATAATCAAGTCATTAGTTCAGGCCGGCCGCGGTGGCCGAGGGGACTAAGGCGCTCCAGTCACGGTCTGCACGGCCACTACGGTCGGAGGTTCGAATCCCCCTCGGGCTTGGATATTTGTGCCGTCCTAGTTCGTAAGTAGTTCATAAGTAGTTTGTAAGTTTAGGGACTGATGACCCCGTAGTTAAATCCCATAGACTTTACAAACATTTGAACATTTCATTAGTTCATTATGTATATCTACATCCATACTCTGCAAGTCACCCGACGGTGTGTGGCGGAGGGTATCTTCAGTACCACTATCGGTTCTCCCTCTTATAACAGTCACGTATTGTTCGCGGAAAGAAAGATTGTCGGTATGCTTTTCTGTGGGCTCTAATCTCTCTGATTTTATCAACAAATAATACAATTCCTGGAGACAACATTGTCTCGTTATACTAAAGGTATTAAACATAAGTAGAGGCATTGAGCCGGCCGGGGTGGCCGAGGTAACTGAGGCGCATTCGGGACGTTGGTGGTTCAAATCCACCTCCGGCCATCCAGATTTAGGTTTTCCGTGATTTCCCTAAATCGCTCCAGGCAAATGCCGGAATGGTTTCTTTCAAAGGACACGGCCGATTTCCTTCCCTCATCCTAACACAAAAACTCCGAGCGTTAGCTCCGTCTCTAATGGCCAAGCTGTCGACGGGACGTTAAACCCTAAGCATCGATCGATCGATCGATCGACTGAGGCGCTCCAGTCACGGTCTGCACGGTCACTACGGTCGGGGGTTCCAATCCCCCTCGGGCATGGATATTTGTGCCTCCCTTAGTATTAGCTAGTGGATAAGTAGTTTGTAAGTTTAGGGACTGATGACCCCGTAGTTAAGTCCCATAAGCTGTACAAACATTTGAACATTTGAGAGGCATTGAATTAATATTTACGTTGTGGCCGGGATTCCAACCCGGGACCTCTTACTGAGCAGGTGGTTTAGAACATTTTTTTTCTCATCTGGTATATATATGGTTCGCTCAACTAACACACCGTTATAGCCGAAGCGACTACACGGACTGTCTTTAAGCACGTCTCCCTCCATACCATATTAGTGAGTAGGAGGTCCCGGGTTCGAATCCCAGCCACAGCGTAAATTTTAATTCAATGCCTCTCCTGATGTTTAATATCTCTGATTTTATCAAATGTTCAAATGTTTGTACAGCTTATGGGACTTAACTACGGGGTCATCAGTCCCTAAACTTACAAACTACTTATGAACTACTTACAAACTAGGACGGCACAAATATCCGTGCCCGAGGGGGGATTCGAACCCCCGACCGTAGTGGCCATGCAGATCGTGATCTGATTTTATCCTCACGATCTCTTCGCGAGATATACGTAGGAGGGAGCAATATACTGCTAGAATCCTCGGTAAAGGTATGTTCTCGAAACTTCGACAAAAGCCCGTACCGAGCGACAGAGCGTCTCTCCTGCAGAGTCTTCCACTGGAGTTTATCGATCATCTCCGTAACGCTTTCACGATTCCCAAATGATCCTGTAACGAAGCGCGCTGCTCTCCGTTGGATCTTCTCCACTTCCTCTATCAACCCCACCTGGTACGGATCCCACACCGGTGAGCAGTATTCAAGCTGTGGGCGAACAAGTGTACTGTAACCTACTTCCTTTGTCTTCAGACTGCATTTTCTTAGAATTCTCCCAATGAATCTAAGTCTGGCATCTGCTTTACTGACGATTGATTTTATATGGTCGTTCCATTTTGAATCCCTCCCAACGACTACTCCCAGATAATTTATGGAATTAAGTACTTCCAGTTGCTGCCCCGCTATAGTGTAGCTAAATGATACAGGATCTTTTTCTCTTTGTATTCGCAGCACATTACACTTGTTTACATTG
The DNA here is from genome assembly GCA_026315105.1 of Locusta migratoria. Classification (NCBI taxonomy): domain Eukaryota; kingdom Metazoa; phylum Arthropoda; class Insecta; order Orthoptera; family Acrididae; genus Locusta; species Locusta migratoria. The sequence goes on from CM048754.1 coordinate 16,853,677, forward strand.
AGATTCATTTGCCATTCCGTGCACCATGCGTCAATTCGATGCTGATCCTCCTGCATTTCAATATAATTTTCCATTGTTACAACCTCTCTATATACTACAGCATCATCTGCAAACAGCCTCAGTGAACTTCTGATGTTATCCGCAACGTCATTTATATATATCGTGAACAGCAACGGACCCACGACACTCCCCTGTGGCAGACCTCACATCACTTCGGAAGACTTCTCTCCATTGAGATTGACATGCTGCATTCTGTTATGTAGGAACTCCTCAATCAATCAGACATTTGATCGGATAGATCATATGCTCTTACTTTGTTGATTAAACGTTTGTGGGTCTGTCACGGTCTGCACTAAGTTTGCGCATAATAGTTCGCGATCGGGAGCGCTCACTTCAGTTCGCGGCTCTACCGCGAACTAGTTCGTTCTTTTAGTTCGTCCGCTCCCAGTGACGGCTGAGCGGCGTGGTCTGCGCATGCAGGTGGAGGGAGAAGTTCCCCCACCTAGCTGCTTCATGCGCTTGCTGCTTGAGCCACTAACGATATCACGCAAACCAAAAGAAACAGTTTGTGGATAATTTCTCGCGTTTAAGTTTAGAGTTAGCTCTATATCTTTGCATTATGGAATTTATTAGTCAGATATTGCAGAGTGCAGAATACTTCAAAACAGAAATTTTGTAGCACTGAACTATGTAATCTAGCAGGCAGACGCTCACCTCGAAATGGCTCTCAACAGCAGAAGGGAAACACGTGATTTTTAATTCTGTTCGCGACCTATCGCGCATGTTTCAGTTCGCGACCTATCGCGCATGTTTCAGTTCGCGACCTATCGCGCATGTTTCAGTTCGCGACCTATCGCGCATGTTTCAGTTCGCGACCTATCGCGCATGTTTCAGTTCGCGACCTATCGCGCATGTTTTAGTTCGCGACCTATCGCGCATGTTTTAGTTCGCGACCTATCGCGCATGTTTTAGTTCGCGACCTATCGCGCATGTTTTAGTTCGCGACCTATCGCGCATGTTTTAGTTCGCGACCTATCGCGCATGTTTTAGTTCGCGACCTATCGCGCATGTTTTAGTTCGCGACCTATCGCGCATGTTTTAGTTCGCGACCTATCGCGCATGTTTTAGTTCGCGACCTATCGCGCATGTTTTAGTTCGCGACCTATCGCGCATGTTTTAGTTCGCGACCTATCGCGCATGTTTCAGTTTGCGATCGGTAGCTCTCCTTTTAATTCGCAGCTCGGCCGCAAAGTAGGTCGCTCTTTTTAGTTCGTCCGCTCGTTTTGGCTTTTGCTACCGCTACTAAAACTACAGCTGAGCTGCATCTCAGTTCCAAATGTCGGCAACTGGCAGAAGAGAATCACGCGATTCTGCGCGCTCTCGCGTCCTCTCGCTGTTACCCGTCAGTCTTCGGAAAAGGAGGGGACGAACTAAGAGGCGAGGGATCTGCGAACTAGTTCGCGTAGTTCACCTCTGGGAGCGCTCTTCCGAACTAGTTCGTTCGCGAACTACACAAGACTAGTTTATAGTGCGTGTCTCGTTTCGGTGAACGGAGTATAGTGGGACGTGGGGAAGCCGTGCGACCACTGACGTCTTTAACCTGCCGGGCGGGATGCAACCACCGCCGGCGCATCTCCCCGTCCCGTAAGTGTCTGGCTTAACGCGCTCGGCTACCCTGGCGGCTGGAATCGCTGCCACTGGAGTCGTCGGTGCATCGCTGAGGCAAGCGGCAGGTTGGGCCGTTGACCCCCGCCGTGCTACCCCTCACCCCTCCCCTACCTCCAACCCCCGCAGCAGATTACCACCCCCTTCCTTCTTAAAGTTTTCTCACTTGGCGCGGCGGGCGCGCAGCCGCTGTCTTCCGAGGAGGGAGGGAGGGAGGGAGGCAGAGCCAGAGGGCGAACCGCAAGATGTTCTCGCCGGCCGGAATGGCGGAAAAATGTATATAACGTAATTACGGGAAATTTAATTAGTACTAATTAAAATCAAAGCTGGCGGCAGCACCCCCCACCCCCTCCCTTCCAGTTCCCACGCAGGCCCCCCCCCTCCCCCGCAGAAACCCCTGCTCGCAGAACCGCGGCGCTCTTTCTGCTCCTACTTCAACTTCTACTTTTGCTTTTCAATTTTCTCCGCCCCCTCCTCCGCCGCCCACGCAGCCACCGCCGGTCGCCGTCTTAAAGGAAGCCGCCATGGCCTCGTCTCTCTGTAACCCTCCGACGCTTTCGGCGAGCACTGGAGGTCACCACAAACTTATGTGGTACCTACCGAAATGTGTGACTATAGTCGAGCCGCCGAAAGAACGACTCTGACAGCTGGCGGCTATGTTGCCAATGCTGCTACGCGGCTGTTTGTTGTTACGCCGTGTCGGTCGCCGGCATACGAATACCACGTCCGAAAATTTTGGAACCCTTGCTATGTACTACTAGAGCGTGAACGAACGATAACAACCACGAAGTTAAAAAGAAAAGTTTAGAAATATATGTTGAGTTAAAGTAAAGCTTCATATGTTCTAGTATTACATTAAATATAATGTATAATTTAGTCTTCAGCCAAAGGTCGCTAGTTGAACAATTTTGTTTAAATATTTCATCAAATATAACTATTTTCCACAAACTCGCTGTTATTACTCGGACATTCTATTGTGGCAGTCTGCTGAGAGGGTAAACAAATACGGACTACCATTTTACAAGTAGTACAATCGCCTCTTCCAGTGAAATGATTTGTCTTCTTACATAAAAAGAATTTTTTTTTATTTGCACCTCAAATCGTGCAACATTTCCGTGACGCTTTCCCCCCCTGTACCGTGATAAAACAAAAGGAGCTGCCCTTCTCTGAACCTTCTCAATGTCTTCCGTCAGTCCCACCTGGTGAGGGTCCCACAAGGGGCAACAGTACTCCAGGAGAGGACGCACAAGTGTGGTATAGGCAGTCTCTTTGGTGGAGCTGGTGCATCGTCTAAGCGTTCTGCCAATGAAACGTAACCTTTGGTTCGCCTTCCCCACAATATTTTCTGTGTGTTCTCTCCAGTCAAAGTTGTTCGTAATTGTAACTCCTAGGTATTTGGCAGAATTTACGACCTTAAGGTTTGACTGATTTATCGCGTAATTGAAATTCAGCGGATTTCTTTTAGTGGTCATGTGTATTACTTCACACTTTTCTTTATTTAGTGTCAATTGCCAAATTTCGCACCATGTGGAAATTTTGTCTAAATCGCTTTGCAGTTGCTTTTGATCCTCTGTTGACTTCACTAACCGATAAACGACAGCATCATCCGCGAACAGCCTAAGGGAGCTATTCAGATTGTCTCCTAAATCGTTTATAAAGACAAGGAAGAGTGGGGGACATATAACGCTTCCCTGTGGAACGCCAGATATCATCTGTTTTACTCGATGACTTACCGTCCATTACAACGAACTGTGTCCTTTCTGATAGGAAATAGCGAATCCAATCGCACAATTGGGGAGATATTCCACAAGCACGCAATTTCGTGGTAGACAGAGGTGGACAGAGAGGTGGACAGGTTGGGGAAGGAGGAGAGATGGATACAGCTGAGAAGAGTTGTAGATCAGTAGATCATTTATGCAGAGGACGGAGGGTCAGGCGAACGGAGGGAGGAGGAGAAGGGAGGGTGAGGTAAACGGAGTAACGAGGGAGAGTGAAGACAATACATGTATCGAGTTCCCTACATACGAGGTACGTCCAGAAAGTAAGTTCCGTTTTGTTATATAAAACTTCTACAGATACAGAGAAAATATTTATTGTACAAAAATCTACATAGCTACCGAAATTTTGTAGGCACTTGTCATAGCGTGGCACAAGTTTCTGTATGCCTTCCTTCATAGAAGGTTGCCGCCTGTGTATTCAGCCATGTGGTAGCATGTTCTTTCAGCTCGTCATCATCGTTCGAATGTTGACTACCAAGGACAGACTTTTAGGTGTAAGAAGAGGTGAAAGTCGCTAGGGGCGAGGCCCTGGCTGTACGGATGATGATCAAACACGTCCCAGTCCAGTGAAATTCCCGTAAGAGTTGTTTGGTCACATTCGCCACATGAGGTCGGGCACTATCGTGGAAACAAACACCACCTTTTGATGCAAATACTCTTCTTACACCTAAAATTTGTCGTGTCAACACTTCAACGATGACGAGCTGAAAGAACATGCTACCACATGGCTGAATACACAGGCGGAAACCTTCTATGAAGAAGGCATACAAAGACTTGTGCCACGCTATGACAAGTACCTACAAAATTTCGGCAGTTATGTAGAAAAGTGGTTTAACAGTTGCAGATCTTTGGACAATAAATATTTTTTCTGTATATGTACACGTTTGTTTTATATAACAAAACGGAACTTACTTTCTGGACGTACCTCGTATTTAGTAATAGTGTTTTTTTCCTGTGTTAAAAATATGGTTTGAATTGTTATTCTGAATGATTATAACATTCAGACAGCATTTTCGCTCATAATTCTTACAAAACATCTGTTATTTTAACGTAATTAAAGCTTAAAAATCATCAAATTTCACGATTAGATCACGTGATCGAAAACGCTCCGTTATTGGCTGAAGTACTGGTGACGTCATAAAACACCTACAGCGCGGCAACTAGAAGTCGGAGCTGTATTATTGTACGCGTTTCCTCCATTTCGCAGCTTTAAGTTCAGTTTTTTCGTGATCTAAACGCGTTTACAGTTTTTATGCCACAATGGAAGATGCTTATGTGAAGGCTGACAGCGGAAACCTCCCTAAAGTTAATGCAATTATGGTGTCTTCATTCTTTAAAAACAATCCAAATTTTTACGTGCATTGTGAATTGCATTGTAAATAACGCATACCTACATTTTAAAGCTAATTATTTCGAGAGATATTTTATGCCATTGGAAAAAGTACCCTATTTGTTGATGTCAACAGACTTAATCTGAAGTCACCATATTATGCAATAAAGGGTGACATTTTATCTTCTATCCAAGCGGCCTTGAGTGATTGTGTTGGCAACATCAACAACAAGATAGAAAATCTTTGCCCAGATGTTCAGACCACATAGAATGACTAGATTAGTGTATCGTACAGACCATTAAGTAAATAATGCTGTTCCTGCTCTATGATTCTTGTATGTACCCTTGTCCGGTCAGTAAAAGTAACTGCCCTCGTAAATCAAAGGTTTCACGACAAAATATTTGCGCTGTCACGCGATTGGCTAATGGCGACGTCTCATGATTCTCGCTATTCAGAATCTGTTGCCAACAGTTACAGGAAGCCGCCGGGATAGTTAGTAAAATTTAACCCAGTAAAGCACGCAGTTAAGAGAGGAATTTTATGTAACTACTTCAATACTGGTGCAAAGTGAAACAACAAAACCTGTAAAACACAGCAAAAATGCCTTGTGTACAGTTATACAATATATCTATATTCTAGAACAGGGACAGTGGGTTGCGTCGGCAGTGTGTTCATATCGCTCGTAGGTTGGCAACGCACATTTCGTGTAGCCAAAGGCATGTCACTTTCACGTAAACATTGCGAGCGAGACACGATGGAATATATTTATAGCGCCGAAATTACAGCGCTTTTCTGGTTTGTTGTTTTTGTGAGTGAATGTTTGCGATTGTGTGTGAACTTTCTGCCATGCAAATCAGTATTTTCCTTACAAATTCAATATTTGGTTTGATATGAATGTGTCACTACTTTTGACACTACAAACTAATCCATTTACGTTTACTTGTCCACATACGAAGCCCCATGCTTAAAAATAAATAAATAAATAAATAAATAAAAACATTTACTTGCAATGATAATTGCTTGGTAGAGCCCTGTGCAGAAGAAAAGGCTTACGTTATTTTATCTAATATCTATTGGTGATAAAATTGCACTTACTGGAGATAATCATTGCTATACTTTTATTGTGGGCTGCATCAATATTAATGTTGTTCTTTCACCAAATATATTAGGAAACGGCTTTAATTACACATAAATCGTAGGCGTGTAACATTATGAAGTTTTACTTTGCAGATGTAAACATCCGGTCATTAACCTACAGATAATACTACTTTACACCTTTGCAGAAAAAGAGAATGATACTAAACAGTTTAGTTTACCGATGAAATAATATTGTTTATTTACATCAAAATGATCGTCACAGAAATACACACATGAAGTAGCCGCTATTTCATCTGGATCTCTTCGCGCCAGTGTCAACCACTTTTTGCGTATCTTCCCATTTTTTTGGTACTTGCAAGAACAATTTATCTGGAGTCTTGACAGGTGTATTGGTACAGTTCGGAACTAAGCAATATTTGTAGGTCATTATGCAAACGTTAACGCCCAAACACGAGGCCTCGACCCAAAGAATATAGAGCTATATACTCCACAAGGAGTCAAACCATCATACGAGGCAAAAAAAAGAGGTATCATTAAAACCTTGGTGGATAGCGCCAATAAAATTTGTGAGCCAGTTTACTTGCAGGATGAAATAAATCACTTACGGTCGGCCTTCAAGAAAAATGGATATGGTGCCAAGGAAATTGATCGAGCTCTCCATCAAAGAAGAGAAGAATCCACAAGTTCTGAGCAGCAACGACAACAATCTGGAAAAGTTTCTCTGTCGTACATAAGCCGGATTACCGATCGAATGGGGAAAGTATTGGCCAAGCATGGCGTCGAAACCATCTACAGACCCACAAAAAAGATCAAACAATATTTGAGATCACCAAAAAGACGCACGTCACCCCCTAGCAACACCTGGGGTTTATAAAATTCCTTGCAGCTGTGGTAAAGTATATATTGGTACAACAAAAAGAAGCGTCAACACTCGCATATCTGAACATAAAAGGAACTGTCGTCTGGGCCACATGGAAAAATCTGCAGTGGCTGAACATGTTTTTCAAAAAGGAAATCATGAAATAAAATTTTACGAGACGAGCGTTTTAGCTAGGACACCTCAGTACTATGCACGCATGTATAGAGAAGCAATACAGATCCATAAACACCAGAATAATTTTAATAGGAAAGAAGGAGGTCTGAAGTTAAATAAAATATGGATGCCGACACTGCACCAGCAAAACGACAATCAATTATTTTTAATCGAGAATGACGTCATCCAGAGATAGTTACAAAGTCAGCATCACGTGACGTATGGTGTTGCCCTCTATAAATGCGAGATCCTCTCGGCCCACAGTGGCAGTAGCCGGAAGACCCTTGAAGATATCTCCCGCAGTTGGAGACGAAACGTCGGGAGGTAGTTTTACATCTGGACCACGGCCCATCAGCCCGGAAATTTTATCTGAAGACAATGCCGGCCGTGAAAGTTTACATTGTATGATACAGGTATTTGTTTATCTTACGAGAGCAGCAGCAGCAGCGTGTTGTATGACGTCACAGGCGTCGCGTGACTCAAGTGTAGCGTTTTAGCGGGCTTTCAAATTATTTGGATGTCATTTCTTTATTTTTTTTTTTAAAGTACTGAAATCCACGAGGTAAAAAAGCATGTTCGGACCATAATATGACATAATTAACAATTTAAAACGATTTCCAGAAAGGAGTCAAATACCCTATTACGATGCATGGCCAGCCTCGCTGGTATAGCAGTCCTTTTGGCGTAGTCAGTACGGCAGCAGACAGCTCTATGTTCCCGTGGCTTACCGCCACGGCTGGTGCGCCCAGCCCAGCCCAGACCTCCGGCCTGGTGGGTTTCGACCTCTGCGTCGGCGCCGTCGAGGTCAGTGTCTGCTGGGCCTCTCCTCTCCTCTCTGCCGTCCGCGGGGAGGCGTGGCTGAGATCAATTAGACCGGCAGCGCTTTGATGTCGAGCCGCTGCACCTTGTGGCCGCGCCCTTGTTGTTGGTAATTAGTTTGAGAAAGCTGGCCACTGGCCGGCGGGGGCGGCGGGGGCGGCGCGTGAGCCGAACAACTAATTACTGCCCGCCTCCGCCGCCGCCCACACAGGCTCGGCATTTTTCACCTGTTGCCGCCAGCCGGCGGTCGAGGATGCACCGACGCTCTCCGCACGATCCAATTCTAAGTTGGCCCCGCCTCGCCTGGCCTGGCCTGGCCTCGCTGGCCGTATGAAATTTGCGGCCTGCACGGTGAGTGGTGTGCGGAGGCGGGTGCTTCAGACGCGGCCATTTCTACCCGGGGACTGTCCGTGCTGCTGACGTTCCAGCAGGGTGTGTGTGTGTGTGTGTGTGTGTGTGTGTGTGTGTGTGTGTGTGTGGCGCTCTCCATCACGACACCATTGTCTCCTCTCTGTCGTAGCCGCGGTGGAGTAGCCGAGCGGTCTAAAGCGTCTCGCTGCGGAGCGCGCGATTGCTCGCCGTGGAGGTTCGAGTCCTCCCTGGGGTATGTGTGTGTGTGTGTGTGTGTGTGTGTGTGTGTGTGTGTTATCCTTAGGTTAGTTGACCTAGGTTTAAGTAGTTTGTAAGCTACGGACTGATGACCACGCAGTTTGGTCCGATAGATTTACAGACATTTGAACATTTGAATCTCTGTCGTAGCGATGACACAAATTGATAAAAAGAACACCTGCAGGACGGGCCAAAGAATATGTTGAGAACATCAAATAGGCCTAAATAACCCGGAATACGAAGCAATAACTGCTATTAACATTAGAATAATACTGTGACGTGTTTGGTGGTGGTCTTGCGGTCCAGACCGTATGCCAAAGAGTTAGAATTAGCAGCTTGTGAGACTACTGGGCGAATGCAAGAGTACTTCTAGTAACAGTGAGGAATGGTATTTAGCACTGAAAAATGTAGAGTGACAGTGAAGAGGAGGCAAAAAATGCCTTGTTTTTTCCAGTACAGCATTAGTGGTGTGCTGCTACATCTACATGGGATACTCTGCAAATCACATTTAAGTGCCTGGCAGAGGGTTCATCGAACCACCTTTATACTCTCTCTCTCCCATTCCATTCTCGAACAACGCACGGGAAGAAAGAACACCTGAATCTCTCCGTTCGAGCTCTGATTTCTCGTATTTTATTCTGATGATCATTTGTACCTATGTAAGTTGCAGTCAACAATATATTTTCGCGTTCGGAGGAGAATGTTGGCGATTGAAGTTTCGTAAGTAGCCCACGCCGCAGCGATAAGCGCCGTTGTTGTAATGATTCCCATCCCAGATCCGGTATCATTTCCGTAACGCTGTCTCCCCTGTATCGTGACAATACGAAACGAGCTGCCCTTCTGTGGACTCTTTCGATGTCCTCCGTCAAACCCACCCACAGCCCCTCCCATTAAATATTCTGGCGTACTGTTACAAAGCGATATGAAATGCAGAGACTCGTGGGGAAGGCGGATGGGCAACTTGTGTATATTGTAAAAAGTTTAATAAGATGTTGTTCATCTTTAGAGGAGACAGCTTGCCGCGCGGAGTAGCCGAGCGGTCTTGAGCGCCACGTTGCCCACGTAGGGGGTTCGAATCCCCCCTCGGGCATGGATGTGCTGTCTTTAGTATAAGGTAGTTCATAAGTGGTTTGTAAGTTTAGGGACCGATGACCCTGCAGTTAACTCTCATAAGCTTTACAAACAACCGCGGTGGAGTAGCGGAGCGGTCTAAAGCGTCTTGCTGCGGAGCGCGCGGTGGAGGTTCGAGTCCTCCCTGGGGCATGGGTGTGTGTGTTGTCCTTAGGTTAGTTTACCTAGGTTTAAGTAGTTTGTAAGCTACGGACTGATGACCACGCAGTTTGGTCCGATAGATTTACAAACATTTTAACAATTTTTGAACTTCACAAACCTTTGAACATTTTTTCGATCGAGCAAGTAGTTCTCAGATGAGTTGGGTGCCGGATCCGTGTCGTTCAACAGCCTCGTGTGAGAGTGCATTTTTTTTATTTTTATGGAACGCTGCTAGGAAGGGTAGCTGTATCAGGCTTTTCCCTTGGGATCTTAAACACAGACTTGTGTTGTGACAATGGGTGTATTCTTTCCCTTTTCTAAGTGATTAGTCTCAGTGGAGTACTATTAGTAGATGGGATGCAATAAATATATTTCCATTAACCTAAGAGTTCCAAAAGTCTCCGGAACAAGTATCACCTCAAGTCACGAAATCCGCATCTCTGGTAGATACCTGTTACATGTGTTTCTGTAGTCACTCTTTTCCGCTCGATACTTGCAGGCTGACTGACAACCTCCTTTCCTCTCTCCTGTGTTAAGATACGACACTGTAGGTTTATTAACATTTGAACAAGTCAACTAACTTGGATCAAGGACGACACACGCCCACGCCCGACGAAGGACTCGAACCACCGGCAGGAGCAGCCGCGCAATCCGTAACATGGCGCCTTAGACCGGGCGACCATTCTTGCCCAGCTGGGCCAAGACTAGTTTCAAAGTGGCCGATTTGAAGGTGGCACCTGTGTTCGGTATATAACGTACAAGAAAATTCCGTATCTTACTGGAATATTTTGTTTCCCAATTGCTTCAGGGTTTGTTCAAAAATAGGATGCATTGTTCAAAAATGACCATATGGGAGTCATTAGTCCCTAAGTTGACAAACTACTTATGAACTAGATTATACTAAAGAAGGCACAAACATCCATGCCCGAGAGGGGATTCAAACCCCTGAGTGCAGGTCCTTGCAGACCACGACTGGCACGCCACAGACCGCTCGACCACTGCGGCCGGCAGGATGGATGGATGGCTGGATGGAGGAATGGGTTGGGTGGTTGGAGGAATGGGTTGGGTGGATTGAGGGAGGGATGGACGGATGGACAGATTGAGGGAGGGATGGATGGACGGATTGAGGGAGGGACGGGTTGGACGGATTGAGGGAGTGAGGGATGGATGGATGGGTTGGATGGATGGATGGGTTGGATGGATGGATGGGTTGGACGGATTGAGGGAGGAATGGGTTGGATGGATGGATGGATGGATGGATGGATGGATGGGTTGGATGGATGGACGGATTGAGGGAGGCATGGGTTGGATGGATGGATGGATGGATGGATGGACGGATTGAGGGAGGCATGGGTTGGATGGATGGATGGATGGACGGATTGAGGGAGGCATGGGTTGGATGGATGGATGGATGGACGGATTGAGGGAGGCATGGGTTGGATGGATGGACGGATTGAGGGAGGCATGGGTTGGATGGATGGATGGATGGACGGATTGAGGGAGGCATGGGTTGGATGGATGGATGGATGGACGGATTGAGGGAGGCATGGGTTGGATGGATGGATGGATGGATGGACGGACGGATTGAGGGAGGCATGGGTTGGATGGATGGATGGATGTATGGATGGATGGATGGGTTGGATGGATGGATGGATGGACGGATTGAGGGAGGCATGGGTTGGATGGATGGATGGATGGATGGCTTGGATGGATGGACGGATGGATTGAGGGAGGGATGGCTTGGATGGATGGACGGATGGATGGATAGAGGGAGGGATGGGTTGGATGGATGGACGGATGGATGGATAGAGGGAGGGATGGCTTGGATGTATGGATGGATGGATTGAGGGAGGGATGGCTTGGATGGATGGACGGATTGAGGGAGGGATGGCTTGGATGGATGGACGGATGGATGGATAGAGGGAGGGATAGGTTGTTGAGAACAGGTGGACCAAACCATTAATGACATCACTTTCTCGGTAGGAAGTAGGAAGGGGAAGGAGTGAGGATAGACGAGGAGGGGATGGGAAAGAAAATACAGTCCAGGCAAGAAAGAAGGGAGAAAGACTGCATTAGGTCGGGGCCCCCTGCTCGCCACGCACACACTCAAGAAAAATCCGTAAGCCCTATGGGGGAATAAAAGGATGTTTTGAGTTATCCCGTGCGAAGTGACAGCGCTCACCAGGATTCTCGATCGGAAAAGCGCAATTCGCATCGTAACACTTCACCGTGTTTAGTTGTAAAACACGGTCACAGAAAAGTACAGTCAGCTGCTGCCCCCATGAGTTGATTCTCAGCGCGGGCTCCCCTCCCCTTCCCCTCGGCGCTGCCAGGTGATGGATGCTGTCCTCCGGGCCTCCCCCTCCCCCTCCGCCAAGACCTAATCTCCATCGGCCGATGATTATTTATGCAAATAGCGGCCCGCCAGACGCCCCCATAGCCTTTGTCGTGCCACACCGGACCGCAAAAAGCTCGGCCACGTGGGTCCCACGTGTTTCCGCCAGACAGACGCCTGTCGATACTGGCGCAAAGGAAGGCGGGCGCGGCTGCAAATTGCTAATTACAGGTCCCTCCTCCTCCTCCTCATCCCTCAACGACCTCAACCCCTTTAGGTGCGCCGCGCCGGATATTTTTTCATTAATAACGTCATCAGAGGCGAGGGCTTAATGCCTTTGACGGAATTACGTCTGGCGCCGCCTGTGTGTGTGTGTGTGTGTGTGTGTGTGTGTGTGTGTGTGTCTTTTTGATGGCCCGTCGTGTCGGTGGATATAATTTGGCGGTGATCTCTTTTATGCGGACATACATACGTGCCCTTATTAACCCCTGTACTGTAGCAACTGTGTGCACACACACACACACACACACACACACACACACACACACACGTTTACCACGTTGAATTTTCCACCCATCCTCCCCTGCTTCCACCCTGCAATCAGTTGCGAGTGTACGTTTTTTAATTTTATATCGCTTTGCGGTCAGTTTAGCGTGAGGAAAAAATTTTCGCTAATCGGTAATGGAAATAAAATATTTTCGGTCTGATGGCGTCCGAAATTAATCTGTTCCCTTGTCCCAAAACAAGAAAAAAAAAATACCTGTTATAAAAAAAAAGGGAAGAATATCGTGTAACCGACGGACCTACCTACAGGATACGAGGTAATATGTTAAAAATGATCAAATGTTTGTAGAGCTTATGGGACTTAACTACGGGGTCATCAGTCCCTAAACTTACAAACTACTTACGAACTAACTAATTCTAAGGACGGCACAAATATCCATGCCCGAGGGGGGATTCGAACCCCCGACCGCAGTGGCCGTGCAGACCGTGACTGGCGCGCGTCAGTCTCCTCGGCCACCGCGGCCGGCAGTATGTTATACATCGAGTTGTATAGAGACTGCAACTTTTCCCCTTACGCTTGACATAGACAAACAGGTAAACCTACGGAGGTGTCACTTTCCTATTTTCCTGAAGTCCGGATATATCGCATGTCGAGTTATTGTCTGTTCAAGTTTTTTCCGAGTTTTCGTCCGCCATGCTTGATCAGCCATATTGAATTTTGAGTGTCTAGTTTGAGATCCGGATTAAGAGACTTAAAATACCGGCATATTAAAGAGATGAAACAGTTCAAAAATAGAGATTCGCAACTTCTTTCGTGGGCAGTATGGCACGAGCGCGGCTATATGAGTGGTGTTTATTGCTGGTGCTGTTGTTGTTGTTGTTGTTGTTGTTGTTGTGGTCTTCAGTCCGCAGACTGGTTTGATGCAGTTCTCCACGCTACCCTGTCCTGTGCAAGTCTCTTCATCTGAGAATACGTACGACAACCTACATCATTTTGAATCTGCTTACTGTATTCGTTCGTCGGTCTCACTATAAGATTTTTCGCCATACACTTCCTTCTAACGCTACGTTGACGATTCCTTGATCTCTCAGAATGTGTCCTACCAATCCATCCTACCAATTCTCTTAGGATATGCCGGAAACTCCTTTTCTCCTCAATTCTGCTGAGCACCTCATTAGTAACGCGATCTACCCATGTAATCATTATTCGTCATTTCAAAAGCTTCTATCGTCTTTTTATCTGAATTCCTAATCGTCCACTTTTCACTCCCATACGATGCTACACACCAGGCAAGCGCTTATCAGAAAGGACTTTCTAACTTTTAAATTAATTTAAATTTAAATTGGAACACAGAAGCTGAATTAAAGTTTGTGAGATGGAGGGAAATCGTACATAGACTATTCCGTGCGCACTGGGGCGCCGTGCTGCGGTGCACGCGGCCGTTCGCCGTCGGGGATTGGAGTCCCCCTTCGGGCATCTCAATTTGAAGTAAAGCCTTCGAAAGGTGAAATCACTTCACAGCCATGTCCGTCCATTCTGCTGCAGGAGAAACCTGAAAAGGTGATTTGAAAAATCGTGACAACTAGTCTATTTCTGAAAAGGCTTTGATTCGCAAATTCCTCCTTAGGATCTGAGAACAAATTTTGTAATATGGAAATGTTTATTTGGGAATTTTTATTATTTATTGTATTGGTGTGGTGTCTGTTCTTTCGAAAGTCCGAAAGAACAGACACCACCCCAATACAATAAGTATTAAACGCGAAGACGGCGTTAGCTTCAGTTATTTCACCGCAGATGCGGTCATACGTATGACCTCGCACGGGAATCCGTAATGGCGAGTGTAAGAGGGCGTGGACGATAGGGGCGCTACTAACATAGCGTGCGACTTGTGGGAGTTTGAGACGGACGGGAGGCGAGCGCGGGTGGCCAAGTGGGTAAGGCGACCGCTGGCCCCAAGCGGGAGACCCGGGTTCGATTCCCGGTCCGGCCCACATTTTCACTTGTCGCCATTGCTTAATGTCAATGCCCAATTGCAGCCACTGTCAATCCTTTATTTCCTACCCTTCTCCCTACTCTTCCTTTAACAATCATTTGCTAATTTTTTATTACTTTTATAAAGAAATTCGTAAAACGTCTCTTTCAAAGAACCAGCTTGCGACGTAATGATGATATACTTTGAAGCAAATCACATTTTAATTTCCGATTACCTTGTAGCTCTGTGGTGTTATCTACAATTTTTTTAAAAAAATAATTAGTGTGTATCTTTTACGGCGGGGCTTCTTTTTTTTTAAAGACAGGGAGGGTCGGTCAGTGCATAGTTGACAAAGTTCCTAAACACGTCCCCTCTTTCATGCCTTCCCTCGGCGATGTTCCCATCACACTTCGTGCCAGTGCCCTGGTTTGTAAACGGGGCAGCACTGCACGCGAGGTGCCGTGTCCACATGCAACTTCAGTGCACGTCTGACTGAATTCACTCTTTTACTAACCTTGTGTCTTCTGTCGTAGTTGATGTCCCATTGCGCAGGTGAAGCACACAGGTCGCACATCCGTTGTATTTGAAGTGATGTTAAAAGAGGTGTTGAGATGTGGCTAGGAAGTACTGCGCTACGAATAACTTTAGCTTTTGTAGGATGCCAGTGCTTGTTTTTATTGAAGATATGCCAGTGTCTATCCAAGCACAAATATACAGACTGAGTAATATTAAATATATAAACTGTCCCTGGCCCACACTGAACTGACATGAATGTGCAAGGTATCGCGGTCGGAGCTCGACTGACTGCGCGCCACAAGCCACCGTTTTGGCGCCAAACGAAACTTCTACACTAACATTGTTCAACTTATTACAAAATATACAAATAATTAAATCTTTGAATTAACCGAAGTACAGCTCAGCACAAAACCATTACAGAAATTATACAGATGATTTTTAATAGACATAGGAAAGTTAAATATTAATAAAAGAAGCTTAAAGTTTTGGCGGACAACTAGTATAGTCGGGAGCCAGATCTCAATAGGGGCGGAGCTTTCCCATGGGATACAAGCTCATCTACTGTCTTTCTCTCTCACCCCCCCCCCCCCCCCCCCCCAATATCACGCAAAACATTTCTCCAACCAAGAAAACTTATTTAACAACTAATATTTTGATATGCGAAATAAACGGCTCCATGTCAGCCTCGTCACACTCTGAAAATACCTTTGGTGGTGCAGTTTTTGGGCCGTCCGTGGTGGCCGAGGAGACTGAGGCACTCCAGTCACGGTCTGCACGGCCACTACAGTCGGGGGTTCGAATCCCCCCTCGGGCATGGATATTTGTGCCATCCTAGTTCGTAAGTAGTTCACAAGTAGTTCGTAAGCTTAGGGACTGATGACCCCGTAGTTAAGTCCCATAGACTATACAAACATTTGAACATTCGAATTTTTTGAGCAGTTTTTGGTCTTATGCGGTTTGGACTTGGACCACGGTCCGCTAGTGGCCGACCACTGCCATAGAGTGTCGAAACTATTCGTCGTGAATCAACAGAATAAAAAAAAATTGCGTTCTTGACATCTATGCTTCCATACGATCTCGCCGTAAGGTGAGTACATTACGTTAAATTTTTGTCGCTTTGAGTGGTACCACGCCCGTTAAGTGACGTCCGTCACCTGCGCGTAATACACAGCTCCACAAATGAGGACAATGAAGCAGCTGTAAGTCGCAGCTCGCTAGCACAGGTAAAGTAATTGACTCCCTCCAGAGACGCCGCCTCGGCCCAGAAGACTGCTATAATTAAGAGCGCCGCGGCGTTTCCCTACCCGCTCTCCGCCCTCCGCCCCGCCCGCACAGCGGCAGCAGCAGAATCTGGTTAGCACGCATAAATCGCGCGCGCCTTCTCGCGACACGCGTTTATCTCGCCACCTAGCCGTGCCCCTATTCCTGGCCCTACCATCCCTTTCCCTAGCCCTGGCCCTACAGCACCTACTGGTACCCCGCTTTTTCGCCGCGTCCCTTATCTCGCGAGGCGCGCTTTAATTAAGAGTATCAACAGATTCCGCCACGCTCTTCCAGTCCCACGGAGGCCCATTTCCGCCCCACGTGCTCTTACCCCCCCCCCCTCTTCCCTCCCCCTGTTCCAAAACAAAGCAATTACCTCAGAATTTGTGCCGCTCCGCGGGTAACTCTCCGCCCCCACCCTATCCATTCCTCCTTTCCTCCCCCCCACCTCTCCATTCCTATCAGCCACAGGACCACTTCTCTCTCTCCGGTGGCTATTAGACCTACCTGCTTCCTGACGACCCCAGCCATTCCTCTTCCTCAATGTAATGTATCCAACAACGGGTCTGACACCGAACACCTAGCTGAGCAGCTGCTCGAGTTTTGCGTTTTATCAACTTGGCCAACTTATCGAAGGATATTTAACCCTTTTAATTGTCTTTTATTTTTCGTTTTTAACCTCTTCTTGATGTTCTGGCAGTCACTTTTTTTTTAGATCTAGCGCATCTCTGTTCTTGTCTGGGCGCTAATGACCATAGCAGTTGTGCGCCCTAAAACCACAATAAAAAAAAATCACGGAACACCTAGAGACTTTACAACTTCACATTTTGCATCGACTAAAACACAGGTGATTTCGGGCGTTCCACAGGGTACTGTTATCGGTCCTCTGCTGTTCCTCATTTACATAAACGATTTAGAGGAAAATCTAAGTACCTGCCGGCCGCGGTGGCCGAGGGGACTGAGGCGCTCCAGTCACGATCTGCACGGCCACTACGGTCGGGGGTTCGAATCCCCCCTCGGGCATTGATATTTGTGCCGTCCTTAGTATTAGTTCATAAGTAGTTTCTAAGTTTAGCGACTGATGACCCCCCTAGTTAACTCCCATAAGCTATACAAACATTTGAACATTTTTTCTAAGTAGCTCTCTTAGGTTGTTTGCACGTGACGCCGTCATTTACCGTCTAGTAAAATCATCTGAAGATCAAAACCAACACGCACATTCTTTGCCGTCAGGTACAATTGCTGCAGGGTTATGAACCATATACGGCATATGGTCCAAAAGATATTACGTCTTAACCAGTAGCAGTCTCAAAAAATGCCATATAATGCAGCGAGACTTTCAAAATACACTGTATGAGAATGAGAGTACGTGGCGACTTGCAACAAACTTTCAACATAATTTCAAACCTTTATTAAACTTTTTCGCGCTGGCAACCATAGTAAAATGATGAAAGGAGAAAAGTTTCTTCCGCTGTTCCGCTGTTTATGGAGTAAAACTACGGCTCTCGGTATGACGTTACAATTTATAATTTGAACACTACACATTGTAGCGACAGGAAATTTTACAGACAGTATACATGCATGTAGTTGTGTTGCTTCTAAATTATATCACAGTACGACACGTAGTTCATGAGATATGAGCACATAAACAGTAACGTTCATGGTAAACCGCCCCATCACGCACCAAGTTTTAATCTATTACTTATTCAAAACCAACAGCAGAACGATTTGAATAAAATATCAGTATGGTGTAAAAATTGGCAATTGACTCTAAATAATGACAAGTGTGAAGTCGTCCACATGAGTATGAAAAGAAATCCGTTAAACTTTGTTTACATGCTAAATCAATCAAACGTGAAGGCCCCTAAACTCCACAAAATACCTAGGAATTTCTTTTACTTCAGACATCAGTTGGAAAGAACACGTAGATAATGTCGTGGGAAAGGCGAACCAGAGACTGCGTTTTATTGGCAGAACGCTTAAAAGATGCAACAGAACTACAAAAGAAACTGCATACACTACGCATGTCCGTCCATTTTTGCAGTTTTGCAGCCCAGTGTGGGATCCTTATCAGGTGGGTTTGACGGAGGACATCGAAAGAGTCCAAAGAAGGGAAGCTCTTTTCGTATTGTCACGATACAGGGGAGACAGCGTTACGGAAATGATACAGGATCTGGGATGGGAATCATTACAACAACGGCGTTTATCGCTGCGGCGTGGGCTACTTGCGAAACTCCAATCGCCAACATTCTCCTCCGAATGCGAAAATATATTGTTGAATGCCACTTACATAGGTAGAAATGATGATCAGAATAAAATACGAGGAATCAGAGCTCGAACGGAGAGATTCAGGTGTTCTTTCTTCCCGCGCGCTATTCGAGAATGGAATGGGAGATAAATAGTATAAAGGTGGTTCGATGAACCCTCTGCCAGGAACTTAAATGTGATTTCAGAGTATCCCACGCAGATGTAGATGTAGTAGGCCGTTCTCCTCTGGTGATCGTCGAGACAACACTGAACGGTGCTCAATACACTTCTTCGCTTTTGGTCATGTTTCCGAACGTGCAGGTTCGACTCATTGTTAAATCCGAATTTGGCTTTTGTTTCTATGTACAGGGTGGCCGGATACCCTTCCTGTCGCCACACTACGCCCCCTGAGAGGAAATATGTCCCCAAAATGTCTTGCTGTTACGATTCATAGGAGCTGCGGTGGAGCAGCCGAGCGGTCTAAAGCGTCTCGCTGCGGAGCGCGCGGTTGCTCGCCGTGGAGGTTCGAGTCCGATAGATTTACAAACATTTGAACATTTACGATTCATAGTAACTTTCAATATTAGTAACGTAAGAAAATCGTGCAAATATTCACGTGTACTGTAACTACCACTTTTATCTTTATGGGTTAAACCTACCTTAAACTGGACATAAATGTTGAGTATATTTTTGTAATCGGAAATCACAGGCAAGTCGAGAAAGACATACGGTCATTTCATGTTCATTTCTAACAAGTGATAATTTCGTACAACACACCTTACAATAGAGCAGTGTAGTTTAGAAGCTAGTCTTACCTTTGTCTTTCTTCAATGTTTATTTTCCCCTTTTCATGTTGTCTCAACCGCTTCGTAGCTTTTCCTTCGGGTGCTGGTGAAATATTACGTTACATTTCTCTCGCTTTAAGATGGTTATTTGTAATAATACTATAAAAAAATTACTGAAAAACTTAAGTTCGAGCTAATACGTCTTCGTACCTGGCACATACTGTCGCCATGTCTGGTTTTCGAGGTCATGTGATCATATACTGTGTTCCCATTGGTGCACACTGCTTCATTCAACAAGGGTCAGAATTTGATATCAAGCTCTTATGTAGGTGTCCGCTTTTGATGTGAACAGTCAAATTTAATGTGTGATTTATCACATTTACGTTAATTTTTGGGAAAAAAAATTCACCAATGAAAAGAGCGAAAAAGATTACTTTAGGATGGACTGCTAACTAAATTTCAACCATTAGGTTAGAATTATTTACAGACGAATGAAAGGACTTGTGGAATCCGACCTCGGGGAAGATCAGTTTGGATTTAGGAGAAGTGTAGGAACACGGGAGGCAATACTCACATTACGACTTATCTTAGAAGATAGGCTAAGGAAAGGGAAATCTAAGTTTTTAGCATTTGTCGATTTGGCGAAAGCTTTTGACAATGTCGACTGGAATACACTCTTCCAAATTCTGAAGGTAGCAGGGGTAAAATATAGGGAGCGAAGAGTTATAGTCAAGCTATACAAAAGACAGACAGAGGTTGTTAGTCAAAGGGCAAGAAAGGGACGCAGAGGTTGGGAATGGAGTAAGACAGGGTTGTAGCCTTTCCCCAATGTTGTTCAATCTGTACATTGAGCAGGCGGTGAAGGAATGGAAGGAGAAATTTATAGAGGGCATTAAAGTGCAGGTAGAAGAAATAAAAACATTGCGGTTTGCCGATGACACAGTAATTTTGTCAGAGACCGCAAAAGATCTGGAGGAGCAATTGAATGGGATGGACAGTGTTTTGAAAGGAAGATACAAGATGAGCACTGACAAGAGTAAAACGAAAGTAATGGAATGCAATGTCAGGAAATCAGGAGATGCTGAAGGAATTAGGTAATGAGACAATAAAAGTAGTACATGAATTTTGTTATTTTAGTAGCAAGCTTACTTCTCATGGCCACAGTAAAGAAGTTATAAAATGCAGAATGTCTATGGGAAGAAAAGTGTTTCTAAAGAAGCGAAACTTGTTAACATCCAATATTAATTTAAATGTTAGGAAGTCCTTTCTGAAAGCATTGTCTGGAGTGTAGCATTGTATGGGAGTGAAACGTGGACGATAAGGAGTTCAGATAAAAATATGATAGAAGCTTTTGAAATGTGGTGCTACAGACGAATGATGAAAATTAGATGAGTAGATCACGTAACTAATGAGGAGGTGCTTAACCGAATCTGGAAGAAAAGGAGTTTCTGGCATATCCTGACTAAGAGAAGGGATAGATTGGACACATTCTGAGAGATGAAGGAATTGTCAACTTAGCATTAGAAGGAAGCGTGTGGGAGTAAACATCGTAGAGGGAAACCGAGGGACGAATACAGTAAATGTTCAAATGTTTGTAAATCTATCGGACCAAACTGCGTGGTCATCAGTCCGTAGCTTACAACCTACTTATACCTAGGTAAACTAACCTACGGACAAACACACACATCCATGCCCCAGGGAGGACTCGAACCTCCACGGCGAGCAACCGCGCGCTCCGCAGCGAGACGCTTTAGACCACTCGGCTACTCCACCGCGGCACGAATACAGTAAGCAGATTCAAAAGGATGTAGGTTGGCGAACATATTCTCAAGTGAATAGACTTGCACAGGACAGGGTAGCGTGGAGAGCTGCATCAAACCAGTCTGCGGACTGAAGACAACAATAGGTCAAATATCCAGGTTTGCTATTGGGCTACTCACTTGTCCCTCCGCATAGTCTATAAAGTGGTCCTCTGCGACGTTTGAGTCACACGGCGTCGGTCGAGTCTGAATGGACTTCGGCCCCCAACCCCCTATCTACCCCTCGACCCTTCAGACACAGCTGTTGATTACCTGGTGTGAGATATGCGCTTCCAAGCGCGGCATTGGGTACGTGTATGGAGGTGCGGCGTTCTCGCCTGGGGCTGCTAGAGGCGTCGAGAGGGTTGAGAGGGAGGGAGGGAGGGAGGGTGTCAGGGCGGAAATTGCTCGTTAGCCGCAGGTCTGGGCACAGTGTCTCCTCCAGGTGGCTTTGCCCCAGGGCGTACACCACGCCTCTAGGCGCTGGCCCCTACACGTCTGCGGCTCCGAGACGAACGCCACACAACTGGAAAGAACACGTCTCTGTAATGTAATAATAATCTTTGACTATTAAAGAATTGTGTTTGTATTATGAGCTATCAGATAATACTCTTTTTAATTAAAATCTGCAATTTTTGTATGCTATTGCTAGCTGATTATACATGTAGTTTGCATCTTCCCCGTCTTGTGCTATGACAACTTGATCGCCAGCAAATAATAAATGATGTAGATAAACTCCATCTCTTATTTCTAGTCTCATACTATTACATATATTCTGGAGGCAAAAGAAAATGTTCTCTGGACATTGATTCATTATTTGATCTAATAAAATTTCGTCATAGGCGAATTTAAATGATCAGCCATACAACCTGCTGCTCCACAGGGTTCCGTTCAGGGTCCTAAAATACTGCCTGGCCGAACTGTAGCGGGCATACTCGTGCCTACGTGTGTGTGTGTGTGTGTGTGTGTGTGTGTGTGTGTGTGTGTTTCCGCCATATCGGACGGTGAGCCCGCTATTGTTAACAGCCTTTATGTGTCGCCGCGGAAGGGGCCAGAAGAAAGGGGAGGGAGAGGAAAAAAAAAAGCTTCCGCATATAAAGGAAACGAAAATATTACACCTAGGTCCGTTGGCCGCTATAGAGAGAGAGAGGCTGGGAATTCTGGGCGGGCAAAGTGGCCCCGTGTGTGTGGGGTGTTTGGCGTCTTTCTTCTCCTCTCTCGCGCTGTCTGCGCTCCGCTGTTATTGGAGACCGCTGCACTTCAGGTCCGTTCTCGCCTTCCTTTGTGTCTCCCCCCCCCCTCCACCCACCAATCCGCGAGGTGTGGAGAGAGCCTTCCGTTGTTCTTTATTTTCCTTTCTCGCGCCAGGCGCCTGTGTGTGTGTGTGTGTGTGTGTGTGTGTGTCGGTTATTACGTATTATACGAGCAATCGAAGTCGCCCCATCGACGGCCTTTTCACGGCACCGCCTGTGGTTGTAGGGGAAGGGTGGGGGAAAGGGTGGGGGGGAGTGGGAGGGGAAGATGGGGAGAGGTGCGAAAAAAAGAGGGGAGGGGGAGGGGATACGGCCGAGTGTGGCTGGCAAACAGCGTGGCATGCTAGCGGTGGAACACTCGTAGTTTCATCTAATATACTGGGGAACAACAGGTAGCTTACTGGGAAGAGAACAGAGCAATTCCATGAGATGTATTTTCTCGTTTATTAGTGACTAGCTTATATGCCCGTGCTTCGCAACGGTTGTTAAAGAAGGTCCTGTGAATATCATGGTTCTTTGGGTTCCGGACGTAGGTCAGCAAAAACACAGTCCTTGTTGGATCTCTCTGTCAATAAACTGAGTTCTCCTAGCCAAGATGTCAAATTTAAGTAGAAGCCATTATCGAAAACGATTAATGTTCACAAAGTATATCATACTAAGATTATAATTAATTTAAGTCCGTGCTTCGGAACACTGTAAATTCAATGATAGGTTGTGTTCATAAAGTTACACTTTGCAACAGCAGCGCTGAAAGCGGCTTGCAAATTACATTTCTGAAAACGATATTGGATAAGTGCGAATATTGATTTGTAACAGTTTTCACAAATATCTTCTTGAATAGGAATTTGGAATGAATTGTAAGACTGTGTGAATCATGAGACTCTATACGAAAGAGTTTCTCGTGAAAGTGCTGGTCATAGTGAGATGTGACAACAACGGATGTAACTTATCTGATTCGGTAAAATTTTCTTCTATCCTGGCGGCTTCGTGTTTTTATGTTGGCAACATCAATAACACCATATAAAATCGTTGCAAAGATGACCGAACCACATAGAGTGTAGATAAATACTGCTGTTCCTGCTGTATGCTTGATTTTACGACAAAATATTTGCGTGTCACGCGATTGGCTTATAACGACGTCACATGATTCTCGTTATTCAACATTTGTTGCCAACATTATCACAGGAGACCGCTGGGATATGAATAGGACTACGTCGCATAGTTTTCTTGACCCAACTGTCAAACAATAACGCCTTTCACAGCAGAGAGTGTCGCAGCTATATCGTTAATGTATGTCTGTGTTTCCACCACGCTTCAACGACAGTGATCAGTGTTCCACGAGTATTTTTATCTTGGAGTCTATCTCGATTTTTATCTATGTCGTGTGTCTCTGTTCGTAGACGGTAATGTGTGGTTGACGGAAACATGTGATCTATTTAAAAAATTGCGTATTTGATATTCCTCGTCGTTATTAAAGACTGAAAGGACCGCATTGTCCGACGATTGAAAGAATAAACAGATTTTGACTCGTACCGTAAAGTTCGTAAGTTACAGAGTATATAACTCTTCCTAAGAGTATTTATTGCATATTTTGCGAATTTTTCCTCGTCACACTCACCCACTGCCACGCACCGCGACCAAACTCCCTTACTAACATCATTAGACCAAGGGCTATCTACCACCACAACCACGAGTGGGTGGCAGTATGTGGTCATGGAGAAAAGTCTGTCAGCACGTACACACACAAGCCTTTTATATATAGATATAGATTATCTTAAAACCCGGCATTGCCCTGGTATTTTTTATTTCGGACATTCTCTCTCTCTCTCTCTCTCTCTCTCTCTCTCTCTCTCTCTCTCTCTCTCTCTCTCTCTCTCTCACACACACACGGGCAGTAAAATAACAAATGATGGTCGCAATACAGAGGATATAAAATGCAGAATGGCAATGGGTAGAAAAGCGTTCTTGAAAAAGGGAAATTTGTTAACATCGAATATTGATTTTAAGCCTAAGGAAGTCCTTTCTGAAGGCATTTGTATGGAGTGTTGCCTTGTATGGGAGTGAGACATGGACGATAAACAGTGCGGACAGGAAGAGGATTGAGGCTTTTGAAATGTGGTGCTACAGAAGAATGCTGAAGATTAGGTGGGTGGATTGCGTAACTAATGAGGAGGTACTGAACAGAATTGGGGAGAAAAGAAATTTCTGGCATTCCTTGACTAAAAGAAGGGATAGATTAGTAGGACACATTTTTAGACATCAAGGAATTGTGGATTTAGTATTGGAGGGAAGTTTGTGGGGTAAAAATCGCAGAGGAAGACCAAGAGATGGATACAGTAAGCAGATTCAGACAGATGTAGGTTGCCGTTCTTAAGTGGAGATGAAGAGGCTTGCTCAGGATAGGGTATTTTGGAGAGCTGCATCAAACCAGTCTCCGGACTGAAGACCACAACATCATATATATATATATATATATATGAGTTACAAATTTTATTTCACATTCAGTTTCTTCATTCTCTTCTCTAGGGCTGCTCTTGCACCTGCTGCCATTTTCGCCAGATGTTCATCTGTCAGTTGGTCATCTTTCTTGGGGCCTCCTGGAAAACCTCGAATTCTGCCTTTCTGTACCTGTCCCTATTCATCGCGTAACTGCTTGCTGTAAATATTGCACTGAAAGCGCACCAAATAGTATGTTTCGCTGGCAGAACACTTAGTTGATGGAACAGTTCTTCTAAAGAAACTACCTATGATACACTTGTTCGTCCTATTTTGGAATATTGCTGCGCATTGTGGGACCCCCACCAGGTGAGACTAACGGACGATTTAGGGTAAATTCAGAGAAGAGCAGGTCTTTTTGTACTATCGCGATATACTGGGTAGAGAGTTGGGGTGGAAATCAATAAAAGAAAGACGTTATATGTTGCGACGAGATCTATTTACGAAATTTGTCTCGCCAACTTTTTCTTCGGAATGCGAAAATATTTTGTTAGCACCCACCTACATAGCAAGAGATCATCTTCATACTGAAATAAGAGAAATCGGACAGAAAACGAAAAGATTTAGACAGAGCGCTGAAGGACTTGAGTCGAAACAAGGCCCCTGGAGTAGATGATATTCCGTCTGAACTGCTGATCTCGTTAGGAGACCCAGTTGTGAAAAAATTGTATCACCTGGTGTGCAAGATATATGAGACAGGGGAAATACCCTCCGACTTCAAGAAGAATATCGCAATTCCAATTCCAAAGAAAGCAAGTGCAGACAAGTATGAAAATTACAGAACTATCAGTATAATAATGCATGCTTGCAAAATATTAACACGAATTATTTACAGACGAATGGAAAAACTTGTGGAATCAGACCTCGGGGAAGATTCAGGAAAAATGTAGGAACACGGGAGGCAATACTCACATTTCGACTTATCTTAGAAGATAGGCTAAGGAAAGGGAAACCTACGTTTTTAGCGTTTGTCGATTTGGAGAAAGCTGTTGACAATGTCGACTGTAATATATTCTTCCAAACTCTGAAGGTAGCAGGGGTAAAATACAAAATCCAGGCAGCGGTTATTAGAGTCGAATGGCAAGAAAGGGATGCAGAGGTTGGGAAGGGAGTAAGTCAAAATCAAAAATGTTCAAATGTTTGTATAGTCTATGGGACTTAACTACGGGGTCATCAGTTCCTAAACGTACAAACTACTTATCAACTACTTACTTACTAGGACGGCACAAATATGCATGCCCGAGGGGGGATTCGAACCCCCGACCGTAGTGGCCGTGCAGACCGTGACTGGAGCGCCTTAGTCCCCGCGGCCGGCGGGAGTAAGACAGGGTAGTATCTTTTCCCCAATGTCGTTCAATCTGTACATTGAGCAGGCAGTGAAGGAATGGAAGGAGAAATTTGGAGAGGGAATTAAAGTTCAGGGAGAAGAAATAAAAAAAAATTGCGGTTTGCCGATGACATAGCAATTCTGTCAGACACCGCAAAAGATCTAGAAGAGCAATTGAATGGAATGGACAGTGCTTGAAAGGAAGATATAAGCGAACATTAACAGGAGTAAAACGAAAGTAATGGAATGTATTGTCAGAAAATCAGGCGATGCTGAAGGAATTAATTAGGTACTTAGACAATAGTATTAGATGAATTTTGTTATTTGGGTAGCAAGATAACTTCCGATGGCCTAAGTAAAGAAGATACAAAATGCAGAATGGCTATGGGGAGAAAAGCGTTTCTGAAGATGCGAAACTTGTTAACATCCAATATTAACTTAAATGTTAGGCAGTTCTTTCTGAAAGCATTTGTGTGGAGCGTAGCATTGTATTGGGAGTGAAACGTGGACGATAAGGAGTTCAGAGAAAAAGATGATAGATGGTTTTGAAAAGTGGTGCTATAGACGAATGATGAAAATTAGATGGGTAGATCAGGTGAGTAATGAGGTGCTTCACCGAATCGGGGAGAAAAGGAGTTTCTGGCGTATCCTGACTCAGAGAAGGGACACATCGGTAGTCCTGAGAGATAAAGGAATTGTCAACTTAGCATTAGAAGGTAGTGTGTGGTGTAAAAATCGTAGAGGGAGACTGAGCGGCGAATACGGTAAGCAGATTCAAAAGGATGTAGGTTGCCAAACGTATTCTCAGATGAAGAGACTTGCACAGGACAGGGTAGCGTGGAGAGCTGCATCAAACCAGTCTGCGAACTGAACTCCACAGCAAGAGAAGGGATAGGTTGGTTGGACACATTCTGAGACATCAAGGAATTGTCAACTTAGCATTAGAAGGAAGCGTGTGGGGTAAAAATCGTAGAGGGAGACTGAGGTACGAATACAGTAACCAGATTCAAAAGGATGTAGGTTGCAGAACATAGTCTCAGATGAAGAGACTTGCACGAGACTTGAACCGATCGTGCCGGCCGCGGTGGCCGAGGAGACTGAGGCGCTCCAGTCACGGTCTGCACGGCCACTACGGTCGGGGGTTCGAATCCCCCCTCGGGCATGGATATTTGTGCCGTCCTTAGTCTTAGCTAGTTCATAAGTAGTTTGTAAGCTTAGGGACTGATGACCCCGTAGTTAAGTCCCATAGATTAGATTAGATTAGATTAGATTAGATTAATACTTGTTCCTTAGATCATGTATACGACATTTCGTAATGAATTGGAACGTGTCAGTTTAGTAAATTTTGTCTATACTTGGCAATCTATATTTTAAGACTTTTTTTGTAGTTTTTTTATTAATTTTTTTATTTTTTTATATTTTTTTTATGTTTTATCTAAAAATTCATCTACATTGTAGGAGGAGTGGCCATTGAGAAATTCCTTTAATTTCTTTTTAAATACTAGTTGGCTATCTGTCAGACTTTTGATGCTGCTTGGTAAGTGACCAAATACTTTTGTGGCAGCATAATTCACTCCTTTTTGAGCCAAAGTTAGATTTAACCTTGAATAGTGAATATCATCCTTTCTCCTAGTGTCGTAGCTATGCACATTGCTATTACTTTTGAATTGAGTCGGATTGTTAATAACAAATTTCATGAGTGAATATATATATTGTGAAGCTACAGTGAGTATCCCTAGATCCCTAAATAAATGTCTGCAGGATGCTCTTGGGTGGGCTCCAGCAATTATTCTGATTACACGCTTTTGTGCAATGAATACTTTTTTACTCAATGTTGAATTGCCCCAGAATATCATCCCATATGAAAGCAGTGAATGAAAATAGGCGTAGTAAGCTAATTTACTGAGATTTATATCACCAAATTTTGCAATGACTCTGATAGCATAAGTAGCTGAACTCAGATGTTTCAGGAGATCTTCAATATGTTTCTTCCAATTCAGTCCCTCGTCAATGCAAACACCTAAACATTTTGAATATTCTACCTTAGCTACAGATTTATGTTCAAAGTCTAAATTTATTAATGGTGTCATGCCATTTACTGTATGAAACTGTATATACTGGGTTTTATCAAAGTTTAATGAGAGTCAATTTGTAGAGAACCACTTAATAGCTTTCTGGAAGATATCATTTACAATTTCATCAGTTAATTCCTGTTTGTCAGGTGTGATAGCTATACTTGTATCGTCAGCAAAAAGTACTAGCTTAGTATCTTCATGTATGTAGAATGGCAAGTCATTAATATATATTAAGAACAGCAAAGGACCCAAGACCGAACCTTGTGGGACCCCATTTTTGATAACTCCCCAGTTAGAAGAATTAATTGTCTCATATCATGTGGACTGCTTATTTCAACTTTCTGCACTCTTCCAGTTAAGTATGATTTAAACCATTTGTGCACTGTCCCACTCACACCACAATACTTAAGCGTATCTAGAAGAATAAGCTGTACAAACATTTGAACATTTATTTTGAACTAAAATAATGAGATTTGTTGGAGTATAACGCCATTACCCCGCGCAGCGGTACCAGACACGGGCGCAGTG
The DNA here is from genome assembly GCA_026315105.1 of Locusta migratoria. Lineage (NCBI taxonomy): Eukaryota > Metazoa > Arthropoda > Insecta > Orthoptera > Acrididae > Locusta > Locusta migratoria. Next base: position 16,882,383 of record CM048754.1, read on the forward strand.
GCTGCAGTACCCTCTGCCTACCGCTGGCTCTCTGTGGCTCTCTGTGGCTCTTGACGCCGAAGCACCACTCGGCACGGTACGGCCAGTTGTGCGGAGGACTTGGCCAAACAGCAACGGCCGGGCTGCAAGAGGACCTCCAAGGCTCCAAACTTTGGCCTCACTCCGATACTCTGCCCCCTACCCTGCCCTCCTACCCATTCCACCCACGCCCGTGCCTCCTGCTTCCTGCCTCCTGCGAGCCTCACAACGGCACGCGAGTATCACACACACACACACACACACACACACACACACACACACACAGGTCTTCAACTTTCCACCCGACAGGGAAACGTATCCTTTTCAGACCAACTGCGAATATTGTACACTAGCTGCTAAGCCCGGTATTGCCTGGGTATATACGGGGTGTTTCACTAAGTTCAAATGTTTGTAAAGCCTATGGGACTTAACTACGGGGTCATCAGTCCCTAAACTTACAAACTACTTATCAACTACCTTATACTAAGGACGGAACAAATATCCATGCCCTAGAGGGGATTCGAACCCCCGACCGTAGTTGCCGTGCAGACCTTGACTGGAGCGCCTCAGTCTCCTCGGCCACCGCGGCCGGCGTTTCACTAAGTGTGTTTGCCTCTGTAACTTATAAAATAATAGGTGACGGGAAATTTTAATGCGGTATGTCAACACAAGAAATGTTACACTTTCTGCGGAGATATGAACGTAGTTTATTGTATCATTTTCCACAGAATTACAGCACAAAGATGTAATTTCTTAAATGGGACGTATTTTTAGTTCCGACCGATTCCACCTATTTTTAGTTCCGACTGATTCCACGTATTTTTAGTTCCGACCGATTGCGCATATTTTATTTCGCGACCGATCGCAGCTCGGTTGCGAAGTAGGTCGCTCTTTTTAAATCGTCTGCACTTTTTGGCTTTTGCTACCGCTACTAAAAGAGCTCTTTCTTTTGTTGTAACAGCTTTTTGTATAATGATCAGTGTTGCCCAAGCCTGTGCTATTACTTGTATTTTTGGGGAATTAGACATCAAATACTTAAGCAAATAAACCAGTTATTTACACGAATGGGTGATACTATGATATTCAGCTACTGTGAATACAGGCTAGTCGTAGTATTTTCTTTTCAAAATGGGTTTGTTTATTTATTTATTTAATAGGTCATTGAAGGAACATTACCTACAAAATACGCTAAATGCGTCTATTTTCATGAATAAAAATGCACTTTCATAAATGAATTTTTAGACACTGCAAAAATTCATTAGAAAAGAAAATTTGTGGCAGTGAACTATGAAACTACAGCTGAGCTGCATCTCAGCTCTAAATGACGGCAACTGGCAGAAGGGAATCACGCGATTCTGCGCGCTCTCGCGTCCTCTCGCTGTTCCTCGTCAGTCTTCGGAAAAGGAGCGAACGTACTAAGAAGCAAGGGATCTGCGAACTAGTTCGCGTAGTTCGCCTGTAGGAGCGCTCTTCCGAACTAGTTCGCGCATCTTTTAGTTCGCAGACCTATCGCGCATCTTTTAGTTCGCGGACCTATCGCGCAACTTTTAGTTCGCGGACCTATCGCGCAACTTTTAGTTCGCGGACCTATCGCGCATCTTTTAGTTCGCGGATCTATCGCGCATCTTTTAGTTCGCGACCGGTAGCTGTCATTTCAGTTCGCGACCGGTAGCTGTCATTTCAGTTCGCGACCGGTAGCTGTCATTTCAGTTCGCGACCGGTAGCTGTCATTTCAGTTCGCGACCGGTAGCTGTCATTTCAGTTCGCGACCGGTAGCTGTCATTTCAGTTCGCGACCGGTAGCTGTCATTTCAGTTCGTAGCTCGGACGCAAAGTAGGTCGCTCTGTTTAGTTCTTCCGCTCGTTTTGGCTTTTGCTACCACTACTAAAACTACAGCTGAGCTGCATCTCAGCTCGAAATGACGGCAACTGGCAGAAGGGAATCACGCGATTCTGCGCGCTCTCGCGTCCTCTCGCTGTTACCCGTCAGTCACCGGAAAAGTAGCGGACGAACTAAGAGGCGAGGGATCTGCGAAGTAGTTCGCGTAGTTCGCCTGAGGGAGCGCTCTTCCGAACTAGATCGTTCGCGAACTACACAACACTAATTTGATGAATACTCTCGTTTTTCTGGTTCAAATGGCAGTTACGGAGGCGGCCGAGGGGACTGAGGCGCTCCAGTCACGGTCTGCACGGCCACTATGGTCGGGGGTTCGAATCCCCCCTCGGGCATGGATATTTGTGCCGTCCTTAGTATAAGGTAGTTGATAAGTAGTTTGTAAGTTTAGGGACTGATGACCCCGTAGTTAAGTCCCATAAGCTTAACAAACATTTGAACATTTTTGAGCAGTTACGGAAACAGAGGGTAGCTAAGAACATAATACGTAGATGCAGATGTGATGGCCACTTACTGCACGACTAGACACTGTCGCCGCAGTGAAAGAACGCAGATGGCGGGAACTGGAAGGGGAGTAGCTGTTAAGGGGTGAGGGTGGTAGGGGTGTGGGGGGGTGAGAGGGGGGGAGGAAAGATCTGGAAAGCGCGGATAGAAGGGTCGCCTGGGCTGATGGGACAATTTGCAGAAATAAAGGTGAGCTGAATTCATCTAATTAAGATTTTCCGACCCGCGAGAGGGGACGTTAAAACCTCCTTGATGCGAAGTAATAAACGAAAAATAAAACTGCCGGAAAGGAAAGGGAAGGAAAGGGGCGGCTGGGGGAAGAAAAAGGCGGGTGTTTAGATGTCTGCGGCGGGATTACGGGCCGTAATTGTGAATTTTAATAGGCTAATTTTTGCCTCGGCGTCTTTTTGCCGTTCCGCTGATTTAATTACGGAGGCAGACGTTTCCGGCAAGGTGTCGGCCGTGGCTGCGGCTGCCTTATCCACGGCGATGAATGCAAACTGCTGCTACTGTCGGCTGGCCTAGGGGGCAGGGGGAGCTGGCCGCGATACATCCGGTATAACGGAGCACGCGAAGGTCTTGTGCTGTCCATGATTTTTAGTATTTTTGGAAATTCAACAAGTAAGAGGGTTAAATAGAGGATCAAAACGTTTTTGAAACACGTTGCTATTGATATAATTTTGAAGCTAGAGCTACAAAACGTGATATTTGTATAGTTGGCTAGACGCTAAAAATACGTGTTTCGGTATTTTTGGAAATTCAACCATCAGTGGGGTTAAATTGGAGAGAGAGTGTTTTTCGAAACTACGTTGCTATTTAGGCAATTTTGAAGTTAGAACTACAAATTTTCGGATTTTGATTCGCGGTTCAAATTTAAAAGACACGTGTTTTAGTATTTTTGGAAATTCGACAAATAAGGGGGTGAAATACGAGATGGAAAAATTGATTTTCAAGAATATGTTGCTGTTAACTCAAATTTCAAGCTATAACTACATAACTACGAAACTTAAGATATGGATTCTTCATCAGAATTAAAAAGAAACAACTGGTGCAGACCAACCAGCCTACGCATGCGAAGCAGCGGGGGTTCAGCTAGTTTTATTATATTTACAGACTCTTCCGTCGGTTCTTGGCAGAATATTTGATTCATTTTGAGTGAAACACAGGAGATAATGTGCAATATTCTGCAAACCTCACCTGACCTGTGAACTTCTAAGCTGAATGAGATGAAGAGATATATGGATGAAGATTGACAAAGGGAACGAGGTGCTGGACGGAGACGAAGGATAGATAGCAGCAGAAGGGGGAAGATGTGGTAAAATACGAGATGGACAAAGCGTAGGTTTGGAAGTAAATGACTGGAGTGTAACGCATACATGATCTATAGTCTATTACTGCCTGATACGCGCGGTGCGCCTCGCTGTGGAGCGCGCGGTTGCTCGCCGTCGGACGTTCGAGTCCTCCCTGGGGCATGGGTGTCTGTGTTGCCCTTAGGTTAGTTTGCCTTAGTTTGAGTTGTTTGTAAGGTACGAACCGATGACCACGCAGTTTGGTGCGATAGATTTACAAACATTTGAAAATTTTTGAACTGCCTGTTACGTAACTTCCTGGCAGATTAAAATTGTGTGCCAGAACCGGGACTCGAACCTGGGACGTTTGCCTTTCCCCGGCAATCGCTCTACCGACTGAGCTATCCCGACACGATTCACGATCCCACCTCACCAGAAGCAAACGACGACCGCCATAATTTAGTCGTGGCACCATCTTCCGCTCCCCCTTATCTCTCTTCCCTTCAGCTTTCGTTTTCATATACCGGGTGATCAAAAAGTCAGTAGAAATTTGAAAACTTAATTAATCACGGAATAATGTAGATAGAGAGGTAATAATTCGCACACATTCTTGGAATGACATAGGGTTTTAAGGGAAAAAAAGTCCGCCACACAGCGCTTCATCTAATCAAAAAATGGCATAACAAATTAAGACGAAGCAAGGATGATGATTTTTACAGGAAATGCTCAACAATAGCTGTAGTCGAGGAGTAATGTTGTGAACAGCACTGTAAAGCATGTCCAGAGTTATGGTGAGGCATTGGCGTCGGATGTCGTCTTTCAGCATCCCTAGAGATGTCGGTCGATCACGATACACTTGCGACTTCAGGTAACCCCAAAGCCAACAGTCGCACGGACTGAGGTCTGGGGACCTGGGAGGCCAAGCATGACGAAAGTGGCGGCTGAGCACACGATCATCACCAAACGACGCGCGCAACAGATCTTTCACGCGCATACCAATACTCTTTTTTCGTTCTTACAAAACCCCATGTCATTCCAACCATGTGTGTCAAATTTTACCTCTCTATCTACATTATTCTGTGCTTAATTTTTCAAGTTTATACTGACTTTTCGTTCACTCTTTTTGCGAAACTGCGAGAAAATTGTGGTGCAACTCGTCTGAATTCGAGATGGACGGAACTGATTTCATGGTTATGATTAGATACGGTGCAGAAAAGACTTGATGGGCAGAAATGTAGGGTAAGACGAGATATGGATGAAGACTGAGGAAAGGAACAATGCGTTCGATGGAGGGATAGATAGGAGCAGAAGGGGGCAGGAAGATGTGGTAAATAGGGGAAAGGAAGAGATGGACAAATCGTAGGTTTGGAAGTAAATGACCGGAGTATAACACATACGTGATCCATAGTCGGTGACTGCCTGATCTGTGTTTTTATGCAGAAAATTGGCATAGTAAACATTTACGTTCCCCCTTTTTATTTATTTATTTATTTTATGGCCTTCATTGGACCAATTTAGTCAATATTACAAAGGTTATTACAATTTGTTGTTATGCATTAGCACAATTTAGTTAAAAAATAAACATGACAATTTAATAATACAGTGGTTAATTTATTTATTACTTTTTTATTTATTACTTTTGTGGTCAACATAAATATTATGAATTAGGTTCTTCTGTTATTTTTTATTTTTATTTATTTATTTATTTATTTATTTTTTTTTTTTTTTATTTTTTTTTTTTTTTTGTTGGCCCAATACTTTTTCATTCTTTCAGATCGTGCCCTTCTCTCCTCATCCGAAATCACCCTTCCCAGTCTGTGTGTTAATTTTTATTGGTAGTGTGACGTATTTGTCCTGAAGTGTCTTGAGTGTGTCTTGTTTTTCAAATCTTGCATCGTTATCTGTAGTTTCATCATGTCTTCCTTGATTTCTGTGATCCATCTTACGTTGCTCTTGCTGTTCCATAACTTTTGAATTATCTTCCTGCTTATTCTATTTTCTGGTGTTCTCATCAAATGTCCTAGGAAAGAGATCCGTTTCTTTTTCATTGTGCTTGTCACTGGTTCTACTTCTTTATAAACAGTTTCATTTGAAGCTATTCTCAGTCTTTTTAATTTATTTATTTTTTTCCGACGGTTGCTCCGCTGTAACTAATAGCAGCGTACATATTCATTTCATCGATCTACTTTCTCAAAGAGTTCCTTTATTTTCTTTCTCGGTGTATAGATCATGTCCAGAGCGAAGTATGTGGCTGGATTCATATTTTAAAATCTGTCACGACATTGCGGCCAGCCGGTAGTGCTCGGTGTGTGCAGTCTGCGCCGACTACCCACGACGGCCTGCACGTATGTGAGACGCTCCGCCCCCACGCGGCATCAGAGGGGGCGGGGCCCTGTGATGTCAGTTCTCCGCCCCCGCCCCCGCCCCCACCCTGAGTCAGCCGCCGGGCCGGCCGGAAGTGACCGGGCGTAACGACGCGAGCTTCCGGCCGCCCGCCGTCCTTCCTTCCGCCCCCGCAGACCGGAACACTTGTTCCCCGCCACTGGCCATGGGGCAAAGCGGCGCCGAGCCCACCTGACCCCTGGCAAAACACCACCTTACGTCGCCAACCGCGTAGCCATCGGTCCTGTCGTACAGAAGCGCATTGTACCTTCTGTGTCCCAGCCTCGTCGCCGCTTTTGTGTCTCATTTCCGTCGTCGGTGTCGGTGGCCGAGTAGAAAGAGACCGACACAGGAATAAATGATGCACGCTTGTGCAGGTAGGAGGTGACCAGCCAGTGGGACAGCAGAAACTAGAAAGACTAGAGTAAATTAGAACGAGATATATATTTCATAGAGACTTACTAACACTTTTACATAGCTCACTACTGCAGAATGCTGATACATAGTTGAGCTAGAGGCCTGCCTAGTGCCTATCCGATAGCCAAGTCTTAACTGGTGCCTATCTGATTCCGAAGTGCTAACTGGTTCCTATCTCAGTCCCAAGTGAACGATGTCGTTCAGTGGTGGCCACGAGCGGAGTTGCAGCAGAGGGCGCTCGTGGCTGACGTCGTAAGAACGCCGCGCCGTGCGAGCATGGCGGCGCGCGGCGAAAGTAGGTGGCGCGCACTTTAGATTTGTGCGACACCACAGTACTGGCTGATCAAAAAGCTAGTATAAATTTGATAGCTTAATAAATCACGGAATAATGCAGATAGAGGGGTAAAAATTGACACACATGCTTGGAATGACACGGGGTTTTATTAGAGAAAATTTTTTCAAAATATGTCCGATCAGAAAAGCAATAATTAGCATAACAAATTAAGACAAAACACAGATGATGTTCTTTACAGGAATTGCTTAATATGTTCACCATCATTCCTCATAGCTGTAGTCGAAGAATGTTGTAAACAGCACTGTAAAGCATGTCGAGTGTCCGAAGGTATATTGAGGCATTGTCGTCGGATGTCGTCTTTCAGCATCCCTAGAGATGTCGGTCGATCACGATACACTAGCGACTTCAGGTACCCCAAAGCCAATAATCGCACGGACTGAGGTCTGGGGACCTGGGAGGCCAAGCATGACGAAAGTGGCGGCTGAGCACACGATCATCACCAAACGACGCGCGCGCAACAGATCTTTCACGCGTCTAGCAATATGGGGTGGAGCGCCATCCTGCATAAAAATCGTACGTTCCAGCAGGTGTTTATCAGCCAGGCTGGGGATAATGCGATTCTGTGTACCTCTCACCCGTCACGGTAGCAGTTACAAAACCAGAATCACGCAGTTCCTCGAAGAAAAAAGGCCCGATAACGGTAGATTCAGGAGGAACGTAGGAACCCGGGAGGCAATACTCACTTTACGTCTTATCTTAGAAGATAAAGGAAGGGCAAACCTACATTTTTAGCTTTTGTAGATCTGGAGAAAGCTTTTGACAATGTTGACTATAATACACTCTTTTAAATTCTGAAGTCGGCAGGGGTAAAATACAGGGAGAGTTATTTACAACTTGTACAAAAGCCAGACCGCTGTTATTAGACTCGAAGGGCATGAAAGGGAAGCATCAGTTGGGAAGGGAGTAAGACAGGGTTGTAGCCTTTCTCCGATGTTATTCAATTTGTACATCGAGCAGGCGGTGAAGGAAAGCAAGGAGAAATTTGGAATAGGGATTAAAGTTCGGGGCGAAGAAATAAAAACATTGCGTTTTGCTGATGACATTGTAATTCTGTCAGAGACAGCAAAAGACCCGGAAGAGCAGTTGAATGGAATGGACAGTGTGTTGAAGAGAGCGTATAAAATGAACATTAACAAGAGCAAAACAAAAATATTGGAATGCGGTCTTAGAAAATCAGCGGATGCTGAAGGAATTACTTTACGTAACTAAACAATGGTGGTAGATGAGTTTTGTTACTTGGGTAGTAAAATAACATGCGATGGTCGCAGTACAGAGGATATAAAATGCAGAATGGCAATGGGAAGAAAAGCATTTTTGAAAAAGAGAAATTTGCTAACATCGAATATTAATTTAAGTGTAAGGAAGTCTTTTCTGAAGGCATTTGTGTGGAGTGTTGCCTTGTACGGGAGTGAAACATGGACGATAAGCAGTGCGGACAGGAAGAGGATTGAGGCGTTTGAAATACGGTGCTACAGAAGAATGCTGAAGATTAGGTGGGTAGATCGCGTAACTAATGAAGAGGTACTGAACAGAATTGGCGAGAAAAGAAATTTTTGGCATACTCTGACTAAAAGAAGGGATCGCTTGGTAGGACACATTCTTAGACATCGGGGAATCGTAAATTTAGTATTGGAGGGAAGTGTGTGTGGTAAAAATCGCAGGGGAAGACCAAGAGATGGATACAGTAAGCAGATTCAGACAGATGTAGGTTGCCGTTCTTATGTGGAGATGAAGAGGCTTGCTCAAGATAGGGTATTGTGGAGAGCTGCATCAAACCAGTCTCCGGACTGAAGACCACAACAACAACAACGGTGGATATGGTTCTAGTAAAACCCCATGTCATTCCAAGCATGTGTGTCAATTTTTACTTCTCTATCTACATTATTCCGTGATTTAGTAAGTTTTCAAATTACTACTGACTTTTTGATCAGTCGGTATATGAAAACGAAAGAGCTTTAAGGGAAGAGAGATAAGGGGGAAACGGAAGACGGTCCCACGACTAATTTATGGAGGTGGTCGTTTGCTTCCCGTTCCTTTCTCAGACAGAAGTTGTAAGTGGCTGGTTAATAATGCACTGAGGCTTTGCGTTCGCTAGCGGCGGTGCTAGGTGCGTGTATCCACCTCTTACACTCTCGGTGGCTCGCGTGGCGACTCCCTGCGGGGGCGGAAGAAGACGGAGAACTGGCGTAGGAGGAGTCGACAGGTGGGAGGGTCGTCCTGGCCGGGTCGCCATTACTTATGCCGGGGCAATTAATTTGTCCGAGAGATTAGCCGCGCAGGCCTGCCAACTGCGCGGCCGGTAACCGCGAGCAGCCTCGCCCCACCACCACCACCCACCCCCCATTACAACTTCTTTTAATTAAATTCAATTAACGTTAGCAAAAGTCTTTTGCAGCGAACAAGCCGCGCTCCAACCCCCACCTCCCTCCCCGTCTGCCCTCTCTATCTCTCTCTCCATCTATCTCTCTTCTTTCCCTCTGATCCGACCCCTTGACTGTACTTCTCAATTTTCCGGGCCCCGTTCCCTCTGCGGAGCAGAATTCTTGCGTCTCGCGGTTCCCCCCGCTGCAGATTTCGCCAGAGAGCCGCGTTTTCCAATGGACGTGACGTCGACATCCCAATTGCTGTTTGTGAGTTTCATCACAGCCTCAAAAGAACGGTGGGCGTTTCGCATTGGACTCCACCTGTCCAGTAGAGTTGTGGCGATTCGTCTATGAGTCTTTCATTTGAACGAATACAACTAAAGAATCGTAAGAATCGAATCGTCATCCGGACGAATCGTTCAAAAGAATCGTCTGCCGCGTGGCGATTCTAAAGTTCCAACGATTCGCGATTCGAAGGCGACTGCTGAATCGTGGCGAATGCCGGAGAGAAGGCTTCCTAAGTAATAGAACGCAGTACGTTGTTCTCGACGGCGAGTGTTCATCAGAGACGAGTGTATCGTCAGGCGTGCCCCAGGGGAGTGTGATAGGACCGCTATTATTTTCTATCTATATAAATGATCTGATGGACAGAGTAAGTTGTAATTTGCGGCTGTTTGCTGATGATGCTGTGGTGTATGGGAGGGTGTCGTCTGTAACTGACTGTAATAGCATACAGGATGACTTAGACAAAATTTCTAGTTGGTGCGAAGATTGGCAGCTAGCTCTCAATGTGGAAAAATGTAAGGTAATGCGCATGAGTAGAAAAAACAATCCCATAATGTTCGAATACAGCATTAATAGTGAGCTTCTTGATGCTGTCGCGTCGTTCAAATATATAGGTGTAACATTGCAGAGCGATATGAAATGGAACGAGCATGTAAGGACAGTTGTGAGTAAGGTGGACAGCCGACTTCGGTTTACTGGGAGAATTTTGGGAAGATGTACTTCACCTGTAAAGGAGACCGCGTATAAAACGCTTGTAAGACCACGTCTTGAGTATTGCTCAAGTGATTGGGACCCGCAGCAGATCAGTTTAAAGGAAGACATAGAGGCGGTTCAGAGGCGAGCAGCTAGGTTTGTTACTGGTAGGTTCAACCAATACCCGAGTGTCACGGAAATGCTCCGGCAACTCAATTGGGAATCGTTGGAGGAAATACGTTCTTTTCGTGAATTTTTGTTGGGGAAATTTAGAGGGCCGGAATTTGAAGCTGAGTGTAGTACGATTTTGCTGCCGCCTACTTACATTTCGCGTAAAGATCACAAAGACAAGATAAAACAAATTAGGGCTCGTACGGAGGCATATAGGCATTCTTTTTTTCCTCATTCAATTTGGGAGTGGAATAGGAAATGCCTAGTAGTGGTACAGTGTACCTTCCGCCACGCACCTTACGGTGAATTGCGGAGTATGGATGTAGATGTAGATGTAGAAGAATGGTGGGTTAGCAGCATTTCGCAGTGAACTCCACCTGTCCAGCTTCTCATGCCTGCTACGAGTCTTGTGTAGTTCGCGAACGAACTAGTTCGGAAGAGCCCTTCCACAGGCGAATTACGCGAACTACTTCGCAGCTCCCTCGCCTCGTAGTTCGTCCGCTCCTTTTCCGATGACTGACGGGTAACAGCGAGAGGACGCGAGAGCGCGCAGAATCGCGTGATTCCCTTCTGCCAGTTGCCGTCATTTCGAGCTGAGATGCAGCTCAGCTGTAGTTTTAGTAGCGGTAGCGAAAGCCAAAACGACCGGACCAACTAAAAAGAGCGACCTACTTCGCGGCCGAGCTACGAACTAAAAGGAGACCTACCGGTCGCGAAGTAAAATACGCGCGATAGGTCGCGAAGTAAAATACGCGCGATAGGTCGCGAAGTAAAATACGCGCGATAGGTCGCGAAGTACAATACGCGCGATAGGTCGCGAAGTAAAATACGCAAGTAAAATACGCGCGATAGGTCGCGAACTAAAAGATGCGCGATAGGTCGCGAACTAAAAGATGCGCGATAGGTCGCGAACTAAAAGATGCGCGATAGGTCGCGAACTAAAAGATGCGCGATAGGTCGCGAACTAAAAGATGCTCGATAGGTCGCGAACTAAAAGATGCGCGATAGGTCGCGAACCAAAGTATGCGCGCCCTAGGTCGCGAACTAAGATGCGCGCCCTAGGTCGCGAACTAAGATGCGCGCCCTAGGTCGCGAACTAAAATGCGCGCGATACGTCGCGAACTAAAATGCGCGCGATACGTCGCGAACTATTATGCCAAACGTATCTCTCTCCTTAGTTCGTTGGATTCTTTTCCGAAGATCGACGGGCAATAGCGAGAGGGCGCGGAGCAGAATTAAAAATCACGTGTTTGACTTCTGCTGATGAGAGCCATTTCGATGTTAGCATCTGGCTGCTATATTACATAGTTCAGTGCTACAAAATTTCTGCTTTGAAGTATTCTGCACTCTGCAATATCTGACTAATAAATTCCTTAATGCGAAGATATAGAGATAACTCTAAACTTAAACGCGAGAAATTATCCACAAACTGTTTCCTGCACGCGCAGACCACGCCGCTCAGCCGTTACTGGGAGCGGACGAACTAAAAAAAACGAACTAGTTCGCGGCAGAGCCGCAAAATAAAATGAGCGCTCCCGATCGCGAACTATAATACGCAAGTCTACCTGCTACAACCCAGGATGTTTGCATCCCAACATAAATAGAACCCGCTGCTTCATCCTAATTTCAGCTCTGCACATGCGCCGGCAGCTGCTTAACCTAAAGTGTACTGGCCAAGTTCCAGTGGGACGCTTGTAATAGTGGTATTGGTGCATTTATGCTGCCAGGTTCGGGTGCTGCAAAACGGCATGTAGCCTTTCTGTTACCTTGGTCCGACGGCTATTTCTGTGGTCGCTCGCGTAACCCATTTCGTCGAAGAGCTGCTTCATCTGAGGACTGACCTTTATTCTCTTAATGTGTAAATCATTTTATTATCGACTTGCCTCATAGCAAGTTTATTCCTCGTTCGGTGGCTATTTTCAGTGTGCAATTTTGCACGAAAACATATGACACTGCTACCTCTGATAAATGTGCTTTCTTGTGAATATACGTTCCAACCGGTTTTGCTGAGCCGCGGTGGAGTAGCCGAGCGGTCTAAAGCGTCTCGCTGCGGAGCGCGCGGTTGCTCGCCGTGGAAGTTCGAGTCCTCCCTGGGGCGTGTGTGTTGTGTGTTGTGTGTTGTGTGTGTGTGTGTGTGTGTGTGTGTGTGTGTGTGTGTGTGTTGTCCTTAGGTTAGTTTGCCTAGATTTAAGTAGTTTGGAAGCTACGGACTGATGACCACGCAGTTCGGTCCGATAGATTTACCGACATTTGAACATTTGGTTTTGTTGATTTTGTCTGTAGGTTTCCTTAATGTCCCATTGTCTAAATCAATGTTTTCCCGCCTAGTCTTGTTTCGGGCCGCCACACGTGTGATTACAATGGATCCACCATGAGACAACCAGCCAAAAACATGCCTGTACATTACAGGTTCTGTAATTATAAACATAGGGCTAAGAAAAGGGAAATGTATTTTATATTAATAATACGCGATTCCTTCTTGATCGTCAATTCTCAGCCGGCCGCGGTGGCCGATGGGACTGAGGCGCTTCAGTCACGGTCTGCGCGGCCACTACGGTCGGGGGTTCGAATCCCCCCCTCGCGCATGGATATTTGTGCCGTCCTTAGTCTTAGCTAGTTCATAAGTAGTTTGTAAGCTTAGGGACTGATGACCCCGTAGTTAAGTTCCAGAAGTTCTACAAACATTTGAACATTTGTCAATTCTCAGTTGAATAGAAGAAAAATTTTTATAATAAAAACAATGAATAAATGAAAGGCCTCAAAACTCTTTTCAGGTACCAGGCGATACCTAAATATGCAAGATACGATAAGTAATTGTGATAAATTCTATTGTTTACAAATTGACTATAAAGTAGGCCCTTGTTCAACGAGCATAATTAGCTTCTGAACTTCATCTGCGATGCGAAACATTATGGAACACATACTTTCCTAAATACAAGAAATGTATTCGCAATTGCGAATATTCATCAGCATCAGCTGTGTAATGACGACATGTGAAAATTTGTGCCGGGCCGGGACTCGAACCCGGTTTCCCCGCTTATCGCGAGCGGTCGCGTTACCATTACGCTACCCGCGCACACTTCCCGGAACGACCCAAACCTTCATATGCCACACATTGTCTACTGCCCATACATACTTTTCTGTCAGAATTGATGTAATAATAGGATGTCTTCCATTCAGAAGAAATTCACTAAATATTAATCCTGTTATGTACAATACTGTACTTTTCATAGCTCTTTTTTTTACATAAAAGTGGTACCAACAGAAGAAAATTAAATTTATTGCCTTTGAAATTACACACGTAGTTGTGATACGGTTCGAGGAGAGGTGGGGTCGCCAAAATATTTTTAGTTGGGAGGTAGTCGTGTATTAAAAAATGTTGGGAAACACTGTTTTAAATCACTTACTAGGCAACCAAACAGTGGCTGAAGGAACGAAGTCTAATCGCCTGGGACACTCATTGGGACACATAAGTGAGAAATCACATCTATAGTTACTTCCATCAAACAGCCAGCGGCTGCACTGCCTTGCAACATCTACATGGGATACTCTGAAATCACATTTAAGTGCCTGGCAGAGGGTTCATCGAACCACAATACTATTTATCTCCCATTCCATTCTCGAATAGCGCGCGGGCTCTTATTTCTCGTATTTTATTTTGATGCTCATTTCTATCTATGTAAGTGGGAGTCGACAATATATTTTCGCATTCGGAGGAGAATTTTGGCTATTGGAGTTTCGTAAGTAGCCCACGCCGCAGCGATAAGCGCCGTTGTTGTAATGATTCCCATCCGAGATCCTGTATCATTTCCGTAACGCTGTCTCCCCTGTATCGTCACAATACGAAACGAGCTGCCCTTCTTTGTACTCTTTCCATGTCCTCCGTCAAACCCACCTGATAAGAATCCCACACTGGGCTGCAATACTCCATAAATGGACGGACAAGCGTAGTGTATGCAGTTTCTTTAGTAGTTCTGTTGCATCTTTTAAGGGTTCTGCCAATAAAACGCAGTCTCTGGTTCGCCTTTCCCACGACATTATCTACGTGTTCTTTCCAGTTTAGGTCTGAAGTAATTTTTGTGTCCCAGCCTCGTCGCCGCTTTTGTGTCTCGTTCCGTCGTAGGTGTCGGTGGCCGAGTGGAATGAGACCGACACAGAAATAAAGATAGCACGCTGGTGCAGGTACGGAGGGGAGCAGCCAGAAACTAGAAACACTAAATTAGAATGAGATAGATATTGCACAGAATTTATACAATACTTAACTTTTACATAGTACTGCAGAATGCTGATACATAGTTGAGCTAGAGGTCTGCCAAGTGCCTAACTGATAGCCAAGTCTTCACTGGTGCCTATCGGATTCCGAAGTCTTTACTGGTTCCTATCTCAGTCCCAAGTGAACGATGTCGTTCAGTGGTGGCCACGAGCGGAGTTGCAGCAGAGGGCGCTCGTGGCTGTCGTCGTAAGAACGCCGCGCCGTGCGTGCATGGCGGCGCGCGGCGAAAGTAGGTGGCGCGCACTTTGGACTTGTGCGACACCACAGTAATAGTAATTCTTAGGTATTTTGTGGAGTTTACGGCCTTCACATTTGATTGATTTATGTTGTAAATAAAGTTTAACGAATTTCTTTTCGTACTCATGTGGACGACTTCACACTTCTCATTATTTAGAGCCAATTGCCAATTTTTACACCTACTTATATCTTATTCAGATCGTTCTACAGTTGGTTTTGTGCTAAGCGTGTTGTTGTTCGTCTCCACGGTCCTGGATACGTCAGTTTGGTTTCGCGTAGCGACGGTGCCGGATGTACCGGGTGGGCGTGTCCTCCAGCGCAGACCGGAAGTGGCCACGCGGACGACACGACGACTTCCGGTCAGTCGCCTCGCCTCGCACGCACAATCTCCGCCGACCCCTGATGCTGCGGCGATACTGCTCCCCGCGCAGGTTGAGGTAAAATAAAAGGACAAGGACAAAAAAAGAGAAAAAGGAAAGAGGAAGGGCGAGTCTGAGGATTCGGCGGACAGGGAGGGAGGGGTGGGGATGGGGGGATGGAATTGATTCTCGGCAGAGGCGCGCCAGATGTCTGGAGGTGCAGCAAGAAGTCGGCCGCCGTCGACACGGGGTTTTTCTTGCGGCCAACTTGTGCGGCCGGCCAGAGAACACGTGTGCTCGCCTGTTCCGGGATGAGTTATGGAGCTGGTGTGGGGACTGGGCAGTGGGCTGCATTCTTGTCTCTGCCTGGACGGGTAGCCACGCTCACCTGGTCCCGCCGTACTGCAGAAGTAGGAGAGAACTCGGTCGTCGAGAGAGGTGCACCGCTAGCGTAGCGCAAAGCCGTCTCGAACCTGTACCAAGAAGAGCAGCACGCTTTGTTAGGGGCTAAGTTCAGTAAGCGCCAAAGTGTCAGAGATGACGAGAAATATCCAGTGAGAGATGCTGCAAGAGAAACGATTTGTATCGAATTACAGGCTTCTGTCAAACTTGCAAGAGCTCACGTTTCTCGAAGAGTCAACAATATATCGAGTAGTCGGCCTCTGTAGTCCAGCGGACAGCGTGATAGATTGTCACGCAGGGGGCCCGCGTTCCATTGCCAATCGGCTTGGAGACTTTCTCCAGTCAGGGAATGGGTGTTGTGTCATCATCATTCCATCACCACAGACGCACAAGTCGCCCATGTGGCGTCACCTAAAGACTTGGAGCAAGCAGGCCGATCACGATCCCAGCTAGGATCTGATGGCAAAAAATGTCACATGCATCATCATCATATGTTCTCATCATATCTTCATAATCATCATATCTTCTCATCATATTACCATCACCATCACCATCATCATATCACCATCACCATCATCATATCACCATCACCATATCATCACCACCATCACCATCACCATATCATCACCACCATCACCATCATCATATCACAACCACCATCACCATCATCATCATCACCACCACCATCACCGTCATATCATCATCATCACCACCACCATCATTATATCATCATCATCACCACCACCATCATTATATCATCATCATCACCACCACCATCATTATATCATCATCACCACCACCACCACCATCATTATATCATCATCACCATCACCATCATTATATCATCACCATCACCATCATCATATCACCATCACCATCATCATATCACCATCACCATCATCATATCACCATCACCATCATCATATCACCATCACCATCATCATATCACCATCACCATCATCATATCACC
Organism: Locusta migratoria; assembly: GCA_026315105.1. Classification (NCBI taxonomy): domain Eukaryota; kingdom Metazoa; phylum Arthropoda; class Insecta; order Orthoptera; family Acrididae; genus Locusta; species Locusta migratoria. The sequence continues at coordinate 16,898,994 of CM048754.1, forward strand.
ATCACCATCACCATATCACCATCACCATCACCATATCACCACCACCATCACCATATCATCACCACCATCACCATATCATCACCACCATCACCATATCATCACCACCATCACCATATCATCACCACCATCACCATATCATCACCACCATCACCATATCATCACCACCATCACCATATCACCACCACCATCACCATATCACCACCACCATCACCATCATCATATCACCACCACCATCACCATCATCATATCACCACCACCATCACCATCATCATATCACCACCACCATCACCATCATATCATCATCACCACCACCATCATTATATCATCATCACCACCACCATCATTATATCATCATCACCACCACCACCATCATCATATCATCATCACCACCACCACCATCATCATATCATCACCACCACCACCATCATCATCATATCATCACCACCACCATCATCATCATATCATCACCACCACCACCACCACCATCATATCATCACCACCACCACCATCATCATATCATCATCATAATATCTTCTTCATATCTTCATCATCTCATCCTGTGTATACTTCGTGATGCGACCACAGCGATAAAATTAGACTGATTAGGGCCCAGACGGAGGCATACAGGCAATCGTTAATTCCGCGAAACGCACGTGACTGCAATAGGGAGACTGTTACATCGAAAAATTGTGACAGAGAAACTTGTTAAAATCTTAAACTGCTTAAGCAATCGCCAGCCCAGCCAGGCAGAAACAGGTCAGCATCTCTGTCGTAAAATGTGACACCAGTCGTTAGCGATATCAGCAGACGCTGCGACGCCGAGTTGAAAGCCTACTGTCAGCAGGCTGCCGACTGCGAAAGATGACTAGGAGAGCGAGAGGGCGTATATTTGTCAACTAGTAATCATTCCATAACTACACCTAACTCGGTTACGCCGCGGCAGAATAGCCGTGAGCACTAAGGCATCATGCTGCGGTGCGCGCGGACGTTGAGACCTCCCTCAGTCATGGGTGTTCGTGTTATCCTTAGCATAACTTAGTGTAGGTAGTATGTAAGCCTAGGGACTGATGACCAACGTAGTTAAGTCCTAAGAGTGAATAAGACCGAGGATAAGTCACGGGTTGAAAAGGTCATTCAGTGAACGCTGCACTGACAAGTATGACAGTCGCGGTGGAGTAGCCGAGCGGTCTAAAGCGTCTCGCTGCGGAGCGCGCGGTTGCTCGCCGTGGAGGTTCGAGTCTTCCCTGGAGCATGGGTGTGTGTGTTGTCCTTAGGTTAGTTTACCTAGGTTTAAGTAGTTTGTAGGCTACGGACTGATGACCTCGCAGTTTGGTCCGATAGATTTACAAACATTTTTAAAAACAAACAAACAAGTAAGACACATTCGGTCGTCTCGAACCGTCCCATCTGTCATAGCTTCGGCCGATTCTCTATATAAACACCCGGTTTTAGAAGTGTAGTCACTTGGTCGTTGGAATCGGAGGTGCTCAAGAGAGTAATCGTCGATCCAATGATCTACTTATGTGTCATAAGGGGAACACCAAGTATGGTACCAACGGATTTTGATGAGTCGCAGGTATGTTGTGGGGGAATTCCTCCAGACTGTGAAACGGTCCCAGGAACACAGTCTCAACGAACAGATCATTACAAAAAATCAAACTTTTTACGACATGTTATCCATCTTTTTCCAAAATGACCCCCTTCTGACAATTCACAACATCTTTCTCCCGCCCCACCCTCAGGCCTCTAATAATTTCGTTTCCATTCATTCATTATTGTTGCATACCAACATTTAACATTTCACAAGATTCACTCCCCCACGTCACAAACATCTCTGATAACACCAAGCTGTCGCTTGGCAAGCCGCTCATTCTCGCAGGCGTAACTCTGGCCATACCGCTCTGTTTAACGGTCGCATTTATGTTCCACAGCTATTAAAAATACTACAAGTTGTAAATGTGGACCTGCCGCGACAGCGATTCCTCTGCTGCTATGGTGAGTTTTATCATATAAAAATCATTCCATTAATTTCCATACCATACCCCCTTTCGTCCCTAGTTATTCTAGTTCAAGTAACCCTTACGTACCTTGTACATTTACGTCTTTGCAGGGGCCCAATTACACTAACACAAACTGCTAAGCTACCTCCACCATAGCTATAGATAGTTTTGTGGCTCCATCAACGCCCAGTAAGTCTGAATTTTCAAATCTACTCACCTTAGCCACATTAGATTCGCTGCCCGCCAGGTACACGGACTGTAACAAAACATTTGTCTTTTTCCAGTCTGACGATGCGCTAACAGCGCGAAACGCGTAATTGGAGAATAAAAAATATGCAACAGAGACTGAGAATTATTTAACTATCAATTATTTCCTTAGAGCACTCCATCGACTTGATGCTAATTCACCAAATGCCATATATCCGTAAACCTATTGGTCCAAACTGCAAAGGTTAGCGATCCCTAGACTTCCTAACTACTTGTACTAACTTATACTATGTACAAAAAAGAAAATTCTCGAGGGATTACTCGAACCTCCGGCGAGACGACGCTTATTATCGTTAACACACCGTATAATAAAACAATCTATGAGCAGTCCATAATGAATGATACATGATGAACTCCGTAATTTTAACATTAATATATTAAACTTTTTGTATTTCATTTGATATTTCCAGGGAAGACAAAACAGTCTTGGTCTAACCCGCTACTGCCCGCACCGAAACTACGTTTATTGTGCGGTATCGCTTCCTGTATATCTAGTAAAGCCAACCAATGCCCTTGAACAGTGCAAGAAGTCCCTTTACCAGTTCTTTATTAGACACAATTTCTTTGGGTCTGGTTGTCCCAAATGTCCTGTGCCTTTTACTCTCCAATGCAATGCATTCGAAGAATAGATGTGATGCCGTTTCATCTCCGTCATCACAGATCCTACATTTAGGGTCCTCTTCTGTTATTCCCATTGTATGTAGCTCTTTTTTGAAATTCCCATGGCCTGTCAGCAATCCAACCACGAGTTTAATCTCTCTCCTGTTCAGGCCCAGGATTGCAGAGCTTCTTTTAAAACATGGCTTTGGCATCATTACCTTGCCATGTTTTTGTTGATGGACTTTGGTCCAATATTCTACGTGCTGTCTTCTGAGCCAGTTACGTAGCTCCAATTTGATCATTGCCCCGGTGATTGTCAGGACAGGTTCCGGTCCAATAAATGGAGTCTCTGCCCCCATCCTGGCTAATCTGTCGGCATGTTCGTTGCCACTGATCCCCGAGTGGCCAGGGACCCACAATAGGTTTACTCTATTGCTTTCCCCTAGCTCCACCAGAACCCTTTGACATTCTGCAACAATTTTAGACCTTGTTGCAGGAGCTGCCAGTGATCTCAGGGCTGCCTGGCTGTCTGAATAGATATAGATGCTACAATCTTTGTAGCAACTACGCAAATTCTCCTCCACACACGCACTGATAGCAGTGAAAACTTGTTGTATTACTGAAGCCCTAGATGTTTTATGGTGCAAGTACTTCCTGCTGTAAGGATTCAAATGTTTGTAAAGCTTATGGGACTTGACTACAGGGTCATGAGTCCATAAGCTTACTAACTACTTATGATTTAGCTAATACTAAGGACGGTACAAATATCCATGTCCGAGGGGGAATTCGAACCCGCGACAGTAGTGTCCGTGCAGACTGACTGACGCGCCGCAGAACGCTCGGCCACGGCGGCCGGCTGCTGTAAGGGTGACCCCGACGGAGTCTTTGCGACCCCCCTGACGACCCACAGGATGAACAACACTGCTTCGAAATGTAAGCAGCGGGTTAGCCCGTGGTGTGTGAGTGTGCAGTAGGTTTGCGAGACTGCCGGCCGCGGTGGCCGAGGGGACCGAGGCGCTCCAGTCACGGTCTGCACGGCCACTACGGTCGGGGGTTCGAATCCCCCCCTCGGGCATGATATTTTTGCTGACCTTAGTGGTTGCTAGTTCATAGGTAGTTTGTAAGTTTAGGGACTGATGACCCTGTAGTTAAGTCCCATAAGATTTTCGAACATTTGAACATTTGTTTGCGAGACTTGAGTGAAGGGTTTCGTGTTGTCTCTGCTGGAGACAGGTGCGTGGACCGTAGTCGCCCTCCTGGTGGAGGGAGCAGGAATCGGAGTCATCAAACAGCGATTTGGCCTCCCCTGCCTCACCTCACCTCGCCACGGCAACAACAACAGCAGTTTGCGCTGTCGCCCGGGAGATGAATCACCCGCTCCACTCTGCCCTGTGACGACACCCAACCCTCCAACCCTCCCACAGTAGCGTCGGTCCCCAGCGACACACCACGACACTCGACGGCCGACTGCGCTACGCTTACCGACCGCTCTGGGCTCTACACACATTCTTCTAATTTTATCAAACCTCCATCTAGGGGGATCTAGGGGGATGGTGCACTTCCTCACCGGGCATGGACCCTATCCTACATACCTATATCGGTTTAGGAGAGGCTACGCCAGCTTGTGCCTGTGGTGCCGAGATAGGCACGCCAGAACACATCATTTATGAGTGTCCTACGTATGACGACGTGGCTGCGGATCTCAGAAGGGATATGCCTAGTAATAACACCTTTGAGCTCATAAGAACCCCAGACACGTTCCTTTTGTGTCGCAGCCTCGTCGCCGCTTTCGTGTCTCGTTTCCGTCGTAGGTGTCGGTGGCCGAGTAGAAAGAGAGCGACACAGGAATAAAGGATGCACGCTGGTGCAGGTACGGAGGGGAGCAGCCAGTGGGACAGCAGAAACTAGAAACACTGGAGTAAATTAGAACGAGATATATATTGCACAGAATTTATACAATACTTAACTTTTAAACAGCTCGGTACTATAGAATGCTGATACATAGTTGGGCTAGAGGCCTGCCTAGTGCCTATCCGATAGCCAAGTCTTCACTGGTGCCCATCTGATTCCGAAGTGTTAGCTGGTTCCTATCTCAGTCCCAAGTGAACGATGTCGTTCAGTGGTGGCCACCAGCGGGATTGCAGCAGAGGGCGCTCGTGGCTGACGTCGTAAGAACGCCGCGCCGTGCGTGCATGGCCGCGCGCGAGACGAAAGTAGGTGGCGCGCACTTTGGACTTGTGCGACACCACAGTTCCGAGTACTCGACGAAATCGCCAGTAATGTCTCGCGCAAAGTGCTTCGGGACTTTATCCTGAATCGATAACCGGATCTGACCCAATAATACCCGATTGAGACAGCCATATCTGCCATGCCGCCGGGGGATGGACTGGTCTCCAGCAATGGAAGAATCCGCCATCCCCTGGATTCGGGGGTTAGCTGTGGCAAACACCGACTTAGACCATAGACGTAAGTTAGATGTAGGTTTTTCTTAAATAGTAGAATAAGACACACAGGGCTGTGGTGACAAAAGAAATTGTCCGCCCAGTGCCAGGGGCATGCTCTCTGGGATTCGCTCGGTGAGCTGGCCACCACAAGCAGGTCTGTAATGCTGACACACATGTCACACCACAGCAGTAGCATAAGACACAAGATCACCCACATCACCCAGTATAAACATCAACAACCAGCAAGATGTCCAGTGGTTTCTGCAGAAACATGTAATGCAATGAAATGTAATGTCACCATTTAGCCGTGCGAAATTCATGTATTATACTATTGCCCATTTTAGTCTTAGGTAATGGTTTGTATTATTTGATATTATAATAAACTATAATTAATTAATAAAAAAAACCTCCACAGTCACACTCTAATCATCACGCATGTGCAAACTTCATTGTGAAAGTTGTGACGAAGTTTGTTGTTGTTGTTGTTGTTGTTGTTGTTGTGGTCTTCAGTCCGCAGACTGGTTTGACGCAGCTCTCCACGCTACCCTGTCCTGTGCAAGTCTCTTCATCTGACAATACGTTAGGCAACCTACATCCTTTTGAATCTGCTTACTGTATTCGTCCCTCGGTCTCCCTCTATGATTTTTACCTCACACGCTTCCTTCTAATGCTAATTTGACGACTCGTTGATGTTTCAGAATGTGCCCCACCAAACTATCCCTTCTCTTAGTCAGAAAACGCCAGAAACTCCTTTTCTCCCCAATTCTGTTGAGCACCACCTCATTAGTTACGTAATATACCCATCTAATCGTCATCATTCGTCTGTAGCACCACATTTCGAATGCTTCAATTATTTTTTTGTCTGAACTCCTTACCGTCCAAGTTTCACTCCCATACAATGGCACACTCAAGACAAATGGCTTCAGAAAAGAGCTCCTAACGTTTAAACTGATATTGGATGTCAACAAAATTTGCTTCTTCAGAAACACTTTTCTTCCCGTAACCATTCTGCATTTTATATCATCTTAGATCGGCCATCAGACGTTATATTGCTACCCAAATAAGGAAACCCATTTACTATTTTTATTGTCTCATTATCTAATCTAATTCCTTCAGCATTGCTTGATTTTCTGACACTACATTCAATTACCCTCGTTTTACTGTTTCTAATGTTCATCTTTTCAATATACATATATAAAAATAGAACGTGGGGAGTGTGTTCGTATATTTCACTTGGTAGTCCAAATTATTCATTGTAGACCAATGCATCAGAGTAGTCTTTATGTTGGCGGTGTGCACTATGGTGTTTTGGTCGCGGTGTGTGGCGGTGGGTGAGTGTGGCGAACAAAAATCCGTAAAATGTGGAACAATACGACGATCAACAGATGCTCAAAGATAAAAAGACCCAAAAATAAAACAGACATGCATTAACTGAGCATTAACTACACTGGCAACACACCAATGATATCAATATAAACACTGGAATGACAACTGTAGTGCTTAGGATCAAAATACTGACTACTGGGTTAGCAGTTCCGTGTCGATAGCTATAAGAGGGTGGATGATATGTTAGTTGAAAGTCGTCGGCTTATTTAAAATTCGCACTGAAGACCAGCCATGACTTTTGACACTATAATAGCAAAGAGGTTATATACAGCGAAACGTGACTCACATTCTTCACTTGTTTTTCTGAAGCAAGCGTGCGAATAAAGAAAAATGGTGCATATTGCAGTTTGAAAAGTAAAACTACCAAGAAAGATGCCAAAGCGTAAGAAAGAAATTTCGCGTTCTCTATCCGTTTTGTAAAAGATAGATAACGGCGCCGAAAAGTGAATCTACAGACAATAAAAAAACTTAAAATTTGTAGACTTTATCTTACAGTGTAGGCATCAGCGATTGATCGATATACCCATCCCTAAGGGGGTGAAATATGGGATGAAAGATTTTTTGAAAATGCGTTGCTATTCAGGCAATTTTGAAGAAGAAATACAAAACTTCGGATTTAGATTGCTGGCCGCGGTGGCCGAGGAGACTAAGGCGCTCCAGTCACGGTCTGCACGGCCACTACGGTCGGGGGTTCGAATCCCCCCTCGGGCATGGGTATTTGTGCCGTCCTAGTTCGCAAGTAGTTCATAAGTAGTTTGTAAGTTTAGGGACTGATGACCCCGTAGTTAAGTCCCATAGACTATACAAACATTTGAACATTTGATTTGCATTTAGATTTTTTATTGGAATTTTAATAACACGTTTCGATATTTTTGGAAATTTCACCATTAAGCGGGTGAAATAAGGAAAAATCTTTTAAGGTTACTACTAAGACTATTTTGATGCTAGAAAGTGAAAATTTTGGTTTGGAACCATGTTTATAATTTTGTTTTAAAAATGCGTATCGGGATGTTTTGAATTCTGCTAACAATGGTGCAATAGGAAGAGGCAAGTTGTATAAAAATACTTGATTAGGAAAGCATTTTTTAAGCTAAATCTATGAAAATTTATATTTAGAAGTAGAAACAACCAGTGCAAACCATCCAGTCTACGCGTGCGAAACAGCGGGAATTTAGTATCTCCTGTCTTCGTAAAAAGGTAAAGTAGTCAACAATCCGAAGATTGGTTTGAACACCACAGTGCTTTACTAGGCATGGTCTTGTTTGGAGGTGGTTTGCCGTTGCCTTCCTCCGACCTTCGAACTGACTTACCCAGCCAGTTATAGGGGGACCTACAGTTTAACGTGGGTTCCGAACCACGGTGCTACTCGGTATTTTTCACAACAGCCACACTGCCGGAGGTGAAAGAAGTGGAAAGTGACAGATAAAAATCCTAGGACCTAGCGGGTATCGAACCCGCGACCTTTCGATTTGTAGTCTGGCACTCTACCACTGTGCAACCGAGGCGCACTCCTGTCTTCGTGACCACTCTTAAATGAAACGTTTTGCGTCCCTTTTGTCAAAGTTTCCTGGTTCCACACGACTGACTCACCTGATCGACATCTTGAGAAGCAACACATTACGTATCAAACGTAGACCAGTGTCCCTACGGACACCGGGGGGAATTTGTCTCGTTATCCACGCTGGGGGGGAAAACTTGTGCGATTGTAGGATCATATCGGCAGTAACTCACTGTTGGTGTATGTCTGCGGGAGATTGATCTGACTTGTGGGTGAGGGTTGGCTCGATCTTCGGGGGTCCGTGACCTGCCCGTGGGGAGACGCTATCGCCAGCACCACACGGCATCACCCACGAACGCCAGGGGGGCGAAAGCTCTCCTGTGGGAATATTTGTCAGCGCGACTCCGCAGATACGGAAACACGTGCGGCTTGGGGAGGCCCAGTGGCTGCCCAGATAAGATAACCGCGCCCGAGTAGTCCCAGCTATCTGATGTCCGGACACTTCATCTGCAACTCTGCTCCAACTCGTCTCGCAAATTTCTCAAACGCTGCAGTTACGTGATACGATTTCTGAGTTACTAGGCTGCATAAGAAATAAGCAAATACCCCTGCTTCAGAAAAAAAAGAAGAAAAAATTAAGAGGCGGAGGAAGATAGGGTGGTAGGTGCAGGGAGTGAATGATGAGGTAGAGGAAAGATAGGCGAGAGAAGAAAAAAAAATCGCACTGACGTGTTTTACGGCCCACTTTTTAGATTTGTAGTTTTATAATGTTTTGCAAATATTTCGGACAATAATAATAATGTAAATAATAAAAAATTATAGTGATGTGGCGTCTCGCTGCGGAGCGCGCGGTTGCTCGCCGTGGAGGTTCGAGTCCTCCCTGGGGCGTGTGTGTGTGTGTGTGTGTGTGTGTGTGTGTGTGTGTGTGTGTGTGTGTGTTTTGTCGTTAGGTTAGTTTACCTTAATTTAAGTAGTTTGTAAGCTACGGACTGATGACCTCGCAGTTTGGTCCGATAGATTTACGCCGGCCGCGGTGGCCGAGGAGACTGAGGCGCTACAGTCACGGTCTGCACGGCCACTACGGTTGGGGGTTCGAATCCCCCCTCGGGCATGGATATTTGTGCCGTCCTAGTTCGTAAGTAGTTCATAAGTAGTTTGTAAGTTTAGGGACTGATGACCCCATAGTTAAGTCCTATAGAGTATACAAACATTTGAACATTTTTATTTGAACGAGGCGCGTCCAGAAAGTAAGTTCCGGTTGGTAATAAAATGAAATTGTACACAGATGCAGAAAAAATTTTTATTGCACAAAATTCTACAACTCTTAAACTACTTTTCCACATGACAGCCGAATTTTACAGGCATTTGTCATAGCGTGGCACCAGGTTTTGTATACCTTCTTCAAAGAAATCTGCCGCCTGCGTCTTCAACCAGTTGGAAACAGTTTCTTTCAGCTCGTCGTCATTGGTGAAGTGATGAGCACTAATTGTAAACCTACGGTTTTCCTGGATCTTGTCATCTATCGCGTGAACCAGTTCTTCTGTAACCAAAGGTGGACGCCCACTTCCTTCTTCATCGTGCTCATAACTACGCCCGCCATTGAACTGTCGGACCCACCTTCTCACCATCGGAATCACTCATCGCATTTGGTCCGTAAACATCGCAAATTTGCCGATAAATTTCACTCGGTTTCACTTTCCTCGCATTCAGAAACCGAACCACCGACCTGATTTCACAGGCGGCGGGATTTTCCATCAACGCCGACATTTCAAACGAGCACAACAAAGCGTACGTAACTGACAGCGATCTCCAAATGGCGCACGTTCTTCTCCTTGATACACGTCGTCTACAGCGCATGTGCGGAACTGCAATCGCAGCGCTGCAGCGGAGATAAATTGAAACGGAACTTACTTTCTGGACGCGTCTCGTATGCTTGTTTTAAATGACATTCCATGCTGCCGATGTGCACATTTAAATACAAAATAACATATATGATATTGCGGTTAATTGTGAAGTCAGTAGTGTACGCATTGCCAAGAATCGAAAACAATATTTGCCGCCGGGCGGAATCGAACCCGCGATCCTTTCAATAAAAATCCGATCTCTTACCGCTGAGCCAGACGACGCAACTCTGCTCCAATTCGTCTCACGAATTTCTCAAACGCTGCAGTTTCGTGATACGGTTTCTGAGTTACTAGGCTACGTAAGAAATAAGCAAATACGCCTGCTTCAGAAATAAAGAAGTACAAGGAAAAATTAAGAGGAGAAGGAGCAGGAAGATATGGTGGTAGGTGTAGCGAGCAAGGAGTGAATTAGATTAGATTAGATTAGATTAGTTATTCGTTCCGTAGATCCATGTTGAGATCCTCGTGGATGTGGAACAAGTCAATGAACAAAATTTACAAGTTGAATAATAGATAATACTAATAATATAAATACAAATACATACACTTACAATATAAATAAAATAAATTTTTAAAGTGTTTTTAAAGTGTTTTTTTTTTTTTGCTGAGTCAGACACCGCTTTCTAAACACAGACTCAGGGGCAGTTGATAAGGTGCATATGGTGATAGATCCGTATCAAACTTCCTTCTATTTCCTAAACGCTTTGCCATCTGGAGTTCCCACTTGGTGCAGTTTCATATCTCACCACGCCCTACATGCACGATAAATGAGGACGAGTTCGGCGATGAGTAACCGTCCTCTCCTTGTAAGTAGTATTTCCCGGTTTTTTCCAAAAATGTTGAAATGTCTGTAAATCTATCGGACCAAACTGCGTGGTCATCAGTCCGTAGCTTACAAACTACTTAAACCTAGGTAAACTTACCTAAGGACACACACACGCACACACACACACACACACACACACACACACACACACACACACACACACACACACACACACCCATGCCCCAGGGAGGACTCGAACCTCCACGGCGAGCAACCGCGCGCTCCGCAGCGAGGCGCTTTACACCGCTCGGTTACTCCACCGCGGCCATCTTACTTCTATATATATATATATATATATATATATATATATATATATTATATAGTTACTTTTTGCCAGCGTTGAGATACAGTTCAATAGAGTTGTCGAAATGACCAAATTACAGGCAACTGAAGATAAACAACCACTATCCTATTTCCACTTATCAAGTTCCATAAATTAGCGATAATTGAGGAATACAAGGATACGCAAAAACCACTACATATTTCTCGAGTAGCGACTACCACTTTATGCTCCAACTGCTCTACTAAATACGTTGTAGGCTACTTCCAAATATAATTTCAATTTAACAAACAAAATCCCACAATCAGACTTAATCAATTGACGGAGAATTTCAACAACCGATTTTGTCGTAAAAGTAAAAATTGAAAAGGGAGACATTATTATGAATAATACTAAATGTAATAAAAGCTTTCAACCCAGGAGAAAATTACTGTTCTTCCTAGTCATATTTTATGACTTTCGATTACGGTTAATACATAATATTATCTAATAGAGATGAACCCTCATATATTCATGATTTTCCAATAGGCAAACAATTGAAACGTTGAAACTTCCTGGCAGATTAAAATTGTGTGCCGGAACCGGGACTCGAACCTGGGACCTTTGCCTTTCGCGGGCAAGCGCCCTGCCGACTGAGCTATTCCGACACGACTCACGATGCCGCCTCATCTTTACTTCCGCCAAGTTTCATATCAGCGCACACTCCGCTGCAGAGTGAAAAGTTTCATTCTGAAATTGAAACGTCGTTGTTTCAAATGAAAGTAATTTTTCTACCCAACTTACATGGATGTAGTGTAAAGCAACATGTCTTCCATGACATAATAAAAATCATGTGACAACTGTCATTATTGGAGGACAAAAAATGTTCAAATGTTTGTTAAGCTTAAGGGACTTAACTACGAGGTCATCAGTCCCTAAACTTACAAAGTACTTATGAACTACCTACAACTAAGGACGGCACAAATATCAATGCCCGAGGGGGGATTCGAACCCCCGACCGTAGTGGCCGTGCAGACCGTGTCTGAAACGCCTCAGTCCCCTCGGCCACCGCGGCCGGCTATTGGAGGACAAAAAAGGGAAAGTGTAAATGTATAGTTTTGCAGTGAGTTTTACTGATAAAATTCTCTCATGTTTCCAGCCACGCCAAGTGGTTTGAAACCTAAAGTTCTCTACCGAGATCTCCTCGGCCGTTGTTTAGTGGTTACTATCGAATCATAGCTGCTGCTGTCCTTATATAACTGCGCGGCTTCGTGTGACGTCACATGCCACGATTATCAGTGACGTCAAAGGAAGCCGCGCAGCTATATGATGTGCCATTCACCACTTGACAATGGCCGAAGAGATCTCGGCCGAAAGCTTGAAACGTGTCCACAAAAAATTATTTTTGTAAGAAAATGTCTAATATTGTGCCTCCTGTTTTGTATCGAGTAACTTGCTTGCAAGAAACTGTATAATATCGCTTCTACTTTGTGTATCGATATGTGTACTTAACTCTGTCAAGTTTCATCTTTGGCAAAGATCATGTATTGCATAGCATTGTAGCTCGCGCTGAGAGAGAGAAGCACTTGTGGTTCAGCTCGCTTAGAGAGCGGTTGAGTTGTGTGTATGGCTCCGATGTAGAGCAGAGGCTGCTTTGCCAGCAAGTCAGAAGTGTATTATGTAGGTAATGTAATGCTGATTATTAATAATAAGTAACAAAGTTGACCTTTCTTTCCTGTTTCATTTACATAGTTAGAAAATTAACCTACTTCCTTCATTTGATAATTAGTTATTAGTGGATTTAAAGTGCAGTATTGATTTTGATAATATTGTTGAACAGGTTTCATTATTGGTGCCATAGTAAATGATAGTTAATTGACTATGATACTAAATTTCAATAATCAGAAACTGATCTGCATAAAATTCTCACAGTCAAGCATTAAGAAAGTGGTTTGTGGTTTTTTTAATATCTTTCTCGCAGTCAAAATTTTTTAGTATAATCAGTGTCTGTTTCAAATGGTGACTTGCAACAGTTGTTTTGTGTTTAAAATATCCGTTGCGCACATAATCAGTTTAATGCACTGTTTCTTATTTAATAGTATATACATCAATATCAGGGCCATAATTAAACCAAATTGCTGTGTTAATGAACAATTTGTTCTCTGATTTAACGATAGGTTCAACATCCACAACACACACACACAGCTTTTAAGCTCGTGGGTTTCAAACCACTTGTTGCAGCTGGAAGTCTGAGAGAATTTTATCAAAACAGGGAAATATTTTCCCGTTTAAAAGACTTTGAAAGGGAAGTGGAGACCCAACTACCCGATTCCTCATTCTGCTAGAGAAACTAACAAGAAGAGGACTACTACTCGTCATCGCCGTGGTGAGACACGAAAATTCTCCAAGTGGGAACTCCAGATGGCCAACCGTTTAGGAATTTTGATACGGGTCTATCACCATATGCACCTTATCAACTGTGAGTGTGACGGCGTGTTGGGGAAGCGCTGTTTGCCTCAGCGGTAAAATAGCGGATTCGTATTGAGAAGGTGGAGGGTTCGACTCCACCTTGCGGCATTTTTTTTCTGCTCCTTGGCAATGAGTACACCTATATATTGTTCCCGTAGCGATCGTGAGGACAAGATTACATTATCTACAGCACGCACGGAAGTATTTAATCAATCATTCGTCCCATGCTCAATACGTGAATGGAATGGGGGAAAAACCCTAATAACTGGTACAGTGGAACGTACCCTCTGCCATGCACTTCACAGTGGTTTGCAGAGTATTGATCTAGATGTAGACTGACGTCACAATTAAGCGCAACATCACATAGGTTATTTTATTAATTTATACAGGGTGTTTGAATGGAATGGACAGTGTGCTGAAAGGTGCATATAAGATGAACATTAACAAGAGCAAAACTAGGGTAATGGAGTGCAGTGTAAGAAAATCAGGTGATGCTGAAGGAATTAGATTGGGAAACGATGCAATAAAGGAGGTAGATGAGTTTTGTTACTTGGGCAGTAAAATAACAAATGATGGTCGCAGTACAGAGGATATAAAATGCAGAATGGCAATGGGTAGAAAAGCGTTTTTGAAAAAGAGAAATTTGTTAACTTCGATTATTGATTTAGGCCTAAGGAAGTCCTTTCTGAGGGCATTTGTATGGAGTGTTGCCTTGTATGGGAGTGAGACATGGACGATAAACAGTGTGGACAGGAAGAGGATTGAGGCTTTTGAAATATGGTGCTACAGAAGAATGATGAAGATTAGGTGGGTGGATCGCGTAACTAATGAGGAGGTACTGAACAGAATTGGGGAGAAAAGGAATTTCTGGCATACCTTGACTAAAAGAAGGGATAGATTGGTAGGACACATTCTTAGACATCAAGGAATTGTTAATTTAGCGTTGGAGGGAAGTGTGTGGGGAAAAAATCGCAGGGGAAGACCAAGAGATGGATACAGTAAGCAGATTCAGACAGATGTAGGTTGTCGTTCTTATGTGGAGATGAAGAGGCTTGCTCAGGATAGGGTATTGTGGAGAGCTGCATCAAACCAGTCTCCGGACTGAAGACCACAACAACAACAACACAGGGTGTTATAAAACAGTACGGCCAAACTTTCAGAAAACATTCCTCACACACAAAGAAAGAAAGTATGTTGTGTGGACATGTGTGCGAAAACGCTTAATTTCCATGTAACAGCTCATTTTAGAATTTCTCTTTAAATGTAAATTGAAATTATTCGTGCAGACAATTGTCAAAATACCCAATTGTTTCGTATGTATGTACTGTACTTCCTCCATTCACCGCATTTGTAAACATTGCACTGACTGTAAAACCACGTTCGTGATGAACACTAGCTTGTTGCTAGTACTGTAGAGAAATGAGTCGCATGTCAACACAAGCACTGAAGTCAACATTACGTTCCTTCAATTGGGCCAACTGGCGGTGAATCGAGGAAGTACAGTACATACTAACGAAACATTTGGGTGGTAACGAAACCGCGACCGTTCAACAAAAATCCGATCTCTTATCGCTGAGCCAAACGCCGCTTTCTAAATACTCTCTCTCAGGGGCAGTTGATACGATGCATATGGTGATAGATCAGTATCGAAATTCCTTTTATTTAATAAACGCTAGGCCATCTGGAGTTCCCAATTCGTGCAATTTCATATCTTGTACCTTAAGTTTGGACGAATTCGACGATGACGAGTAAGCGTCCTCTCCTTGTAAGTAGTATTTCCTGGTGTTTCCCCCATAGTCCTAGATCCCGTCCTCATAAAATACCAGGAGGGAGACTGCACATTAAATTCTTCAAAACTTTTGTCTCGGTCCGCGGGCACAGCTTACCTTCTGTAACAAGTGGGATAACAGGGCGAGTACCCGGGGCACAGTATAGGGGTGCAGCCCCAGGGGTAGTGGTAGAGGCCCCCCGGGAGTATTTGTCAGCACAGAGTCCGCCGCAGATTCGGCGCAACGACAGACGGCCATTTGCCAGCGATAAGATAAGAACGCGGCGGGTGTGTTCCTCAGGGGTCCGTGCTGGGCCCGGCGCAGCTTATCTCTGGCGGGCGCTGGCTGCGTGTTTACTGCAGGTGATTCATCACGACAACAGACAACAGGGAAATTGCCGCCAGTCTGCGCGGCAGCGGCGCAAGTTTCTCGCGATAGCCAACCGTGCAACGTTCCATCTGCGGCGAGCGGACATGCAATGCCCGTGGCCTGAGGTAGCAGTGCCACAAACGGTTCACATCTGTGGGCTCCTCCACCAGGCTGTTTTGTATACCCGCCGCCGCTGCCGCCAACCTTTCTATGCCATATGTTAGGACTCCCTTAGTGCCCTACAGAGTCATAAGGACCCTTTCTCGAACCATCCTCTCGTGTATCGGATCCAACGCTCCCTCCAGTTGCTAGCAGATGACAGCTGTCACGTTTCTTTCCTGTGGGTCCCTGGCCACGTGGGAGTGCCCGGGAATGAGACCGCCGACATAGCAGCCAAGGCCGCAGCTCTTTTGCCTCGCATGGCTACCTTTTTGCGGCCCATCGGACGATGTTCAACGGGCTCTTTGCCGGAGTATCGTGTCGTCCTGGCACAGGGCGTGGTTCTCACTGCACGACAATAAATTGAGAACTGTAAAACCGATCCCGACCGCTTGGAGGACCTCCTCACGCCCCTCTCGGCGAGAGGAGGTCATCCTGGCCCGGTTGCGGATCGGTCACTGCCGTTTCAGCCACCGTCACTTGCTGTCCGCCGACCCTGCACCGCTGTGCTCCTGCGGTGAACTGCTGACAGTGCGACATGTTTTACTGTCTTGCGTTAATTTTAATCATCTCCGTGTAGCCCTTCACTTTCCGTCTACTCTGGAGGGAATTTTAGCTGATGACACACGAGCAGCTGCTCGAGTTTTGCGTTTTATCAACATGGCCAATCTATCAAAAGATATTTAACCCTTTTGATTGTTTTTATCTTTCGTTCTTAGCCTTCTTTTAATATTCTGGGTAGTTACCAATTTTTTCGAAATCTAGCGAATCTCCGTTCTTATCTGGGCGCTAATGACCTTAGCAGTTGTGCGCCCTAAAACTACAAAAAAAAAAAAAAAAAAAAAAAATGTTGTGGGCAATTGATGGATGCATTTGATTTGATTTTTTCAGGGAAGCCAAAACAGTCTTGGTCTAACCCGCCACTGCCCGCACCGAAACTAAGTTTATTGTGCGGTATCGCTCCCTGTACATCTACTAAAGCCAACCAATGCCCTTGAACAGTGCAAGTAGTCACTTTACCAGTTCTTCATTAGACACAATTTCTTCGGGTCTGGTTGTCCCAAATTTTCTGTGCCTTTTACCCTCCAATGCAATGCATTCGAAGATCGTCATCACAGATCCTACATTTAGGGTCCTCTTCTGTTATTCCCATTGTATGTAGGTGTTTTTTGAAATTCCCATGGCCTGTCAGCAATCCAACCATGACTCTAATCTCTCTCCTGTTCAGGCCCAGGATTGCAGAGCTTCTTTTAAAACATGGCTCTGGCATCATTACCTTGGCATGTTTTTGTTGATGGACTTTGGTCCAATATTCTACGTGCTGTCTTGTGAGCCAGTTACGTAGCTCCAATTTGAGGGTGATTGTCAGGACAGGTTCCGGTCCAATAAATGGAGTCTCTGCCCCCATCCTGGCTAATCTGTCGGCATGTTCGTTGCCACTGATCGCCGAGTGGCCAGGGACCCACAATAGGTTTACTCTATTGCTTTCCCCTAGCTCCACCAGAACCCTGTGACATTCTGCAACCAGGAGCTGCCAGTGATCTCAGGGCTGCCTGGCTGTCTGAATAGATATAGATGCTACGGTCTTTGTAGCACCTACGCAAATTCTCCTCCACACACGCCCTGATGGCAGTGATTTCGGCCTGGAATACTGAGGCCAGTTTTCCTAGAGAGATGACACCCTCCAGTCTTGGCTGCACCCCGTATACCCCGGTCCCAACGCCTTGGTCTGATTTTGACCCGTCAGTGAACCAGACAATATCCCCCATACGGTGTCGAACTATTTTCTTCCATAGCTCCCTACTTCCAATTGTTATATTGAAAGGCTTGTTGAAGCAGAATTGGATTATAATATAGTCGGCTGGCATTTACCCAACCTTTCCTATTTTTACCTCACTCACTATTTTAGTGTGTGATTCTGGATATTGCCAAAGAGTTCCAGTTTTTGCCAGTTTTGAGTCTGTATGCACCAACCGCTGCCTCCATCTTGACTCAAAGGTGTAATGGGGGCATATCCAGCATGGATATGCTACTTAGCTTGCATTTATCGCGAATCTTTAATTCAGCTCAAAGTTCCTAGTGATTGGAAAAAAAGCGCAGGTGACTCCCGTTTATAAGAAAGGAAAAAGAACTGACCCACACAATTACAGGTCAATATCGTTAACATCAGTTTTATGTAGAATTTTGGAGCCTATTCTCAGTTCGAATATAGTAAATTTCCTTGAAACGGAAAAGCTTCCTTCTATGAATCAGCACGGGTTTAGGAAATATCGTTCATGTGAAACTCAGCTTGCTATTTTCTTACATGACATCTTGCGAGCCATGGACGAAGGGCAACAGGCGGATTGTGTTTTTCTCGACTTCAAAAAGACGTTCGACGCGGTGCCACACTGCAGACTACTAATGAAGATACGAGCTTATGGAATAGGTTCACAGATTTGTGACTGGCTGGAAGACTTCCTAGGTAATAGAACGCAGTACGTTGTTCTCGACGGCGAGTGTTCATCAGAGACGAGTGCATCGTCAGGCGTGCCCCAGGGGAGTGTGATAGGACCGCTATTATTTTCTATCTATATAAATGGTCTGATGGACAGAGTAAGTTGTTATTTGCGGCTGTTTGCTGATGATGCTGTGGTGTATGAGAGGGTGTCGTCTGTAACTGACTGTAATAGGTTACAGGATGAGAAAATTTCTAGTTGGTGCGAAGAATGGCAGCTAGCTCTCAATGTAGAAAAATGTAAGGTGATGCGCATGAGTAGAAAAAACAATCCCATAATGTTCGAATACAGCATCAGTAGTGAGCTTCTTGATGCTGTTGCGTCGTTCAAATATCTAGGTGTAACATTGCAGAGCGATATGAAATGGAACGAGTTGTGAGTAAGGCGGACAGCCGACTTCGGTTTATTGGGAAAATTTTGGGAAGATGTACTTCACCAGTAAAGGAGACCACGTTTAAAACGCTTGTGGAATAGGAAAGGAAATGCCTAGTAGTGGTACAGTGTACCCTCCGCCACGCACCTTACGGTGAATTGCGGAGTATGTATGTAGATGTAGATGTAGATGGTTTCCATCCCAGCAGTTGCTGTGCTGCTAATTCCGCCTGTTATGGCTAAGCAGGCTAGTCTCTGCACCTTATCATTGATGGATAGTCAATATAGTGATATTGTAATACTTCTGTGTTGGAATCAAGCAAGCTGTCCGCTGCACTACAGAGGTGTACTACCCGGCACAGTAGGTGGTATGATGTCATCATTGGCATGATTGTACATCGGCAGCAGTGTCATTTTGAGTCCTGACCACGACAGTGTGGACATCTGTTGAGTGTCTGTTGGGTATATCGTGGATTCGGCACGCGATGGTGGGATTGTGGTTAGTTGGTTTAATTTGGAACACCACTTTATGAGACCGCTAGCCGCCAATCACTCACTTTATCAGACTATACTCTCCCCTCGCCGGCTCGTATGTCGGCACAATCACTCGACGTGCTGCCCCAGCTGAGCAGAGTGGAGGCCATGTTTATGACTGAGGGCCAATCCACGGGAAGTAAGCGATACGTCACGCAGGCTATTAGCGTTCTGCTCTGCACTGCACTGCTGTGTCGTGTTGTTGCGTGGGAGGGGCGGGGCCGCAGCCACTGAAAGCGACGCCCACGCCGTGACGTCACGGCTGTGCGGTGGGCGGCCTTCTAGGAAGGAGGCGCGCAGCCTGTGCTCCTAACTCACGACGTCACAGTATAATACTCTACTGGTGGGGTCATTTAGGCTGCACAGCGTCGCTGGAAGGGCAAACTGCAGTAGCACCAAGTGCAAGGCTGAGGGTGCTTTCTTAAAACAGCACTATGTCATTACTTGTAACTAAGGACAAGGGAAAAAAGTTTTGTTTCTTCGCAAAATTCAGTGTTACATTAAGCCAAGAATTGTTACTGTACGCCCAGAATTGTAAAACTTACTTTGCACCGAAAACTGTTACTTTGCGCCAAAAGCTGTTACTTTGCGCCGAAAACTGTTACTTTGCGCCGAAAAACTGTTACTTTGCGCCGAAAAACTGTTACTATACGCCGAAAAACCGAAAAACTGTTACTATACGCCGAAAAACCGAAAAACTGTTACTATACGCCGAAAAACCGAAAAACTGTTACTATACGCCGAAAAACCGAAAAACTGTTACTATACGCCGAAAAACCGAAAAACTGTTACTATACGCCGAAAAACCGAAAAACTGTTACTATACGCCGAAAAACTGTTACCATATGCCGAAAAACTGTTACCATATGCCGAAAAACTGTTACCATATGCCGGGAAACTGTTACCATATGCCGGGAAACTGTTACCATATGCCGGGAAACTGTTACCATACGCCGGGAAACTGTTACCATACGCCGGGAAACTGTTACCATACGCCGGGAAACTGTTACCATACGCCGGGAAACTGTTACCATACGCCGGGAAACTGTTACCATACGCCGGGAAACTGTTACCATACGCCGGGAAACTGTTACCATACGCCGGGAAACTGTTACCATACGCCGAAAAACTGTTACTATACGCCGAAAAACTGTTACTTTACGAAAATAGTTACTTTACACCGAAAAAAGTAAGAAATAGTGAAATTGTTTTCGAAAAGTTCTGATATTTTTTTGCGTTAAGTGGAGATTTTTTGCGTGCCTTTTTTCGCGAAAATGCGTGCTTTTTTTTCGCGAAAATGCGTGCTTTTTTTTCGCGAAAATGCGTGCTTTTTTTTCGCGAAAATGCGTGCTTTTTTTTCGCGAAAATGCGTGCTTTTTTTTCGCGAAAATGCGTGCTTTTTTTTCGCGAAAATGCGTGCTTTTTTTCGCGAAAATGCGTGCTTTTTTTCGCGAAAATGCGTGCTTTTTTTCGCGAAAATGCGTGCTTTTTTTCGCGAAAATGCGTGCTTTTTTTCGCGAAAATGCGTGCTTTTTTTCGCGAAAATGCGTGCTTTTTTTCGCGAAAAAGCGTGCTTTTTTTCGCGAAAAAGCGTGCTTTTTTTCGCGAAAAAGCGTGCTTTTTTTCGCGAAAAAGCGTGCTTTTTTTCGCGAAAAAGCGTGCTTTTTTTTCGCGAAAAAGCGTGCTTTTTTTTTTCGCGAAAAAGCGTGCTTTTTTTTCGCGAAAAAGCGTGCTTTTTTTTCGCGAAAATGCGTGCTTTTTTTCGCGAAAATGCGTGCTTTTTTTCGCGAAAATGCGTGCTTTTTTTCGCGAAAATGCGTGCTTTTTTTCGCGAAAATGCGTGCTTTTTTTCGCGAAAAAGCGTGCTTTTTTTTTTCGCGAAAAAGCGTGCTTTTTTTCGCGAAAAAGCGTGCTTTTTTTTCGCGAAAAAGCGTGCTTTTTTTTCGCGAAAAAGCGTGCTTTTTTTTCGCGAAAAAGCGTGCTTTTTTTCGCGAAAATGCGTGCTTTTTTTCGCGAAAATGCGTGCTTTTTTTTCGCGAAAATGCGTGCTTTTTTTTCGCGAAAATGAGTGCTTTTTTTTCGCGAAAATGCGTGCTTTTTTTCGCGAAAATGCGTGCTTTTTTTCGCGAAAATGCGTGCTTTTTTTCGCGAAAATGCGTGCTTTTTTTCGCGAAAATGCGTGCTTTTTTTCGCGAAAAAGCGTGCTTTTTTTCGCGAAAAAGCGTGCTTTTTTTCGCGAAAAAGCGTGCTTTTTTTCGCGAAAAAGCGTGCTTTTTTTCGCGAAAAAGCGTGCTTTTTTTTCGCGAAAAAGCGTGCTTTTTTTTCGCGAAAAAGCGTGCTTTTTTTTCGCGAAAAAGCGTGCTTTTTTTTCGCGAAAATGCGTGCTTTTTTTCGCGAAAATGCGTGCTTTTTTTCGCGAAAATGCGTGCTTTTTTTCGCGAAAAAGCGTGCTTTTTTTTTCGCGAAAAAGCGTGCTTTTTTTCGCGAAAAAGCGTGCTTTTTTTTCGCGAAAAAGCGTGCTTTTTTTTCGCGAAAAAGCGTGCTTTTTTTTCGCGTAAAAGCGTGCTTTTTTTCGCGAAAAAGCGTGCTTTTTTTCGCGAAAAAGCGTGCTTTTTTTCGCGAAAATGCGTGCTTTTTTTTCGCGAAAATGCGTGCTTTTTTTTCGCGAAAATGCGTGCTTTTTTTCGCGAAAATGCGTGCTTTTTTTCGCGAAAAAGCGTGCTTTTTTTCGCGAAAAAGCGTGCTTTTTTTCGCGAAAAAGCGTGCTTTTTTTTCGCGAAAAAGCGTGCTTTTTTTTCGCGAAAAAGCGTGCTTTTTTTTCGCGAAAAAGCGTGCTTTTTTTTCGCGAAAATGAGTGCTTTTTTTTCGCGAAAATGAGTGCTTTTTTTTCGCGAAAATGCGTGCTTTTTTTTCGCGAAAATGCGTGCTTTTTTTTTCGCGAAAAAGCGTGCTTTTTTTTCGCGAAAATGAGTGCTTTTTTTTTCGCGAAAATGCGTGCTTTTTTTTTCGCGAAAATGCGTGCTTTTTTTTTCGCGAAAATGCGTGCCTTTTTTTTCGCGAAAATGCGTGCCTTTTTTTTCGCGAAAATGCGTGCCTTTTTTTTCGCGAAAATGCGTGCCTTTTTTTTCGCGAAAATGCGTGCCTTTTTTTTCGCGAAAATGCGTGCCTTTTTTTTCGCGAAAATGCGTGCCTTTTTTTTCGCGAAAAAGCGTGTTTTTTTTTTGCGGACGACTATCAGCCTTCTTTGATTCAAAGAGAATTGTCCATGAAGAGTGGGTGCCTCCTGGGCAAACAGTTAACCAATATTAGTACAAAGAAAGACTTCGTAAAAGAGTCCTTCTTGTCCGTGCGAAGACTGCTGATAATTGGACTCTTCATCACGATAATGCGCCATCCCATACTACTGTCAGTACAGCAGTTTTTAACCTCAAAACAAATTTCAGTACCACCACAGTCACCTTATTCACCAGATATCGCTACAGGCGACTTATTTCTATTCCCAAACTATTCCAAACGGCGGTCAAGGGTTTCAAACAGCACAAGAGATCCAAAAAAGCTGTTACAGAAGATGAGATCCAGAAATGTTACCATCAATGGCAGAAGCGCTGGAAAAAGAGTGTGCAATCAGAAGGGAACTACTTTGAAGGATACGACACTAAACTTGAAACTTTTTTTTTTCACATCAGTCTCATTACTTTGTCGCACCTCGTATATGATGAGTCGCGAAAATTTTTCCACAAAGACTGTCGGTCCCACTACGTGAAAGATTGGAAACCACTGATGTAGAGCACGGGGCCATACAAGACGGCCAATGCCGTGGAAGTTTTAAGCCTTTGGAATACAGAGTGGGCTGAATAGAACGCACCGAATAAGCTCCGTGCTGTTAAGCCCTCTACGGCAATGTGGAGGTCCTCCCTGCGAGCCTCTCGTAGGGAGTCCGTTGTACTCTGCCGCCTACGCATTGGCCATACGTGGTTAACACACGGTCACCTCTTGCGTCGAGAGGGCCCACCAGTTTGCCTGCTGACTGTGGTCCACATACTGTTGCATTGTCCGTTTTTTGCGGCAGTCCTTTAGCCTACCAGATTCGCTGTTATCAGTTTTAGGTGACAATGCCTCCTTGGCTACTACTGTTTTAAATTTTATTCGCGCCTCTGGTTTCTACCCTTCCATTTAATGGAAGGCGCTTCTGAGTCATTCACAGACCCTCATTTTTACACTGTTTTTTAAGTTACTTGATAGCCTCTACCTTTTCGGTTGAGATGGTTTTTTTTAGTGTGTGCAGCATGACTCGCTCATCCGTTTTCATCCTAGTGATCAGCCAGCCATTGCATTTTGCTGTGAAATTGTACTTTTATCCCTTTTGTGCACTCCTCTGTGTATAAGTGAAGTGTTTCTGTGTAAGAAAATTGCCTGTTGGAGGTCGTCAAAAAATCTCAAAATTCAGAATGCGTAATGATATGCCCTAGTAATAATAATTTTGTTATTGAATGTTGTAGCAAATCACAACTAATGGGTCGCAACAACACTTTCGCAGTGAAAGTTAAAAATTTTGAATAAAAAAAGATGTTAATTAACTTGAAACAATCACTGTGGTAATTAATTAAGCTTGGCCCTGTCTGACTTAGCATTGACTACAGCCTCCAACCAGCACCTCTTACGATTCACGAACAGCACAACTTGACTAAAAAATGTGTCGGAATTCGTGTAGTGGTGATGGCGTGTTCGTGTTATAATCAAAATCGTAATAGCAGATAAACCCTGATTGCAATGATAATAGCTCAGTACAGTGAAACTCCGTGCGCAATGAGCTTCACAAATACTACAGTCAAAGTTCCCAATAATTTTGATAATATTCTTTAAAGCATTCAAGTTCCTTATAAAACTTTACGTGAACTATTTTTTAAATTGGTTCCAGGGCCTGGGTAGCGTACGCGTGTAACTGGCTGAGCAGAGTCTAGCATTTAACGTATTTCATAAAAAATTACTTCCGTCAAGTCTGGTTAATCAACTATAAAACTTTGACTACCGTTAGCCTGGTTACTTTCTACATAAATGAAACCAACTTTACTTTACTTGCAAACTCTGTTGCACTCTCCTGCACTTTAATTACTAGTCTCTGTGGTTGTAACACGTTTAGCAATTCTTTAAATCGTCTAGCAATTTCTTTAGGAATGATGGTAATTACTTTGAAAATGATTGAACTTGTTAGTCAATGTACAGGCTTGCATAATCAACATAATCTAATAATGGTGATAATGGGGGTGACTACAACTACTTACAAAATTAAGACTGGTTTCAAAATAAGTCATGTATAATTGAAGCAAAGTTCTGATTGGGTTGACACTACATTTACATGCATACAAAATAAAATGTTACAAAAGTACTCATCTGCTTTCGTCGTCTTCGTCGTGAAGTCCATACAAGACAGATATGATTACAATAGGTACTCTTACTATAACAACGATCACACTCGCTGACAATAGACTTGATAACCAAACAATTACTTTTCTTGCACACATGGAAAAGGATTACACTGATCGAGTATAAATAAACTTATTTCGCACTTACTTCAGTACATTAAACAGTACGCCTCTCAGGCTTATTGCAATTGCATTAAACTCGCGCCACACTGCGCCTACCGTGCCTCTGCACCATCAACAAAACATTTATGTGTTTACTATATATAGCGAGTCCGCTCCGCGACTGCTTCAGCAGCGCGACACTCACAGCTACTACTTCTGTATCAAAGACAGTCTTTACAAAAGGTTCAACATTTTCTCTGGCGCATTGCTAACTTACAGCATAAGAAAGTCCTTCCATTCATGCGGGTTTACACATATAGTACATGTTTACACTAAATGATTCA
Organism: Locusta migratoria; assembly: GCA_026315105.1. Lineage (NCBI taxonomy): Eukaryota > Metazoa > Arthropoda > Insecta > Orthoptera > Acrididae > Locusta > Locusta migratoria. The sequence goes on from CM048754.1 coordinate 16,924,217, forward strand.
ATATAGAAAATGACGTTACATAAGAAATATATCTAGCATACATGAAACGAAAAATACATGAAATAAACAAATTTAAGACAATATATACATTACGTTAAATCAAACTAAGATACAGCGACAGGTGTACTCTTACATCCGTTCGTTTTACACTCAAGGCATTCTCTAATCCTTGTTCTCTGTGTTTTTCGTTCTATCACATGTTACATCGCTGCCTGGAACGGGGGACTGATGACCTTGTAGTTTGGTCCCCTATAAACAACAACAACAACAGCCAATGCCAAGACCCATTTTAGCAACAACAACAAAAAAAAGACACTGCCCATTTTAGCAAGGCGGCAATTAGGAAAGAAGCAAACGATGTAACATGTGATCGAACGAAAACACAGAGAACAGTCGGTTACTGCTCTCCTTTTCAAACAGAACTTTTTTCAATGTTTATGACGTCATCTCCCCTGAACTATCGGCCGTGTCGCAAAATCGTTTCTTAGCCGACGTCTCCTACATATAACCTACGTCCCTGCCGAAATTCAGCTTCATAGATGTAGTTTTCGAGATTTCGTGTTTAGTCAGTCAGTGAGTGAGTGAGTGAGTGAGTGTCCTTTAACTTTTACATACGAGGCGCGTCCAGAAAGTAAGTTCCGTTTCAATTTATCTCCGCTGCAGCGCTGCGATTGCAGTTCCGCACATGCGCTGTAGACGACGTGTATCAAGGAGAAGAACGTGCGCCATTTGGAGATCGCTGTCAGTTACGTACGCTTTGTTGTGCTCGTTTGAAATGTCGGCGTCGATTGAAAATCCCGCCGCCTGTGAAATCACGTCGGTGATTCGGTTTCTGAATGCGAGGAAAGTGAAAACCGAGTGAAATTTATGGGAAAATTTGCGATGTTTACGGACCAAATGCGATGAGTGATTCGGTGGTGAGAAGATGGGTCCGACAGTTCCATGGCGGGCGTAGTGATGTGCACGATGAAGAACGAAGTGGGCGTCCACCTTTGGTTACAGAAGAACTGGTTCACGCGATTGATGACAAGATCCAGGAAACCCGTAGGTTTACAATTAGTGCTCTCGCTATGGACTTCCCCCAAATTTCACGATCACTGATGCATGAAATTGTTACCAAACAATTGAAATTCCGTAAACTTTGCTCACGTTGGGCACCAAAGATTCTCACTGAGCAACACAAAACACTACGGATGGGTAGTGCACTTGAGATTTTCACCCGTTATACTGAAAGCGGCGAAGAATTTCTGAGACGGATAGTCACAGGAGATGAAAAGTGGGTTTCTTACGACACCCCTGAGAGTAAGCGGCAATCGATGGAATGGAGGCACACTTCATCCCCACCAAAGGTAAAGCCGAAGCAAATCGTGACACCTCGGAAAATGATGAGCACAATATTCTGGTACTGGAAAGGCATCCTACTCATTGACTTCTTACGGCGTGGTCAAACAATCAAAGCAGATGCTTATTGCGAGACACTTCGGAAATTGCGCCGTGCAATTCAGAATAAGCGCCGTGGACTGCTGTCGAAAGGTGTTGTTTTCCTTCACGACAACGCACGACCACACACTGCAAATGTGACGAAAACCCTCCGACGGGGATTTGGCTGGGACGTGTTTGATCATCCTCCGTACAGCCCTGACCTCGCTCCTAGCGACTTTCATCTGTTCTTAAACCTCAAGTCTTTCCTTGGCGGTCATCACTTCACCAACGACGACGAGCTGAAAGGAACTCTTTTCAACTGACTGTACTGCCGCCTTTTTCCATTTTGCGTAAGGATCACAAACAGAATTTCTGACTCGTACAGCATGTTGGAAGACATCCCAGATGCGCTGAATAATGTTCATGTCTGGGGAGTTGGGTGGCTAGTAGAGGTGTTGAAACTGATAGTAGTGTTGCTGGAGTCACTGTGTAGCTATTTCTGGACGTGGAGGGTGTCGCATTGTCTTGCTGGAATTGCTTAAGTCTGTCGGAATGCAGAATGGAGATGAATACATGCAGTTGATCAGGCAGGATGTGTACGTACGCCGCGGTGGAGTGGCCGAGCGCTCTAACATGCCTTACTGCGGAGCGTGCGGTTGCTCGCTGTCGAAGGTCCTCCCTCGGGCATGGGGCCTGTGTGAGTTAGTTTTAGTATTTTTTTAATAAATTTAGAAACGTTGAGACGGTTTTTCGTCTCGAATATGTTAAAGACATTAATGGTAAAGGTAAAGCAATGGAGGTCCGGGTTCGATTCTCGGCTGCATCACAAATTTTAATTCATTGCTTCACTCTTATCATTAATGCCTAGGATATGCCTGCAAAATTTCGGCAGGTATGTAGAAAAGTAGTTTAAGAGTTGTAGAATTTTGTACAATAAAAATATCTCCTTATCTGTGTACAATTTCATTTTATTACTAAACGGAACATAGTTTCTGGACGCGCTTCGTAGATATAGGGAACCACTGATGTAGAATACGGAGGCATACAAGCTGGTCAGTGCCGTTGTATGCCCTGTTACGTAAAGAAAGCCGTCTTTCAGCCCAACTGCACAGCTGCTCTGGTATCCCGTACACCAGGAGTGTGTCTGCGAGAACCGGCCACCTTGACTACGCAAGGCGGCCCCGGAGAATTTGGCCGGCACAGCAGATGCGACTGCATACCTCCCCTCCGGCAATTTCCTCGACGCCGGGGTCTTGTCCGGCCCGGCGGCAATTAGGAAAGAAGCAAACGATACACAATTATTAAATTCCGCGCGTGCCCGGGCCGGGCCCTGTGCCCTCCCTAATGCCCGGTGCCTTCCGGAGCTCGCCCTGCAGTAGGGGAGCAGAGGCTAGCCGGCTAGAAGCGTCTCCATTGCCGGCTCACTGCGCCACAGAGTTACGTCGAGGTACGTCTGGCCCCATCCTCTAATGTGCCGACATTAAGACGCGCGCTGCCTCAAATTGAACTCCGCGCTAGCCTAGCCGTGCCTTCACCGGCGACAGCCGATGCGTCCGTACACGAATAATACCGACTGGTGTTTCGTTCAACACTCATACTATACGCCATACACTATTACCAAGTGCAAAAATTTACCGTTCGCGAGAAGAAAAAAGAAAAAAATAGAACACACTCCTAGTGTGAGACGAGGACGAAGTCGGAGAATAGAAGGTCTACCTGCCAGAAGTCAAAGTTGGAAAAGCACAGTGGGGTGTAGGGTTTTTACATCAGGAAAGCAATCGAGCCCAGCATAACTGCAATAAGGTTACAAGCTTCCTAAGGTTTTATTTGCGGACGGAGAAGTTAGTTCTGCTTCCTCCCACAAGTCCCCTAAAACCTCCCACATCCTCGCGGATGCTGTTGCGTAGCAGTGTGCGTTTGTACCGCCATACAGTACGCACGAGGTGCCGTAGTTGCTGTCCAAGACTTTATGGACAGCATAGAGTTCTGACTAACCTGTCGTCTTCTATAGTTGTGTCCCCAGCGCAGAAGACAGCACACAGGTCATTGGTTCTTCTACAGCGTACAAGTGAGGCTAAAGCGACTCGCGAGATTTTTAATTTTCAGGGATGCCATTTATTAAATATGAATAATTAAATATGAACAACTATTGTTAATATGATACGGCCTATGCTGCCCGTAGTTCATGTTGAGACCTCGACTGTTATCACAATTACACAAAACTTTACTCATGTCCGGCGCGTATAGTGGTCAGCTCGAGACTGAAACTGCGGCGCGTTGCGAGACTAGAGGTAGAGGTAGAGGGCACCTGACGCTCTGTTTAGCGCCAAAACAGGGCCGTCGCGCGCCTTCTGCAAAATCGCTCTTCTCTTATTACAATAAGAGAAGGCACCTTAAACTTTTTAAACTGTCAAAACCTATCCTGTCCTTGAGAGATATTTATTACAAATTCTCAGCTCTGAATAATTAATATTTAGTATATAATAAACAAAAATAGTTTCAAAAGAAATCACGTGACGTGAAATGCAGCAGCCAATGCGAGGAGAGCACCAGTAACATAGGCGGGCTTTCCCACGGGAACCAGCACCTACTGCGCCATATGCTGCTGCTCCCCACCCCACATTTCAACATATGCTGCACTTCTGTCTTTCTTCCGCGTTTAAGACACGTACGATGCTAGCAAAGAAACGGCCAGAAATATGGAGTGGCCACAGGACAGGAATATCACAAGGTAAGTAAATGAACGACTTATGTGGTTAGATTTGGCCATCTCCACCAAGAAAATTAGGATTGCGGCAGTGTATTCGCCCTGTTAAGAGACAGATCAAGATGAGATGGACAGATTTTACAACGCACTTACTGATGTATTGTTAGTCCAGGATAACGATAGTGTTTTACTCATGGGTGATTTCAACACCAGGACAGGAAATCGAACAGAAGGTTATGAAAAGGTTATGGGTAAATTTGGAGAGGATATGGAGGCCAACAGGAACTGAAAACAGCTCTTGGATTTCTGTTCCAGTATGGGCTTAGTTATCACAAACTCCTTCTTTAAGCATAAGGACATTCACCGCTATACGTGGGAAGGAAGGGGAACCAGACCTATCATTGACTATATAATAACAGACCAGGAATTCAGGAAGACAGTTAAGGACACACGTGTCTTCAGGGGGTTCTTTCATGATACTGATCATCATTTAATCTGCAGTGAAATTGGCTTTGTGAGGCCAAAAGAGCAGAAAGTCAGGTCCATGTGTAGACGAATAAGAGTGGAGAAGCTTCAAGACAAGGAATTTAGGCACAAATACATAACAATGATCTCGGAAAGGTACCAGTTAGGTGAATGTAATGATTTACAGTCACTGGAAGGGGAATGGTCAAGGTACAGGGACACACTACTGGAAGCAGCTAGAGAATGTCTTGGAACAGTAGTGTGTAAAGGCAGGAAGAAGCAGACAGCTTGGTGGAATGACACAGTCAAGGCAGCTTGTAAAAAGAGAAGGCATTTCAAAAATTGCTCCACGCTAGAAATCAGGCAGACAGAGAAAGTTATGTTGAAGAAAGAAACAAAGCCAAACGGATTATTGCAGACTCTAACCAGAAATCATGGGAAGACTTTAGAAATAAGCTAGAAACTCTGGGTCAAGCCGCGGGAAAACCATTTTGGAGCGTAATTAGCAATCTTCGAAAGGGAGGGAAGAAGGAATTAACAAGTGTTTTGGGCAGGTCAGGGAAGCTGCTAGTCAATCCTGTGGATGCCTTGAGCAGATGGAGGGAATGTTTTGAAGAATTGCTCAATGTAGGTGAAACGTTCAATGATGTGTCAGATTTTCAGGTAAAATGGGATAGGAACGACGATAGAAACAGGATCTCATTTGAGGAAATGGAGAAAATGGTCAGTAGATTACACTGCAATAAGCCGGAACTCGTCAAATACAGTGGAATATCAGGTCTCAAATGATTACACAGGATAATTGAGAAGACGTGGGAATCGAGACACGCTCTGTCAGACTGGACAAAAGCGGTAATCACGCCAATTTTCAAACATGGAAACAGGAAAGATTCAACAACCCTTGAAACATCATATTCTTGTTTAATTTTATTCTTTTCCACTGTAGTCACGTTGTAAGAATTTATATTTACACTGTTTCTCTATGTATGGTATTTGTTTCCTTTTTTCAGTGTTATTAATTTACAGATTTCAGTCAAATATTTATATACACTGCAACTGCGCCATCAAAGAAGTTAATTTACTTTTCTGTGTGTAACATATCTTCTGTTTTAATGACAACACAAGTTCTTTCACTGAACTTCAGTAACTGTCTCATGGTGGGCTAATAAGTCGAAAATCGATTCACAAAATAAACAAAACCGTAGACGAAACATAAAATTGTGTATTTTAGTTTTCCAATTAATTCAAGATTTACTATTAAAAGGGAGCATATGGAATGCATGAATTGATTGCATTTACTTTCCAAACTTTATAGAAGCTCTCTGCGAAACGTGCAAGATTAGCACTCCTGGAAGAAAGGATATGGTGGAGACATGGCTTAGCCACAGCCTAAGTGATGTTTCCAGAATGAAACTTTCACTCTGCAGCGGAGTGTGCGGTGATATGAAACTTCCTGGCAGATTAAAATTGTGCGCCGGAACCGGGACTCGAACCTGGGACGTTTGCAAGCCATATCCTTTCTTCCAGGAGTGCTAGTCTTGCAAGGTTCGCAGGCCCGCGAAAGGCAAAGGTCCCAGGTTCGAGTCCCGGTTGCGGCACATAATTTTAATCTGGCAAGAAGTTTCACTCGTAATGCTCTCTTCCCATTGTATTGGAACGATGGAGTCTGAATCAAAATGTTGAAATGTTTGTAAATCTATCGGACCAAGCTGCGTGGTCATCAGTCCGTAGCTTACAAACTACTTAAACTAAGGTAAACTAACCTAAGGAAAAACACACACACACACACACCCATGTCGTAGAGAGGACTCGAATCCCCGACGGCGAGCAACCGCGCGCTCCGCAGCGAGGCGCCTTAGACCGCTCGGCTACTCCACCGCGGCGCAAGTAGAGCAAGTAGAACAGAACGCGGCGTTGCTACATCGCAATTTATTGCGGACGGGTGTAGCGACCGGCGTAAAGTAATAATAATAATAATAATAATAATAATAATAATAATAATGCGCGTCACCATGAGAATCAGTTAGACATGGAAAGAGGCCAAAGGAGAGCAGCTCGTTTTGTATTGTCACGATACAGGGGAGACAGCGTTGCGGAAATGATACAGGATCTGGGATGGGAATCATTACAACAACGGCGCTTATCGCTGCGGCGTGGGTACTTACGCAAATCCAATCGCTATCATTCTCCTCCGAATTTGAAAGTATATTGTCGACTCCGACTTACATGTGTTGAAATGATCATCAGAATGAAATAGGCCTATGAGAAAGCAGAGCTCGAAAGGAAAGATTCAGGTGTTCTTTCTTCCCGCGCGCTATTCGAGAATGGAATGGGAGATAAATAGTATAAAGGTGGTTCGATGAAACCTCTGCCAGGCACTTGAATATGACTTTCAGAGTATCCCGTGTAGATGTAGATCTATGAAAACACACATATATGCCAACTTTGGAAGTGGTCAGTGAAGAAGTGTTAGAGAGTGTAGAATGAAATTTTCACCACTCTGCAGCGGAGTGTGCGCTAATATGAAACGTCCTGACAGAGCGAAAAGTAGGTGACGTATTAGCGGTGGTAAAACTGTGAGGACGGGTGTATGTGGGGGACACATGTAGGACTACTAGACAGTGAGCCCAGCCGTCTGAGACGAGAGCACGCAGCTGAGCTGGCCTCTGGGTCGAGGTGAGTTGGCGTCCGTCGTGTGCCTGCGGCCAGGAGCGGGCCCTTACTGGCCGCTTTTATTTCCTCCCTCCAGTCTCCAGTCTCCAGCTCCAGGAACAACTCCAGGGGGTAGGGGGAGACGCAGCTGGGCGATAACCCCGGCGGACCCGGAAGTCCATCGACGGCCCTCTGGGAGGCAGCAGGCCAGATAGTGGCCGGAAGGCCGCCTCCTTCTTCTTCTTCCCTCTGGGAGGGAGCGACCAGCGGTGTTTTGATGCGCGCCGCCGATAGCGCTGCCGTCTCAAAACAAGGCGTCTGCCGTCTGCCGGCACACGGGGGCTGGCTGTACAGTCTGGTGACCTCACCTGTCTGCTGCGTGGCGGCGGCGCTGGCCACAGCCACTGGAACCTAAAAGTAATAACTGGAAAACCAGCGCTGCCCAGGAACTTAACAATCCAGTATTACCTTACTACACCTCTTCTTCTTTCCTGTCTACATCTTCCTCCTCCTCTCTCCCTTTCTTCCTCCTCCTCTTCCTCTCTCTGTTTCTTCTTCCTCCTCCTCTTCCTCTCTCTGTTTCTTCTTCCTCCTCCTCTTCCTCTCTCTGTTTCTTCTTCCTCCTCCTCTTCCTCTCTGTTTCTTCTTCCTCCTCCTCTTCCTCTCTGTTTCTTCTTCCTCATCCTCTTCCTCTCTTTCTTCTTCCTCATCCTCGCTCTTTCTTCTTCCTCCTCCTCCTCCTTCCTCGCGCTTTCTTCTTCCTCCTCCTCCTCCTTCCTCGCGCTTTCTTCTTCCTCCTCCTCCTCCTTCCTCGCGCTTTCTTCTTCCTCCTCCTCCTTCCTCGCGCTTTCTTCTTCCTCCTCCTCCTTCCTCGCGCTTTCTTCTTCCTCCTCCTCCTTCCTCTGCCTCTCTCTTTCTTCTTCCTCCTCCTCCTCCTCTTCCTCTCTCTTTCTTCTACCTCCTCCTCCTCCTCTTCCTCTCTCTTTCTTCTACCTCCTCCTCCTCCTCTTCCTCTCTCTTTCTTCTACCTCCTCCTCCTCCTCTTCCTCTCTCTTTCTTCTACCTCCTCCCCCTCCTCTTCCTCTCTCTTTCTTCTACCTCCTCCCCCTCCTCTTCCTCTCTCTTTCTTCTACCTCCTCCCCCTCCTCTTCCTCTCTCTTTCTTCTACCTCCTCCCCCTCCTCTTCCTCTCTCTTTCTTCTACCTCCTCCTCCTCCTCTTCCTCTCTCTTTCTTCTACCTCCTCCTCCTCCTCTTCCTCTCTCTTTCTTCTACCTCCTCCTCCTCCTCTTCCTCTCTCTCTCTCTCCCTCTCTCTCTCTCTCTCTCTCTCTCTCTCTCTCTCTCTCTCTCTTTTCCCTCGCCGGCCGCAGTGGCCGAGGGGACTAAGACGCTCCCCTCACGGTCTGCACGGCCACTACGGTCGGGGGTTCGAATCCCCCCTCGGGCATGGGTATTTGTGCCGTCCCAGTTCGTAAGTAGTTCATAAGTAGGGGAAGACCGGGGCACGTTTTCCACAATTTTACATTTTTATTTTTGTACTTCTTATTTTTACCGATTTTGCGGTAAACAGCGGATCATTATATTTCCTACACCTTTATTTACAGTCTTGCACAGATATTTTTGAAAACACTAAATATCATTCTTGGTAGCAAATAGTTTTGTCTGACCATGTTGCATTGCAAAATTTGCCCCGTATGAGGGGCAAGTTTTCCAGCTTACTTAAAATGTACAAGGGCAAATATTCCAATTATACTTTTAATGTTAAAATTATTCTTTTTGTTATTATCTTGATTTCACTGAATCGAGTTTTTATCATGAATTTACAATACATTACAAAAGAGAATAGTAAAAATAGCCACATTAAGCAAAAATCAAATGCTATTTAATGGTTTTGCAAAATATGTGACTTAAATATTTTACAAATACCGACATTTTTAACAATACTTATAATGATTGTCTGAATCACAATGTAAGCAAACAAAAAAAATGCAGCATTCCCTTTCGTACAGTCTCCATGCGCCCATTTCGTGCACTGTACACACTTTTCATTTGCTTTAGACTTGGCGTAAGACTCAAAGCAATAAGGAGTATGTGCCCCATATGCACTCGGAAAACGTGCCCGTAGCCATATTCGGAACTATAACACTACGTCCATGAGTAACAGTGTAAGCTATTTACAAAACTAATGCACAGTTACGTGAAGAAAGAAACCTACTTTTAGTGTGTGCAGTGTCAAAATAATAAGTTTAACGCTAGAATGTTTATTTTAAGTTTCAATAAAATCGTGAAAGTTTACTCACATTTGCAAAACTGACGAAAACAGCCCTGCCGACGTTGTGACTGCTGGTACGACACTGAAACTGCCGTAAATGAAGCGTGCTTTGTTGCTACTTCCTACAGTATCGCCGGTGGTAACATCTAGCGGTTTGTTTCGAAAATAAACAGATTTGGAAAACTTGCCCCTATGGAAAATGTGCCCCAGTCTCCCCTAGTTTGTAAGTTTACGGACTGATCACCCCGTAGTTAAGTCCCATAGACTATACAAACATACAAACATTTTCTTTCCTCACTCTCTCTTCTGACACATTTCTTCATTTCCCTTCCTCTTCTCTCTCCCTCTCACATATTTGTCCCTCTTAACTCTCCCTTACTCCCCCATTTCTCCGTCTCCTCCACCACCTCGTCTCTTTGCCCATTTCCTACTCCTGTCTCTCAGTGTACCATACACTTCTGCCCTATCTGTGAAAAATTGCTTCTATAAAAGCAACTGCCTTGCTAACCTCATGAATGTTTTCATGGGGGGCGTTTTTTATAAACAGCCAGCCAACAGAAGTTACCCTGCATGAATCTTTGACAGTGAAACTTCCTGCCAAAAAAAAAAATGTTTGTAGATTCTATGGGACTTAACTACGGGGTCATCGGTCCCTAAACTTACAAACTACTTACAACTAAAGACGGCACAAATATCCATGCCCGAGGGGGGATTCGAACCCCCGACCGTAGTGGCCGTGCGGATAGTGACTGGAGCGCCTCAAACTTCCTGCCAGATCAAAACTGTATATTCGAGTATTTCACTGGCGAGTCCTCTACCGACTGAGCTATCCCGGCACGCTTCTTCGCTCGTCATCACAGCTTTACCTCCGCTAGCACCTCGCTCCTACTTTTCGATCTGCTAGGACGTTTGATATTAGCGCACACTCCGCTGCAGAGTGAAAATTCCATTCTACACGCTTTAACATTTCTTCACTGACCACTACGAAAGTTGGCATATAGGTGTGTTTTCATAGATCTACATCTACATCGGATACTCTGCAAATCACATTTAAGTGCCTGGCAGAGGGTTCATCAAACCACTTTTATACTATTTCACGTATTTTATTCTGATGGTCATTTCTACCTATGTAAGTGGGAGTCAAAAATATATTTTCGCATTCGGAGGGGAAGGTTGGCGATTGGAGTTTCGCAAGTAGCCCACGCCGCAGCGATAAGCGCCGTTGTTGTAATGATTCCCATCCCAGATCCTGTATCATTTCCGTAACGCTGTCTCCCCTGTATCGTGACAATACGAAACGAGCTGCCCTTCTTTAGACTCTTTCCATGTCCTCCGTCAAACCCACCTGATAAGGATCCCACACTGGGAAGAAATACTCCAAAAAAGGACGTACAAACGTAGTGTAAGCAGTCCCTTTAGTAGTTCTGTTGCATCTTTCAAGGTTCTGCCAATAAAACGCAGTCTCTGGTTCGCCTTTCCCACATTATCTACGTGTTCTTTCCAGTTTCAGTCCGAAGTAATAGTAATTCCTAGGTATTTTGTGGAGTTTACGGCCTTCAATTTTGATTGATTTATCTTGTAAGCAAAGTTCAACGTATTTCTTTTCGTACTCATGTGGACGACTTCAAACTTCTCATTATTTAGAGTCAATTGCCAATTTTTACACCATACTCACATCTTATTCAGATCGTTCTGCAGTTGGTTTTGATCTTCAGAAGATTTTACTAGACGGTAAATGACGGCGTCATCTGCAAACAACCTAAGAGAGCTACTTAGATGTTCCCCTAAATCGTTTATGTAGATAAGGAACAGCAGAGGACCAATAACGCTACCCTGTGGAACGCCCGATATAACCTCCGTTTTAGTCGATGCCTTACCATCGATTACTACAAACTGTGTCCTCTCTGACAGGAAATCCCCTATGCAATCGCAAATTTGGGGCGATATACCATGACGGCGCAATTTGATTAAAAGATAGGAGCAGATGAAGGGAAGAAGCGGATTAAAAGAGCGAGGACGAGGGAATGTAGAACAGGGTGCGGCGGAGGAGATTGGCAGGAGAGAGAGAGAGAGAGAGAGAGAGAGAGAGAGAGAGAGAGAGAGAGAGAGAGAGAGAGAGAGAGAGAGAGTTGGGACGGAATGCGCGGACGATGGCGCCCAGCTCGGCAGCAGGTCTGAGCTGGATGCCACAGTCGGAGGACTAGCGGCCTCTGTGTCCAGCATGTCTGCTTAATGCAGGGATGCAGGCAGATGGGACACGCCCCCTCCGTCCTGTCACTACACTCTAGACCCAGCTCCGTCTGCTAGCTTCTGCTAGCGGAACAATATTTCAGAACATTAACTGCACAACTTCTTGACGTCTGCAGTACAGTGAGAAATGTATGCAGCGCAGCGTAAAGAGGTTCGTCGAGCCGCGACAGGCGCCCATAAAAGACATACACACGCTTCGGCTACAGTCATCAGGAAAATGTAGCGTGTGCTAGGACTCAAAATTTATAAGGGTGGGCTGACTGAGTCATAACAACCAAAGTGATGTGATGTAATATATATGTTACAGGCCAAACCCGATTTTAGGATGAACTAGTTTCGCCTAGGCCAAACCAGTTCTCCATACATGCGACAGGACAAACCAGTTTAGCCTTGGGCAGACTAGTTCATCCTGTTACCGATAGGACAGACCAGTTTGGCCTAGGCCAAGCTAGTTCATCCTGTTAACGATAGGAGAAATCATTTTAGCCTACGTCGAATCGGTTTCTCCTAGCTAGAATTTACATGCTTTACGACAAACAGGTACGTCCTAGTCTGAACTAATTTCGCCTACTTTGTATCTTCTATAAGCTTTCCAAAGCAAACCGAATAAAGGAATATAAATAGAATAGTCAAAGTGATTTGTAAAAGTTATTTATTAACAATATATACATGTGGCGTCTGTTCCGAGACAACAGACGTCACTTCTGATCCTGCAGTTGTTATTATTCAACATTCATAGAATATATGACATCAACTGCGATTGGGCAAAGCTGAAAATGTGTACCCAGCCGGGATTCGAACTAACTACGAGTTTGAGTACTGTGGGCAGTGCAAAGCTGGGAATTTGTATCTGACGGGAGGCGTGCTTAGGTAGTCCTTGCAGGTGCGGTGATCACTGTGTCCCCAGTGGTGTAGGGGTCAGCGTAACTGCCTAGAAAGCAGGAGTCCCGGGTTCGAATCCCGGCTGGGTACACATTTTCAGCTTTGCCCAATCGCAGTTGATGTCATATATTCTATGAATTTATTAACAAATCAGTAATTTCACCTCTGTATCGACTTACAGTATATTCATCCACAGAGATCCCTTTATCTGAAATTTACTTATTTTTGCAAGTTTTATTCTGGTGGCACTTAGAATTGCACAGTACTTTGTTTCTCTTACAAATGCATTTGTCTGTTGTACAGTCTTTCATGCAGCTCCATTTCACGAAGCTTTGCTCTCATTTAACAGAATGTTTTGTGGCAAAGTTGGCACCAGACATGATGTACTTGATAAACATTATTGCAGGTATAATTTTATTACGATTTCCTATACTTTTCTGTAAAAAAAGAACATTAAAACATTTGTTTTAACTTTTTATTTTATAGGATGGATGCTTAGGGTTTAACGTCCCGTCGACAGCTTGGCCATTAGAGACGGTTTTATTTTATATTTACGACTGATTTCGACGTCTGCATTCTGAAGTTTTTAGATGGAAATACCTTTAAGGACTGCAGCCACAAAACATTGTTGGATCAGGGCAAGTCTTCGTCAAATGCAACTGCATGAAAGACTGTACAACAAACGTATGCATTTGTAAGAAAAACAAAGTACTGTGCAGTTCTAAGTGCCACCAGAATAAACATAGCAAAAATAAGTAAATAAGCAAATTTCAGATAAAGTGATATCTATGGATGAATATACTGTAAGTCGATACAGATTCGTTAATAAATAACTTTTATAAATCACATTGACTATTCTATTTATATTCCTTTATTCGGTTTGCTTTGAAAAGCTTATAGAAGATACAAAGGAGGCGACATTAGTTCAGACTAGGACGTACCTGTTTGTCGTAAAGCATGTAAATTCTAACTAGGAGAAACCGATTCGACCTAGGCTAAAATGATTTGTCCTATTGTTAACAGGATGAACTAGTTTGGCCTAGGCTACACTGGTTTGTCCTATCGGTAACAGGATGAACTAGTTTGGCCTAGGCGAAACTAGTTCATCCTAAAATCGGGTATGGCCTGTAACTAATATATATATATATATATATATATATATATATATATATATATATATATATATATATATATATCTGAGCAACAAATGAATACACCGTTTAAACCTTCCATCGACTTTCACGAATATTTCAAGACTAAAATTAGCCAAATCGGTTCAGCCGTTCTCGAGTTTTAGCGACGGTAACGAACAGCAATTCATTTATATGTGAAATATTAGGTGACGGAACGTTAATCGGTTTCTTCGCCTGTTACATAGTGGTAAATGGTGCTACTCACCGCCACTGCGTTTTCTAGGCTAACATTTACTGTGAGGCGGAAGACACGAAGTTAATTTTTTAATAATTTTTCTAGAATCGCGTTTTCACGGAAAAATACAACTATGTAGATGAACATGAAAAGAAAAAAAAAAAAAAAAAAAACAGCGTAAATAAAAAATTTCGTCGAAATTGTTAGAGCCGTTTCCATTACAGCTGAAATATATATATATACAAGAATTGCTCGTTTGAAGGGATAAGATTTAAGATATATGAGAATCACGTACAAGGTTTTCCTTTATTTATAAACTAGCCGAACCTCCGCTGCTTCGCATGCGTAGGCTGGTTGGTCTGCACCAGTTGTTTCTTTTTAATCCTGATGAAGAATCCATATCTTAAGTTTCGTAGTTATAGCTTGAAATTTGAGTTAACAGCACCAAAATTGGCTTAGTAGCAAAGTATTTTCAAAAAATGTTTCATCCCCTATTTCACCCCTTAATTGATTAATTTTCTGAAAATACCGAAACACGTGTCTTTTTAATTCTGACCAAGAAAACATATACCAATTTTTGTGGCTGTAGCTTCAAAATTGCCTAAATAACAACATATTTTCGAAAACGCCCTCTCTCCAATTTTACCCCGTTGATGGTTGAATTTCCAAAAATACCGAAACATGTTTTTTTTTATCGTCCAACCAACTATACAAATATCAATTTTTGCAGCTCTCTTATTTGTTGAATTTCCAAAAATACTAAAAATCATGGATTTTTAATCCTGACCAAGATTCCACATCCGAAGTTTCGTACTTGTAGCTTAAAATTTGAGTTAACCGGAACATATTTTTGAAAATCAATTTTTTGCGTCATCTATTTTACCCCCTTATTTCTCGAATTTCAAAAAATGCCGAAACACGTGTCTTTTAAATTCGAACCCCGAATCCAAATCCGAAATTTTGTAGTTCTATCTTCAAAATTGCCTGAATAGCAACGTATTTTCAAAAAACGTTTCATCCCCTATTTCCCCCCCTTACGGATGGAATATCGAAAAATCGCTTCTTAAATGACGCCTACAGAGTAAGATCAACAGCCTCCACAATTTTCAAGTTTCTATCTTGAGTGGTTTGGGCTGGGCGATGATGAGTCAGTCAGTCAATCAATCGGGAGGGACACTTCCTTTTATATATAGAGACTAGCTGAAAACCCAGCGCTGCTTGGGTTAGAATATATGGCATGAGAAACAGTTTGAGTATTATTCTAAATATTCATTTGTTAGACTATCTGCATTTTCATCTTTGTCTCTCTTGATCGTCGGTAAAGTGTGATTGAGGAAAACGCTCCGAGAAGTTAAAAACTTATGTATTTGATATTATGCGTCGTTATTCTCAATTTTGTTATACATTGCAACAGCAGCGCCGAAAGCGGCTGGCAAATTACATTTCTGAAAACGATAGTGGATAAGTGCGAATATTGATTTGTAACAGTTTTCACAAATATCTTCTTGAATAGGAATTTGGAATGAATTGTAAGACTGTGTGAATCATGAGACTCTATACGAAAGAGTTTCTCGTGAAAGTGCTGGTCATAGTGAGATGTGACAACAACGGATGTAACTTATCTGATTCGGTAAAATTTTACTTCTATCCTGGCGGCTTCGTGTTTTTATGTTGGCAACATCAATAACACCATATAAAATCGTTGCAAAGATGACCGAACCACATAGAGTGTAGATAAATATTGCTGTTCCTGCTGTATGCTTGATTTCACGACAAAATATTAGCGTGTCACGCGATTGGCTTATGACGATGTCACATGATTCTCGTTATTCAACATCTGTTGCCAACATTATCACAGGAGGCCGCCGGGATATGAGTAGGACTACGTCGCATAGTTTTTCTTGACTCAGCTGTCAAACGATAACACCTTTCACAGCAGAGATCATTGATTCGCACAGACCAGTGAGCTTACTGGCACAGGCATATCAATATCTATGGCCTAAGAGACATTCATTAATAAATGTTTGTGTTTCCACCACGCTTCCACGACAGTGATCAATGTTCGACGAGTATTTTTATCTTTGAGTCTATCTGGATTTTTATCTTTGTTTTGTGTCTCTGTTCACAGTCTGTAATGTGTGGTTGACGGAAACATGTGATCTATTTAAAAAAAAAATGCGTATTTGATATTCCTCGTCATTATTAAAGTCTCAAAGGACCGCATTATCTGACGATTGAAAGAAATAAACAGATTTTGAGTCGTACAGTAAAGTTCGTAAGTCACGGAGTATATAGCTTTTCCTAAGAGTATTTATTGCATATTTTGCGAATTTTTGCTCGTCACACTCACCCACTGCCACGCACCGCGACCAAACTCCCTTACTAACATCATTAGACCAAGGGCTATCTACCACCACAACCACGAGTGGGTGGCAGTATGTGGTCATGGAGAAAAGTCTGTCAGCACGTACACACACAAGCCTTTTATATATAGATATAGATTACATTAATTACAATAGTAAATAAATACATATGTTTACAATTATATAAAGAATCATTGAATTGTAACATGGTTAATTATATAAAATTCATTACATACAAAAAGTACTTGATAATATAAGAAGTATAATTTAACATTTACTTATATTAACATAAAGGTACTCTTCATTATAACAAAAACAGATAAATTACTTTGCTGAAATCATAAAAGCTACAATTTTGATTTGAATTTTTTTCTATTTTCCGTGTATCTTTCTTGTAAATAAATAACAAACAAAATATACTTAGTCATGTAAAAAGTACAATTAAATATTTAACTACACAAACATAAACGTACTCTTCGTTATAACAGGAAACAGTCGGATACATTGTTTGCTAGAATCATGGAAATTACGATTCTGATTTAAAATACATTCCATGTAACTGACTTATATGTAGAGATACAATATAATACCAGTTTAATTATAATTTCTTCCAGTGAAGTAGATTAAAATACATTAGAAATACAAAATGTGTAAAAATGGTAATATCACTCAAACTACAATCAACAGTAAGTTTATAAATGTTCAATTAAACTGTTACGAATATATTTATTTATTTATTCTAGACAAACTACTAGTAGCATATTTCAACAATTAATTACTGTAGATTAATATATATTAAATAATTTTTGTGTACTCAGCCGGGATTCGAACCCGGGTCTCCTGCTTTCTAGGCAGTTGCGATGACCACTACACCACTGGGGACACAGTTATCACCGCACCTGCAAGGACTACCTAAGCACGCCTCCCGTCAGATACAAATTCCCAGCTTCGCTCTGCCCACAGTACTCAAACTCTTAGTTATGAAACTAATTCCCGTAAGAGTAAGGGCTTCAAACTTGCCCACCCCTCCCCACTAACGATAGGATCATTGCCCGTCACCGGCATATTATATATATATACATGTGGCGCCTATTCCGAAAGAACAGACGTCACTTCTGATCCTGCAGTTGTTATTATTTAATATTCATAGAATATATGACATCAACTGCGATTGGGCAAAGCTGAAAATATATATAATATGCCGGTGACGGGCAATGATCGTATCGTTAGTGGGGAGGGGTGGGCAAGTTTGAAGCTCTTACTCTTACGGGAATTAGTTTCAAAACTACGAGTTTGAGTACTGTGGGCAGGGCGAAGCTGGGAATTTGTATCTGACGGGAGGCGTGCTTAGGTAGTCCTTGCAGGTGCAGTGATCACTGTGTCCCCAGTGGTGTAGGGGTCAGCGCAACTGCCTAGAAAGCAGGAGACCCGGGTTCGAATCCCGGCTGGGTACACATTTTCAGCTTCGCCCAATCGCAGTTGATGTCATATATTCTATGAATGTTGAATAGTAACAACTGCAGGATCAGAAGTGACGTCTGTTCTCTCGCAACAGACGCGACATGTATATATAATATATATTAGTCTGACAGGACAATGTCTCGCTGCTTGGACGCTGCCTGTTGAGTGTGTAGACGAGGCTAGGCTGTGTCAGCGATGCGGATGGCAGTGTGTGGCTTGTCCGACGCTTGAGCCGAGCAGAGCAGACGTCGACCGCGCCTACCGCAAGCACTGCCTTGGTGTGCGGGTCCTAGGCCTTGGTGACGTCACAGGCTCCCCGCCATCGCAGCAGACCGCAGACATCGGCGCCTCAGTCCCTGTACTGCAGTCTACAGTCTCAAGTTACGGCACAGCCGACCACCGCAAACCACACGGCCAGCAGTCGTAAACAACCAAAGTCCACAGCGCGGAAGACGGGGTCACGTCTCGTAGTCCTCAAGTGCTCACCGGACCGAACCATAGACTTACTAAATGAAAACTAGACCGCTCGTTGGCGCTAGTGTCGCGTCCCCACATTGAACGTGACAGAACATTTGCAGGGTAATCGTGCGTAAAAATGATTCGTTTGTGTGCTGCTTTTAATTCTAACAGTGAGAATGGAAGCAAAGACGAAGACGGAAACAATGTTACATTTCACAGATCTGCCATTACTTGGATACAGTATAATATTTTCATGGAGAAATAAGAAATCATTAGCGTTTGTTTTTGTTTAGGTTTCCTCTTTCAAATGAGTCTCTAAAACTGAGAAACGTACTTTGGTGCATGTCAAGTACTTATATTTCATTTGCATATAAATTACTAAAAATACTAATTTGAGCCGAATGAATAACTAGGCGTATAAGAGATATTTATCACATATAAGTATGATGCAGAAGTAGATCGAATAATTGTTTCTAGACACTTAGCAGGTGGTGATTGTACTTCGTAAATGGTCATTACTTGATCGAATGTTGCAAACTCAACCACTTTGAGAAGTACTATCTCTGTTAAAAAGTAATGTGCGTATTTTAAAATGTTAAGAGTTATTACAATTATTCATACCCACATTCGAGGAAGTTGAAAGAAAAATTCTATATAATATGGACAGGAATGTAGACAAAAATTTGGTGTACAAAAATAAGCGTGCAAAACGTACAGAGTAGTCGGCGAAAAGTAAGCAGGACCTGTCAGGAAAATTACGTGAATTAAACAATAATCGCACTCTCTGCTACTTTACAAGTGTCATGGAATCATCTTACGAAAATATCTCGATGGAAAGTCGCTCCACCTCATCATCACATTCTTAAATTTCGTTTCTCTATGCAGACGTTATTTAGAAAATTAGTTAACTTCATTCAGTTAAGAATACTGTTTAAACAGACTGCAGTACTCAGTAAATTTTTTTAAACAAACATGCGTTTATTATGTGCTTCAATTTACTATTGTTGCGTTCCATACACTTGTAATCACAACTCCAGTACTGGGATTGTTCCCTGCAAATGGCGGCGATCAGCCGCTTCAATTCGGGGACAGTTGCCTCGCTTCTCCGCTATGGCGTGGTAGGGGCTTGGACCGAACTTCACCACTGCGACGCTGGAATTTCCAAGTCTCCACATTGTACCATGAAAGCCTCCTCATGACGCAGTGACTCACCAGTACCACAATATCGTCACCAAACAACTTCCAGATTTCTACAGCCATTCACTCCAAACGTATGTTTGTAAATCTATCGGACCAAACCGCGTGGTCATCAGTCAAAATGTTCAAATGTTTGTAGAACGTATGGGACTTAACTACGCAGTCATCAGTCCCTAAGCTTACAAACTACTAATGAACTAGCTAAGACTAAGGACGCCACAAATGTCCATGCCCGAGGGGGGATTCGATCCCCCGACCGTAGTGGCCGAGCAGACCGTGACTGGAGCGCCTCAGTCCCCTCGGCCACCGCGGCCGGCTGACGTTTCCGGGCATGGGTTCCCATCTCGTTCTTTTCCTCAAGCCACCCTCTACCACCCTACACGCTTTTTATATGTGTATTTTTACGACCCTGCATATTGCTAGGTATTGTACTATCGATGGTCTTAGAAACGTATGCAAGGACATAACGCGTGTCGGATCTGCCTTCGTGGTCGGGGACAACCGTTTCCAATACAAGCTCCCTGACCGGTGCTCGAATTTCACGGCTGAGCTTTTTGCCCTCCACCAGGCCGTTTTGTATACCTGCCGCCACCGCCAACCTTTCTATGCCATATGTTCGGACTCCCTTAGTGCCCTGCAGAGTCTTAAGGACCCTTTCTCGACCCATCCTCTCGTGTATCGGATCCAACGCTCCCTCCAGTTGCTAGCAGATGACAGCTGTCACGTTTCTTTCCTGTGGGTCCCTGGCCACGTGGGTGTGCCCGGGAATGAGACCGCCGACATAGCAGCCAAGGCCGCAGCTCTTTTGCCTCGCATGGCTACCTTTTGCGTCCCACCGGACGATGTTTAACGGGCTCTTCGCCGGAGTATCGTGTCGCAATGGCACAGTGCGTGGTTCTCACTGTACGACAATAAATTGAGAACTGTAAAACCGATCCCGACGGCTTGGAGGACCTCCTCACGCCCCTCTCGGCGGGAGGAGGTCATCCTGGCCCGGTTGCGGATCGGTCACTGCCGTTTCAGCCACCGTCACTTGCTGTCCGCCGACCCTGCACCGCTGTGCTCCTGCGGTGAACTGCTGACAGTGCGACATGTTTTACTGTCTTGCGTTAATTTTAATCATCTCCGTGTAGCCCTTCACTTTCCGTCTACTCTGGAGGAAATTTCAGTTGATGACACACGAGCAGCTGCTCGAGTTTTGCGTTTTATCAACTTGGCCAATTCATCAAAGGATATTTAACCCTTTTAATTGTTTTTTATCTATCGTTTTTAGCCTCTTCTTGATGTTCTAACTGGCAGTTACCAAATTTTTTGAGATCTAGCGAATCTCTGTTCTTGTCTGGGCGTTAATGACCTTAGCAGTTGTGCGCCCTAAAACCACAAAACAAAAACTCCAAAATGTATGTTTCTAAATATATCATACCAAACTGCGTGGTCATCAGTCTGTAGCTTACAAACTACTTAAACCTAGGTAAACTAACCTAAGGACAACACACACACCCATGCCCCAGGGAGGACTCGAACCTCCACGGCGAGCAACCGCGCGCTCCGCAGCGAGGCGCCTTAGACCACTCGGCTACTCCACCGCGGCTCACTCCAAATGTTTACATCTCAAGGCACCTGGACATAATGACTAAAAAATCAAGAGGAAAAAATCGCACTGCCGTGTTTACGGCCTACTTTAGATCTGTAGTTTTATTACTTTTTGCAAACATTTTGGCCCAAAATAATAATCTAAATAATAAAAAATTAATTAATAGGAGTCTCTGAAACCCTTTTAGGAAAATAAAGACTTAAGTAGTGGAGCGTTCCCAACCACTGACCTTTACCGTCATAGTGAAAAGCATTGCTCACTACGCTACAGATGCGTTCTTTAATCTCATACTATTGATAGTCGTTGTTAACTGATGCTAATATGGCATTTTTAGACATTAGATTATCATTTATCGTACGAAGAACGACGTGTTTTTGTTAATTCTTCAGTCCGCCATTAGTTTGAAATGACAACGTGTAAGTTAGAATAAGAAAATCATCAAATACGCAACTCAAGATGGAGTATGCCAGAGAGAGTTCTGGGCGAGGAATGTCACGTGACATCTGCGAACGGCTGGTTTTCGTTAATTCAATGGAGGGTGTCAAAACTCAGTTATTTTTGCAAATATCTCCCAAACGATATGAGATATTTAAAAACGTAAGAGAACGAAGTTGCAAAGAAGTTTCTCCTCTACAAATTGGGTTATTCAATTTTCGTGTCATATGAATAGTTAAGCCGTTATTTTCATTTAAATTTCGAGATGTCAAAAGACGATCGCAAAGGCCCACTTTTACTGTTACCACCTTTATCACTTGGTTCATAAAACCATCCATTTTTGTTGGACACGCGACCTTACGTTGGCATGTATGAAAAAATTGTTTGAAAAGTCTTGGTCGCAGTTAGCTTTAGTTCATGAGAATGTAAGTCTGGTTGAACACCTTCACCAGACATCCATGATGGTATTTTAAATTTGTAATCAGGCATCTATACGAAGATGGTGTAATTCCCATCGTTTTTTAAAATCTTTTTCTGATGATGATGTTCTCGAAACGCGTCATGAAATAAAGCTAACTGCGACCAAGACTTTTCAAACAATTTTTTCATACCACCGTACCCACGACGCGCTGAGTGGCAAATACGTATTTGTGTCACACGAAGTCTTCAGATACGCACCTTGAAAATAGAACACTGCCTCCGGTATAACCATTTAGTAAGTGCCGTAGTCAGCTAACGATTACTGTCTTCCTCTCCCTCGTAATACTGCCGACTTCAACATTGAACCAGTGTTCAATTTTCTTTCAATGTGTAACAACCATCAGCGATTGTACGTAGCCTTATTGGAATGCTGGCTGGGGTTTTTGCATGTGACAAATTTTTCCTTCTCATCACTTGTCTTAACGAAAAAATCGTATGATGATGATGGTACAGCTCATACCTGATGTTATGTACCTAAACGCTGTCCGCGTATTTCATTTTAAACGCACGATAGCATATCAGTGTCCTGATGCACTACGTTCGCAATGTGGAAAGCGGCGCGAACAATCGTAAACTTCCGAACCGGTCGCCCCTGACAGGTGCGCCTGATTCACCTCGTGACGGCAACCCTGCACGCTACTCGAGTGTTGCGGGCGGTATCCGCTACCTGAGCAGGCGCCAACAAACGACCTACACGGCGAAAACATAAGTAGTTTGAACTCACCAGATGTAATTAGCAGCATTGGCCGTTAATGTTTTATTTAAAAAAACTTGCTAACTGATGTATTGTTATACTATGATTTTGTCAATTACATGTAACGTGCTTCAGCACATTCCCTAGACGTCATCTATAATGAATGATATCTACGTTCTTTTACGCGATTGTTTATTTTATATGTTTTAACACTAAATCATACTACTCTGTACAACTTAAGCCTTTACGTTAGGTACTCTGTATGTTTTATTTATACTTTGCTTCTGACTGATGTAATATTTATACTGTACTGTAACTTTCTTAAAGCTATGTAACGTGCTTGAAGCACGGAAAACGAGATGGCGCTGCAATTAACCTTCGCTACTTTGTCATAAAACATAAAAAAGTATATCCCCTTACTCTTCTTCGTCCTTTTCAAGAATTTGCAGCGTAGTTACAATCAATGTATAAAGAGTACTGTCCTTCATGGTACTGCTCATTTAAAAAAAAATTTAAATGTTTTTATATTTTCCTGTTTAAATAACTTACTACGCTAGTGGTATCTATAATTAGCATAAGACGCTTAAAATCATACTCTTGTTTGTTACCTGATATTTTATTTATTTCTGTTTGCTGTTTTTCATTTTTATTGATTATTCAGCCTATATATCTTATGTATAAAAACACATTTTAATTTTATTTGGTTTGCATAAAAAAATTAGTGGAACATCTAAGTAATAGAGGGCGGTAATAACGCCCATCCCTACAGCGCCGCTGCATGACGTTTGTAAGCAGCGCGCTTATTTCAAACTTTGACACTGCAATTTTATGTTCACCGTTGCAGTTACATTCAGGGCATGCATATGCTCGGTATGTATGGTGTCTGTATATTATATTTAATGTGGTATTCCAGTTCAATTTGTATTTGTGTGTATTCCATACTGATCTTTGATATTGTTCTATAGTTGGAAGGACACTGAAGATGATCATTATGTGATCGAAATCGATCTGTGGTTTTTTAAAATAAAACATTAACGGCCAATGTTGCTAATTACATCTGGTGAGTTCATCATTGTGTGGTCATGGAGCACCTCCAAGTAATGGAATCAAACTTCATAAGTAGTTTGTACGTTTAGGGACTGCTGATTGTGAGATTACCGCCCAATAGAAATACTGGTAATTAATAGCATTTGATAATTAAACAGTATGAAGTTCACTGCAAACATTGACCATGCCAATGCACTAAATGTTACACGATTTTAATCTTATTAATTATGGTAGCAATGTATGTACACAGTTGGGTGACAACATTTATAGTTAGGCCATAGGTAGAAATTCTCCACGTTGAGATTTGCTGTGTGCTTGTAGCTGACGGGAGGCCAGCGAGCAGGCCGATGTTGGTGGCTTGTTCCAGCTTAGGATTTTCCAGTTCGTTTCCGGTGAGGGGTGAGAGGGACAATGGCGAGTGCCAGGCACAGTGCAGTGCACAAATATTGTAATACTACTGGCATTTGAAGTAATACGATGCAGTTAGGAACCTTTAAGGCCCTCATTACAAAATAGCCTGTTGATAAATAAACAATACATTAGCTGATATAGTCACATCTGGCGTAATATGTTTAATTGACAATGAAAAGTAATAAATTACCAACGAAGACAAGACAGTTACACAACTAGCATGGCAATGTTTGTTTATAAAAATAATATATTAACTATTTCTCATTTTATTTTCAATTAATCTTTTGTATTTTACCTTGAAGTATTCAGTATTCTTAAAGTATCTTTGATATAAGAAATTGCACGATTATGATAAACAGTACAAAGGATGTTTATACTAATATAAAAACGTAAGAAAATATTTGTTTAATGTGTAGTGTAATTATTTTGATTTTAAGTAAAGTTTTAGAAATGTATTGGCTGAGCGCTGTATGTTGGCAAGTCTGTTAGAACAGCTCACATGGGGAAGTTGATGACATAGGGGAAAAAACCCCGGCAGTTGGGCTTTCGGCGCGCGCGAGGGCAGGAAGTGACGAGTGGGGAGCACGTGGGGTAGCTGGCCGGGCGGCGTCGCTCTGCATCAGTCGGCATGTGGATCTCGAGGTGGTGGCTTGAGATTTGTGTGTGGCAATCGCCACGTGTGGTTGCTCGTCGTAGACTGTTAAATCGAGTGCTACTGTGTGTTTGTGAATATTTAGCCGGTGCAACAAGGTGTGCATCGCATTGAATTAAAGTGACTGTGATTTGTTAATGTAACACGTGTCGTCGCATTGGCATGAACATAAACGGTGTTTGAGACAGCCACATAGTGTGAAATCAATTTGCGACAAATATTCATTTTGTCTGGGGGCTCTCGAGCTATAACTTTATTTGGTAAATGTGTCGACGTACAGACGTATCAGCCACGGTTCTAATATTGTGAAATAAACAACATGAAGTGAACTTTCACGTGTTTTCAAAAATAGTAGTTAGTACACCCTTTTCTCTCTTGAACTTGAATTTATTATGAATTTGTTTTGTTAATCATATGCAGGGAAGGAAAGCTGCGAACGTGTGATATCATCCCGTAGAAAACGAGTCAAACAGTCGCAATCACAGTTCCAGTGTTTTTGCATGTTTAGGAATTTGGTTCGCAGCTGGTGGTTGTGAGTTTAGAAAACTTCAATTCAGCTTCTGTGTACCATATAACATTGCCACTACTGCCAAGGCTCTCCATGCAGCGGCATAGAACCTCGACAATGGACATTTTGGAAGAAGATGGATGTTCTGGTGGTGTAGAGGGAGGAGGAACACATTAAACGACGTCGCCCCCATCCCATTTGGAATGATGTGCTTTCCCATAGTGCATCACCCGTTCTCCTGACGTTGGCAGCGTTTCAAACTTATCGCATAGCTACGATCAACATCAATACCATTCGTGCACGTCATAAACAGACATTACTTCACGACATGATATACGCTGCGGATGTTGACATTGTCCTGCTTCAGGATATAAATATCAATTTAGTACAAATGAAGAATCCCTGAGACGGATTTTCGTTTCGAATATGTCAAAGACAATAGTGATATATCTGAATTAAATTTTTGTGACGTGGAGAGAAATCGTACTTGGACTATTCCGAGGCGCCTCAATCGTTAGTGGTGTGGTGGTCTAACGGTTCCGGAGTTTGGAGGCTGACCCAAAAGATCATCGGCTGTTATCTTCGCGTCACACCGGAAATGATTGAACCACGAACCCTGCTGAGTCCGGACGATACTTACTTTCCCCCTGCAAAATATCATGCGATCACATGGATCAAGGCAATGACAATCGACTACGTATTCGGCGGAGGAGAGAAGGCGTGCTTTGACTACTGGTACTATCTACAAGACGCACACAGTGTACTCGAACGCACACCGAGGTACCGAAAACTCTTCGCGAATTATTTGCGAATTATTTTCATCAACCCACCACAAAGTTGGGGAGTGCCAAACTACTTTTGACGTCTTACGAAGAAGAACAGAAGTGACTGCTGATGGGAAGTGCTAATCCATGAAACCACGACATCGCAGACTAATTATGTGGTGCTGCCGCAGCAACGAGGCACGCAACGATCGAGGAAAGTCCCATACCACCCTTATGTGAAGGAAGATGCTAAATTTTCAAGATCTCTTTGCCCCGCTTTTTTTTCTCATTAAATCTGCACGTATGATGGAAACGTTATTTTGTTATCATTACTATTGTTTCTTTTATATGTCAAACATACTTGTTTTCTAATCATTAAAAAAAATGTGGCCGAAAAAAAAAAAATTATCACTGTCTGCAATTTAAAAAAAAAAAAAAAAAAAAAAAAAAAGATAAGGCGTCTGCCTGGTAAGAATGGAGGTCCGGGTTCGATTCCCGGCCGTATCACATATTTTAATTCAATGCTTCAGATTTATCTTTAAAAATATTTGAATAGAATTATTTTTTCTTTTTTTTTTTAATTTTTTTGCTGGGGGGTATGACCCATCGCTTCAATTCGCCACTGGGAGAGTGGTTGTGTGGTAAGGCATATTGTGAAGGTGTTCACATTTGTATAACGCAGTTGCCTGGTATGTATGTGGACTTTCGTATGGTGGTATGGATACTGATGATTGTGGTAGTGGTGAAACGTGTCCATAAAACATATTTTTAAAAGAAAATGTCTAATATTCTGCCTCCTGTTTTGTGTCGGGTAACTTGCTTGCAAGAAAATGTATAATATCGCTTCTACTGTGTGTATCGATACGTGTACTTAAGTCTGTGTAGTATCATCTTTGGCAAAGATTATGCATTTCATAGCATTGTAGCTCGCGCAGAGAGAGAGTAGCACTTGTGGTTCAGCTCGCTTAGAGAGCGGTTGAGCTGTGTGTATGGCTCCGATGTAGAGCAAGGCTGCTGTGCCAGCAAGTCGATTTCATTGTATTTGGAATATATACTGTATTGTATTGTATTGTAACACCGCTGGAATGAAGGTAATTGCATTTCATGTGCAGTGTTGATTTTGATAATATTGTTGAACAGATTTCGTTATTGGTGCCATAGTAAATGATAGTTAATTGACTATGATACTAAATGTCAATAATCAGAAACTGATCTGCATAAAATTCTCACAGTCAAACATTAAGAAAGTGATTTGTGGTTTTTTTTTTTTTTTTTTTTTTTTTTTAATATCTTTCTCGCAGTCAAAATTTTTGAGTATAGTCAGTGTCTGTTTCAAAAGGTGACTTGTCACAGTTCTTGCTTTGTTTAAAATATCCATTGCGCACATAATCAGTTTAATGCACTGTTTCTTATTTCATAGTATATACATCAATATCAGGGCCATAATTAAACCAAATTGCTGCGTTAATGAACAATTTGTTGTCTGATATAACGATAGGTTTAACATCCACAACACACACACACACAGCTTTTAAACTGAACAACTGACTGAAATTAACTTTAAATAAGGGATTTATTAATTTAAACAGAAAGCAGATAATTCATACCTGAGTATCCATTTTATATCTGAGGATTTTGTACAATCAGTTAAGAACAATAATCAGTAGTTAATAATGTTCGTTTCAGCATATTGAAGTGGCAGATCTCATCAGTACAATTCAGACTACAGAACAATCAGAACAGAGCAGACAATAGAATAGAGAGCGAGTACGATGGGATTATTACTTTTATAGTAAAAGTCAGAGATTTTAATTAGTTACACTGATATTATAATTAGAGTTTCTTTGTATGTCTTTTACGTAGCTCAAGGCAGAAAAAATGAATATTTATCCTAATTACATTTTATCTGATTTAATATTTCAAATGACTATAAAATATGTTTTCCAGAATGAAACTTTCACTCTGCAGCGGAGTGTGCGCTTTCCCGCAAAAGGCAAAGGTCCCAGGTTCGACTCCCGGTTCCGGCACATAATTTTAATCTGCCAGGAAGTTTCATATCAGCGCACACTCCGCTGCAGAGTGAAAGTTTCATTCTGGAAAACATCCCTTAGGCTGTGGCTAAGCCATGTCTCCACCATATCCTTCCTTCAAGAAGTGCTAGTCTTGCATGGTTCGCAGGAGAGCTTATGTGAAGTTTGGAAAGTAGGAGGCGAGGTACTGGCGGAAGTAAAGTTGTGAGGCGGCATCGTGAGTCGTGTCGGGATAGCACAGTCGGTAGTGCGCTTGCCCACGAAAGGCAAAGGTCCCAGGTTCGAGTTCCGGTTCCGGCTCACAATTTTAATTTGCCAGGAAGTTTCATATCAGCGCACACTCCGCTGCAGAGTGAAAGTTTCATTCTGGAAAACATCCCCTAGGCTATGGCTAAGCCATGTCTCCACCATATCCTTTCTTCAAGGAGTGCTAGTCTTGCATGGTTCGCAGGAGAGCTTATGTGAAGTTTGGAAAGTAGGAAGCGAGGTACTGGCGGAAGTGAAGTTGTGAGGCGGCATCGTGAGTCGTGTCGGGATAGTACAGTCGGTAGAGCGCTTGCCCACGAAAGGCAAAGGTCCCAGGTTCGAGTTCCGGTTCCGGCTCACAATTTTAATTTGCCAGGAAGTTTCATATCAGCGCACACTCCGCTGCAGAGTGAAAGTTTCATTCTGGAAAACATCGCTTAGGCTGTGGCTAAGCCATGTCTCCACCATATCCTTCCTTCAAGGAGTGCTAGTCTTGCATGGTTCGCAGGAGAGCTTATGTGAAGTTTGGAAAGTAGGAGGCGAGGTACTGGCGGAAGTAAAGTTGTGAGGCGGCATCGTGAGTCGTGTCGGGATAGCACAGTCGGTAGTGCGCTTGCCCGCGAAAGGCAAAGGTGCCAGGTTCGAGTCCCGGTTCCAGCACACTATTAATCTGCCAGGAAGTTTCTTATTGTGAAGGTGTACAACGAAGTTAGCTGGTATCTACGTGGACTTACGTATGGTGGTATAGACACTGATGATTGTGGTAGTCGGGGTATTCGGAAGTGTGGTTAACAAGGAGAAGAAAATGGGAATGTTGGTGAGGAGTGAAGAAAGGAAGTGAGTTTGATCTGGAAAGAGCGCGATGAACATTTGGTTGACTGGAGACCTGAGTGGCGACCTCACGTTTCGGCTGTCTTGTCAGCACAGAGTGCATTGTGTGGACACCTGGACCTTCGTAGCAGTAGTGGAGAACAGTAGTGGAGCTGGGCCACGCCTTTGTCGCTGCAGACGACGCTGTGCAGTAATTACCTTTGCCTCGCTAGCAGCAGTAGAAGCAGCCGCCGGCCGCAGACTCCCAGAATTTCGGTGCTAATTATTTCCGCCACTTTGCGGGGAGGGCGAAAGGAAGGAAGCCAGCTAGCTAGGAAGGAAGGAAACGAGCCAGCCAGCGAGCACCGCGGGTCAGCGGCTAATCCCGGCCGTTCAATTTAAATTCCTCAACTTGCCGCCGACTTCTTCCAGACGGCCATCTCCTCCTGCTCCCCAGCCTGTTGCCCGCTCCGTGTTAACAGGGGGCATCCGCCACCTAGCCGTCGCGGTCACGGCCTAAGCTGTTTTATTTCTCCCTGCTCTGGAGCTGTGATACGTTGACCACTGTGCCATTAGTAACTTGGGGTTTAGGGTAGAGGTCGCTTACGGAGCTGTGGGAGCGGACACTGTAGCATTTGCTGCCCTGGGTTGGTCTTAGTCTTGTTGGTAAGACGATCTTAATTCCTAGTGTACTGGTCTTTTGGCTTTCCCCTATTTTTCGTTGGGTTCCGTGGCGTATACAATTTGAGGCTGAAGTGACTGATGACCTCGTTGTTCGGTCCCTCATGTCCACCACCACCACCACCACCACCACCATCACGGCGTAAGCTGTGCTGCCTCTTGAGGAACGGGGAAACACGGCAGCGACTCGAAATGTTTGTATAGGTTATGGGACTTAACTACGGGGCCATCAGTCCCTAAACTTACAAACTTCTTATCAGTGGCGTAATATGGGGGGAGATGAGGGGATAGAACCCCCCCCCCCAGAACCCAAAAAAAGAAGAAGAAGAAAAAAAGAAAGAAAATATATCGTATAACAGCAATCTGGTAAAGGCAAAGATTGAAAACTTGTGGTGTTTCACCGTAAGCTTTCATTGGATGGGAATGAAATAGTTTCTTCAACAGGAGTGGTAGATGGTAGTCTGTCTGGAAACTGACTAAAATTTTGCTCGTCAAGCAAGGAGTCAGTTCTCCTCCCTCGGCTATCTACCTTATCAACTAGCTCTGATGACCTTCGCGCTGGCATCTCCCGGCGTATCATCTCACGTTAGTTTCTACATTGGTCATCCCTGTCAGGGAACAAATTGCGAGCCATTAAACCTGTGCCTGATCTCTGGTCAACGTCATCGCGACTCTTTCGTCGAGAGGAGATTGTCCTGGCCCGGCTTCGTATTGGCCAGTGCCGTTATAGCCACCAGTATTTACTTTTTGCTCCCTTATGTAAGCACTGTGGTGAAAAGTTGTGAAGCGTAGCCGCAGAACGACGTCTTGACTCTCCAAGCAACTACATGTACTGAAACAGAAATATAGGTGAGTTTGATGCTGATTTCTAGAACTACCAAAAAATATAACTTTCGTAGCAGAAATATAGTTAAACATTGAGAAAAGAAAGAATGTATATTTGGGTAAGGCATTTCTCCTACAGTGAAGAAAATTACATGGACAAACTGAAAATAAAATTCTGCACTTAGTAATTTAGTTTTTCTCTGGTTTTCTTATATAATTTCACATGAATTGCGGGTTACATTAAAAAATTTCACAAACTGTTTGATACACAATCTCCATTTGAGTCTATACTGAGATGTGAACATATGCCGGCCGTGGTGGCCGAGGAGACTGAGGCGCTCCAGTCACGTTCTGCACGGCCACTGCGGTCGGGGGTTCGAATCCCCCCTCGGGCATGGATATTTGTGCCGTCCTTAGTAGTAGTTAGTTCATAAGTAGTTTGTAAGTTTAGGGACTGTTGACCCCGTAGTTAAGTCCCATAACCTTTACAAACATTTGAACATTTTTTGTGAACATATTTTTCTGAAAATTTCTATCTGGAGAGTCTTCATGAAAGTGGTGTCTCTTCGGATATGAAAATGTAGATCCGTAAATACGGACTTACTCCGGACGGCCATATTTACCACGTTTACATGGATTCCAAAAACCGGTTATCCCAAATCCATTCTGGAAATCCACTTCTGTAAAACGGTTTCCCAGTTCAACAATCGATTCTCTTGCCCATGTAAACACAGCTGTTTTTGAAACGTTATTGGCTTGTCAGATTGCGTTTTTTTTCTTAAGAATATTCCGGTCATACGGAGAGAGTTACATTTTATTCATTGAAAGAGAAGCATAAAAATTAGAATGAGCAATGAATCTGTGTATTTAAGTAAACAAAAATACCGCTTGTGCTGACTTAAATCAGAAACTGAATCAGCTGTTTTTCAGCCACCATGTTGAGTGAGCTAGCAAATCCGCTTCAGGCTATAGCACGTAAACACGGGAGCGAAAACCGGTTTACGAAATTCGGATTTCGTCTTTCGGAAGATGTGTTCGATGTCAACGTAGTGATTGTAAACCGAAATGGGAAGTTGCTGTCTCTCCCAGAAAATGAACGTAATATCTAAGCCATTTCGTTCCTTAAGAAGCATCATGTAACAATTACGAAATCATTTACAACAGTAGTCTATGTAGTGTGTATGCCAAATGTTTTTGATATGTCGCGTTTTGCAGCTCTTAAATATTGTAGAAAAGACATTTTTATATATGTACCAAAGGTGCTTTTATTTGAAATGCTGACTAGTTTCGGGCTTTGCCCATTTTCTAAGCCACCTATTACAGAGAATAAAGTGTGTTTTACAGGAAATACATTAATATGGCAATGTTATATTGAATGTACAAGTCGTAATTACTTACATTATATATATATATATATATATATATATATATATATATATATATATATATATATATATATATGGATACTGCTTAAGTCACGCTGTTTGTTGTAATTACTTTGGTGTAATTTTTAGACCTGTTGACCCAAAGATGTTTTTGTTAAATATCCTTTGCTTAATTTTGTTTGTGACAATATCGCTGGTTATATGCAGTGTGACGTAAACAGTACCATTACGGAAATGTGAAAGCTGCCGAATTGAGTGTAATTGTGACGTTTCCTTTGTGTTCCAGGTGAGTGCAGAATCCTTCCCTCAGCTGATGCCACCACTCCTATATGTTCGCCTGCTGGGTACGGTAAGGAGTCACTTCATATCGTTTTAGGAACTATAGACACCAGAACTGCCTCTGTCTTTAAGCAGCACAGTCAGACAAACTGGGACACATTTGAAATCGTCAGACTTCCGATCTTCCTGCTTGATTCCTGCTACAAACGATATTCCCGTTATATATATACATGTGGCGTCTGTTCCGAAAGACCAGACGTCACTTCTGATCCTGCAGTTGTTATTATTATTTAATATTCACAGAATATATGACATCAACTGCGATTGGGCAAAGCCGAAAATGTGTACCCAGCCGGGATTCGAACCCGGGTCTCCTGCTTTCTAGGC